>CM067219.1:79212016-80412016 GCA_034190945.1 Octodonta nipae
GTTAACCTCTTATATGGTTCTTCATCAAATACAAGTCGACCCATTATTATTGTAGTTGTTTTCAGCTCAAGTCGAATGATGATTTCTTCACCACGAAATTTCCAAGTCAGAGTCTTGATTCAAAATTGCAATGTGAGGTTATGTATTTCGCTTCTGTTAATCGGCAAATAGATTAATGCTGAGGTGTTTCGTCGATGGCAAAACAGGATCAACTGCAACGGCAAACTCGTAAATGGTGTGTGAAGGAGTGTTATTGTAGAAGGCTCCCGATGTGATGTTGCTATCGAGATGAATCGTTCTAACTTTTTTAATGTTCACTGGTAAATCGGAACTGTGAACTTGATTGCGTGGTAGCAGCTGTTTAGAGAAGCCCAGAATATCACCGATGCTGTCTTGCGGTTAAAAGTCCACAGCGTACTTGCTGCTGAAAATCTCACACTTGAGAGTATTGTTGTTGGGTTTCAATGAGAAAATATTCTCAACGTCCTTTGCCAAATGAATGCCAAGTGCCTTTCTAATATAAGCTTCGATGTCACCTTTCGTATGAACCTTCGGGCAAGTCGATGAATGTTTGCGTGTTTTGATCGTCAAACAGGTAGATCTTGTCACCTCCTCTCAATTTTGGGATGCTGTTGTACGAGTGAAAACTCAATAAAGCTAGTCCGTAGTTGTAGTTGGAATCCAACTGAATAGGTGGTTGAAAATCAATCGACAGTATTGGGTTGCGACCTTTCAATGTGATGATCACGACATGACTGATAATTATCCGCTTGTTAGCTGCTAATATAGGTTAAAGTAAACAACAATAATGCAAAATATTTTTTTTTATTATAGAGAAATTTCAAGCATAAATGGCCACAATTTGATTGATTGTACGTCTGAATAAGAGTCATTGTTGTAGAGGATTTCACTCCATGCCAAAGTAGTTGCTAATTCTCGGGGTGGTTTCAAACATCCAAAGCTATCAAAGTACTGAACGGTGTTTCCATTTCGCACATAAGCTACCCAATGCGTACCGTGATGACTGCTGGTATATCCAATTAACGATGGCAGACTCCTTTGTTTTGAATGTTTAGGTAAGGTGTTTCGCATAAATACTCCCCTAAAGTAGGGGATCTTCAAATGTTTGGCATATGTGCTCAAGCTCGTGATTGTAAAGTGCTCGATTGGGTAGCTTTTTGGGTTTTTTTTGCTTCTTTAAGTAAAGCCCGAAGCCGTTTGCGGGACTTTTTAAGAAAAATACCGCTTCCTTTCTTTGCAAGCTCTTCCATGCTTGATTATGGCGCTGGTCCTCCTCCAACTTCTTGCGGGCGTTCTTGCATCTATCACGGCTTTGGCTACTCCACTGGCTCCCCCGGCAAGAGCTCCTAGTGCTGACAACCCGCAAATAGGGTATTAGTGGGAGAAAACCACCATTTTCGACTCAAAGGTGGACTCGAGGTACATGATTTCTTGCGACCACCTGCCTTCTTAATGACTGCTCGGTCTGCTCTCAACGCCAAATAACGATGTCTTACGGACATCACTTCCAGATCCGGCAATAGCTCTCTTGAGGTAGAACCACATTCTGTCGAAAAGATTTTTTTTCCATCGTTTTTTGATTCCAAGCCCATCTTGCGTTTAGCCTTCATGCCTGTAGTTATAAGCCAAGAAGCTGCTTTTTCTCCAAGTGAAGCGTCCTTTGACTTGAATCTCTCCCAGGCTCGATTCCAACTCGTATCAGCCTTATGACGATCCCCAAAGACTTGTATTTACTGTAGGCGATATCGTGCGCTCGACAAGCAGCGTCTGTCTTATTGATTCCCTGCTGACCTTGAGAGGACGGTCTAGAAGTTTTGTACCAGGTCCACAAAACTGATAACCAGGTAGATGTGTTCAAATGGTAATTTATTGATTGCACTATTCAGTAGACTACCTCCTTTGGGAGTTAGCATGACACTGATTGAAACTGAGATAGACTGCTGTATTTAATTAGTATACACTAAGGATGATGTCAGTATATCGTAAGATGTATATGAAGCAACAAGATGTCCAACTGCCTATCGAAAATTTGGACTTTGTCGAAGAATCACCATCATCAGCAAGTCGACACGGACATTGTTACCAAATTCCCTACGAGCAGCATTCTGCGGACCTAGTGGTTGCGGAAGACCAACGCATCGTTATCACTGCTATTCATGAAACGGCCTACGATTCGAGAACGTCTACATCTATTCCAAGTCACTCTACCAACCAAGTACCAGCTCTTACAAGACGTTCTCAAGCTGGTTAAAGGTGTATCGTATTTTCCCTTTAAAGACAACGAAGAAGTAATTGATCTGAGTGAGGCACGCGAATGTTCAGTATTCATTTTCGATGATGTGAATGGTGATAAACAAAACAAGATCAGAATTATTTTTCGATGGGAAGGCACAGGAATATCGATTCAATATATTTATGCCAAACGTATAGCAAAATACCTAACAACTGATTCGAGACAATTGCAACGTAATTGTCATATTCAGACAATATGAGGTAAATTTGAAGCACGTCTTTGATGAGCACGTGTCTCCCGACATGGACTATGATAAATTTAAGACAATGTGTTCGAATGCTGGCAAAATCGTTTTTGGCTTTATTACAATAGCTAAGGACTTCAACTTGAATGATGGCCGCTACCGTAAAGGATTCGATAAATATATAAAGGTTCAATAAAGATGATTGCTGTTAGTTGATAAAATGTCTTCATTGAGTAGCAACATTGCTGCCACTGCTCGAAAGAAAAAGATCAAGCAATTGGCACGTTCTATTCGCAAGAAATATCTTAGTCTGAGCTGGGAAAGTCGGAACATGATGAACATTGAATAAACTTTTTAGAGACCGTAATGACACCGCTACAAGATATTGCCTCAACTACGGCAAAAGTTCTCACTAAGATACCAACACAGACCATTAAGCGTGAGGTAATTAAACAAGAGTGCAGGAGCTGCCATCAGTCAAAAAAACATGAGTTGGAATGAGAGACACAATACCTCGATGAAGAAACAATCGCTGAAACTAGTATGCACACCAATGATGATGATGATGAGGTGGAGACGAAACCTTTTACGAGGATCCCGGTAATCTCTCTAAAGAAGCAATAGAGGACTACATGGATCATATCCTCCAGTTGCACACAAATATCTTGAAGACTATATCACTAAAAGCGATGTTATTGACAACATATATGGACCTATATATGACGCTGCAAGTTCCAAATGGTTTCTTGGGCAAAAGGAAATCATTTCAGTCGTATACAGTCACATTATCGTTGATGGTTTACAGTTTCGAGGTACTCCAGGTTATATCAACTAATATTTTACAAGTCACCTGATTATGCTCCCGATGATTTAGAAGCGTACCGAAGAGTGTTGTAATGACATCAGCACACAAGAATGCAGCAGTCGTTTGAAAGCTTCAAGTCTATATAAATATACTGAAATTATAAAGCCATGTTTCCTCCCTTGACAAAAAAGCAACGTTTTGCTGGAACTGGTATGGAATTAACTTACAATAACAAGCCAATGGAATACGTCTACTGGGATGATCCCAACGAATTTGTTGAACGGCTGAAACTACTGATTGCATCCAAGGAAGCAGGCAACACCTCTCACGACAACGAAATAATTGCCATTTTAAATGAACTTAAGGAAGCTAATATTATACGAGATAAATAAATTTCGAACTTGAAAGTGTATATTATTCCTTATCCTATGGCAAACATGTCAGTTTCACGATGACTTTAAACAAGTTTGGGCGTAGTGCCCATCAGCAACTAAGGTCATCAACATCACATAACCTAGCTTTTATGAAAGTACCTTTTCTTTTACCGCGGAGGGAATATCGATGCTGAGAAGCTGAAAATTACCATGTCGAAGTACCGACGAAGGCTATGGATGCCGCCAACAAGCAGTACGTTGATAAGAAAATAGCAAACGGACTTCAGCAAATACATAGTGATTTTCAAATAGCTTTCAGCAACTACACTGGTGAAGTTCAGCAAACCTTATCTGTGTTTAAGCAAAACGAAAAGGTTAGCGAGGAACGTGGAGCTCAAAACTTTGCTGCAATGAATACTCGCATATTGAAAACCGAACAAGCTATGGAAACCCAACTAAAAAATATATCGCTTCTCATTTCTAAATTCAATACATTAGAAGCTCAGTTGGAATCTGCTCGGAAAGAATATAAGGAAACCATCACAAAATTTGAAGCCTCGTTTAATGACAACCGTATATCACAGGAAAAACGTATAAACGATTGGAACTTTCTATGAAACAAGCTCCTAAAGGTGTTGATGCAGCAGAAGTATTAAATATTGTTCGAAAGGATAAGGCTAAAGATCTTTCTGATCTAACTGAACTTAGAGACAAGATGACAAAAGTAGTGCCTGAGCTATACCGAGACATGCAAAAACTACATGATGATATTGCAAATCAAATCTTGGACCAAAATCAAAACTTGAAGCAATCGCAGACAGTATTGCTGCAATAAAAAGCATCATTAGGATCAATAAAAACATGCCTTTGTCTATTTTTAAGCAGTATACAAGATGGCTCCTATAGCGAAACATTCCAAAGAAAAAGTTCAAGTTGTTAAGGAACTGCATAGACCTGTGAGACGAAAGTTTCCTCGCCGACGTGTAATAATTAAAGGTTTCGATGACTCCTGGCAGTCGGACCTCGCACAAATGGATCTCTATGCAAAATCCAATCGTATTTCAAGTTCTTCCTCGTGGTGATTGATTGCTTTTCAAAGTACGTGTGGACGAGACCGCTCAAAACGAAATCCGGTGAAGAGGTAACTCGTGCCTTTGAGAGTATTCTCAAGGAAGGACGGCACCCGAAAAATCTACAAACCGACCAGGGTAAGGAATACTACATAGTTGCTTTCAGAAACTAATGAAGTCATACGGAATCAATCATTATAGTACATTTAGTGGACTGAAAGCCGTAATAGCTGAACGAGTAATTAGAACGCTGAAAGAACGGCTCTACAAGTACTTTAGTTTGAACGGCACCTACAAATGGATAATATTCTACAGGAAATCGTTAAGGACTACAACCATCAAAACATTCCAAGACAAAGATGAGACCTGTGGACATTAATAGAAAAAACGCTCGAGATATTAAAGTATACAATAACCTGAAAATTGCTGGGCCAAGAAAACTGAAAGTTGGAGATGTTGTGCGAATAAGTAAAACCAAGCACGTTTTTGATAAAGGTTACCTTCCCAGCTGGAGTACGGAATTGTTTAAAATTACGCAGGTTAAAATAACTAATCCAGTTACGTATAGTTTGGAAGATATGTCTGGTACACCGATTCAAGGGAGCTTTTACGAAGAAGAATTGCAAAAGGCTGCCTATCCTGATGTGTATCTCGTTGAGAAAATTTTGCAACGAAAAGGCAACAAGGTTAAAGTTCGGTGGCTTGGGTTTGATTCGAGCCACGACAGTTGGATTGGCACTGAAAACAGACTATAGCACCAAGGTCAATCATAAATTGATAATAAATTATCATAAATATAGACATGTGCTTGCATTGCAAAATGAAGACTCAGGTGAAAACATCACTGTAAAGTATTCGAAAAGTTTAAGTCAACATATCACCAAACTTAAACGATTACAGAAAGATATCAAATTTTATTGTGAAAAACAACAAGTGATGCAATATTTAAAAGCCTTACATATATGATGATGGTGATGGGGAACAGAGGAGCCATTAGCAACAAGAGATCTACTTTTCTATCTTGGCGTAGGAACACATAATTGAAATCAACCGCAATCAGGTAGTGGAAGGGTACAACTATAAAATTGTGAAAATTCCCTACATATATTCCCAGTCCCAGTTTACCTCTCGAGTGATTTGTGAAAATGAGTAGTATCAGCAGTTTTGAAACCATGGATAGTGGTTATAGTAGTGATTCCACTATCAGTTACAGTGCGGACTTGGATAGAGTGTTACAAATGTATGATGAAGCTGCGAAAAGGAAGACTATTACTTGCTGCATTCGAGATTTCCATTACTGAGTTCAGAGTATGATGTTCAATGTGCACTCAGTCCTGCAAGATCCTATTCTCCAGTGGTTATCTTGCAAAAAACACCTGTAGCCGCTGGAACACCAACGAAAATTGTAATGACTATGTACGAGTGGGAGGATGTCATCATTGAGCTCAAGCTCCTGAAACAAACTTTTTTGAAAATGCCACACCTCCAGAGTTTGCTGCCCCAGTGACCTGCGGAGATTGTCTCCATCTATCCCAGATCCAGTATGAAGACGTCAAACAAGTGTTGGTGATGAAAAACATTTGCGCGCTCTATTTGGATTATAGTGATGTGGTTGAACTCTTAGCTATTACCCCTATTATCTCAAGTAAAATAATTTATTTGGAGCGCTTAAATTACTGTACTTTTTATTATAAAATAATAGATGAAATATGTTTATGGTCAATTTTACTAAATCGTTTGCCGATTGAAAAATTGTTAAAACCATTTTGTTTAGATGACAGGTCTCCATTATGTATTGCATTAAAAGAACATATTTATTATTATAAAAACATTATTTTAAGAGATATTGACATTAGAAAAATTGAATAAATACTTATAAATTAAAAACATTGTTGTTTATTTCATCAGTTCTACACCATGGAGTGTCGAGAATACTTCCAATATACGAAAATCGATTACGTACCTTTGAAAACTGGCCTTCCGACTTCCCTGCTGAAAAGTTAGCAAGAGCAGGGTTTTCTACCGACAAGATGCAATAGAATCCGATGGCAGCTTAAATGATGCTGTTGAATGTCCATTTTGTGATACACGTGGTTTCAACTGGGAAGATGGTGATGACCCTGTTGCCGATCATCTGGACTGGAATCCATATTGTCGCTTTTTTTGATTTTGATGACACTTACCACATCACCAGACCTATCAGACATAAAAGCAAAGTGACATTTGAGAGCAGACTTGAGACGTTCAAAGACTGGCCTATTGCCTTGAAGCAGACACCCACTGAGCTTGTCAACGCCGGCTTCTTTTACACGGGCTACGGTGACAGGATCACTTGTCATTGCTGTGGCTTAGAGCTCAAGAATCTCTTACCTTGTGATGATATTACAGAGCTTCACAAAAAGGGATCAGCTAAATGTTTATTGCTTAGAGACTGCCCACCAAATCCCCACACTGACTCTAATCATAATACTTGTAAAATTTGCTTAACTAATGAAATGACAATTGTTTTTTATGCCATGCAGACACTTTGCTAGTTGCTTTGATTGTTCTCTGAAAATAGATCATTGCTGCATATGTAGACGTAAAATTGCAGGTTATTTAAAAATATATGTATGCTAAAAATAAAAGACAAAGTTACCAATATGCTGTTTTATTTAAAATAAATAAACATAGACTACTAACATAACTACATCAAATATTACTTATACATATATCTTGAAAGTAAAAATTAATTTAGAGGCTGTAGTGGCCCCAGGGTAAAGTATCATATGAGTCTTTTAACAGATAGCGCTTGTCATCAAAAGGACTGAGGGCAATTTTTGTCTGCTCTACACTAAATGTTATGAGCATATGATCTAATACAGCGTTGGGAAGCAATAGTTTGCTGGTTTTCTTGCAAACAATAGAGGTAATCATCAAACGTAATACTATTTTTACTACATTGTATTTTACGCCTTTTGACTTTTGATGCATTTTCCTCCTAGGATTAGGTAGGTGTACATTTTCGAACGGAGGCCTACAAAATGTGAAATAATGTAGCCCTTAGCCTCATCCTTCATTAAACCAGCACCTTTTTATTAACTAGTGGGATGTTGTAGATATTATCGGGGGGATAGTCTGATGTGTCGAAACGATGGAGATTGGGTTTGACGAGCTCTTCATATATATCATCAGAATTATCTCAAGCAAAAATGAATCAGTATCGATGTATAGAAGTTTGACTAGATGACGAGGGTACTTTTTATAAATGAAATCATAGAGGAAGTCATACATTAGGATTTTTGAAAGTTCCAGAATTGCGCACCCGATATACAGAGGTTTATTGAAGAGCAAATCACTTTTGTTTAACTCAATTGCCATCAACTCATCATCGAATATGGTGCGACTGTGAAATGCTGGGGAAGCAATAAGATTTTTAGCACCGTATCGACCTTCCCAATGGTTGACTAGTTTAACGATACGATGCTTTCGGATATTCTCCATAGTTTTACCGAAGACTGCGTTATTCATCAATTTGAACAAATTCTTCTCAAAATCATTAGTCGCCTGAGCTCTTAGGGAAGTATTTAGATCGATATAGGACTTGAGCCACGGAGACTGTTTGAATTTCACACCCGGTGAATGTGTTTGAGAATGATGCCATTCTCAAGAGCTTGTTTCAGATTTCTATAGTGAATAATATTTTTTTCCTTGTCATGCAAGGTAGTCATGAGTTTGGGAAGTTTAGAGCCGGGAGGGGTGCGGCGCTCCGGACAGAAGGGAAGGTCTTTATGATGATCATGCAAATGCTTGGGATTCTCCAGATCAACTTCCAAAAATAACCAATGTCTGAATCATCGGGAATTTGAGTGACATCGATGTTGGTATCAGCAGACCATTGGAATCCCCCGTAGGGTAAGGGTTGACTTTGACTATATCCATATAAATTATTAGCGTCTACGTGGTAAATGAATTTGGAGGGTTTATTAGGATTATAATTGGGCATATACTTGTTATTCGCCTCGGAAAACCTATTAGAACATTGGGAAATACCTCCACGTATTCCACGTTCAATGAACATCAGCATGTCAACATTTTGAAGAATTTCCAATTGGCAACTTGTGTACTTGAGCATACACTGCCAAGAATATCCAGGTAGAGTGTAACAATGGGCTGGATCTAAGTCATATGTTTGATGGGCCCTATCACGGAAATTTTCAAACACGTCAGTTAGAAGAAGAATGTCCACTTTCATGTACAACTCCATGTAGTTGCGAATGGTTTGGCATTCAAAGGAATCCCATACTCTTTAGCATGTTCGTAATCAGCTTGAGAAACGTTCTGGTCATTCAATTTATTATAAAAATTCTCTATAGGCGGTAATTGGGTTTCACTTAATTTTTCCAATGAATCAACATAATCATAAGGAAAGATTCCCTTTCGTTTTAGCATCTTTAGTTTCGCTAACGACACATGATTGAAGATTGAAGTTAAATTAACAAATTGATCGGTTTTTAAAGTGGATGCCAGCTCATCCAAAGAAGATCCCAGAAATCTAAATGAGTCGATAAATCTAAATTTTATTTTTGTGTCCTTATCATGTTTAGTAAAGGCAATATACTTCTCTTTATTGATTGGTACAAGAGTTATTTGATCATGCTTGGCGAGATCTCTAATTATAAAGTGGGAGTCGTATCCACTTAGGTTGTGGAACACTACTGGAACTATGAAAGACTCTCGGTACCTGAGGTTACAATAATTATGTGAATAGCCTCTAAATGCACCGGAAAGGTGAGAGTGGTCTCTAACGATTTTATCTTGAGGTAAAAAGGGCTTCTCACAGATATGACATGTGCCAGATGCATCTTTGAGACTAACCTCCACATTGAGAGGTACAACATCGGTTAGTTTGGACTGCACGAACTTTGTCAAGTTTGCCATTTCATTGGTGAACCACTCCATACAGTTAGAGCCCGTGAAGCTCCTATAGTACGAAAAAGAGTCATCATAGGAACATTTGAAATAATAACCAGCACATATGGCTGAATGCTGCTGATATTTATGAGTTTTGGTAGAAGTAGTATCGGAAATTGGTAAAAGTATCGACTCAAAATCTGCATAAACAATAAAGGAAGCCTTTCCTTGAATGAAAAATTATTAACTCAACTACCGCCTTCTTAGGAAAAGATATTTTGCAATTATTTACATTTTTACAATATTCAATGTGGCTCTCAAGGCTGCAGGAGTCACTAAAATAATTTAGACAACGATCGCATATTAATTTTTTACTTTTATGCTTGCTAAGTTGATTTGAAACAAGACGTGATAAATTTTTAATTAGGCAGAAATGATATTTTATTTCCACGTCGTTTGCTGTTATTTCTACATTTTCGAAATCATTGATTTTAGGAACATATTTATTTTGAATCATTAAGAGATTGACATGTTTGTCTAACTTACATTTAGTGATTCGAGCTGGAACTGTTTGATAATACTCATTATCTTTTGTTTTTATCAATTCTAAGACATATACATTAATAGAAATATTATTAAGTTTCTCAAACTTAGTAATTTGCTGTAAAGTCATAGGAAATGTCAAACCAGTTAGATTTAATACAGTAGATGGCTCGGGGTAAGCTGATATTCTATCAACATTAATGGCTGTAGGGTACAAATGAGCAATAACGCTGTATAAAAACAAAGATCATCATCATAGTTCTTAATATTGATTACAGCATGTTTTTTAGAAATTGATTCTGGTAATCTTATGAAAGATGAGGCTCCATTTCCAATTTCAATTTATTTATGTTTATTTCTAAGTTTAGAACTTTATACAAACTCCATCCTGATGCCTTTTCCTGAAATTCCTCTAATTTACGTAAAATTTCATTCCGAATGTGTTCATAGAACCACCCATTCAAATCTGTACCCCTATCTATTATCGCGTTTTTCGTATTAAAATATTTATATTCCATAATTTCCTCCATTCCAGATTTCTTTATGAATTCACCACAAAAGGTTGTATTTACTTTAAGAGTAGGCATTGTTTTCAAAGTATTATTTATGCGCGCCTTAAAAAGGAAAAATGCATCATCTAAAAATTTAAAAATATTGATATGAATGAGATTAATGATTACTCCTGTTCGAACACGTGAGCGAAACGCTGACTCTACATCATACCATTTAACGCGATCACTTCTTTTTGACTTCTCACCAATTCCCCCACCCCTTTTGATGTTAGCATAATTTTTCAAATCATTTCTAAATCTTTTTATATGACTAATTTCAGACTGAAGCTTATTCAAAGTTCCTATATGTAAATCTGATTCACGAATAGCTCTGTTACATAAAATTAATTGTTTTTTTACTTAATTTCAGCCAGCTAGATATTTGCTCTGGAGAGCAACGTTTCTTTGAGAAAATTATATTTGATGCTAATCTAAACTTGTTAATAATATCGGTACTATTTCGCTATAGCCTCTGAATTCATTTTTACTCGTATAACAATATAATAAACTATTACAAACTTGAGAAATATCAATGGAATATTAACAGTAAAAGTATAACTGAAGCATGCAAAATTTAAAATAAAAACTTACAACTAAATTCTTTTATATTCACTCCGCAGAAATTTGAAAAAGCACTCGGGGTTGTAGTTTGCCTCCAAGTTGCTGCAGCCCGATGAATTCGATGTGGAACTTTCCACCGCCAATTTGTCTAGGTGTGGTTTATATACCTGAGTGACCCGTTTCGGCAGGAAGGTTACGTGGTCCTCTAATTCAAGTAAGATGGTTTCACCGTATCTTGGGTGACCAGTTTGGCTGCCAGAATTCGATACTTCTGGTTAAGCTGCAAGTCTTGAATTTTTATTGCCGGCTTGTTGTCAATCTCTGCGGAGGAAACTGCATTAAGTTCTTTCAAAAAATCCATTTTCTATAACAAAAATTAAATACTATGAACTTGGTTGCGTCTAAACTCTAATAATTTTTGAAATTGCATATTGGAAGCAAATTACCAAAAATTTAGGAATAGAACATTGAATTTTTAAGAAAAGCAGACAGAAACTACCTGATTCGAATAACAAAACTACAAATTTATAATGAATCCAAACACTCCTAATAATTTTTTGAAAGACACACACAAAATATTAGATGCAAATTAACAAAAGTTGGAACTAGAACATTGAATTGAAAAGCGGGCAGAAAATATTCAATTCGAAAAACATACTCTATTAATTTCAAATATTTTGAAGGGCAGTCACAAAATACTAAAAGCAAATTAACATAAATGAAATTAAGTAAATACTCACATAATGTTTTTTTTGAACAACACACACTATCACTAGAAACACTTTGCAAGTTGAATTAACAGTTAATTTCACAAAGCACAAACACAATCACTGTAGTTGATATGTGATCTCTTTGAGAGTTGAATTAACAATGAAATAAAAATTCGCAATTATTTTATTTATCAGCATCGAACTACGTCATTTGCGTATAACGAAATTTCCGTTAGTTCTAGAAAAACAACTAATTAATGCTTATCATATGGGAACTTCCTGCAAAAGTTTGTTGCTGCAAACAACATGATAAACCTAATCAAACCACAGCTTCCTGTAAATTTATTTAGCTCGGTTTCAATTAGCGTAAACAAGATATGACAGTTTCCTTTCACTACGGTCATCATTTCCGGTTTGTGGTTTTGATATCTAAAATACCAGATATAATGTGAATTTATTATCAGGAAATTTCCGGTTTGTGGTTTTGATATCTAAAATACCAGATATAATGTGAATTTATTATCAGGAATTTTTAAATAATCACGGATTCATGATTTATATTATTTTTCGATTTTATTAACATTACATTTAAATAAATACAGATTTATGATTTGAGAATTTATTATCAGGAATTTTTAAATACATTTATGATTTTATTGGCATGAATTTTTAAATAAATACAGGTTTTTATTCATCTCTCAAGACGTAAAAATTCCTGTTCCACCAGGAGTAAACTAAAAGTATCTGGGAGTCCTCCTATTGCTGGGCGCTGAGTTCTACCTCCTCCACGTGTGAACTGAGCCTCTATGAAATCAGTACGACCGCCCATACCTGCACGTTTCATTTGAGGTGGCCCTATATCTATTTCTACCCCATTTGGTAATCGATGGCTAAACAAGCAAGTGTTTCCAAACGGACATTTGGGTTTGCTTTTTCGGAAATACCTACATCGCATTTCTTCATTTTTTCGTTTTTCTCAGCTATATAACGATCTTTTTCCGCTTTCTGGTAATAAACCTCAGATTGATAGACATAAGGAGACACAATACGACATTCTGGACAGCCTCTGCGAATATTCAATTCAAAGTCTTTATTTTGATGCCATCTTTTTACGCATGGGAAGCAGAAACAATGGTTACAATTTGGCAATAGCCCAAAATTATTAGTTATCTCTTCCAAACATATTCCACACCTTTTATTCATAGTGAATTGAATAAGACTGCACCTATAGCCACAAAAAATCTAATATTTGTAGTGTTTGCTGTCGTCACACACTCACGACAATAAGTTAAAAGAATTTATTTCTTTATTCAGTCTTGAGTTGAAGCTGTAACAATCCAGTCATGAATTTGGAAAGTTTACTTGATGACCAAGTAAGCTTTAATATGAGTGCAGTGTCAACGAGAACTATACAACCGAAAGATTTAACTGGAAAGCTAAATCCCAAAAATGGATGTTACGTGGTACCAGACGTTTTAACAACTGTGATTACCTACAACGGACGCACTTGCATATATGCGGCAGTACCAGAAATTTTAACAATAATATTACCGATACCGAGACCACTCTCAAAATTGGTGAAACAATTATACATTTAACGGTGGAGAGTTACACGGTGCTTAAAAAATACTTGGAATTTGCATATGGTTTCCATAACGATCCTTCACATGGAAAGGATGAACCTGACACTGTATGGGATGATTGCCAGCTTTGTTCTGATGGTATTTCTTTGGATTTGACTATGTGGTTGGATGATGGCGGCCTTACTATATATTGTACAAAAACAAAACAAAATATAGCTTTAATTATTAAGGATGCTCTGAAAATTCATAATATACTATATGCTAATAAAGATATTTAAACAGTTGTCTAGTTTTAATATATCCATTATTTTCACCTTAATTAAATTTCAGACGCTTGAAACAAATTTTTCCAAGTCTCAAAATTATTACGCTCGGCCTTGAATCATCCGACAAAATCAGAGACTCGAAGGAGTTGCCGTTCTTGCGCAGGTAGGCGCTCGCTTAGGAAAACTATAGACTCGAAGGAGTGGACGTTCTCGCGCATGCAGGCGTTCAATGCCTTGAATCATCCGACAAAATCAGAGTCTCGAAGGAGTTGCCGTTCTTGCGCAGGTAGGCGGTCGCTTACGATAACTATAGACTCGAAGGAGTGGACGTTCTCGCGCATGCAGGCTTAAGCAAAAGATTTTAAATTTTTTTACAGACAACAAAATACCAAGATTTTAAATTTTTTTACAGACAACAAAATATCATATCCCCCCCATCCAGCCCCCAAATATCTAACCGAACAACGCCCAAAAACCCGCGCCCACCCAACGGGCATGTACTATACCTTTTCAAATAAACATTTCTCGATTAACCGCATTAGCGCAGCTCGCTGGGTACCTGACTTTGTAATCAGGCAAGCCGCGTTCGATACCCGGCCAAGTATTTAGCTTTTTTTCTTTGTAACCACCACAACCATCAACAGATGGCGTGCACTCTGCAACCACGCAACCCACAATACAATTGCTTTCATTTATTAACAACAGATGGCACGCACCTCTGCGACACACCCAAATGTCTTTCGCGCACCCCTACGACCACCCCCAATGTCTTCTTCTTCTTCCCAATGTCTTCTTCTTATCCAAACAACAACTACCAACAGCTCGGCAGCAGCTCCCGGCGAGAACTCGATGACTGGTTACCTTTATGCCCACTTCCGCTCCAGAAACCGCTTTGTTTAACTACTTACATATACAGATCTCTTGAGTTGAATATCATATTTACCCAACTTTGTATAATTGCATAAAAGAAACCGCCAAATACAAATTCTAATTGCAATACCTTGTATTGAAAACGTAAATATTTTCAACAAAATATTTCATACATTTTTATTTAATTCTAAGTGAATATCATCAGTCAATACAAAAACACAGGTGTTTATTTTTTTGTCGGCGTAGTCATTCCTTTATTATTCGCGCTAAGAGTGAATCTGCTTCGAACGCGAGCGACGTTGCCGGATTGACAATAATTTACTTAATATGTTTTAGCGATTTTCTTGGTTATTAACGCCTACTGACCATAGTGGTATAAGAGTTTTTTGTTTAATTTGGTGTATACTACCTCCACCTAAAATATATGCACTCAAACTATTACACCCTGTATGTCTCCATTAGGCTTTCACACATAACCAAGATATTGATTTGGAATTCATGAAAGTCAAGATCATTCGAAATGTATAGAAATAACTGTCTTATTTTCTCAATATTATTTGAGAATATTTTCTCTTCCGATTGGAATTTTTGTAAGGTGTTGTTAAGACTTGTAATGACTGAAGTAGTTACGGATATTTGTTTTTTTACTAATTCTTTAGTTTGGTGTTGGTCTTTAGTAATTTTGGTTATACAGTCATTTATGTATTCACCATCTGCCGCATCTAAGTTTATTGAAATGGCTTTCCAAACCGAGCCCAGTCCGTTAATAAGTCCGCGTTTTCTTCTGTTAGTAGTGTAAGTTTGACTGTCAGCGAAAATGTCTGTATATTTAGAGTTAACGGATTTTGAAATTTGTTTCAAGAGGCTCACATGTGTCTGTACTTTTGGTTTAAATGATTTTGTTCTAGTTGTGTTTTCATAAATGGTTTCTAGATAGACATATGTGATTGACAGCAGACGTACGCCATAGAGATCAGAGTGGACTACCAACAACATGGCGGCGAGGGCCATGACGTCAACAAAATGTGGTTACTCGTACATGACGACAGTGGGAAATGAGATCACGCCTTTCGAAAATAACATTACACACCACCAAGGACAATACACTAAACTAACAAAAGATCCAACAAGCTCAATAGAAAACAAAATATACCGTTTACTGTACAACCACAAACATGAATTCACATAACAAGAACGTAAAGCACTCACTCCACACTATACTAAACCACCACATTTCTATGGGTTACCAAAAATTCATAAACCTAATATTCCTTTAAGACCAATTGTCAGTTCTATAAATTCTCCGTGTAGTGAACTTTCAAAATTTCTTTTAAACATTATTCGTCCTCTTACAGGGAGTTCTGTTTCTCATCTAAAAAATAGTGCACATTTCTTGGAAAAACTGTCTCATATAGAATACAAAAATACTTTTACAATAGCAAGTTTTGATATAGTAAATCTTTATAACAATGTTCCTGTTTCCAAAACACTTCCAATAGTAAAACAACTACTAGAACGGGACTTTTCATTAAATCAACGAACTCAGTTATCAATTGATACAATAATGGAACTACTAACATATTGTACCAAAACTACATACTTTCAATTTAACGATGATTTTTACCAACAGGATTTTGGCATGGCCATGGGTTCTTGTCTCTCACCAGCATTGAGTAACATATCTATGGAAAACTTTGAACAACAAGTAATTTTATCAAAAGAAAATAAACCTTTAGTTTGGTGGCGTTACGTTGACGACATTTTCGTAATTTGGGAATACAATCTTGAAGAACTAGATAAATTATTAAATGATATAAATAACAAAGAGCCAACTATCAAATTTACCCTTGAAATTGAAGAAAATAACAAACTATCTTTTTTAGACATAGTAATAACAAAAACAGAATCTTCATTCGAAACAGAAGTTTATAGAAAACCAACTCATACAAACAGATACCTAAATTTCAATTCAAATCATCCGAATACAGTAAAGAAAGGTATCATTAAGTCATTATATGATAGAGCAAAGACCAACTGTTCTGATGATAATAAATTCAACAAAGAAAAAATAATTATAAAGAATGTTCTCACTGGAAACAATTACCCCACAAAATTTATTAACAAAGAACTAAACAGACTTGAACAGAAAACAAACCTTCCGAATCAACCTAGAACTTCTCTTAACACTACTACTACTCAAGACAACAACATTACAGTTACAACTATGCCATATATACAGAGTCTGTCAGAAAGATTGAAAAGAGTGGGCAACAGATTTAATGTTAAAACAACATTCCAAACAAGAAATACACTTAAATCTTTAATATCGAAAACAAAACCAACAAACAAAACCCAGAACTCAAAAAACTGCATATATAAGATTCCTTGCGAATGCAATAAATTTTATATTGGAGAAACATCGAGACCATTAAACGTACGAATAAATGAACACAAGAATTACATAACGAAACGACAATTTGAAAAATCAAAAATTTGTGAACATGCTTGGGACCTAGGCCATAAAATACAATTTGACAATTCAACTATACTTCACAAAGAACAACATAACACAAAACGAAAAATAAAAGAGTCTGCCTTAATTCTTTTGAATGAAGACGATTGTATCGCTTCTACTTCTGTAGAATTTAATCGTATCTGGTTACCGACAATTAAGGAAGAAATTATTAATGGTAACCTCCTTTTGAACAACCCAATATCGGGATAGTTCATAAGGTTTTTCCTAGGTTTTCCCTTATGACGTTAATGGGATCACTGAAACAATAGAATTCTTTGATCGCATTTTTGGCGAATGCGCTATCTTTTAACAAAGTCGTACCTAGGAACGCCACTTATAAATTCTAAAGACAACTCTTTCAAATTCTTCTAATTTGAAAGCTGGTTAACTATAATTCATGATCTTTAGAATTTTCTGTGCTACCTGTATATCTAAAAACAACAAATTTTCTAATGTCAATTTTAAATGTCATAAATCAAATTTTCATTTTGCAATTTACATCAATAAATATAAAACCATTGACAACGAAGTCAGAATAGACTTTGAAACGTTTGGTATTCCTGCAATATACGTAGTTTTATTTCTATTGTGGTGTTATTCCCCAAAGAAACATAAAAATAATACAGCGGATTATTCAAACAAAATTCAAACATTGCTACAAGATCCAGCATATAAACAAATTGCTACTGACCCAACAACTTATCTGGAGAAAACAACCAAGGCCAAAATCCAAGCAAGTATTATCGACAAAAATCTCCAACTGCAACTTATTCCGAGTGAAAAGTCATCGAGATGTCCGAAATTCTATGGGTTGCCAAAAGTACATAAAGAAGGTGCACCTTTGAGGCCAATAGTAAGCTCAATTGGATCCCCAACACAACACCTAGCCTAACAACTTCAACCGTTTGCAGAGGCAGCAGACTCATATGTGAAAAATTCGACACATTTCATCGAAATACTTAGAAAAACGGTCTTACAACCAGAGTGTCTTCTTGTAAGTTTTGACGTAGTGTCCCTTTTCACCAACATCCCTATCGACGAAGCCTTGGATATCATAATAGAAAAATACAAACCACCTCAACACCTTGTAGACTTAACAAGGCAGGCGGCTTCAATAAAAGTAGCCTCTGTAGCAAGGACCTCACCACCGAAGGCCTCGCCTTCAGTAGCCTCATCAAGTAAGGCACCACCACTTAAAACTCTTAAACCGGTGCTAGCTAGCAAGCTAAAGCCCGGTAAAGAAGGTTGCCAGAACATCGGGCAAACCACCCAGGCAACAACAAGTAAAGTGGTCAATTCAGAAGCGGAGAGAAACAATGGATTAAAATCCAAGTTTAAACCGCAGACCAAAAACCAACCTTCAAACCAGTTGACTGACTGGCAAGTGGTAAAGAGGAAAAAGGCCCCGAGGACCAATAAGCAAAAACCAGCGCCACATTGTACGCTGCTTATAAAGAAAGGCGAGAAGAGCTCCCATGCAGATATCTTGCGAGATATCAAAAATGATCCCACCTTGCAGGATATAGGCAAAAAAGTCAATAAGATCCGACGAACAGCTAAGGGAGATCTCCTGTTTTTATTCGCGAAGGCAGACGCTCAGGAGATGGAGCGCTACTGTAACGCCATCAAGAATAAGCTCCCAAGTGGGGCCACTGTACAATCTCGAATACCGCAAATCGAGATTGAAATTAAAGACCTGGATGAGATCAGTACAAAGGAAGACGTGGTAAAGCTGCTCAAAGATAATATCGACGGCCTGGCAGAGATCACTGAGGAGGCAGTGAAATCACTTCGACGGGCATATAGATCAACACAAACGGCAGTTGTTTGTCTCCCAGAGGTCCAGGCCAAGAAATCCATCGCACTTGGAAAGCTGAAACTTGCGTGGGGCACAGTACGTGTTCGCGAGAGGATCAGCCTTCGACGGTGCTTCAAATGCTGGCACTTTGGGCACAACGCCCAGGCGTGCAGAGGCAAGACTGACCGAAGCAGTTGTTGTCACAGATGCGGAGGCGCTGGTCACAATGCCTCGGCTTGTCAACAACCTGCCAAGTGCTTACTCTGCAAAGAGAAAGATAGTAGGTCAGACTGCCGGCACGTTGCGGGTAGTTGGAAATGTCCGATCTACCAACAGGCGATGAGAGCAGCACAAGCCCGTAAATGAAAGTACTGCAACTCAACCTCAACCATTGCGAAGCAGCCCAAGACCTACTGGTACAGCGGGTGCGGGAATTGGATTGCGACGTAGCCATAATCTGCGAGCAGTACAAAAACTTCGACACCCTGTCCTGGGTAAATGACAAAACGGACAGAGCAGCGATATGGGCTTGCGGTAAACTTCCGTTCCAACAACTCCCAAATACCCCCGAACCATGGCTTGTGAGAGCCAAAGTGGGAGGGGTTCACTTCTATAGCTGCTATGCACCTCCTAGTGCACAGCTCGAGGACTTCGAGTTATTCTTGGACACCTTGGCGGAGGATGTACGGAAGCGTGAATCGGTCGCCATCGCAGGAGATTTCAACGCCTGGGCAATTGACTGGGGATGTCGGGAAACGAGCGCGAGAGGACGAGCTCTCCTTGAGACCATGTCTTCGCTCAACCTGGTACTCCTCAACACAGGAGCCGTAAGCACATATCGCAAAGGCACAGCCAGCTCAATTATCGATGTGACATTCGTTAGCAGCAACCTAATTAAAGGAGGCTGTGAGTGGCGGGTCGATGAGGAGTTTACTAATAGCGACCACCAAGCTATTATATGGGAAATCAACACCACTCCCAAACGAAGATTGTGTGTCAGTCGTGCGAGGTCACAGCCAGTCGGTTGGAACAAAAATGCTTTCGATGCTGATTCATTCGCCTTGGTTATGGAGCAGGAACCATTGTCAATAGCAACAAGCGCAGAAGCCACTGCCAAAGAGGTAATGACAAGCGTTGTCAAGTCCTGCGATGCTTCCATGCCAAGGAGACGGCAGAACAACAGCCGCCCACCAGTTTACTGGTGGAACGACACGATCTCACAACACCGACGAAAGTGTCTCAAAGCACGAAGGCTGCATCAACAAGCACGGAGACGCGACAGGGTCACAACAGAAGAACTAAGGCTCGACTATGAGATCAAAAGACAACAACTTCGAAGAGCCATTCTCTCAAGCAAGAGATCCTACTGGAAGGAGTTGTGTGACGAAGTTAATCAAGATCCATGGGGAAAACCGTATAAAATCGTGATGCATAAAATTAAGGCCCCTCCCATGACATCAACGAACTGCCCCGAATCATTGCACCGCATTGTCACTCACTTGTTTCCTGCAAAGCCTGAGCTACCCGCTAATCCTTCGTGGCAGGTGAGGGACGAAGATATACCATCAGTGACTATGAGTGAGCTGATGGGCGCGTGCAACCGGCTCCAAAACGGTAAGGCTCCCGGTCCAGATGGCATACCTAACATCGCGCTAAAATGCGCCATAGCCAATAGGCCTGACATGTTTCTACACATGTATGAGACCTGCCTAAAGCAGGGGGTTTTCCCGACTAAGTGGAAAAAGCAGAGGCTTGTGCTCCTCCCTAAAGGGGGAAAGAAACCTCCCGACGAACCTTCATCATATCGTCCCCTCTGTATGTTGGACTCTGCGGGAAAACTCCTTGAAAGGATAATAGCAGATAGGCTGGAGCCCTACGTTGAGCCGAAACTTTCCACCAACCAATTCGGGTTCAGAAAGGGGAGATCAACCATCGATGCCGTGAAGCTCGTTACCAACATCGCCAGAGAGGCTATCTCGGGAAAGAGATGGAGAAGAGGTGGAAAAAAGTACTGTCTAATAGCCACCCTGGATATCAAGAACGCCTTTAACTCGGCCCGCTGGGACCGCATTTTGGAGGCTCTTGTCAGGATGGAAGTTCCGCAGTACTTGCGCAGAATGGTTTCAGCCTATTTCAAGGACCGCATCTTGTTGTACCAAACTGAAAATGGGCAAGTAGACTATAAGATCACAGGAGGTGTACCTCAGGGCTCTGTTCTTGGCCCCCTCTTATGGAACGTAATGTACAACGACCTGCTCCTGCTCGGTCTGCCTGAGGGCGTCAGGCTAGTGGCATTCGCCGATGATGTGGCATTGATCATAGTGCGCAAGCACATAGAGGAGATACAAACAACCTTCTCATTCGCTATAGCCACAATTCAGCATTGGATGCTCGCAGCAGACTTGAGTTTAGCAGAACAAAAGACCGAAACACTTCTTGTTAGCAGTCGAAAGGCAAGGGAAACCATCACCCTCAAAATAGGCGACTCCTACATACAGTCGCAGCCCTTCATCAGATATTTGGGGGTGCTCCTGGACACACGGCTCAACTTCAAAGAGCACATAATCGCGGCCAGCAAGAAAGCAGCTGGGGTACAGGGGGCATTATCTAGAATAATGCCGAATGTCGGAGGCCCTAGACAGATAAGAAGACAGCTACTGGCAACAGTAACTACTTCTGTTTTGTTGTACGGGGCACCGGTATGGGAGAAATCGCTCGAGCTACCATCGTACCGCCGGAAAATGAAGTCAGTCCAGCGGCTCTCAGCGATTCGAGTGGCATCATCCTACCGCACTGTGTCTTACGAGGCGGTGAGTGTGATTGCCTCTACCCTACCAATCGACATCCTGGCTGCAGAAAGGGGACGGCTTTATCGCAGAAAGTTAGAGAAAGACCAACCGACAGGAAACAGCGATGAAAGAGCCATGAGTCTAAGGCAATGGCAGGAGAGGTGGGACAGCTCTACTAAAGGAAGGTGGACATATCGATTGATACCTAACATCAGTTGTTGGGTCAACCGCCAGCATGGGGAGGTTGGGTTCTACATCACTCAACTCCTGACTGGACATGGATGCTTTCGAGCATACCTGCACAGGTTCAGGAGGGCAAACTCCCCAAACTGCCCACACTGTACGGACGTGATAGAGGACGCGGAACACGTGTTCTTCTCCTGCCCCCGGTTTCAGGATCAACGTGCTGAAGTGGAGAGGATTCTGGAGACTAATATCGTTCCAGAACAATTAGTAGAAGCCATGCTGAAGGGCCCCCAAGCCTGGAACTTGGTATCAGATTACGCGGAGACTATCCTCAAAGAACTCCGCAATACGTTCGAGGAGTAGGCTTTAGAGGCTTTCAATGTAAGAGCAGTAAACATCTGCAATGAACCACCCTTGCGAAGTAGTATTGACTAAGAGTGCCGCAGGGGACCATGGTTGTAGGAGAAAGAGGTTAGGGTTTTAGCGGGTATACGGTATACTGGTTTCAATGCAACGATTTACTCTTGCTTTGAAGTCATTACATCGGGAGTCCCGCACGACGGCCAGCACGTGCTAGCTAAGTACGGAATGTATTTCCCCCCTCTTCGGATAAAAAAAAAAAGGCACTGTCTGATGAACACCTATTTTGTTTACGAGAACCAACGATATAAACAAGTGGAAGGAGCTCCAATGGGATCGCCACTCTCACCAGTTATAGCGAACCTTTTTATGGAGAGCTTTGAGGAGTTGGCACTAAGAACAACAACTCTTAAACCCAGTTTATGGTTGCGATATATGGATGATACATTTGTGATCTGGCCTCATGGGAGGGAACACCTCAATACTTTTTTAGACCACCTTAATGGCATCCATCACAAAATAAAATTTACCATAAAGGTTGAAGCCAACAATCAACTGCCATTCCTAGATGTTCTCATAAATAGGAAGGAAGATGGAACCCTTGGCCATACAGTATATAGGAAAGCAACTCACACCAACAGATACCTTCATGCTAATTCGCATCACCACCCAGCCCAACTACAAGCCGTCGTCAAGACTTTAGTAACCAGATCACAAGGACTAGCTGACCAGGATAACATCAAACAGGAAATGGATAGAGTTTAAAAACAGCTCTGAGACAAAACGGATTTACAGACCGAAATATACAAAGAGCCCTAAAGTCAAAACCGAGACAAACAGACGAGGAGCATGAGACACCAATAACCAAGGCTTATTTACCGTATGTCAAGGGGACCACGGACAAGAATTCTACGGAGACACAATATCGATACTATTTTCAATACAGACAGAAAAATAAGCACGGTGTTGAGGACTCCGAAGACGAGGATCCCTTTAGAACAACAGGGAGTGTACGAGATTCCATGTGCAAATTGTCATAAAACCTATGTGGGGCAAACTAATAGAAGAATTCAAGCTAGACGTGATGAACACCAGAACGCTGTAAGAAAGCAGGAAAAAACAACATCCATTGCGGAACACGCCACCATGATGTCACACCGAATAAACTTTGAGAACACCAGAGTAGTGGCAAATATAGAACACCCGAAATCAAGACTCGTAAGAGAGGCAATTGAAATAGCGAAGAGGCCTCACAGTCTAAACGCACGCAACGAAATTCAGAACTTATCGAATTGTTGGAAAATTCTATTAAACACCGTACCGGCCCGAACCCGTCCAATAACAACTCAACCGGAAATAACAAATCAGCAGGCGGGAGGCGTGCCCACTGAGCGCCAAGGACCAATCACAGGCAGCCGCTCACGGTGCCAACCAATAGGCGCCTAGCCGCGACTATGTAACAGCGCGAGCGCTTCTGAAAATCTTAGTATTCGAGTAACTAGAAGCGAAAGCAGAAGGCTACGAGAATTATGCGAACCGACCTGAACTACGCGGATGAATTCCCGAAAACCACCTAAATATCACACTTTTCAAAATTGAGTTTTTTTAAGATTTACTTAACTTTTACAAAAAATATAACGTTTGAAATATAAATGAAAATAACAATATAAACTAACTACAGACAGAGTAATAATGAATGAAGACTACGTGAAATTCTACAATTTATAACATAATGAATGCTGAATCGGCACCGGCGACACGGCGATTCCCACGGATGCTCGGCGGGACTGTAATATGACACTGCACTTGTCGCTGTGTCAGCTGGGAACGACGAAACACAGTTGCTACATAAGTTCACCTAGAGTTTATGTTATTGTAATGTTTTTATTTTCACACTCGGGTTCAGTTCAGTTCTTGGATTTATTTAAAAACACAGTCTAACTCACTCTAATTTATTTCCACTACTTTTACACAAATTTATATTCACAGAAACTACTATTTACATTTTATCTTAACTGTACAAACGACCGACGAAAACTGAATGCCTCCTATCGCCAGCTGTTCCTTTTTTATATTAATCTCGAAATTGTCTGGTACGTCCACGAACCATCGGGAAATTCCATCATGTTCTGGAATCTTTAAGGGAATTCTCAGTAACGGCAGCGGTCCGCCGGTTGAGAGACAAACATTTCGGGTTTCACGAATTTATGGGAATAATGTCCCTTCCATGAATTGGTTGATGGCCGATTGCACCAGCGGTTCGGATGAATTCTCGTAACATTATATATAACAACTTCCATCCATTTGAAAAAGTTAATGCTGTATCATCAACTTTTAAGTGAAGTTCTATGTCTTCGGTAAGGCTTAGTAGGCTGTGAAACTTTCCTCTGGAGTTACTGTTTGCTGAACATGGTAATGGTGCTGGCTCGCTAGTAGGGTCAGATTTAGTAAACTTACTCAACTTTTTCCTGATTGCTGTGACGGTGAGCAAGACAACAACAATTACTGCTAACATGATTGCACTAATAGTGAATAAGTAGGTATGCTTCTCCAAGAATGGTTGGTTCATCAGTTGTTCCAATTCTCTGGAGTACTGGCTGAGTTTATGATTGGCAATGTTAAGATCTCGGACATCTAGTTCTTGTAGTTTTAAGGGTTCAATACTGGGAAATTGACTGACGGTAGGCATGTCGTCGCAGCAGTTGTAGGGGATATTTACTGGACCCTAGTATTGCCGATAAAGGCGTTGCAGTGGGGCTGAATTTCCATTAATGAATTCGTCGATAAGGTTATTGTAACAACATTTTGTCCCTTGCATTTGATGGTGATGGACAAAGGTCTGGAGATGGAGATCAACCAGAGGTTTATGTTGATCTCTTGGATATTATAATCTTCTGCATATAATATCGAAGTTTTGCAAGTTGCGGAAAGTGTGATTGGCTGTCTGAGAAGTTGTCCTTCGCAGATGACATCTTTGTCTATTGGATGTGGAATTGACTTGGAACAAATTTTATGCTGTGTGTTTAATAGCTTGCAGTCACTCAGGTCTTCGAAGGATGTATATAATAACGAATCGTCATCTCTCGCGATAAATTTTGTTTTTATTTAAAGTATTTGATGAAACCCTGTTCGATCATCCAAAATTGGGATAGGACAAAGGTGTTAAAGAGTATAAATTTCAGGGTCAACTAAAGGAATTTTTAGTACAAAAATGATTTTAGTGTTGATTTGAAAGGCTTCTAATTCTATCAAATCGATGTACTGAGCAACATTTGAACTGTAAATAGGAAGTGATAAATTATTTTCTTGGGGTGACTGAGATATTTATTGAAAGGAATCGACCAAATCTACTGGGCTTATAATTAAACTATGTAAAAATTGTAAGCGGACGAAAAAGACTGCAGTTAAAACATCATTTAGGGTGTTTTCGATAAATATATACAGGGTGTAAACGGTTTGAGTGCAAAGATTTTGAAGAACAATAATTCAGGCAAAAACAAATCAAAAAGCTTTATAACATTTTCTAAAATAAACTATAGTTTTGCCCAAAAGAACACATAAAGTTAGATTTTATGTAGCCCTTGCTACAGTGAATAATACAATAATTTCGATTTCAAAATGTCGGTAAATCTAAATATGTAAATACTCAATAGCTTATACATCTTTAATAGCCACATTAAAAATGAAAATTGATTATTTAAACCCGAAATATGCTTTTATAATTTAGTGTAAGTTTCTCCGAATAGATATGGCAACGTGGCATACAGACCAACTTATTTACTACATTTTTTACTTTAACGACGACTGAGAGTTACGATTGT
The DNA here is from genome assembly GCA_034190945.1 of Octodonta nipae. Lineage (NCBI taxonomy): Eukaryota > Metazoa > Arthropoda > Insecta > Coleoptera > Chrysomelidae > Octodonta > Octodonta nipae. The sequence continues at coordinate 79,238,210 of CM067219.1, forward strand.
TTTTTGGAATTTCGATCCTTGTAAATAAGAATAGATAAACGGTAATAAAGTGATTTGAATGATATCTATTTGATGTAGACTTCGTGGTTTGCTTTCCATTTAATATATTTTTTAAATAAATAAAATCGGTAGTGATTAGTGTGTAAGTTCGAAAATTAAGAATAGTGCGACAGTATTATTTGTGATAAATAATGGCCGATTATACAATTAGGGAAAGACATGACATGCTCTTAATTTATGGGGAAAGCAGACGTAATTGCAGAATAGCAAGAATGTTATACAGGGAAAGGTTTCCAAACAGACGCCTGCCCAATGCTAGGACATTCGTAGCTGTTTCGCAGAGGCTTCTGGAAACAGGTAGTGTAATACCACAAATAAACACTCGCGGACCACAGCGACATAATCGTATCTTAGCTGCTGAGGATCAAATACTAGACCTTATCGACATCAACCCATATCGTAGCACACGGAGTATTGGAAGTGAGCTGCAAATTTCTCACACTGTTGTTCATAGAACATTACGGGAACAATTGCTCTATCCATATCACATGCAGCGGGTTCAAGGGCTTTCAATTGATGATTTTCAACCAAGACTCAATTTCTGTCGTTGGTTCCTCAGAAAACATCGACAATTTCCTAATTTTGTGAACAATATTTTAACAACAGATGAAGCAAGTTTTAATAGGAATGGTATAATAAATTTTCATAATACGCATTCGTGGTCTGAGTTAAATCCGCACGAAATACGCCAGTCCGTATTTCAACACCAATTCTCAGTTAACGTGTGGGCTGGAATAGTTGGTGAATTCTTGGTTGGACCATTTATACTGCCTGCACGTTTGACAGATGAGAATTACCTTTATTTTTTGAACAACACGCTACCAGATTTGTTAGATGAAGTGAACCTACAAACACGTTCCAATATGTGGTACTTACATGACGGAGCACCTGCCCACGCAAGTCATCTAGTTGTCGACTTCTTAAATAGAACATTTCCCCGTCGTTGGATTGGTCTAAACGGACATATACGTTGGCCAGCAAGATCTCCTGATCTCAATCCTTTAGATTTCTACTTATGGGGACACATGAAAAGTAAGGTTTACACGACTCCAATTATTGACGAGAATGACCTTAGACAACGCATTTTTGACGCTGCTGACGAAATCCGAAATATTCCAGGAATTTTTTCTCGCATACGTGAAAATTGGATTAAACGGTGTCGTGCTTGTGTCGATAGTAATGGTGGGCATTTTGAACATTTGCTGTGAATAATCCGTTGTTTCAACTCAGTTCTATTATTATAATAAATTCGGTAAGTAGGATTACATATTTACTTGTCTAATATAAATAATATTAATTAAATCAGTAATAATGACTCTTCGAATAATTTAACTGGTAAAAAACTACATATACAGATCTCTTGAGTTGAATATCATATTTACCCAACTTTGTATAATTGCATAAAAGAAACCGCCAAATACAAATTCTAATTGCAATACCTTGTATTAAAAACGTAAATATTTTCAACAAAATATTTCATACATTTTTATTTAATTCTAAGTGAATATCATCAGTCAATACAAAAACACAGGTGTTTATTTTTTTGTCGGCGTAGTCATTCCTTTATTATTCGCGCTAAGAGTGAATCTGCTTCGAACGCGAGCGACATTGCCGGATTGACAATAATTTACTTAATATGTTTTAGCGATTTTCTTGGTTATTAACGCCTACTGACCATAGTGGTATAAGAGTTTTTTGTTTAATTTGGTGTATACTACCTCCACCTAAAATATATGCACTCAAACTATTTACACCCTGTATGTCTCCATTAGGCTTTCACACATAACCAAGATATTGATTTGGAATTCATGAAAGTCAAGATCATTCGAAATGTATAGAAATAACTGTCTTATTTTCTCAATATTATTTGAGAATATTTTCTCTTCCGATTGGAATTTTTGTAAAGTGTTGTTAAGACTTGTAATGACTGAAGTAGTTACGGATATTTGTTTTTTTACTAATTCTTTAGTTTGGTGTTGGTCTTTAGTAATTTTGGTTATACAGTCATTTATGTATTCACCATCTGCCGCATCTAAGTTTATTGAAATGGCTTTCCAAACCGAGCCCAGTCCGTTAATAAGTCCGCGTTTTCTTCTGTTAGTAGTGTAAGTTTGACTGTCAGCGAAAATGTCTGTATATTTAGAGTTAACGGATTTTGAAATTTGTTTCAAGAGGCTCACATGTGTCTGTACTTTTGGTTTAAATGATTTTGTTCTAGTTGTGTTTTCATAAATGGTTTCTAGATAGACATATGTGATTGACAGCAGACGTACGCCATAGAGATCAGAGTGGACTACCAACAACATGGCGGCGAGGGCCATGACGTCAACAAAATGTGGTTACTCGTACATGACGACAGTGGGAAATGAGATCACGCCTTTCGAAAATAACATTACACACCAATCAGTGTGTTAGGTGTATAATAGCGGGGTTAACCCATCCTCATACAAGCCAAACAAGGATGGCCATGATTAAACAAGGATAGACAAACAGCTAACGATGAAAATATTAGCAGTGATGTGGTATGAGTTTAAGCCAGGCGCAGTGACGTTGTGTGAGTGTAAGGCATGCACAGTAATGTTGTATGGATGTTACACATGCACAGTGAAGTTGTGTGACTGCTAGGCATGCGCAGTGAAGTTGTATAGATATCAGACATGCGCAGTTAGTTTTTGTGAGTATAAGACATGCGCAGTGATGTTGTGTGAGTGTTAGACATGTGCAGTGATGTTGTGTGAGCGTTAGGCATGCGCAGTGATATTGTGTGAGTGTCAGACATGCGCAGTAAAGCTGTATGGATGTTACCCATGCGCAGTGATGTTGTGTGAGCTTAAGACATGGGCAGTGATGTTGTGTGAGCGTTAGGCATGCTCAGTGATATTGTGTGAGTGTCAGACATGCCCAGTAAAGTTGCATGGATGTTACACATACGCAGTGATATTGTGTGAATGTTCGACATGCGCAGTGATGTTGTGTGACTGCTGGACATGCGCAGTGATGTTGTATAGATGATAGACTTGCGCAGTGATGTTGTGTGACTGCTGGGCATGCGCAATGATGTTGTATAGATGATAGACGTGACATATTGTGACTTGGAATATAAAATTTCAAATTTCTGCTCGCCTCGCATATATATATGTGTGCACGTGGCGAGAAAAATTCTCAAAATGTCGTTCAATGTGTCCAAATTGTAGTGACCATCAGAATAGTAGAGTCCATGTAAACGGGATTCCAAATGTCGTACTTGTTTTTTTGTCTGCTGCTGATAGAGTTAAACGCTTTGGGTGGTTTAAACAAAAACACCCCCGTGCGTTTTGCTTGTCTTGATTACCAGTTCTTTGGGAACGAATCTTCCGTGGATTTCGAAGCCCTGAATGTCGACATCTGCAATTTCCATGGTGAACCGTCGAGAAGCTGAACCGAAACTGAATTTCTAAACAACTGGGTGATCTAATATAGGCTTCGAACAATTTCGCTAAGTGGAAGAAATTCCATTACACAGTCGTGGATAATTATGCAGAAGACTCGGGTCTTATCTGAAAATCCGGTCTGACTTTCAATGTCCAGGCGAATATCTACAGTCGAGGATTTCATGGTGTCTTCGCGTCGGAAGCAATCGATGACGATGTGCGTCTTGAACGTCACATAATCCAAAAGAGGGTGTTTGCCGCCACCAAAGCTGGGTTAAAACTCCGTATACCTTTTGTACGCCTCGCCGTACTCGCTCTTTCATATCTCTCCATAGGCTAAAATAAATTCGCGATTTAAATTCAGACGAATATTGGAAATGTGAATATTATCAAATTCCGTGGGATCTTGTTTGGCGTTGCTGTGGCGATCAGTTTGGAAGGCTAAGGTAACGAGGGCACGTTTTCACTGCCCAAATTTCACGAGTGGCGCCTGTTTTGAGAGCAGGCAACTCATGAAGCTCCCATTTACGAAACGGCAAAATTATGCTGGAATCTGCTTTGACGGCTTGCAGCAAATCCAGTTTGACGTCATCATTTGGAAAAATATGTCGGACTTTAAGTTCGATGTTGTTTATAGTCACTTGGCCCTTGGTAGCAGCATCCTTGATTATAAGACAATCATCATCGCTACGGCTTCGCACCAGACGAATCGTTTGTTTACCACACATCAGCCGCTTGTAGTCGTTGAAGATGGAAAACAAATGTCCCAGAGGAATGTACATGTGAAAGGTGCTATCGGCGGCATTCATATAGGCTTTATGCGGAAAATTCCAGTCGGCTATGAATAGATCCTTGGAACTGTTGGGGTCGCAGCACAAGTATCCTCCAATTGTGCTCACGCGGCTTGGATTTCTCACGGTTTCAATTTCCTTGCCGCACAACTCGTACGTGGCGCTGTCGAAGAAGCTGTTTCGCACTTGAGTGTGTTGTTGTTGGGTTTCAAACTGAAGATTTTGTCAGCGTCCTTTGCCGAGTGAATGCCAAGTGCCTTTCTAATATACGTTTCAATATCACCAATCTCATAGGAACCTTCCGGCAATGGTATGGTTGTTTGCTTGTTTTGATTGTCAAACAGGTAGATTTTGTTACCACTTTCAATATTTGGAATACTGTTGCATGCGTGAAAACTCAGTAAAGCCAAACCGTAATTGTAGTTTGAATCCAATTGAATAGGTGGTTGAAAATCGATCGATAGTATTGGACTGAGAGCTTTTAGGGTGATAATCACAGACATGACTGAACAATGTACCAGCTTGCTGCCTATTAATATAGTCCTGCTCTACTTATCCGATGCTCGGGAAATTAAAAAAGTGTTCAAAATAGTATTATTTTTTATTATAGAGAAAAATTTCAAGCATAAATGACCACAATTTGATTGATCATAATTTTGATAAGAGTCACTCCATTTCGCACATGAGCTACCCGATGCGTACCTCTGTTGTAGCTGCCATCCAAATTAACGATGGCGGACTCCTTGAGATGTGAACGTATGGGTAGAGCGTCTCGCATAAATACACCCCTAAAGTTGAGGATTTCCAATTGCTTCACGTATCGCTCGAACTCATCCCCTTTGCGGGACTTTTTCAGAAAAAGACCGCTCCCTTTCTTCGCAAGCTCTTCCATGGCTTGATTATGACGTTGATCCTCCTCCAGCTTCTTCCTGGCATTCTTTGCATCGATCACGGCCTTCGCCATTCTACTAGCCCCTCCTGCTAACGATCCCAAAGCACTAAGGCCTGCAAACAGGGGAATGAGCGGGAGAAAACCACCCTTAGAATCAGATGGGATCATCCGAGGTACGCGGATTTTCTTGTGTCCACCTGCATTCTTAATGGATGCTCGGGCTGCTCTCAACGCCATTAACAAGGATTTATGCACGTTACCACTCCAACCAGCTATAGCTTTGATGGTGGGCAGAAGCACATGTCGTCGGAAAGATTTTTTCCCACGTCCTTTCTTCATACCAAGTCCCATCTTACGTTTGGCCTTCATGCCCGTAGTTATAAGCCAAGAAGCTGCTTGTTCACCAAGTGAAGCGTCCTTTAATTTAAATCTCTCCCAGGGGCGATTTTCCAAGTCGTAATCGGCCTTGTGTCGATGTGTTAACGACTTGCTGTAAGCGATATCGTGCACTCGACAAGCACCGTCTGTCTTGTTGATTCCCTGTTGGCCCTTGGAGAGACGGTCTTCAAATTTCGGTACCACAAAACTGATAACCCGGTAGATGTAGCTCAAACGGTAGTTTGTTTATTGCGCTATTCAGTAGACTACCCCCTTGGAGAGTTAGCATGATACTGATGGAAAGCCAGTCGTGTGCTGTATATAATAGGTAATGACAAAAGGCCGACACCAGTCCATCGTAAAATGCAACTAAAGCTACAAGATGTCCAATTGCCTGTCGAAAATTTGCACTTTATTGATAGCGACACACCATCGACAAACCGACATGGAAAATTACTACCTAATTCCGTTCGGGTGACTGTTTGCGGTACTAGCGGATCTGGTAAAAACCCTGCTGTCCGATCGCTCATATTCAACGAAAACGGTCTACGATTTGAGAATATCTACGTCTATTCCAAGTCGCTCTACCAACCAATGTACCAGTTATACAAGGAGTGCTCAAACAGGTTATTTTCCCTTTAAAGATAATAAAGAGGTAATTGATCCGTCCGAAGCACGTAAATGTTCACCATTCATTTTTGATGATGTGTCTAACGAGAAACAAAACAAGATTCAAAGTTTTTTCTCTATGGGCAGGCACAGGAATATCGATTCGGTATATTTATGCCAAACTTACAGCAAAATAAGGAAACAAGTGATTCGTGACAATTGCAACGTGCTTGTCCTATTCAAACAAGATGACATTAATTTGAAGCATGAGTACGATGAACACGTCTCCCCCGACGTCGACTATTATGCATTTAAAGAAATATGTTCTAAATGCTGGCAGGATCGTTTCGGGTTTCTAACGATGATGAAGGAATACAACTCGAACGATGGCCGGTATCGAAAAGGATTCGACAAATATATAAAGGATGTGGATTGACATTAGTTGTCAAATATGTCTTCGTTGAGTAGCAACATTTTCGCTACTGCACGAAAGAAAAAAATGAAACATTTGTCTCGATCCATTCTCAAGAAGTACCCAAGTCTTAAATTAAGTAGATCGGAGCACGATGAAACCCTCAAGAAATTATTCGGTCCTGTGGTTACACCGCTGCAGCAGATAGCTTCTACAACAACAAAAGTTCTTAGCAAAATACCTCTGAAAGCAATTAAATAAGAGGCCATTACAAGGCAAGACGAGCTGGAGCCTATCAAAAAAAAAGAACCGTTCTTTGAAGAGTCACAATTTCTCGATGAACTTCAAATAGAAGAGACCAGTTTTCCAACAGATGATGATGGTGATGGTGATGATGGAGGTGACAAATCGATGTTCGAGAAGTTAGAACCTGTAGCTCCGAACGTAGTCCTACCTCGAGCAATACCCGGTGATTTCACACAAGTACCTATTGGACTTTTTCCGCAATAGCGATGATGTTGATAAGATAAAGATAAGTGGTTTCGTTGATGGGTTACAGTTTCAAGGCACCCCCGGACTTTATCAGTTAATTTTGTATAAAGACCACAATTTCCCTCCCGGTGATTTAGAAGCATACCGTCGAATTTTGACAATGACATCGGCTCATAAGAATTCAGCAGGACGACTAAAAGCCTCAAGTCTCTATAAATATACTGAAATCATAAAGCCAATGTTTCCACCTCCAGGCAAAAAGCAACGTGTCGGCTCAGGCATGAAGTTAACGTACAATACAAAGCCAATGGAGTACGTCTACTGGGATGATCCCAATGAATTGGTTGAACGGTTGAAACTTCTCATCGCATCCAAAGAGGCTGGTAACACGAAATAATTGCCATTATAAATGAACTTAAGGAAGCATACATTATACGTGAAAAATAAATTTTCTGAAGTTCTGAATAACCAATGTCAAAGCCCCCAGAAAACCCATGGATGCAGTTAACAAGTAGTACGTCAAAAGGAAAATTGCCAATGGGCTGACGCAAATTCGAGACGATTTCCAAGTGGCATACAAGTACAGTACCGAGTTCAGCAAACATTAAATGTGTTTAAACAAACCCAAACGGCGAGCGATATCCAGCTGTCTACTTGAAAAATGTAACTCACTAGAAGCTCACCTTAATGAAACTTTCGCAAAGTTTGAGACCGCATTCAATGGTGTCAATACCCAGGTATCTCAACAATATAAACGCATAGACGCGGTGGAATTTGCTGTGAACCGTAAAGTGATCGATACTGAAAGCGTATTGAAAACCATACCTGAAGAGAAGGTTACACAATTTGCAGAATTAAATGCCCTTAAAGAGAGTATTATGGAAGTGGTGCCTGAACTCTACAAAGACTAGATGATGATACGACCAGAAAAATTTCCGTAATAAATACTGAAGTGGAAGCTTTTATGAAAAATTTAAATGACTATGAAAGCGCAATTACAAAGCAACTGAATCGACTGAGTAGTGAGCAGAAACATCTATAGAGGCATTAAACCGGCAATTGTCTACCATTAACCGAAAAATGAAAGCTGTTCTTGATGTACCCACTTCCTCAAATAACACCACTCCAAGCACTCCATAAAACAGTTTCATATTTACTCTTATATTTAATATATAAGATGGTGTCTATAACGAAACATTCCAAGGAAAAAATGCAGCTGGTTAAAGAGCTGCATCGTCCTGTGCGAAGAAAGTTTGCACACCGCCGTGTTATAATCAAGGGTTTTGATGACTTGTGGCAGTCTGATCTCGCACAAATGGATCAGTATGCGAATTCAGAAATTTCAAGTTTTTTCTCGTCGTAATCGATTGCTTTTCAAAGTACATGTGGACGACACCGCTGAAATCGAACCCGCTCAGGACATACTCCTCTTGAATGTTGCGGGAGCATTACATACCCCAAAGGGCTGAAACAGCCCTTTACTAGTGGAGAACGCTGTCTTCTCTCTGTCGTTTTCGTGTAGACCAGCCTGCCAATATCCACTCTTTAGGTCTAGTCTGGAGAACCAACGGCAGCCTGCTAGTGTGGTCAGAGTGTCATCAATTCGTGGTAGTGGATAGCTGTCTTTCTTGGTGAAGTCGTTCAGCTTTCTGTAATCCACGCAAAATCGGGTGGTTCCATCCTTCTTTTTAACTAGGACGACGGGAGCGGACCAAGAGCTGATGAATGGTTCAATAACTACGTTTTGTAACATAGACTCGATGTTTTCCTCGACTGCCTGTTGTTGCCCCAATGGTAGTCGCCTAGGTGGTATTCTGATGGGTTGAGCCTTCCCGGTATCTATTCGATGCTGGATGATGTTGGTGCGACCGGTGGTTCCATCTTGACTGTTAAAAATTTGCCAGTGCTTTGTGATAAATTGCTTGGCTTTCTTCTGTTCCTCTGTCCTGTCAGGTGTGTCAAATGGTCAGCAAACTGTTGTAGGAACTATTTACTGGGCCCTGTCTCCTTTACCGTTGTCTGGTACCCTTCTTCGCAATTGATGATGGTCTCGACTGGCTCGAAACAAGCTATCTCTTGACCATTGGCAATTCTGATGTCGTTGTTGGACAAATTCAGGACTCTAATTGGTATATCTCGTCCGATTTAACTATAGCCCTTCCAACTAAGTTGTCATGAGCTGAGTATACGGGCTCCACAATTCCAACGCAGCTTCCGTTCGACCGGGAATTCTGACTGAGGATTTTGCTACAATTTTTATGGAGGTAGCTGAACTATTGACGGGCCGTGTCAATACAAATTCCTCATTTAGGAACCGAAGAACATCATATATCGGGTCGAACATAAATCCATGCTGGCTGATTAGGTCCATACCCAGTATGAAATCGTCCTCAATATCCGCTACCAGGACCCTATGCCGGATTCTGTTGTCCCCTAGCTACGACATCTGCCTCACCCTGTATTGACATGGGCTCGCCGGTGACTGTTCTGAGCTGGATGTTATTGGTAACTGGCCTAATTTTTGATGCTCTCAAAACCCTGGTCTTGGAATGTATTAGTTCTCTGTGACTGTTCTAATAGTTTGTGCATACCAGCCAACAGTGCTTGAAATGGTGACTCTGGCTCTTCCTGGTTGAAGGAAACTGCTCGGACCCTCGGCTTGGACATGTACATGACTACCTCTACTTCCACGGCCCGAAGTAAAGCTTTATTACTTTTCTTGACGCCACTCAGTCGTAAATTTCTTTGTACTTTATGAAACTCTGTGTGGCCAACTGGTTTCCTCTGGCAGGTCTGGGTAGAACAAATGTACTAACCGTCTAATCTCTGCTTCGAATTCTTGGACGCGGATTTTTGCGTTTTTCCTCTGAGTTGGACTTGGTATACCTGACTCAAGGATTGATTGTCGTATCTCTTGCCCAGAATGGAGATGATTTTATCGAAATTGCCTTGTTCATCGACTGGAATGCTTTAGAGGAGTTCTAAAGCCGGACCTCTTAAGGAAATTACAAGAGACGTAGATTTTTCTTGGTTATCCCATCCATTAGCTGTAGCCACGGCTTCAAATTGCCGTTTATACATGGGCCAAGATGAGCTGCCATCAAATGTGGGTGGTTTGCTAACGGAACCTTTGGTACTCATGGTGTTCTGGTATTTTCCTCGCTGTAAGTCCTGTTGCATTTTTTTGATTTTGTTTCTACCTTGTTTTACATGGCACTGATTTTATCTTGTACTTCACTTACTTCACTTTGTACCGTGTTTTTAATGGAACTGATTTCAAATTTCACCTAGCTCTGGATGGAATCGATGTCATCTACTTTGATTTCGAGAGTCTCCACATTACTTTTTAGGATCTTTATGTCGTCGTTTATTTCTTTTATGTCGGATTAACTATTTGCATTCTTTCATTAACTGTTTCATTAACTTGCGATACTATTTGAATTAGGTGTTCAAATTGCAGTTGTCTTTTTTCTTCAGTTACTTTAAAATCATTTTGTCGTTTTAATTAAATTTGATCTTGTTTTTCTCCAAATATTTTAAATCATTTTGTTTATTAGTTCAAACTTCGAAAATAACCCTTCAATTAAATTCTGTTGTTCAGTTTTCATCGTAGTGACAAGATTTTCTAATTCTATTTTACGTTTTTCATCAAAAGATTGTACTAACCTTTGTTGAATTTCTTCTTGATGTTGTTTCTCCTTCTTGTCATGTTTTTCCAGAATCTGGGCTATTTTTTCGTCTATTTCCTCCGTAACCTGCTTGACGATTTTTTTGGTAGTTTCGTCCATTTTTCCATGCTACGGGTTTCCATAAATCAAATTACGATTTTAACTGCACTTAATCCCACTTCTGACACTAAATTTGTTATATACTCCGTGGGTTCAATTAAAATTTAAAAACTAATATTCACTCTCACTTTCTAGAAACTTTTATTTACATCAAATATAAAACAGCTGATTCGAATATCACAATAATAACGCAACATAAGCTCTTCGCCGCCTCACACTAACTGCAATTTTGTTGATTCAGTGATTCCATTAAAATCATAAGAGAAAACCTAGGAAAAACCTTATGAACTATCCCGATATTAGGTTGTTCACAAGGACATGACCACTAGCAATTTCTTCCTTAATCATCGGCAACCAGGAACGACTGAATTCTACGGAGGTAGTAGCGATACAATCGTTTTCATTTAACAAAATTAAAGCAGACTCTTTTAGTTTTCTTTTGGTGTTGTGTTCTTCTTTGTGTAATATAACTGAATTTTGAAACTGTATTTCATGTCCTAGGTCCCAAGCATGTTCACAAATTTTGGATTTTTGAAATTGTCGTTTTTTATGTAATTTTTGTGTTCGTTTATTCGAACATTTAGAGGTCTAGAGGTTTCTCCAATATAGAATTTATTACATTCACAAGGGATTTTATAAATGCATTTTTTTGTATTTTGAGTTGTGTTATTTGGTTTGGTTTTTGATATAATTGATTTTAGTGTATTTCTTGTTTCAAAGGATGTTTTGATATTATATCTGTTTCCCACTCTTTACTCCTTCTGATAGACCCTGTATGTATGGTATAGTTATTGTATTAATGTGATTATCTTGGGAGTCAGTGTTGCTTGGTGAAGTTTGATGTTGGTTGTTAGGGATTGTTTGGTATTCGATTTTGTTTAACTCGTAATTAATAAATTTATTTGGGTAATGATTGGCAGAAAGTACATTTTTTATAAACGTTATTTCTTCATTGAATTTATTGATATGAGAACAGTTTGCTTTTGCTCTGTCATATAGAGATTTGATGATACCTTTTTTTACTGAATTAGGATGATTAGAATTAAAGTTGAGATACCTGTTAGTATGAGTCGATTTTCTGTAAACTTCTGTTTCAAATGTCGATTGTTGGTTATTAAAATGTCTAAAATGGTAATTTGTTATTCTGTTCAAGCTCTAGTGTAAACTGAATAGTTTGTTCTGTGTTGTTTATTTCGTTAAGTAATGCATGAAAATCCTCAAGATTATGTTCCCAAATAACCAATATGTCATCAACATAACGCCACCAAACCAAAGGTTTAATCTGTTTTGAGAAAATTGTTTGTTCTTTAAATTTTCCCATAAAAATGTTGCTTAAAGCAGGAGACAGACAGGAACCCATTGCCATGCCAAAATCTTATTGGTTGAGATCATCATTACGTTGAAAATATGTTGTCTTTGTACAAAATGTTAGTAGTTCCATTATTGTTTTAATGGACAGTTGAGTATGCTGTTTTAGTAAAGAATCTTGTTCTAATCGTTCTTTTACTATGGGAAGTGTTTTGATGACAGAAATATTATTGTATAGATTCACAATGTCAAAACTTGCTAGTGTGAAAGTATTTTTGTATTGTATATGTGATAATTTTTCTAAGAAATGTGCGCTGTTTTTTAGATGAGAGTTAGACTTACCTTAGCTTCTTGAGCAAATGTAAAAAACGGTTTTTATATCCCTGTATTCACCGTTGTAACCACACTAATCCAGAACACTATCGTTTGATGACCACTCTATCTTCCATTGTAAGGTTCCAAAAGAAATATGTTGCATACTTCTGTTTAAGTTAATTTACTCATCGGTGTAGCTTCCTGCAGAAAAGTGAAAGGGGGTACTATATATGCAAAGCATTTTAAATTCCGACCACTTATGGGGGAGCAGAGAAACTTGTTTGAATGAAAGAAAAATATCTCATTTGATACAGTTTTTAGCTGATCATACAAAGCCATGATAGGACAATCAATGCCGAAAATATCTAATGTCAGTTTATCAGACCTTTGGAGCCAGTTAGTAAACTGATTGAATTCAAAGTACCTATTGTCTTGGAAGAAGTATATTAATCCATTAATATACCCCTCTAATATTTAGAGGAATGCCTGCAAATTTTCTGTTAATATAACCATATTCCTTCGACTCCAGAGAACACTCATCTATTTCCACAAATGTGTTTTCCGATAGAAAAAAGTAAGTTTGCCCAGCGGCAAGAATTTCGTCTCCAGTTAGAGCTATTTTGAGATCGGTAGCATTGAGGCTTTTGATTAATTTGAAGCTATGAGGTTCTATGTAAAAGAGTCTTTTTCGATCAATAATTTCAATTATCTCTCCAGAAGGTCGTTGATAAATTGATGTTATTTCAAAAGCACCAGGAAGCAAAACATTTTCGCAATGATATGTCCTTTGATGTGAAATTCTTTGTTTGAATGTCCATTATCCAAAGTCTATCGTTATATATGATATATAAATTTGTGTGTAAGACAAGGAATTGAAGATATTTAGGTTCGACTTTACACAAGTCTATTATTTTATTAGTTTGGTTATTATTTGCTTCTGTAGGTGTAGTATCCCTTGTGATTGAGGGAGTGCTTGCAGTCCTTGTTGCTGTTGATGCTGGTGAACTTGAAGGAAAATGTTTTGGTGTACTTAAAGGGGTAGTCTTCTTAGTCGTGCTTGAGGGAATAGTTACAGTCCTTTATGTTGTTTTAGTTGTTGTTTGTTTCTTGGGTCCATACAAATACTGGATTGCAATAATATCATCTTAATCTAATTTAGCTTGACTGTAGTAGAGATACATAAGAGCTGAGCTAACTCCCGAGTGACTTAAACCGCAAATATGTCCAAATTCATGTGCCAAAACCCAAAGTATACTAGTCTGTCCTGGTGGTACATCACCCATGCCCTCATCTCCTAAATACCTACCTAAATCTTCATTCGTTCATCTGCTAGCTTAAAAGACTATTTCAGGGTTGTTTTATTCCATTTTTGTGCCGACAGAGATAGTGGGAAATCTGATACTCCGCAACGAGGTTGAGTCATTAATGCTAGCGACTCGTTATTTGCTGTACCGTTTACATTTAAATTGTATAGCTCTTAAAACTTGTTCCAAGCTTGTTACAACAGTTTTATCACTTTCATTTAAATACCCATAGCTTTTGAGGAAATTTTCCACATTGACATCTCGGCAATGTGAAGAATGACGATAATATGATAATAGGTTAGAAGCTTTGCAACAGTTTGATACGACTTCTATCGTTATACTGACTTTACTGTCCGAGTGTTAGCTATATTTATATTTTCAGTCTCTTATCAGTCCAGTGACTTTCGAAATAGATCACAAAGATTACCTCTGTGATTAATTTATTTGTGGTATTTGGGTGGTTAAGACTAATATATTAAAATATTATACCTATCAAAACAACATGTTTTTATTCCATTTGTCAAATAATTCAATCTTATACAGTTTTATTTTCCAGTAGCCATCTCCAAGGCATTAATATTAACTTCGATGTTTACAACTTTTGAAAGCGCCCAATTGGATCCCACCTCCTCGAAATCTTCCAGTTTTGCCAATATATCGTCTCGAACCTTCTGGTTGAACCACTTTTTTATATTGGTTCCCGCGTCAATAATGTTATTTTTCATGTTGAAGAACTTATATTCCCTGACCTCCTCATTACCTGAAAGTTTAATAAATTCACCGCAGAATGTTGTATTAACCTTCAGCAACGACATTTTTTTTAGAATGTTACTAATTCGGGTTTTGAATAAAATCGGAGCATCATCTAATTCCAGTTCTAATACTGTTTCGAAAACACGAAGATACATCCTTCCACTGAACTCTGTCCGAACGTCGTTTATCATGGTTTAGGCCCATACCACTTTTTGAACAAAGCAGAAGTCCAAATTGTTTTAGATAGCCTGACTTGTTTTGTAATTTACGTAGCGTTCCTACAGTCGGTTTACTATGACTAATGGTATATTTTATTAGACGTATATGTTTTCAGATTTCCTTTAGCTACTTTGTTATTTCAGCTTGATTATTAAATTCGTTGTTCAACTCAAATGTTCTGCATTTTTTTATAAACTCCTCAATACAAGTAAGAGTTTGATCTGATTCCATTTTTCCCATTATTTGTGCTTTTCTCAGATAGTGCTTAAATATCTTGTTTCAGTAGCGAATATCTATTTGAAAACACGGTTAAGCTGTCACTGACTATGTGAATTATTTAAGCTATTTTATATGGATATTTATGATGTTATTAGATTCATAATAAATGTCTAACGCTCACACATCATCACTGCGCATGTATAATATCTATACATCACTGCGCAAGTCTATCATCTATACAACTTTACTGCGCATGTCTTACACTCACATAACATCACTGCTCATATCCTTCTTCCTTAGCTGTTTGTCTATCCTTGTTTAATCACTGCTATCCTTGTATGAGGAGTGGGCAGCATTGTTATCTTGTTTTCAAAGTTTGGAAAATGATTGTTAAAAATCTTAACAGAATATATAATTAATTAGTGCTAATCGTATTTTCATGACCCTCGAGATCAATGCGACTAATTCCAAATTTTATTAATCCTCGAAGCAACATCCTTATCTTGTTTTATCCTTTCGAAAATGTTTGGTAACGATGGCACCAGAATATGTAACTAATTAGTGCTTATCATATCTTCTTGACCTCGGGATCAGCATATTTGTTATAATAATGAACTAATTTACATTTCAGCAATTTGAATTTAGCAAAATTACGAGAATATATGAATTAAAATAAAAATTCGAATCCCGGGATTCTTCTAACACGATTATTTCGGTAATAAAGCAATTAAATATCATCTCCTATTCCAGATATACGATTATTATTCGTATTCCCGAAGAACAGAAAAATACCTTTTATATATTACTTACAGCCAAACTTTGTATAACGAGTTAAGTTTCAATTGTGCACTCGAAGCAAACGTTAGCAATAAATTTAGAATATTTCATAAAGACTTATATTCAAAATAAATGCAGTTTAACCCTGTGCTTGTTTTATTTTTGGTTTCCAGTAGAGTTACACATATATATTTCTAATTAATGTGACAACAACACTCCATTGAACAGCCTTATAGCTTTGATTTCAATGAAAACAATTCACTCATGTTTTTCTGAAATTTAGAGAGTTTACTCATCAATGCCATAAGAAGACATATGTTTCCAATCTAGTAACATATACGGTGACGTCACCGCTGTACTTATAAAGCCTCCCACTAGTCCCACTCATGTGTTTATGACGTCACCAGTCAAAATTTTGATTGGCCAGTTCAAACTGTTATCAACTAATAAAACGAAATGCTCATCAACCCTCACGTTGACTGGCTGACATGCTACACAGTTTTTGGTGTCCAGTAGAGACAAATATTATTAATATAATGATGAAATGAAACTAATTACTTTGTTTTCTATCACTAACTAATGTTAGTGATAGAAAACAAAGTAATTAGTTTCATTTCATCATCATGATTGACTATCACAAAGTAACGGCTTCCACAATCGATATTATATACACTAAATATTTTATTCATAGATCCCGTATCTTATATCCCGACTTTTATTTCCGAAATCCAATTTTCCGAATTTTCACGTCAAATAACATATCCCTATTAACAGCACCCAGATAGCCATCGTTTAAAAGACAACCATTATTCAACTGGCTTGCTAGCACATATAGCGGAAACGACAACCACATGCAGCGGTCCCGGGCTCGAAGCCCGACCAAGCCAATTAGCTTTTTTCTATTTACTTACCACGACCGCCGCATGATGGCGCCATTCAATTCTAACCTCCACTACCTGCGCGCGCCCCAACCCGCAACACAACAATTTAAATTTAAAATTTCAACAACCAACTTTCCCACCGTTTTGGGCCTAGTCGTGTCCCAGAAGTAACTTTATTCCTCTCCTCACGATGTAGGTTATTTTTGCCGCAGTGGTACTGTTGAAGAATAATGGGAATTTGGTCTTGGGGAGGAGTTGTCACAATATTTTGACAAATTTTTACTTTTATATCTTTGTCTGCAAGTATGAAAGATAACGTTTCGCGAATAGGTAGTTCAACGTTGTTTTCAATACAGAAGGTTTCTGATTCGTCGAACTGATATTGGTTATTATAGAGGATGTTAAAAAGATGCGAGACAACAGTTTTGGGATAGAATGGTAAAGGGACAATTAAATACTTTCTATGCCTTACAGTTTTACTGGCTAGAATGTTTAGAGTGTCAGTAGTGAAGTTAGGGTCTTCTTCGAAAATGTCTTTGATGATTTTGTCATGCAGAAGAAAATGACTATTCGTTTGTGAGATTTGTCTAGGAGTTGGGCGTTAGAAATTACTATATAATCGATTATCGACTCGGTTTTATATAGTTGAACGAATCGATTAAATTCTGTTGTCATTCGTTCGTCATGATCATCGGGTTCTTGAACATTATCGGAGTCTGGATGTTCTGGGTCAGTTTCGTTATTTGCAAAAATATTGATTTTAGAAATAAAGTCGGTGCATTGTTTGAAGTGATTAATTTTGATAGATACGGGAAAGAGCGTCTGCGTTCAAGTTTACCTTGCCGGGCTTGTATTCGATTTTATAGTTATACTCCTCTAGCTTGAGGCGCCATCTGGCTAGACGACTGCCAGGATCTTTGATAGAGAAGAGCCAAGTAAGCGGACGGTGACCGCAGAGTAAAGTAAACTTTCTTCCAAAAAGATAAGGTCTGTAGTGCTTGACGGCCCAAACAATGGCTAGCAGTTCCCGTTCGATAGTGGAGTACCGGGTTTCTGCAGCGCAGAGAGTACGGGAAGCATATACTATAGGAAGATCTTTTCCTACGGGGCCTTGTGAGAGAACCGCTCCAATTGCAAAAGCACTAGCATCAGTAATGAGCAAGAATGCTTCTTCGAAATTTGGGGTAGATCAAGATGGGGTCAGATACAAGGGCTTGCTTCAGTTGGTTGAAGGAAGACTTGCAGTCTGCGTCGAAGATGAATTTGACGCCTTTTTGTAGAGGTTTCGAGATCTTATCGAAATTGGGGATAAAACGTCGGTAGTATCCGGCGAGACCTAGAAAAGATTTTTAACATCTTTAGGAGTTTGGGGCTGAGGAAAATTCTGGATGCACTCAACCTTTGAAGGGTTTGGTTTCACTCCTTCTTGGGTGATAAGATGACCTACGTAAGCAACTTCCTTACGGAGAAACTCACACTTGTCAGGTTGAATTTTCAGGTTTGACTGTCTAAGACGCTTAAAGACTTCTGTCAAACGGGATATATGCTCATGGATGGTTGGTGAATAGACTATGAAGTCATCCATGTAAACAAGGCAACGTTCATTTTGGATACCCAAAAGAATGTTGTCCATGACTCTCTGAAAAGTAGAAGGTGCATTTTTCAAACCAAATGGCATACAAATGAATTCGTAATGGTCATTGTCAAGAGAGAAACCGGTCTTCGGAATGTCTTCCTCAAAGATTTCCAACTGGTGAAACCCGGAAGCGAGATCCAGTGTCGAAAAGTACCAAGTTGGTCGAGGAGATCAGAAATGTTGGGCAGAGGATATTTATCGTCTACAGTGAGTTCGTTTATCTTCCTATAGTCGACCCATACAGGGGAGGACCAAGGAGAAGAAGAGTGCCTAATTATGCCTTGATCAAGCATTTTGGCAATTTGAGTTTCCGCTTCCTCCTTATGGATATCTGTAAGATTTTGTGAAAACGGACTTGGTATTATTGGTGTCAATATGTTTTACTGCGTTGGTAAAGGACAAAACATCGCCTTCAAGATAGAAAATATCTTCGAATTCTAAACAGAGGTTCGTGATAAGTTCTCGCTCTTCGTCATTAAGGTGTTCTGTACGAATTTGTTCCCTAATAGTTAATTTTCTGTGTAAGTTTATAGAGTCAGAGTAATCTTGTGTATTCAAATTTAAGAGAGGGTGTGTAAGGTCAAGGGGTTCTAAATGAAGATTGGAAAAGTTAACAGTTTTGGGCATTGCGTTCGCGTTTATTGTTGAAGTCAGAGACTCTCCTTTTGAATTAATATGTACAACTGCCTTGGGAAGTCGTACTTTATCAATTACTTGTGTCGGTAAAATTGCGTCAGTATTTGTAAGTTCACATTTTAGTTTGAAAATTTGTTCTGTACGTGCCTGGATAGTTATTCGATTGTTATGAGTATAAGTTGGTATTTTAGTATTGAGAATGTCCGTCGGTTGTGTTTTAGGTTGATTGTGATCGGGGACTTTATGTAGGGGAATAGTTTTGAAGTTCATAAGCAACTGTTTTGATTTTAAGTCAACAATACATTCGTAATGCTTAAGAAAATCAAGATTCAAACTCAATATCTAGATTATCGATAAAAACCTTATGAGGGTTCCCTATGGCAAATGGAATAAGAGTGAATTCAGAAATAGGGATTTTCTCGTGCGTAATACCTTGGATTGTCACTTTTTCGGGAAATCTTTGACGTAAATTCTTAACGGTGTTTTCTCTAAAAATGGAGATACCAGCTCCGGTATCAATGAGGAGTTTGAATTTTTCGGAAGCTCGTGAATGTAATAAAGATTTTTGGAGTTTACCGTTAAAAGAGGACTTCGCATTTGGATCGAACCCTTTCAAAATCAAATTCTGGATTTGGGTTTGGACTTCGGAAATTGTAGTTGTCGAATCGGAGGGCTGATCTAGGCTCGGGAGAGCTAGAAAATCCTGGTATACGTCGATATTGAAAGGTTCAATGGGGGTATCATCTGGTATTTCTTCGAAATCGGGGCTTACATAATTCTGACTGATATCGTCATAATAGTTTTGGTTATTATCAGAATAATAACAGTAATCAGTTTCGGAATTTTGGAATAATCATTTTGGTGGTGGTTAAAATGGTGTGTCCTTTCTGGATGATAGTGTGGATTGGTCTGTATTACAGACGGTCGAAATTGGTTTGGCTTAAACGGGGGTCTTTGGAAATTCGTTGGTCGAAACGGTAGATCTGGATGGTTGGTATTTGGGGGTAGATTTGGCCTCGAAGTTTGATTTGGCCCTATAAAATTAGGTCTAAAATTTTGGTTGTAAGATTGAGGGTTGTTTCGCTGTCGCAACCGACAATCTACTGCAATGTGGCCTAATCGCCCACAATTTAAACATTTCGGTGGTTGTGGTGACTTTCGGACCTGAAATGTGGGTATAAGTTAAGCGGATTTATTTATTTTTTGTTCTTCGAAGTAAGACAACTGAAGTTCTCTTCTGATTCGAGAGTGTGCCTCAAGAAGGTCCTTAGCATTGCTCGCATGAATTATTTGGCCTAGACGTGATTCTAATCCTGTAAGAAGCGTGTTTAGAACCATGGTATCAACAAGTGTAGCCTGAGCATCTTTCTGCTCTGATTTGGCGATTTTTTAATACAAGAGTGCATTTTCGCACTCAAAACCTGAAGACTATTATAAAAGGTCAGAGGGGACTCATTAGAAAGTTGTTTAAGGCGGTGGAGATCGTGGATCAAAGAAGACAGATCCCGAGAGTCTCCGAAATGTAGTGTTAGCAATTTTTGATCCGCGGTCAACATCTTGTAAGCACAATCACAAGCATGTATGAAGCTGGCCAAGGAGATTTGGTCGCCCTTAAATTCGGGACTGATTGAAAATATTTCCGATAACGGGTATTTTTCGGTTTCATCGGAAACAACGTTGTTTGTTGCTTGTGCCATTTCGATGTGTAAGAATTAAAAGTGTACACAAGGTGGAAAAATAAAAGAATAAAAATAAATGATGGTATGCAAAATGGGTTTCAATAAAATATAGTATAAAATTAGTAAGCGAATGTAAATGGGGAATAAGCAATATTTTGGATAATACAACGGTAAATAATTAAATAAAATGTAAGAGTAAATCAAAATATTTCAATTCAAATAAAATATCAAGTTAATTAAGTATATCAAATAATCAATCAAATAAAATAAAAATATCGAATAATCAAATAGATCAAATTTATCAAATAAATCAAAATAATCAAATAATTCAATTATTTAAAACCTTAAAAGTTAGTCGATTGACTACTACTCACATCAACAGGAACATTGGGAGATCAGTGTTCTCCTTGTTATCGCAGTCGGGACCTCTTCCAGGTTTTTTGCTCCGTTGAGGGATAGAATCCGCCGCTACCAGTTAGGATTAAGCTGCTGTTCAAGTAACGTTGACGGATCCTACTGACTGCGCAAATTTGTTATATCACACTTTTCAAAATTGAGTTTTTTTAAAAAGGTTTATCTAACTTGTACAAAAAATATAACGTTTGAAATATAAATGAAAAATAACAATATAAACTAACTACAGACATAGTAATAATGAATAAAGTGAAATTCACAATTTATAACATAATGAATGCTGAATCGACATGTCGACTGTAATGTGACACTGCACGTGTCGCTGAGTCAGCTGGGAACGACGAAATACAGTTGCTACATAAGTTCGCCTAAAGTTCATGTTATATACTTATATAACATATATATATATATATATATATATATATATATATATATATATATATATATTGTAATGGAATTTTTACTTCGTGGTGATGATTGGACTTTATTCATTTAATTTTTGTCCACTCTGTAAAAACTCCACACAATTTTCTTTTCTTTGAACAGACTACTCCAACTCTTGAGAATACTTTTTTCTGTAAATGTTAATATGTCTCAATTGACCCTTTGTCAATAATAAAACAACTAATTTTTTTAATTCTGTATTATTAAGTTCTTTTCAATTGCTTCAAATTAAAATTATAAACATTAATCAAAATCAAACCAAAAAGAATAAATCAAATCAACAAATAACTCTCAAAATACAAATACCAAAACACCTTATACTTAAATTTAGGATTAATCTAAAAAGATTTGCGTTTCCAAAATGATTTCAACAATTAAATTTCAAAGTCAATGATCATTGAAATGCAATGTTATTTAAATATCCAAAATTTATACCGTTACTAAAATGATTATTTCCCAATTTATGTTTTTTTTTAATATCTAATTGTTAATATAAATGAAAATCAAAATAATCAATGTTTTAAATAATTTCATACCTGATTCACTCTCAAAACTTTATTAAAGTGGATTCACCTTATTCCTTCAAACTGCTTTTTTTAGTGACTGCGGTTTCACCTCAAATGATATTTTTATATGCTGCTATTTACTGCAATACTTCTATGACCATGAATTACGAACCTTATTATTTACTGCTAAGGATCTCTGCTACCAATATGAATTTCTCTCCTATTTACCGTCAATGAGCTCTGCTACCAATATGAATTTCTACTATTTATTGCCAATTATATCTGCTGCCAATGTGAACTTTTACTGCCAAATTATATCTATTCCCTGTTCCCAATTTGAAATGTTTTATTTACTCTCAGTTTCCCACAACTGGATTCCTTACTTGATGTTAATTACTGATATTATTCTGCTTTGTTCAAATATCAATCATTTCTTATCAAACTTTTGAATTAATAAACTTTTCTGACTTCTGACAACAACTGTCACTTTGTATCCGCTAACAATGTTTACTTACATTGCAAATTTAGACTCTTTTTTACATGCTGTCAGTTCTTGCTTTTATAGTTTCTAATTTTGACATAGAACTGACGATTTTAAACTTTTTAAATCAGCAATTTTGAAATCCCCTTTTTATTATAATAATCATTTTTTATATATAATTTCCTATCTAAACAAATTCCAAAATACCTTTTACTTTTCTTCAAAATTGCAATTTTACTTGGTTTTTTGTGTTCATCCATGCGCACCTGCTGTTTTAAGTTTAACATGTACTAAAATTTTGCATTGTTGGCATGAAACAATAATATCACCTGATTCTCCGTTCTGTATTTACTCTGTCCTATGAATTTCAACGTATTTCGATGGGTAGACAAAATCTTGCTCCAAAGTTTTATCCTGACATCAAATTTTGAATTTGTTATTTTATATGGCAATAACGTATTTTTAATGTTCATTTACTTACTAAGATCCCAAAATTTTGAATTATTGCCACTATTGTGCCTAAAATATGAAGTTACTATAAATCTGGACGATTGCATTTTGCTTCTGTCAGATGGGTTATTTACGCCTCGAATTTAAGGTAAAATTTTATATTTTCGTTTCATTAAATGTTTTCATTGTAATATATCAAGTCTATAGATTATTTGTATATGTTTATTTCAAATCCTAATTGCTTTTTAAGAAATTTATTTTAAACGTGACAGTTTAAAATAAATTTGGTAGTTTTCAAATATGTGGTTACTATGTGGTTTTAGTTCTATAAATCATTTCTAAATTACCAGTTTAGGGTCTAGTTTTATAATTTAAAATTTAATCATTTCTGTTCATGTATTGAACTTTAAATTGCATTTGATTTATCATATCTCTTTTACATTACTTGAATCATTCTTACAAAATTTCTATTGCATCCAATATTGGTTTATATGTTACACTGCATTATTTACTATTTGTTAATATACTATTTCATTCATCTATATATAATTATTGATTTGATTTTAATTTTTGATATATGTTTATTTCATATATATATATATATATATATATATATATATATATATATATATATATGTTTTAGGTGGTTTCCGGGAATTCATCCGCGTAGTTGATAACTGATCCCTGCCGGGATCGATGGTAAAATGACGACGTTTCGGCAGAGTCACATCTGCTCTCTTCAGGTCGGTTCGCATAATTCTCGTAGCCTTCTGCTTTCGCTTCTAGTTACTCGAATACTGTATTCGAGTATTCGAGTAACAGTGAGTACAAAAAGCAGATTTTCGTTTTTATTTAAATTTAAAATAGGTACGTACGTACGGCTTTTGCATATTAAAAATTCATTATCATCAGTGTCTATCTAAACAGTATTCCGATTTGAGGTTAATTTTTAAATATGCCGCCATTTATATTTTCTTTTACTAGAATATCATATGCTATTTGACAGATGCAAGTAGGAATATTCCAGTTATTAAAAATGGAGAGATATACGATTGAGTAACGCGTGTTTATTATTAAAAATTCTTTTAAATTTGATGAAAGTTGTGCAGAAGTTGGAAGAAAATTTCGTACAGAATATGGAAAAGAAAATTGTCCGTCAAATGTTACCATTGGAAAAATTGTTCAAAAATTTGTGAAAGCTGGTTCAGTAAAAGATGAAAAAAGGAAAACCTATCATAGTAGTGGACGTTCAGAAGAAAATATTGCAGCTATTACTGCTAGTGTTGTTGAACAACCAAAAACATCAATTCGTCATCGTGCACAGCAATTGAACATTTCAAAAAACACTTTATTCATAATTTTGCAGAAAGATCTTCATTTAAAGGCTTACAAGATTCAGATAACGCAAGAAATAAACTCAACAGACTTTGGTTTACGTCGTTAATTCGTTAATTGGGCCATACAATAGAAACTTGAAAATGTGAATTTTTTCAACAAAATCATCTTCAGCGATGAAGCACATTTTGAACTGGGTGGATTTGTTAACAAGCAAAATTGTCGAATCTGGGGTGAAGCAAATCCACAAGAAATAATGGAAAGACCGATGCATCCACAAAAAGTAACTGTTTGGGGTGGTTTTTGGTTTTTCAAGATGACAATGGAAATGCTGTTACTGTGAATGGTGATCGATATCGAACGATTATTACTAACTTTTTGTGGGATGAATTAGAGTATATTGATGTACAGAATATGTGGTTCCAACAGGACGGTGCAACATGTCATTCAGCAGCAGAAACCATCAATCTTTTGAAACAGAAATTTGGTAATCGAATAATTGCTCGAAGAGAAAACATTAATTGGCCCCCTAGATCTTGTGATCTAACACCTCTAGATTTTTTCCTATGTAGCTATTTGAAAGAAAAGGTCAATGCCAACGATCACAAATAATTGATGACCTAAAGGAGAACATTGTTGACTGTTTTCAAGTAATTGAGCAGTTATGCCAGAAAATTATCGAAAATTTTGGCAAAAAATTAGAAGCTTGTCGTACAGCAGCAGGTTGTCACTTACAAGATATTGTTTTCCATTACTAACCCGAAACAATTGTACTATCATTTGAAATAAAACATTTGATCACTCTCAAATAATTTGTGTATTTTATTAAAAATTTCAAAATTAACCTCAAATGGGAACACCCTTTAAATGGAGTTTAGGTATACCATTTTGCTAAAATTCACAAATTTTGCACAAATCCATATTGTGCTATAAATATAAATAATGGTCTGCTTAAAATTAAAATGTGCATTAACATTATTTATTATAAGGATATAACTTCACAGGTCCACTCCTTAGCAATTTTTCGAATGGACTCGTCCAGGCAAATTGATACGGAATGGCCAAATATTTGCAGTAACTATATGCATTCATACTTTAAATTGTGCAAAACTGAGATGAGGGGTCTCTAGAACAACTCTTCTACTTTCCAACGGTGGTTTATTCATAATGATAGGTCATTCGGCGAAGTTTTATTGCGTTTTTGATATTTTGCAACAACTCCTGGGGTACAGTATTTATTTTTAGAACAAAAGTTAACTATGATAAGATCTAACCTTTCAGCTGAAAGGATCTAGCTAAAACATTCTTATTAACTAATATTATTCAGTTTTTTGCGGGTTATATAAGTTGGCGACTTAAGTGCATTAGACTGAATATATTATTCGTTTACTTACTGGAATTGGATGCTGGTATCCTTAAATTCCTTTTATTTTCCTTCTTTTCTTGTACTATATGTATGTTCGAAAAAAACACATATTTTATTGTTGAATAAATTGACGGAGACTTTCGGTTCGAATCTCGTGCTGAACAATTCGATTTTTCCACAACAATTCCGAGCCGTGACGTTTTGTGTACATTTGGACAGAACCACATTAATGGGAACTACACTTAATACTACACCCTTTCACCTTCCCGGTAAATCAGCCTTATTTGTATTCATATAATTGTCAATTGTACCTTTACATATTTATATACATATACGCTGGAAATATTCTATACAATATTAGGTTTTAACTTCTCCAACCATTTATAACTTGAAGCAACACCTAACTTTAAAATTACAGTCCACTTAATTACTTAACATTTATACAGAAATGGAGCTAAATGCCACATTTTTTTGTCTTTTCGACCCAAGGATAGATTGGTTTTTGTGTATAATCGATTATATTAATTCAGATTAGATTATTCAGTTGATCCTTTCATCTTATTTTACTATATAAATAATTTGTCGAGCTATTGATAAGCCACGAGTTATTATAAAGAAGTTAAAGGTTTATTTATTTTTTCCAGCGTGCGCCAACATATTCCGTTTATTGCACGGGGTGACAATGTATATAATTACGAATCTTATAATTGAGCTTGTTTACTGAATTACTTTATATTATCTACGCTTTGTTGTCGTCGAACGAAGACGAAACTTTTTCTTACCGACACTTTTGCTGTTTGGTGTCTTTTTGCCTTTCTTTTTTTGAAAGATATATTTACGAATTTGAATCTCGAATTCATTTCGATTTGATTAAAATACTTTAACTATATGTTATAATGGCCGATAATAAATTATCATAATTTAAATAATATACAAAAAGAATTCGATAAACATCACCTAGAAATTATAAATACAATTGCTGTTAAATATTTGCGGATTTAAATGCAGAAGAAATAATTAGAAAGAAATTTATACTATGCTTCAATAAAATTGAATCTTTATACTACAATCGGGTCGAATTACCTAATAAAAATAAAACCAATTCATTTTCTTCATCTAATGTTAAAGTGAATTTGCCGAAACTTTATATTAAATCTTTCTCTCGTGAAAATATAAGTGAGTTTCCTGCTTTTATCGACATGTTTGATACGGTAATTCACAATCATGCAAATATCTCAACAATGAATAAATTTAGATATCTTTTATAGGTTTTAATTGGTTAAACGGAATCAATTCATAACGAACAACTATCAAACTGCATATAACAGTTTAAGAGAACTTTATTCTAATAATCGAGAACTTGCAATGAGTTATTGGAAAGAGATTTCTAATTGTGCTTTATTAACTAATGATAATCCACAATTTTTAAGAAAACTCTTGGACACAGTCAGTGTATTGAACCTAATAGATGTCGGTGTCTACCGTCTAATGAGTAATTTAAGTATATGAAGGCATACTATGCTATAACATATACCATACTCTTGACAGATGGTTCGAGTGTTTTATATAAAAACACATAAGTAAATATATATATACAGATATATATATCCACATATTTAGAACTATATCATTCAACGTATGACAGCCGTTTCGAACCAGGAGTTCTCGTCAGGTACGCTTCCTTGAATGACAAGTTCTAAAGTGAAATACTTGGATGTTATACACACCAGTAAGACAACAGTCAGTGTATTGAACCTAATAGATGTCGGTGACATCTACCGTCTAATGAGTAATTTAAGTATATGAAGGCATACTATGCTATAACATATACCATACTCTTGACAGATGGTTCGAGTGTTTTATATAAAAACACATAAGTAAATATATATACACATATATATATCCACATTTGGTCAAAATTTAGATTATAATTCTCAGAAGGCATTCGAATTGCGTCATGCTTCAAATGAAATACCTACAAATCACAGTTTATATAATTTTTTGTTGAAGCAATGTACGGCTCTTGAATCATTTCTTAGGGGAAGGGCTCCAAGAGTTCACTTATTCTTCACTTTTTGCTAATACCTGACGTAAACCAAATTGTTTATTTTGTAATGCAAATCATTTACTCTTTAACTGTTCTGAATTTTTAAATAAATCATCTCAAGACAGATTTAAGTTTGTTAAACAATGAAATTGTTATATTAACTACCTTGCTATTTTGCATACGACTTTCAATTGTTCTTGACACAAACGTTGTAAGAAATGCAACAAAATCATCATACAATATTACATTTTGATAAAAATACTCTACGTTCGGATGACGTGCCTATGCTGGAAAATACGTCTTATTCTGAAATCAATGATCGATCGGAAAATACTATTCAAATACCTGCTAGTTTATCTAGCGTTGTAAATACTACTACGATTTTATTGTTTGTATTACTTCACGTGCGTGATAAGTCCGGTAACCTTTTAAGCGAGCATTGATAGACTCAGGCTCACAAGTTAATTTTTTCAGTAAATCTTGTGCAAATAAATTATCTTTAAACAAGCATCATATATCCACATCCATACAAGGATTAGATATGATGCGTCCTTCTGCTAAATATCCTATACAATGGAAATCTTACCAGTCAGTAAGGTATTGTCTTCTTTTCCGATTACTGTTATAGTACTGGACAAAATTTGTTCTAAAATGCCTTCCACGAAGGTCAATACAAAACGAAGGACACACTTGAATAATATAGTGTTAGCTGATCCTGAGTGTCATTAGACGGGTGAAATAGATATTCTTTTAGGAGCAGAATAGTTTCCATATATCATTCGTCCTGGTTATATACATGTAGGATCTAAGGAACCTTGCGCGCTCAACACCATAAAGAAAATAAGAACAGAGTGTTCGATTCCCACAGAACATCGGAAACAGCACGACATCAGCGACACTATGTTCATTGATAGTTGAACTAACCAGAAAAGCGGGAAACTCAAATTTGACATGTGGTATATGCCAATTTCAATATTTTGATTAAACTAATTTTTAGGTTACGAAATTATTTCAATCGATTGATTTGATTGAAATATTTTCAAAACCGTGTGATTTGATGTTGGTGAAAGATTAGGAAATAAAACTAGGTAATATTCTACAAAATTTATTCATAAATTAAATTCAGGACATAACCATGTATAATAATTTATGCAAATTTCCATCATACCACTCAAAATTAACAATACTATATTGTGAGTAAACAAAGTATGAACCCCAAGAAACAATACAAATAAATATTGCAATGTTTTTATTTTCACCCACAGGTTCTGTTCAGTTCTTGGATTTATTTAAAAACACAGTCCAACTCACTCTAATTTATTTCCACTACTTTAACACAATTTATATTCACAGAAATATTTACATTTTATATTGACTATACAATACGACCGTCGAAAACGGAATGAATCCCATCGCCAACTGTCCGTAATTATATATTTCTCTTGGAATTATTCTGGACGAACTATCGGGAAACTACTTCCATGCTCTGGAAGCTTTAAGGGAATTCCCAGTAACGGCAGCGGTCGGTCTGTTGAGAGACGAAACATTTCGGATTCCCAGAAGTATCGGAATAATGTCCCTTACACGAATTGGTTGAGGGCCGATTGCACCAGCTGTCGGATGAATTCTCGTAACATTACCCCCTCCTTAAGACCATTTTGTCCCGGAATGTCCCAGAATCCTTCCTGGAGTGACGATATTTGCAGGACTCTCCATTTCGACAACGGGAAGTTTGGTGGAAGTAACAGTCAACGGTCTTCGAATCTGGGCTGCGAGTATTGAGACAGCATACCAGGATGTCGATGCCATTGAATCGAAAGATTGTTTCCATCATACTTCTCACCACCCTCCAATTCAGTCCATCCAACCCGCAGGCTATCTTTGGGACCGCCAATTTCATCAGATTCTTCTCCATCATCACATTCCTCAATTCTACCATAGTCTTCCAAAGATCGCTGTATGTTGGTTTGTCCTGCGAGAATGTTTTCGTTACCAAATAAAAGATGTCTCTAGTACCCACTCGTTGTTTATCTTCGAGATGAAGGACCTTCTCTACCACTGGATCTTGCTCCCGCAGCTTCTGGAACTGGAAGTACTTCTTGGCAAACACCTTGGCTATTCCTCTGGACATCCGGAGATCTCGAGCTACAAATGTGCCAGAGCATATTCTATAGGCACGTCAAACAGGTCTCGGGGTTCCTCTCTGGTCACGTCGTGCTGCACTTTCTGCCCATTAGAGTACAGTGCCATAAACTGCTCGAAAGTCATCTCGTCATCGGGTGCTTGGATGCTGCGGACTTGGGCTTGGTCAACTTCGCCGTCATGACTTCCGTCTGTTAAAATGTACCACGTTTGGTTTTCCTCGAGGTATCTTCCTTATTCTGTAGACAACATCGTTGATCTTCTTTATAATTTGGTAAGGCCCCTCCCAAGATCTTTGTAGCTTGGGCGAATATCCACGACGACGTTGCGGGTTATACAACCAAACAAGATCATCAACTTGGAATTCCCCGCCCTCGGCTTTGATATCGTAGGCTTCCTTCATTCGGTCACTGGCATTATCGATATTCAGCCGGACTCGCTGGTGGATGTCGTTCATCATTTGACTTAACTGGCTGACATAGTCTTCACCTGCGGTCTCTTCTCCTGGGGGACATCCACGTAACTCTACTCCCATAATAATACTGCCCGGGGTCTGACCCGTGGACTCGTGCACAGACGAACGGTATGCCAATAGAAACAAGTGTAGATTCATTCGTTCTACCTTTCCATCAGATTGCGGGTGTAATGCTGTCGTCCGTGTTTTATTGATCTTCAAGAGTTTGCAGACGACTTGGAAAAGAGTAGACTCGAAATTTTTACCTTGGTCTGAATGCAAATCCAAGGGAACACCAAAACAACTGATCCATTCCTTGACAAGGACATTAGCAACAGTCAAGGCTTCTTGATTCGGCAAGGCATACGCTTCGGCCCATTTACTAAAATAGTCCATCACCACCACAATGTATTTATTTCGGATTCAGGAAATGACCCAGCAACATCAATGGCTATTCTTTCGAATGGACTGCCCACGTTATATTGCTTCATGAGAGCTTTTGGTCGCTTCTGAGGCCCATTACTTGCTGCACAAACAGTACATTTCCGGCACCAGTCCTTGACATCCACTTAGCAGTTAACACAATAGAAGCGTTCTCTCAACGTCCCCAGGGTTTTCGTTACTCCCAGATGTCCTCCAATTGTTCCATGTAGTTCTCGTAAAAAGTCTGGTCTCCTATTTCTGGGAACTACAATCTGTTTTCTATCGTTTCCCTCCTCTGGAGTTTAAAGGACGCGCTTCAGAAGTTCATTTTCCAGGATGAGGTAGTTCCACTGAGCCCAGTACGACTTTATGGTTGGAGAGAATCAGTAAATCTCCTGCCACATAGGTTTGCGGTCTTCTTCCTTCCATCGGATAACTTCTTTTAACTTCGGATCCAATTTCTGGTCTTTCTGGATCTCCTCAGGTTGCCAATGGTCATCGACGGCGGTAGTTCTACAAAGAACAGCCTCTTTTTCTTCAGCTCGCTGACAATATTTACAATCATCAGGGCATGGTTTCCTTGATAAGGCATCAACATTCTTATGGGAGGTTTTTAAACTGCAGGAGCCACTTCAGTGCTGCATGGTCAGTCCTCAGGTGGAATCTTTTACCATAGAGGTACTTGTAGAAATGTTCTACTCCCTTTACCACAGCAAAGAGTTCCCTGCGAGTAACGCAGTAATTCCGCTCAGGCTTGCTCAAGGTCTTGCTGAAACAACCGATGACTTTCTCCTGACCGTCTTGGATATGCGAAAGCACCGCTCCAGTTCCGACATTGCTTGCGTCGGTATCCAAACCGAAGTTTCCATCTGGCAAAGGATAACTTAAGACGGGGGCACTCGTCAATGCTCTTTTCAGTGTCTCGAATGATCCCTGGCACTCCTCGTCCCACTGATATTGCACCTTCCCCTCTGTGAGTCTAGTAAGTGGCTTAGCGATGTTGGCAAATCCGGCTACGTACCGACGATAGTACGTGCATAACCCCAGGAAACTTCTTAACTGCTGAATAACTTTAGGTATCCGCCATTCCTGGACAGCTTTAATTTTCTGTTTATCAACAGCTACTCCTTCTGTGGAAACCACATGTCCAAGATATTGCACCTCTTCTTGGAACAGCTGACACTTCTTCGGGCTTAACTTTAGTCCGGAACTTCGAAGTCGCCGAAACACCTCCTCCAGGTTCTTCACGTAATCTTCAAATAATCTTCCAACCACGATAATATCGTCAAGATACACCAGGCATGTTTTCCATGAAAGCCCTTTTAATACTGTTTCCATCAATCTTTCAAACGTCGCTGGAGCATTACACAACCCAAACGGCATCACCGTGAATTGGTAAAGTCCTGAGCCGATGGTAAAAGCAGTCTTTTCTAGGTCTTCTTTAGCAAGTTCCACCTGCCAATAACCGCTCTTCAAGTCCAGGGTGGAAAACATCTTCGATCCAGCTAACGTATCTAGGGTATTGTCTATTCCTGGAAGGGGATAGCTGTCTTTCTTTGTTGCGTGGTTTAATTGCCGATAGTCCACGCAAAATCGGGTCAAACCATCTTTCTTTTAAACCAAGACAACTGGAGAAGCCCAACGGCTATTAGATGGTTCAATAACAGTAGTCTTCTCGTCGACTGTCGAATAGGTTGAGCGTCCCCAGTATTAATTTTATGTTTCACCAGATCGGTTCGTCCTCTTTAGCCATTCCCTACATCGAAGATATCCTGGTAGTTTCTAACGATGTCCCTCAATTTTGCTTTCTGATTTGGTTTTAAATTCTTAGATGAATCGGTGAAGAGTCTTTCCAGTTCTTCAGATAGTTTACCTGACTACAGAGGAAACTGTTGAACAATGGTCCAAAGTTGTTCGTTTCTTTAGCACAACCGAGTAATGATTCAGGTTCATTACTCTTACTGGCACAATCTCCTTGACCCGAAACAGAGTCTTCCCCAGTGTGACTCCACTGTCTACATTTCTGTCGTTAAGTTCGGGATCAAACATCATTACTGTTCCAGCTTTAGCTTTCCCATCTAAGCAAGCATCTATAATGATTTCAGCTCTTTCCGGAATATTGACATCCTCTACTAAGATGGCTCGCAGCATTATGTCATCTTTTCCATGAAGCACCACTTCTTCGCCATTCACTCGCAGAATTCCATCTTTGAAGTTTAACTGGCATCCCTTGGAGCTCATGACATCCATTCCAATGATTACTTCGTCTTCGATGTCTGCCACTAATGCCCGATGTAGGAAGGTTGTGTTTCCCAACGTCATTTCAATCTCTATTTCACCATGGACTTTCGCTGCTTCTCCTGTCGCTGTTCGCAGTTGCCATTTTGTTGGTTTTATCATTGTCTCTAAAACAATGTTGGGCCTAATTACTGTTTTCGTCGCACCAGTATCCAGCAGCATTGCAAATTGCTTCCTGTTAATAAGGCCATCTATGAAGACACTGTTAACGTGGTTGCGTAGCAAAGCGACATATGCGTTGGTAGTTGGGACTTGTTGGTTACAGGTCGACGATGGTCCCTTTATATTGACCTTGTTTAGTTTCTCCGACGAGGAAGTCTGTACTCCGTTGCTGTCCTTGTAACGACTCTGAACATGTCCTACCTTACGACACTTCCGACATCTCACTAGTCTTTTTACGGTAAGGACTTCTCCTATTATCTTTCTTACAGAGGCTTCATCGTTTCCTCCATCCTCGGATTCTCCGTCAACGATTCGGACTCTGGTTTGACCTCTGCAGAAATTTTTCGCAGCCTCGAATTCCAGAGCTCAAACCAGTGCATCTAATAATTGAGTCGGTCGAGCTAGGGTCAATACTTGTCTGGTTTCGTAGTCCCGAAGTCCATCCAAAAATGCTTGCACTGCTAACCTTTCTATTACATTTCCCGGGGTGGCTGGATAGGCAAGTCGTACCAAACGGGCAATATCAGCTTCAAACTCTTATAGGGATTCATTAGATTTCTGATGGCGATTTTTCAGTTGGGAGTGATAAACGTGCTCCAAATGGGTTTGCCCATACCTCAGTTCTAAATGTTTGACCAGTTGTTCGTAGTCTTCTTGCTCCGAGGTATTCAACGTTTGTAAGATATCTGTAGCATCCCCTCTTAAGGCTAGGGTTAATGCTATTGCCTTCTCCTCTGCAGACCATCCGTTTAACTTTGCTGCAACCTCGAATTGGCGCCTATAATTAGTCCATGACGATTTACCATCAAATTGTGGAGGTTTCATTTTGTGTCTTGCTTCTTCGAGGCCAATTTTTGAATCCACTACTTCTGGACTGTTTCTGCTTACGTTTTTTGATTGAATTTCTTCCCTTTGTATCGTGACTACCTGTTCTTTTATTTTGCTTATCTCACCCTCCATTATATGTTTTAGCTCTTCTATCCGCGTTTCATGTTTGTCTGATTCTTCGAACATTGTTTGCTTTAGCTCTTCTATCCGCGTTTCATTTTTGACCGACTTTCGACCATTGTTTGCTTTAGCTCTTCCATCCGTTTTAGAATTTTCTGCTAATTTGTCTTCTAAAGATTTAGTATTTTCTTGCAATGCTTCTTTCAAGAATTTTCTAAAATTTTATCTACTAAGGCCTCTTTCAAGTTTTTAGAATTTTGTTCCATTTGTTTTAATAGCAAGCTAATGTCCCCATTACCAGAAATTTCAAACAAATAAGTATCGGTATCGTTACCTTCATTTATTAGAGCATCCCGTAGCGGTTGTATTAATTCACTTTTCTTTCCACTAATTTCTAAATCCCTTTCTTCAAGTTCTTTTTTAACTCCGTCACATTCAATAGGTCCAAACTCACGTTTTTAAACATTGTCAGTCTATTTATTTTCCACTTCTAAAGTTCCACAAATACACCTACACCTGTCACCACTGTAATGTTTATATTTTCACACACGGGTCTGTCAGTTCTCGGATTTATTTAAAAACACAGTCCAACTCACTCTAATTTATTTCCACTACTTTAACACAATTTATATTCACAGAAACTATTTACATTTTATATTAACTATACAATACGACCGTCGAAAACAGAATGAATCCCATCGCCAGCTGTCTGTATTTATATATTTCTCTTGGAATTATTCTAGCAAGTCAACGAACTATCGGGAAACTACTTTCATGCTCTGGAAGCTTCAAGGGAATTCCCAGTAATGGCAGGGTATGGCCTGTTGAGAGACGAAACATATCGAATTCCCAGAAG
Organism: Octodonta nipae; assembly: GCA_034190945.1. Taxonomy (NCBI): domain Eukaryota; kingdom Metazoa; phylum Arthropoda; class Insecta; order Coleoptera; family Chrysomelidae; genus Octodonta; species Octodonta nipae. The sequence goes on from CM067219.1 coordinate 79,273,095, forward strand.
TATCGGAATAATGTCCCTTCCACGAATTGGTTGATGGCCGATTACATCAGCTGTCGTAACAATATCATAAATACAGATTTCTAAATATTATGTACATGCCAATGTATTTTAATAAACAATGAATTGTCAACAGTAAAAACCTTTCCTTCAAATATCAGTAATCAAATATAAATGAAAGTACTAAATTTAAAGCTAGTCTGTGTTTTATATTTAATTTTTGAATGACTTGAAAGTTTTTAGATTATATGTTAAAAAAGGGGAAAAATTCAAAAATGTATGCATACAAATTGTCTAAAGTATTAATTTTAGATGCCTACTTTAATTTTGTAAATATATGGTTTGCTTATCCCATTTTGAAATATGTTGGATTGAGATGCTTTTGTAATGTTGATTATACTGGATAACAAAAACTTTTTAACAAATCTCTATGTTGGAAAATCCAAAGGCTAATCACTACAAGATTTTAAATTTTGTTTTATTCGTGACAGCAGATCAGCCAACTAACTGAACTGAGAATTGCCCCAAATGTATTTATTTCTGGTAATTCTATAGATTATAGTCTAAATGTGTTGTCTTTAGACACAAAACTTGAATGTATATTATTGAATTGATCAGTACTTTATTTTACATGTGTTTTTTACATTAATATGATAATATACAATATGCATATTCTTTTTTTTTGATTGATTAATAATTACCGACGTTTTTGATTAAACTTTACTTACTTACTTACTACTACTTAAAAAAATAGTGTGAACAAATAATTATTGAGCATGAAATCTATATTTTAATGCACTAATGAATAATTTAGTTTGAAATGATCTTTCCAAATGAATGAATTGTTATCAAAATATTCCATTACCATGAGTTTTAATTTTATTACATTACATTTTTTGGAATAAAAAACTGATGGAGAATGCAAATAAAATTTATGCATATCTCAACTGAATTTGCGTTCCTGAGGCCATCTCACCTTTTTCAGAATTCTTTCTAAAATAAAAGAAAGTTATCAGATTATATTATTTGAAATTTAAATTTAACAATTTATCACATATAAACAAAATTGACATTAATGACAGATATAGTCACCATTTCAGTTGAGTGTGCCTAATAAATAATAACTTAGACGACTATGGGTGAGTTCAGCAGATACAAACTGTTGTGAACGTTTGCTAACGTTTCATGTTTTGTGCTGCACGTTTCATGTTTTGTGCAGCACAAAACATGAAACGTAAGCAAACGTTGACAACAGTTTGTATCTGCTGAACGCACCCAATGTTATATGGTCCACTGTTTTAGTTCGACCCCCCATGAAATTGGTGCGCTGCTATCGTTTTTTGTTGTTCCGTATACCTGTTCTGTGACAAATAAAATACTCTATTCTTATTTTCTTTATGCTCAACACGATCTTCGGTTGGATTGTCATGGGAAAAATTGGACATCTTTCACAAGAAGTTAAATCTTTTTTTTGTACAACAAAATGATTTTGACTTTGATAACACTTTAAAAATGTTGTGGAAGGTCGAACAAGTTCCAGAAACTAATGTTCATTCTCCAGATGATATATTTTACGAAAACTATTTTCGTGAAACTACTCGCAGAAATGTAGACAGTCGCTTTATCGTCTCACTGCCGTTTAAACAAAACTATACTAGCTTCGGGGACACACGTTCTTTAGCTTTACAAAGGTTCCATACATTGGAACGCAAATTTGCAAAAAGCGAATTACTTAAAATCTTTCATAATGAATTTATTCAAAATTACATTGACAAAGGATATTTAATGCCTATCAACGAAACTTCTAATTTCAACAGTAATTGTTTTTGAAGACGTGAGATGTAAAGACCGACAACTAGGATTTTCTGGGAAAGAATGACACCTCGAAGAGAGTATAGTAATTGTTTTTATTTACCACACCATTGTGTGGTCAAACATGATTCTACAACAACTTCTTTAAGAGTTCTATGTAGGTCCTAAACTACAAAATGATTTGATGAAAATTCTACTTAACTTTCGCGTACATAAAATTGTTTATACTGCAGACATCAAGAAAATGTATAATCAAATTTTGGTTGATCCTAAACATAAGAATTTTCAAAGAATTCTTGAACTACAACAAGAATGTTGGAACCTGCCTACTTTGCATTTAAAGGAAAATTCAGATATTCAGTTAGAAGAAAAAATCAATGTTTTTATTGCTTCGTTAGCTGAAAGTTTTATTGATTTCTTATTAAATAATCATTCTTCACTTTTGAAAATTGAAAGAATTGTCGTTTTTGTTCTGCGGTTTAGATATAATATTAAAAACAAATCAAACATATTGTTAGGTTTTATAAATGCAGAGGAACTAAGTAATGCTTTCATATTATAGTTAAACGAGTTCAATTGCTGCATTTTCAAAAGGAACTTAAACAAATAACACATAAAAATGTTTCTACTAAATGGTTGAGAAAACTCAATCATTTTCTACAAGAAAAGGGTATAATTTGCGTTTGCAGATTATCTCAATCAACTTCACTAGGGTTTAATAAAACATGTCCTTTATTAATTCCGAAAAATTGCAATTTTGCAAAGTTGTTGATAACAGAAATTCACAATAAATACTTATGTTGCTCAAAATTTAACTTCTGTTCATTTTTTTTAAATCTTGACTATCCAGACTATGCGGATTTAAAAATTAATACACTTATTCGTTGTCAACTTTTGCAACGTTTACACTACGACTTCGAAAGCGATGGCAACAGGAGTATCTTCATACCTTCCATCAGAGGGCAAAGTGGTATAAGGATTCAATTCATCCACCCTCAGTGGGTTCTTTGGTACTTATAAAAAATGAGTTGAATTCTCCTCTTGAATGGCCATTAGCACGTATAATTAAAACTCCTGCAGGTGCCGATGGCAAAGTTAGAGTTGCAACTGTACATACAATTAAGGGAACAGTCACACGTCGTTTAAGCTAGCGGAATATCGACCTAATTCCAATGACATAATTTTTTACTCGTAAAATACTAGAAGAAGGTTTGTAGTGGTTTTCGCAAAAACCACCCTCTAAAATCCTTAAAAATTAGTTTGGTTAAGATCACAGGTACTTTATAACAGAATCAAAAATAAAGTATACCCTCATTTTTAACAACTTTTTATGTAATTTTTTACCGCCATAAAAACATGTTACTTCTAAACCTACACCTATAACACCTTCCCGACTACCTTAACATTTAACCCAGCGGAATATTTTATAACTTCAAGAAGAAAACAGCTTTCGACCTAATTCCAATGCCATAATTTTTTACTCCCAAAATATTAGAAGAAGGTTTTTACAACCCTTAAAAATTTGTTTGGTTAAGATAGCGAGTACTTTAAAAGTAAAAAAATAAAGCATAACATCGTTTTTGACAACTTTTTAACGAATTTTTTACCACCATAAAAATTGTTTACTTCTAAACCTACACCTATAACACCTAACCCACTAATTTAATGTTTAAGCCAGCGGAATATTTTATAACTTCAAGGGGAAGAGACCTATCTACCTATAATGTTTTACTCCTAAAAGGTTTGTAGTGATTTTCGCCTCACAGCCCTTAAAATTTAGTTGCGATAAGCTAGAGAGAACATTATAACACATCCAAAATAATCCATGTCATAATATTGTACTATTTTTAGACTACAATTTTACTAACACATTTTTTTAATCTTAAATTACCCCCAAAAGTAAGTTGAAGTATTAATTCCACACAATCACTTTAAAATATTCTTTAAAAACATAAAAATTATATACTATTATTAATAGGCGAAGGGTACTGAAACGTATATATATATATATATATATATATATATATATATATATATATATATATATCTTTGTTTTTTAAGTTTTCGGGGGCACTAAATGTTTTCGGTGGTTTCCGGGAATTCATCCGCGTAGTTGATAACTGATCCCTGCCGGGATCGATGGTAAAATGACGACTGTCTTCTAAACGTTGTTTGTGGCATATTCTTGATAACTTATATGTTTCTTTGGGGAATAACACCACAATAGAAATAAAACTACGTATATTGCAGGAATACCAAACGTTTCACATCAATAAATATAAAGCCATTGACAACGAAGTCAGAATAGACTTTGAAACGTTTGGTATTCCTGCAATATACGTAGTTTTATTTCTATTGTGGTGTTATTCCCCAAAGAAACATATAACTTAAAATGACGACGTTTCGGCAGAGTCACATCTGCCCTCTACAGGTCGGTTCGCATAATTCTCGTAGCCTTCTGCTTTCGCTTCTAGTTACTGGAATACTAAATTTAGTAGGTTCAGTAACATACTAAAATTTGAAGAAAATCCGAGGACCCCCCTCCCTACAAAATTCCTTTGATATGTATATATATATATATATATATATATATATATATATATATATATATATGTATATATATCATGTTAATTATTATTTAAATTATCGAGTCTCACTTATTAAGAAGTCAGCTCTAAAACCTTCTTTTCTATTCATTTGTGGCGACATTTTTTACAGAAACGTTGACGACAGAAACTATTAAAGTGACCAAATTGAATGTGTATGGGCATTTACAGAAGAATCCACATGAAAAGCTTTACGTAAGTACAATAACTAAAGCTAAATGATACATTTTATTTCCGATCCTCGCAAGTTGAGTATATACATTTCTTTAATTATGAATTTATCACGAATCTACACATTTCTTTAGTTACGAATTTATCACAAATCTAATAACAATTTACTAATATTTTGGTAAAGCATGTGCTTCAGAAGGTACTTAAAACACTTACAAGATGTTATATACAAATATATTTTTAATTATTTATATTTATGTCATGTGCAAATGAAACTTGAATAAATATTATTAGTAATAAAATAAAACTAATAATTTTGCAGTTTTATTGGATATCTGGCCATGTTTTAAATTAATTTTATGATCTCATTTAAATTAGCAGTCATTCAGAAATTGGTTCATGTTCTTTTAACGAGATGTGATAATTATATGCTGCAAGTATATTTTTACTTATTTGTCTAATAGTATAATACATATGTTTGTTTATTTTATGATTTTGTCGCAATTCCATTTTGGGATTTTAGGAAAAATCGTACTAACCGAGAAAGAACGAGACTGTTACAATTATGACAGCTGTTTTGCTCAATACAGGGTGATTTGGTGACCTCTTTGAGGATAAAACTGCTCTTGAAAAATTCTTTCAATGCAGATGTGTAGGATCTAATAAAAATTTTATCACTGTTTTTCTAGCATTACATTTTTATAGCTGAACCCTTCAAGACTTTAAAGTAAAAAATGCTGGTTAGGGCATTTTTGGATGGGTAAAAAGTTATGTGTTTTCATATTAATTTAAGGCACACAATAAAGTTGTCTTGAGAGTCGTTACATATGCACATATCAACAGACTGAGGTACAAGGAGCTATAGATAACAGTTATATGGGTGATTCCAAATATGTTAGAAACCAAATGTTTTATTGGGTGGCCCAGTTGCATGAACAGTTTAAAATATTGAGTGGAGTGCAATTATAGTTATACAGGGTGGTTAGAAAAAATAATTATATAGGGTAGCCTATTAGCGGTTGCATTTACAGGGTACTTGGAATAGAGGGCGCAGTAGAATTATAGTTAAACAAGGTGGCGCAAAAAATATTATATAGGAATACATATACAGGTATGGTGGAAATATGTGCTGGAGAAGAATTATAGTAATACAGTGTGTTTTAAAAAATGTTAGAACAAAAATGCAACATACTCTCTTCGAGGTGTCATTCCTTTGTACGCAAGACAATATATATTATATATAAATATAATATATATTGTTTCTGGTCGGGAACCTTCGTCAGTTGCGCTTCCCACAATTGAATGTCCTCTCGAACACTTCTTTATGCATTTGATGCATTTCGTTAAATTTGAAGACGCGAGATGTAAGACCGACATCTAGGATTTTCAAGAAAATCCTAGATGTCGGTCTTACATCTCGCGTCTTCAAAAATGCAACATTTCGTAGCCCATAAGTAGTAGTATATATAGGATAGATGCAATATATGGGGAGAGGAATTATAGTTAAAGGGGGATTATAAAAAATATTAGAAAAAAAAGATTTATAGGGTAGCCGCCATGAGTTGCATATATTTAATGATTGAAATATAGGGCGCACTAGAATTATAGTTACAGAAGGTAGTTAAAAAAATTAGAAACTAAAAGAGTTAATATAGCCCATTAGCGATTGAATTAAGAGGGTTCATAGAATAAAGGGCGCAGTAGAATTACAATTATACAGGGTGTGCAAAAAATATGCAAGGATGCATATACAGGGTGGTGTAAATATAATCTGGAGTAGAGTTATTGTTATACAGTGTGGTTTAAAAATAGTAGAATAAAAATCCAACATTTCGTAGCCCAGAAGCAGTTGCATCTGTAGGATAGATGCAATATAGCGTGAGAGGAATTATTGTTATATAGGGTGATAACAAAAAATTTTAGAAAAGGAAATGGTATATTGGGTAACCCACCATGAGCCATGAGCAGTTATATATACAGGGTAGTTAAAATATAGTCCAGAGGAGAATGATTATAGTTACATAGGGTAGTTAGAAAAATGTTAGGAAACATTTCATCTTGAGAAAAAATAGTTTATATAGCAAATGTCCGATTATATGGATATATGTACCAATATTTTTGATTAATCCTTGAATTTACGAGTAAAGTTTGGTCACCCATGTACTATTTATTAAATGTACTAATGAAAATTGAATAAGTATTAGTAACAGGTTATTTAGCAATTTCTAGATGTAGATTTCTACTTCATAACTATTCAATACTTTCAAATCGAATTGTCATTTACCTTATATATATATATATATATATATATATATATATATATATATATATATTCTATATTATTCTACCGGTTAAAAGATGAGTTATTTAATTCTAAGAAATTCCGTGGTAACTAAATGAATGTTTGTCATTAATTTCCACAAACCGTCTCTTTGTCATATTAAATTCAGAAATACGAATTTTAAAACAAAGTCCTAAAGTCCTATTAATTATATATGAACAATAAGTTGAATTGCATTACTCATTGACACAATTGGTCGAATTTCGACTACAGGCGGTTCTAGTAATAATAAATACAGTTTTGACGGTTCTAGGATAAGTAGAAATAATTGCATTTGATTCCTTTCATGAAAAATGATTAACAAATAAATAAATGTATGAAAACCCAGAATCAAAAATAAATTTTATATTAATATCTATGATAAACCATGTGTACATCAAATTATGTATAAAAATTACCAGTGTATAGGAGACATTTTCTTTCAGATAAATACAGTCAACAATTAGGTAATTCTTAATTAACTCAAACATAAACTAAATCACTTGATAAGTAATGTCGAGATAAGTAATAACAGAACAATAATAATACATTGTGTCAAAATTATTACATTATTGTATCATGCAGAAAGTTTCTTAGACACATTTAAAATTATGTTATTATTACGTACCTAGTTAATCAGTTCTGGGATATATCGAAATCGCTTGGCATCCTTGTAAGCGTTCAATCAGTTACTTACTGACAGTTTACATTCAGTGTTGTTCCCGTCATTACCATAGTAATAGATCTATTACTTTTGACATAATTCTGTTACTCTATTACACTACATTAATTTCGTTTAAATCATATATTAAAAATGATTTCAAATATAAAAATCAACCTGAGTTTCACAACACTGCTTTCGCTTTTTTTAAATATGAAGATCGACAAACAACCTTAGATCATTTACCATCTAGATATAGACTGTCAAGCATAAAATAGTGCCAACGCTAGAAAGAGAGGGCAATAGAGACAGTAAGAGACTATTGCACTTAGTGGGTGAAAGCAGCCAATGAACAACATGCTGAACGTATTTCATTGGAAGCAGCTCCCAACCAAGTGAAATAGCCTCTTGCCCTCTCTCTCCTTAGTCTTACCACGACATTTGTGCACTGCAGGCTATCTCTAGAAAGTACATGCTCTAAGCAACCAACGAGCAATCTGTGTACAACAGAAGCAGTGCTGCACACTAGCGAGAGTACAGAAATCGGTAGCTTTTAAGGATAAATTTCGGTAGATTTCGGTAGCCATCGGAAAGTTAGTATAATTACATGTTGGTTTAACTGTGTTATACAGAAAATCAAGATACATATTTGCTAGGAAAATAAATAGTATGAAAGAATTTATTGACAAAATAGGTATTTAATTGACAGTTTGGTGGTTACTCTAAAAAATCGTAAAATTTCATATGAAATCTACCGAATTTCATATTTCGAAAATCGGTAGAACAATTTGAAAATCGTCAAAAACCGGTAGACTACCGAAAAATAGGGATGCTCATGAGCCAAAAATATCGATATTTTTTTCGATATAATATATCGGAATGTTGTATCGATATTTTCTGATATATCGATGAAATATATCGATATTTTCGATATATCGTATGTAATTTGTATTTAATTAGTATGTAATAAAGAAAAGGAAGAGTTGCAGTTTATCATGTGTAAATAAGGAACAGCGGGTTTAAGAAATGAATCAACTTTATTACATATCCCAATAATTTTTAAAAATTATGCAGAGTTGCCAGATTGCTTGAAGAAAAAATTCCTAAAAAATCAAGAACTTTTACGTATTCGATATATTGAAAAATATCATTCAAGATACCAGCCATTGATATAAAAAATTGATATTAAAATTAATTACTTACAAAGTAAAATGATAGTTAATAAACAAGTTCGTGAACTTACCAATTTAATCCTAAAAATAAAATACTGATAATAGAGTTATTAAAAATTTTCTGAAAATTTTTAATAACTAACTTAATTTTTTATGGGGGCAGTGAGTTTCATTTAAATTCCACGACTATCTAAGTACGCAAACAGCAACTCTCAATACTTTGTAATATCCAATTTGTCTACTAAAAGCAGGTTGATGTTGCATGTTCTCAACATTTTATACTTTATACTATCTACCTTGGCAACACTGTTCTTATACGCACTCTGGGTATGTCCTACAAGTGCTGCCCTCATACAATGGGCCTTTTCATATTCGAAAATATTTGTGCGCTTGCGTCAACTTCTGTAATTTTTTTCGGACGGTTTCTCATCATTGGCATGCAAATAAAAATTTTCCAAAGTTTAAAATTGTCTTTTTTTAAAGGTTAGCTACAAATAAATTGTATTTTTTGTAATTATCAATATATTGATTAATTTTGAACTGCGATCATGTCCCTTCTAGATATAGCCTGTCATGCATAAAATTGTGGCAATGCTAGAAAGAGACCGCAATAAAGACAGTAAGAGGCTATTTCACTTAGTTGGCGGAAGCAGCCAATGCACAACATGCTCATCGTATTGCATTGGAAGCAGCTCCCAACCGAGTGAAATAGCCTCCAACCCTCTCTATTGCCCTCGCGCTCTTTAGTCTTACATTTGTGCACGATAGGCTATATCTAGAAGGTTTTGAAGGATTATTTTAAACCTAATATGTTTTTTTAACCGGTCAACAATTCTGCCTTGTGAACGACCATAGTACGTTAATCATCGTCCTAATTGATTACAAGTATATCTCTACTGGAGAATGCACTAATGAAGCACCATCAATTAATTTTTCACTCAATTTCATAGTTAATTTGGCAATGAAGCCTGTTCAGTATTCAAATTTAAAAAAAAGTCCAAAACATTCGAATTAACGCCTTGTCAACATAGCGTTACAAAGGGTTAAGGGTCTATATGAGGTACTAAATAGAGAATAATTGAAAATTGTCATTGTAAAATGCTTTTAATTTTGTACGATATTCATATATCGGGTAAAATATATCGATATAATATATCGATATCATTAGATTCGATAATATCGGATTGATTCGATATATCGACAGCATATATCGATATATTATGATATATCGATACATATCGAGCATCCCTACCGAAAAATCGGTAGAAACGGCAGCACTGAACAGAAGCAACTGAGAAACATCAAAAAACACTATTTCTACATCGAAACATCTAGAAAGTTTTAGAGCTTTGTCGTCAAAATTGATCTCTTGTTTGTATTGTCATCTCAAAGTAAAAATCCAGGCATCATGCTCTGAAATTATTTAAATCCCTTTGGTTAATGTCACACAAAATAAATTTGTCATAAGTCGCTCCAAAGTAGATTATTTCTGCAGGCTAGTAATGTCTGATATTAAAAGCAAGGGTGTCGAAGTTACAGTGTAAACAGTCTTTTCTGCTAAAATTAGGTTATTCTGTATGAAATTCTACATAAGTTGGTAAATAATAACACAGTTCTACTTCATTACTCCGCAGTTTGATATTATATTTCAATTTAAATTTTGAATTCTTGGTTCTGTATCTGTACTTCCCAGTTAACATTAATCGCAAAGATACATTGAAAGAATAAGGAATCTTTTAGAAATATATTTTACATCGTACAAAATAGGAAGAACTCTACCTTATTAACAGCCAACAAAACAAATATGAATAATTTAGTTTCTTCCCAAGAGATGGCGGCAACATTTCTCTAAGTAAAATATATAACAGTTATCTGTTATTTTCAATTGTTATTTGCAAATAGCAATAACAATAGCAACTGTTATTTAAAAATTGCAGTTTTGCCCATCTCTAGTAAATAATCTCTAAAATGTAAACTAAAATCAAAGAATAGGGTTATTATTATTTCCTACATTTTTTATATACAGAACTAACAAAGTTGCCTATTACTTGGCTCAAAAGCCCGGGAAAACCTCTACTGTTACCGCGCCATCTATACGTAATAGAGAGAAATAGATGCTATTACAGTCATCTGTAAATCTATTACTATTTACCCGATATTTCTAGTACAAATCTGGCTCGCACAATTGAGCACAAGAAATAACTGTGCCATTGGGATGTTTTATGTAGGTTTACTCAGTAAACATAAAACTTTATCATAAAACATGAAGTATGTTCCAAATAACATCCGAAAATTACGGTACAGGGCGACAGAAAAACACTTTGTGCTCTAGTAATTGGAAAACAACCATTATTGAATTATTCTGAAAATAATTTAGGTACACATAAACGTCAATTGATAACTTATGAGTAATACACTTTTAACCTCATGGTGATCAGTGTACTCTACCGGTTGGTTTTAAAACAACCATGTTCCAATTAACGTGCTAAAAATTGCCGCACTGTGCGGCACAAAATCACTTGTGCTCTGCTAACTGGAAAACAGCCAATGACAACAGTTTGTATCTGCTGAACGCACCCATTGATCTTTACAGATGTCATGAAACAAAATACTATGTCAACTCCGGTGATTCGATTTAGGGACAGAACAAAAATGGAACTAAAAATAATGAACCGATTCTGAATCGATTCAGAACGGCTTCCGCGAAAACCCCTATTGTTACAGGGTGTTATCAGGCTTGTTCATAGTAGCCAGTTGCCAACGATTCCAACGGTTTGAGAAATTCTACGTGAATCGAGTGTTGGCATAGCCAACTGCCGAGATCGCTGATTGGCGTATAATTTTGCAAACCGTTGGAATTATCAGCAACTGGTCTCTAAGAAGAAACGTATTGTCTATAGGACGTTGTTTCATTTGGAATTCGTTCACCTAGTTCTATATCGGTTCATTTTCAGTAATTTTGTTCCGCGAACGGCGTTTTCAGAAAATTACGGTAATATTACCGTTGAACCGATTCAGAACTGCTTCCGCGAAAACCCCTATTATATCGAAAATACAGAATGATACGTTAATTAGCCTAAATTAGCGAAATATCTAAAACTCTTATTACAATAAAAATATATATAACAAATATTTTTTAAATATGACAGAGAATGAAAAGAACTTGGTTTTCAACTTCGCCCTATTTATTTATTTGGAACACGGGAGGCTTTACATCTTTAAACTAATAGTTTCAAAAAAGTAATATTAGTATAAACTTAAACAGAAATAACAACAGGATCAGTAACTAAAAAGAAAAAGACTAATGCACAAAGAATGAAGAAAAAATAATAGTACTCATCTGAGCATCTTTGAGTAAATCAATACCAACCTTTAGTATTTTCGACCCATGTGTGAAAACAGGAAGCAGATTTTCCGCAGCCAAAAAAATTCCGAAATTACTTAATTATTTTTTATATAATTTTCGATTTTTTTTATTTTAAACTATTTGTGAGTGTGACTTGTATGATTTTGGAAGAAGTCATAACTCTATGACCCCCCCCCCATCTATTTCTATATTTTTGTCCAATAATTTTTATGGGATTGCTTATGGTTAAGTTTGTCATCTTTTTTTTCCTGCAGTTTATTCCAGGATCACTTTTTGTTGTCTATTTTGTACTTCCATGCGTTTATGTAGCTTCTTTAAGATCTTCCGTTATCAAAAGTTATGCTGGTTGAATTCGCTCGATAATAATTTGCCTTAATAAAATAAAAAATAGAAAAAACTTCGTTAATAGCATAATTTATTTTGTATTCCGGTATAGTGTCCTGTTATCTTAACACATCTTCTACAGGTCAAATATCCTTAAGCCGACGACGTTGGGTAAATTAACATTTAGAGAAGGCGTTTTGTATGTTCATTTTATAATAGGAATTACGGTTATCAACAACAAAATATGGCTATATAATTAATTATATATTATATAGCTATATATTGAGGAATATTTGTAAATATTTTCAGTTTTGGTTTACTCTTGATGATGACAGCTTCGCTGTTGAAATGTGCATTGAGTGAAAAAAGAAAGGTACAGTCTTAGGGTACAGAACTTTGTGTTTATACTTCTGTGACGCACCAAAGGTTCTAATAGTTAAAAAGTAGTCAAAAATTATTATTTAGATTCCGTTATAAAGTATCTGCTAGCTTGACAAAACTAGTTTTTAAGGCTTGTGAGGGGTAGAGGGTGATTTTCGCGAAACCTACTATAAATAAACCTTTTTCTAGTATTTTACGTGTAAAAAATTATGGGGGTAGAATTAGGTCGATAGCTTTTTCCTCTTGAAGTTATATAAAATATCCCGCTGGCTTAAACGTTAAGGTAGTAGGGTATGTGTTATAGGGGTAAGTTCAGAAGTAAAAAAAAAATTATGGTGGTAAAAAATAAATGATGTTTCACAATCCTGATTCCAACGGAAGGTGTCTATTTCGGTGGTCCGCGATTGTAGAGAACGACTCTCATATAGTCCGAACAGCGACCCAAAAAGATTCGTAGTTACCAATTACAGATAGCTTCTATCTTAACCTCGTTAGTCCATATTCCTGACTCAGAAACGACGTGGCCCAAAAAATTTACCTCTTTCTGAAACACGGCACACTTCTTGGATTGAGGCTCAAGTTGGCACTCTTTTTTCTTAAGCTTGAATCTGAAGTTGGCATTCTTAATTCTAGAAAATACTTCGGCGAGGTTCTTCAGATGATCATCAAATTTGTGACCTAAGAACAAAATGTCGTGGAGGTGTAATATGCATGTCCTCCATGTCAAGTCGCGCAATACTTACTCCATTAACCTCTCGTACATAATGGGTGCGTTACATAACCCAAACAACATGACCGTGAATTAAAACAACCCTTAGAGAAAACGCTGTCTTTTCTGTGTCGCTTTCGTGAAGTTGAGCTTGCCAATATTCACTTTTTAAGTGGACACCAAGCTAGTGTGGTCAGGGTGTCATCAATTCGCGGGAGTGAATAGCGTTCTTTCCTCGTCACGTCGTTCAATTTCTTATAATACACGCAAAATGGAATATTTCCATCCTTTCTTTTTACTTAAACCACGGAAGCACACCACGAGCTGATGAATGGCTCCATTTTCTAACATAGACCCGATATTTTCCTCAGTTGCCAGTTGTTGCCTCAATGGTACTCGCCTAGGTGGTATTCTTATGTATTTAGCCTTTTCAGTATCTATTCTGCGCTGGATGATGTTTTTAGTCTCGGTAGACCCCTCTTGCTTATTGAAAGTTTGCCAGTGATTTAAGATTAATTGGTTCGCTATCTACTGTTCCTCTGGAGTAATAAGGTGTGTCCAATAGTCGACAAACTGTTTTATAAACTCTTTACTGAGACCGGTGTCATTCGTTGGGGTCTTGTAAGCTTTTTCGCAATGGATTATGGTATCTACTTGTTCGAAACAATTTATTTCTTCATCATTGGCAATTCGCATATCGCTGTTGAACATATGCAGGACTCTAATTGGTATGCCTTGTCCGACTTTAACTATAGCCGTTCCAACCAACTAATCATAAATTAATTGACCGGGCTCCACCATTCCAACGCAGCTCCCAGGATTTCTTTGTAGCTGTCCACGAATAAGCCAGAACAAATTCCTCGTTTAAAAATCTCAGCACGTCGTATCTTAGGTTGAACATGAACCTGTGTTGACTGTTTATGTAAATACCCAGTATGAAACCATCCTCAGTATCTGCTATTAGAAACATATGCCATATTCTGTTGTCCTCTATCTGTAGCTCTACATCTGCCTAGCCCTATATCGACATGGACTAACCGGTGACTGGTCTTAACTGAATATTGTTGTTAGTTGACCGAAGCTCCGATGATCTCGAAACTCTGGGCCCTGATGACTACGCTGCTGCTATCTCGGATTCGCCCACTTATGCTGACTGGCTGATCAACATTTCGCGTCCTTATGCTGACTGGCTGACTGTTCCTGGTGACAGAATAGTTACTTTGGCCAATACTGCTGGTAATGTGTCTGGTAACCTCAGTATGCAATAACATACGCCACTGGCTCTTCGTTTCTGCTTCATCTCAATTATCTTAGTTTCAGACAGTACTTCCTAATTCTTATTGACTGACGGAAACGACTTAAACCTTTAGTTGGAACATGATGATAGCCTCTATCTCCAAACTCCGAAGGAAAGCTTAATGTTCTTCTTTATGCCACTCAGTCTTTGAATTTCAACATCTTTGATACCATTTATAAAATTCTTTGTGGCGAATTGATTTATATTTTTCTCTGAGAAATCTGGTTAGAAAAGGTGAACTAAACTCTAATTTCTGCTTCGAATTTTTGTAGACTCCAGATATTTGTGTTTTTTTCACTCAGTTGCACCAGATAGAGTTGATTGCCATATCTTTTATTTAGGACTGCAATGATCTTCTTGAAGTTACCTTGTTCATCCACAGGAATGCAGTTCTAATACTGGACCTCCTCAAATTGCCATTTGTACATAGATCAAGATCGCTAAAGAATACTTTGGTACTTCTTCATTATCACATTGTACTGTTTTCAATTGAACTGATTTCATCCAGTACCTTGCTTTGGATAGAATCGATGTCATCTATTTTAGTTTCTGAAGTATCCACAGAATTTTTTAGTAGCTTTAATCCATCATTTATGAGCTTTATGTCTAATTCCACAATCCGTATTTTCTTAATTGCTTCATTGTCTTGTGTATTAATTACTAATTTTAGTTGTTCAATTTGTGCTTTTTGCATTTTTAATTCATCTTACCTTTTTATTCTGATATTTTGAGGTCAACTTGTAATTCAGAAAATAATTTATATTTAAAAATGAACCGACTTCAACTGGCATAACAACTTTTAACTCGTCTAGGAAGAATCGGACCTAAAAGATCATTCTTCAAATTATATTACTAGTTCTCGAATTACTGAAACCTTGTACAATCAATCCTTTTTTATCTGATCATAATCTAGCCTATATAACAAAATTTTTCACATTTTTTAACCACATTGCATAACTATAATTTAACCATTTTTTTAACAACTCAATATATACAATTACTCCTAAATTTTTTGAATCCATCTCTATAACCCTATTAAACCCCGCCCAAATTCAAATATCCACCTTATATTTTCTTATCTTATCAAATATTCACCTCATATTTCAACTATAACTGTATATGCAACTGCTTCGAACATTTTTTGAACTTTCGGCCCTATAACTCAAATACCCTTGTGTTTTTAACAATTTCTTTAACGTTCTTTAAATTATTAAATCTGTTAGACAAATTATTTAAAAATACAAATAAAAAAAATTGATAGAGTAGTTTCGAAAGTGGGAATTAAGTAATTAATTAATAATAGGGAAAAAAAAGTGACATTATTTGTCAAACCTAAACTCTGCTGAATTAAAATTCTCTTAAAATCTTATAGATTTTATAGAAAAAGGTTGTTTATACACTAGTTTGTAAAAACTGTAAAATCAGCTTTCATCTCCGTTGTGGGTTACAAGCCGAAGTGGTGAATAGTGATAATACATCTCTTGTTGCAAAACGTATAATAAAAGTGATATTAAGACGAAATGAATGAGAAAAAAATAAAAGGACTACTTGAGAAAATGTTGGGGCAACATCTTAACCCATTTCAGAATAGGACAGAGAAAAATATTGTAGAACTCAAAAAATCTTTACAATTTATGTCTGATAGCTTCGATGATCAAAAAACCAAGTTTGAGGATATGCTTCAAGAAATTAAACAACTCAAAGAAGAAAATGATAATCTAAAGAAAAGACTTATGACTCTTGAAGATAAACATAGCAAAATTGAACAGATAGAGAAAGAAAGAGACCTAGTTGTTGTTGGTATACCTACACAAAATGAAGAAGTCAGAGAAAGTAAGAAAAAAGTCTTTAAAACCATGAAAATTCGAATAAAAAAAGAAGAGGTGGAAGAAATATATAGAATGAGTACTAAAGAAAATGCACCAATCCTACTTAAACTCAAGAATACTGAAATAAAAGCTAATATACTTAAGCAAGTTAAACTATTAAAAGTGATAAAGCTAAATGAATGTGGACTGAAAGGTGGAAATTTAAATATATACTTTAATGAAGACCTTACCAAGCAAAACCAACTGTTGTTCAAGAGAGAAATTAGAAAGGAAAAGGACTACAAGGCGGCATATGTCTCATTTGGAAATGTTTACTTAAAGAAGAATGAGAACGATAGACCTATTAGAATAAAAAGTGAGGTTGATCTTAGATTATATTAGTAGTTGTAGAAATTTAGAAATAGTAATACTACAATATTAAACCAAATATTAGATAATAACAATGGCGACTAATGACAAATTATATATTTTATATATTAACATAAGAAGCTTACGGAATAACATAAATGACCTTAATGAGATAATACTAATAAGTCAAAAATCAATACACATAATAATATTAACAGAAACATGGATCTATTATAATGAAACAAATTATTTTAAAATTCCTGGTTATACAGCTGTTCATGATTGTCGAAAAACGAAGGGAGGCGGTACATGTATTTTTATAAAAGATGGAATAAGTTTTGTGCTAAATATAAAATACAATATATCAAAAGGAGACTCCAACTTAATATCAGTATACTTAACTCAACAACGCACAAGTATTTTTGCTATATATCGACCACCTAGAAATAATTGTAAATTATTATCTGAAATAGACAAACTGCTAGAAACTCAGAAAAACAATTGCATAATTACAGCAGACTCTAATTTAGACTTATTAAAAAGTTCACAGACTATAAATACATGCAAAAACACTATTGAAATGAATGGTTTTCAATTTCAAAATTTATTAAATAGACAAAATGCAACCAGAACTACAAAATCACTGCATCAATATTAGATCATGTCATAACAAATAAAACTTACAAAGCAATATGGGGTTGGAAGATAATGTAATTTCTGAGCATAAAATCATGTACATAGAATTTAAGAAAATTTTTACTACAAACATTAAACAAAAAATACAAAAAAAAATATTTTGCTGTTAACAAATGGAAAACTGAAGTAAAACAAGAACTAAGTAACATTATAAATGACTGTAAAAAGACGAGTACCAAACAGCATACAATTATTATAAATAATTTCGTCAAGTGCGAGTTGGACTCGCATTGTAAGGGTTCCGTATCACCTTCAAGATTCGCTGTATTTAGTTTTCTAATTTGGCCCCCAAAAATTAACATTAGAGTTTTATTTTACTAATAAACTTTCAGGGAAGCCTTTTATAATCGATTTTATGAATTTTGAGGCTCTATAGATTGGAAGATAAAGGGCACAATAGGTCAAGTTTTAAATTATAAATTATTAAATCTGTTATTCAAATTATTTAAAAATACAAATAAAATATATTTTTCAAAATTTAAATAGTATAGTTTCTAAAATGGGAATTAAGTCGATGTTTAATATCTTTGCTAAACAAATGATTTAAAAATATGATATATTTGTAATTC
Source organism: Octodonta nipae (assembly GCA_034190945.1). Taxonomy (NCBI): domain Eukaryota; kingdom Metazoa; phylum Arthropoda; class Insecta; order Coleoptera; family Chrysomelidae; genus Octodonta; species Octodonta nipae. The sequence goes on from CM067219.1 coordinate 79,291,354, forward strand.
ACATAATGAGTCTTTTATTTGATATATTACATGATTCGTTTGAAAATTGAATTTTTATTTTCCATTTAATTGTATAATTTGTCCCTAAAATTACCATGGAGGTTTTCTAATAATTTTTCTTATAAATTTCAAGTGAGCCCCAGTACCCCTAATTATTATCAAAATTTTAGGTAGTATGGTTTCGGAAAGAAAGCGAGAAATGAGAATTTTTTATATCTTTATGTTAATATCTTGTAAACAATTAATTTTAAAAATATATATTTGTATTTCTCATAACGAGCCCCTTCATTTGATATATTGAATGACACGTTAAAAAAATATTTTTTATTTTCCGTTTATTTCTATAAATTGCCCCCCATTATTAATATTAAGGATTTCTTCGTATTTTTCCTGTAAATAAAAAAAATTAGGTCTTATAGTTTGGGGAATAAAGGGGGAATGGGTATTTTTTTAAATATTTTTTTAATATATTTTAAAATATTTATTTAAAAAAAATAAAAAAAATATATTTGTATTAGTCATAATGAGCCCTGTGATTTGATATATTACATGATACGTTAGAAACAAGTTTAATATTTTATTTTCCAATTAATTCTTTAATTTGCCCCCCAAAATGAATATTAGTGGTTTCTCCTTATTTTTCCAGTAAAGTTCAGGTGAGGCGCTATACCTATTTTTTTTCAAAATTTTACAGCTTGTGGTTTCGGAGATAAGGGGGGAATGGGTAAAATTTTTTATATTTTTGTTAATAACTTTTAATTAATTTATTTTAAAAATATGAAAAAAATATATTTGTTTTCGTCATAATGAGCCCTTTTATTTGATATATAACATGATGGGTTAGAAATAATTTTAATTTTATATTTTCCATTTAATTCTATAATTTGCTCCCCAAAATAAATATTAGGGGTTTTTCCTTAATTTTCCAGTAAAGTTCAGGTGAGGAGCTATAACTCAATTTTTTTTCAAAATTTTCCAGCTTATGGTTTCGGAGATAAGGGGGGGGAATAGGTAATTTTTTTTATATTTTTGTTAATATCTTTTAATTTATTTATTTTAAAAATATGAAAAAAACATGTTTATTTTCGTCGTAATGAGCCCTTTCATCTGATATATAACATAATGAGTTAGAAACAATTTTAATTTTATATTTTCCATTTAATTTTATAATTTGCCCCCCAAAATGAAAACTAGATGTTTCTCCTTATTTTTCCAGTAAACTTCAGGTCAGAACCTATGAAAGTATTTTTTTCCAAAACTTTACGTTTTATAGTTTCGGAGATAAGGGGGGAAATGGGTAAATTTTGGTATATTTTCTTTAATATCTTTTTAATTAATTTTTTTTAAATATGAAAAAAATATATTTGTGTTCATCAGAATGAGACCTTTCATTTGATATATTACATGATGAGTTTGAATTTTTTTTATTTTTAAATTTTTATTTAATTCTATAATTTGCCCCCCAAAATTAATATTAATGGTTTCTCCTTATTTTTCCTGTAAAGTTCGGGCAACGTTCTATATTTTCTATTTTTTTCAAAATTTTAGGTTCAGTAGTTTCGGAGATCAGGGGGGGAAAGGTCGATTTTTTTAGTTTTTATATAATGAAGTTAAAAGAACGAGATAAATTATATGTGAGATGTGGAAAAGAATTTGCAAAGAATATACTGAAAGTGAATTCAAAAAAGTCAAAAATGAAGTTAACAAACTTAGGAATAGACTACAAAAACAATAAGCAGAGAGAAAATTTTAAGAAGTTGAAGGAGATGGACGAAAAACATGGACAATACTGAAAAATATATGTAGTCGAAACAAAATTAAAAACCCAAATATTATCAAACTGACAGATGATGCTGGAAATACGTACAGTAATGATTCAGATATTGCTGAAGAAATGAACAAATATTTTTCAAATATATGAGAAAAATTAGCGAAAAATATTCCACCAAGAACTGGTCTAACATTTGAAGAAGAGGAAAATGTAGAAACCATAATGCCAAATGAAACAAACATAACGGAAGTAAGAGAAATTATAGATGAACTGAAAAATGTCTGTGCACCAGGTATTGAGAAAATAACAAAAAAGACATTAACAATATTTGAAAGCATTGGATCCAAAATAGTTGAAATTATCAACAATATAATGAAAAACGGTCTTTACCCAGAAGAACTAAAAATAGCAGAAATAACACCAGTATACAAAAAAGGCTCACATGACAATGTTAACAATTACAGACCTATCTCCTTATTAAGTACATTTAACAAAATTTTAGAAAAAGTTCTCAAAAAAAGAATGGTAAATTTTATAGAAAAATACTTCAAGTTTGATGAAAACCAATATGGATTTCAGAAAAAAAGTAATACTTTAGGAGCAACTGTTGTTCTACTAGAATGCATATATAAAGAAATAGATAAAAATAAATATGTTATTGCAGTCTTTATAGACCTTCAAAAGGCGTTCAACACAGTTGATATTAACTTATTACTGGAAAAGCTGAAAAAGATGGGTTTTCGTGGAACATGTTATGAACTCTTAAGAACATAGTCAACAGGAAGAAAACAATGCACAGAAGTAAATGGACAAATTAGTAAAATTTCTAATATTAATGTTGGAGTAGCACAGGGATCAGTATTAGGACGACTACAATACCTACTGTATGTACATAGTCTGAAATATGCTAGAATACAGACAAAATATTACAGGTTTTGTGATGATACTGTACTAATATATTCTGGAACAAATGTGGAAAGCCTACAAATAACAGTAAATAATGATCTTAAAAAATATTTTGATGCTACAACAAATTGACCATTAATGTAGAAAAAACTGTGTATATGGTTATTAATCAAGTTGGTAAAAAATATATTCATCCAGTGATTAAACTAAATGAGAAAATTCTCAAAAAGGTACAACAATATAAATATTTAGGCTTAATAATTACAGATAAACTAAATTGGAATGTACAAATAGATAATATAGTGGATAAAGTAGCTCTAATACTCGGAGCAATAAGAAGATGTAGACATATGCTAAATAAAAATACTAAATACTTATTATATAATAGTTTTGTAGAAACTCATCTGAGATATTTATTACCATGCTATGGCAATACTAGTCAAGACTTATTAAATAAATTACAAAGACTCCAGAATAAGAGTATAAAAACTATATTTTCAATTGATCATAATATTGCTAGTGAAATAGTATACAAAGACTAAAACAATTTAAAAAATTTGAACAAGTAAAGCTAATATAGAAGATGCAGAATAATTTAATCAAAATTAAAGAGAAATTACAGTTAAATAAAGTTGAACATTATTACAATTTAAGAACAAGAGAGCAGATAAGAAACAACTATTACCGAACAAATAAGTTCCATAATTCTCCCATTAAAAAAGTATACATGTATAGAATAAAATCGACATCAATATATTTCAAGGAAATGCGAAGATTATACTACGTAATCTCAAAACATTTTTAAGAAACAGAGACTAATGTTTTATTGTATTTTATGTTAAAGTAATTAAGCAACTCTGTTCTAATAATTATAAAAATGAAGGCCTTGGTGTCCAACTCCTTTGTAACTGATTTAAGGTCTGTAATAAATTGTAATTAAACTAAAAGTCAAGTTCAGAAACTTATTTTACTTAATAAAATATTATTTTCATTTGGTCGACACAATGATGAAGGTCGATCTTAGTACTGATCTTAACTATTAGTATGCTTCCTTCCAAGTACATTTTAAACACTGAACATTGTCAGGTGAGTATACGGCTAGCCGCAAAATGAGACGCTGGTTCGTGACATGTGTCACGGCAAGAATTTATAATCCACGTAAATATATATGATGGGATATCTCGCAATGCAGCGTGACGTGACGCAGATAATACTGACGGTGACCTGCGAAAAGCAGCGTTTATGCCGCAGTTTGTCACCCTGAATGAATTCAAAACTTAAAAAAAATAGAAGAAAAATTAATCGAGGGAGTGCGAATTCGTCAAGTTTAATATGATACTAGCCGTTACCCGCGGTGTCACTAGCGTATAGAATGTAGAATTCTTTGCTAAAAGAAACAGCTTATGAAATATATGGGCTATCTAATATAACTCTTTTTTGTTGAATCTATTTCACCCAAACTACAAACGCTTATCCGCCACATTATACAACAATTTTATTCGACATTTATTGGAACTACCTTTTATAATTGTAACTTTGCTTCACCGTATAATGCAACCATCCTGTATATGCTGCTGTTTATTTGTCAGCCAATATAACATTTTTTAATCACCTAACTATAGTTCTACTCCACCCTATACGCTATATATATAATTATTTCTGATAATTTTTGAGCCACTTCAAAAACTATAATTTTAATCGGCCTTTATATGCGACTTTTTCTAACATTATGTTACGCATAATATATAAAATATAATTTTGCTTCGCCCCATATTTCAGGTATTTCATATAGCCGGATGGAATTGTTCCTGGTCTACCTTATATAACAATTTTTTTTAACATTTTTAATCCACTCTGTAAAACTATAATTCTACTAAGCCCCAATCTCAACCACCATAAATATAAAACTACTTATGGGCCATCCAATATAACATTTTTTGTACCACTTTGTATAACTAAATTCACCAATCCCCAACCTATTCCACCCAAACCACAACTATTGATGGCCACCCTACATAACAATTTTACTCAATATTTTTAAGAACTGCCTTCTATAGCGATAACTTCCATCTATATTTAAACTATCTTGTATATACTGCTGCCAAGTAGTCACCCATTATAACTTACTGGTCTATCAGTTTTTTAACAACCCTGTATAACTACGCTAAATAAAAATTTTTGAGATATTTTTTAACCATCCTGGAAAATATAATTTGTGTCCATCTTATATGTCAAGTAGCCCTAGATGGAACTTTTTCTAACATGTTTTAATCAGACTGTATAACTATAATTTTACTTCGCCCCATGTTTCAGATATTGCATATATGCAGCTCATGTTCTGTCTTAAAAATATTTTGAACAATTTAACTATGTTTCAACTCCACCCTGTATTTTGAACCAACTTGTATGTGCAACTACTTATAGGTCACCCAGTTCCCAGTTTAACAATTTTTTTACCACCCTGTATAAATATAAATCCATCAATTACCAATAAATTTCACCAAAACTGCAATTGCTTATGACCACCCTATGTAACAATTACTTAACTCTACTCCTCCCTATATTTCAAATATCCTATCTGTGCAACTGATTATGAGCTACGCTATTCCACATTTTTCCTCATATTTTTTGAAGCACAGTATAAAATATAATTTCTCTTCATTTAAACCATCCTTCATTTGCAACTTTTTCTAACCTTATTTGAATCAAATGTGTAATGATAACTTGACCTATATTTCAGGTACTCCGTATATGCAACAGCTCATTCTCTACCCTATATAATAAAATTATTCTAACTTTGTTTACCCACACTGTATAATGATTATTCTACTCAACGCTACATTTCAACAACCTTGTATATGCAACTACTTATAGGTCACCCAATATAACAATTTTTACCACTCTGTATACTTACAATTCTAGTCCACCCTATATTTCATCTATCCTGTATATAATATTTTTTAAACCTTCCTGTATAGCAGTAATCATACTCTGAAACATTTCAATTTTTTTACCACCCTATCCGATTGTTGTTTGGGGTTTGTATGTAGTTCGAATTTTGTGTTTACCCAGAAATCTCCCTATTCTATCCGTTGTACCTCTGATGTATGGTAAACTTACATGGGCTACGTAGTCTTGGTCATCATTTTGTTTCTTTTTCTCATCCAGTTGTTTGTTTATTGCTTTTCTGATGGTGTGGTTATTGTAATCATACTCTGAAACATTTCAATTTTTTTACCACCCTATAAACTATAATTCCAATCCATCTTATATTTCAACCACCCACTATAAACAACATTTTTTCAACCCCTTTCATCAGTTTAATAATAGCTCAATAAAATTCTAATATCCTAACTGCTTAAATAACATACTTTTTTAGCCACCCTGTATAAGTATAATTCTATTTTATCCTTATTTCACCCACATTGTATATGCAACTACTTATGACCCTAACAATATGACATTTTGTTATCCACCCTGCATAAATATAATTCAACTCCAGCCATTTTTCAACTACCTGGTATATACAACTGTTTGTCGTCCACTCAATATATCTTTTTCGAACCACCCCGTATAACTGCCTCTTATTTATATATATATATATATATATATATATATATATATATATATATATATATCTATATATATATATTATTATATATATATATATATATATATATATATATATATATATGGTTGATGATTTATTCCGGTGTACATCCGTTCGTCTGTATTCGTTTGAAAAATCACTTGACGTTTCGCCAAAATCATATTTGGCTTTCTCAAAAGATACTAAGTAACTGAAGAATTTCTTGTTCTTGATCTCAATTTATACCTGCCCTGTGAGCCCTCATTAGTACTTAATCTCTCAGGTACTTTATCTTGTTTATTAGGTTGGGTTAACTGATGGTCAATTAAAGTGCAATTACGGTGTTTATGGCTTTTGTCGGTAATTTGGGTAATCCCATTATTTGGTTTTATTGCTGGTTTTGTTGTATTGTTATTTTGATATGGGATTACTGCTTTCCAAAATGGTGATAATTTTAAAGCTTCGTCTCTCTTGTTTATGGTATCTCGGGTCTCAATTTCAATCGCTTCTCGTATTGTTCTGATTTTGTAGTTTTCGACATTTGCGATTTCTTTACAAGTATTAAACTCTATTTTATGCCCTGTTTCTTGTTCGTGTCTGAATAAAGTAGAGGTGGTCTGTTTGTTCTTTATGTATAGTTTGTGTTCGTCTCGACGGGCGGATATTCGCCTGTTTGTTTGGCCGACGTATAACTTGGAACAGTCTCCACATGAAATGCTGTAAACTCCATGGTTCTCTAAAGGCATTTTATCCTTTGGGTTCCCTAGCAATTTTCCGATTGTTGTTTGGGGTTTGTATGTAGTTCGAATTTTGTGTTTACTCAGAAACCTCCCTATTCTGTCCGTTGTACCTCTAATGTATGGTAAACTTACATGGGCTACGTAGTCTTGGTCATCATTTTGTTTCTTTTTCTCATCCTGTTGTTTGTTTATTGCTTTTCTGATGGTGTGGTTATTGTAGCCATTTTTTCTGAGGATAGTTTTCATGAAAGCTAGCTTTTCTTTTCTAGTTTGCTGGTCTGTGAGACGTACCGATCGTGCTATAAGGGTGTTTGCTACTCCTTGGATCTGTGCTGGATGATGGTGTGAATTGCCGTGTAAATATCTGTTGGTGTGTGTTGCTTTTCTGAAGACGGTGTGCTGGAAACTTAGGTTGTTTCTTGTTAGGAGGACATCTAGGAAAGGAAGTTGTTGGTTGTGTTCTGTTTCTAGGGTAAATTGTATCTTGTTATGAATGGAATTCATATAGGCAAGAAAATTATTGAGTTCTAATTTCCCGTGAGGCCATATAATGAAGATGTCATCAACGTAGCGAACCCACAGTTTTGGTTTTAATGCTGCGTTAGCTATGGCCTTTTCTTCCAGATATACCATAAACAAGTTGGCAACAACTGGTGATAGAGCCGATCCCATAGGAGCACCCTGTATTTGTCTATAAAAGTGGCCGTCGAAGGAGAAATACGTATTTTTGAGGCAGTGGTCGGCTAATTCTATTATGTGGTGAGGTAGGTTTTCGTGCATAGCTATACTGTCCAGTGCTTCGTCGAGTGGTATGCTGGGGTAGAGAGATATGACGTCGAGGCTTGCTATTAAGTCGTTTTCTTCTAAGTTTATGTCTTTAATTATTTCTATGAAGTGATGTGAGTTTTTGATGTAAGATTTTGCTGTTTCCACTATTGGTTGCATGAATCGCGCCAGGTATTTCTCTAGTTTTTGCGTTGGTGAGTTTATCGCGCTTACTATGGGTCTGATGGGCACTCCTTCTTTGTGGATTTTTGGTAATCCGTAAAGTTTAGGACATCTACTTGATTTTTCCCGTGGGATGATACTTTGTTGAATTCCTGGTTCTATCGCTGATGCCTTGATTTTGTTTTTCGTTGTTTTCTCGAGGTAAGTAGTGGGGTCCCGTGAGACCTGTTTGTAGTCTGCCCCTTTCAATATTTCTTCCATCTTTTTCTTGTATTCTTTTGTGTCCATCACAACGGTAGCGTTTCCTTTGTCGGCTGGTAATATTGTTAGTTCTTTGTTCTTTTTAAGGTTTGTTATTGCTATGTGTTCCGATTTCGTCAAATTGGCCTTCGGTGGTTTGGCGTTTTTTAAGATTTTTGTAACTTCAAAACGAATTTCATCCGCCTTTTGTTCGTCTACCTGGTCTAATGCAGCTTCAACATGTGAGATTATTTCTTCCGTGGGTGTTGTTTTTGGAGCAATTGCGAAGTTAAACCCTTTGCTCATTCGGCTATGCGGCTTTTTCATGTTCAGTCAATGTCTGGGACGAGATTTGTTGTGAACTATTCCTTTGGCGTTAGCTTCCCTGTACTGTTTAGGTGAGCGTTGTTGGCGTGCCTCTAATTTTTTTGCCATTTTTCTTTCTTGTACTCTCTGTCTGTTTCTGAACGCCAAAATTGAGCGACGATTTCAGACACAAAGAAATTCCCATAATGTTGGATGTATTTTATTACCAAGGCGAATGTGGAGGTCTAACAGTCTTACCTCGAGAAAACAACGAAAAACAAAATCAAGGCATCAGCGATAGAACCAGGAATTCAACAAAGTATCATCCCACGGGAAAAATCAAGTAGATGTCCTAAACTTTACGGATTACCAAAAATCCACAAAGAAGGAGTGCCCATCAGACCCATAGTAAGCGCGATAAACTCACCAACGCAAAAACTAGAGAAATACCTGGCGCGATTCATGCAACCAATAGTGGAAACAGCAAAATCTTACATCAAAAACTCACATCACTTCATAGAAATAATTAAAGACATAAACTTAGAAGAAAACGACTTAATAGCAAGCCTCGACGTCATATCTCTCTACCCCAGCATACCACTCGACGAAGCACTGGACAGTATAGCTATGCACGAAAACCTACCTCACCACATAATAGAATTAGCCGACCACTGCCTCAAAATACGTATTTCTCCTTCGACGGCCACTTTTATAGACAAATACAGGGTGCTCCAGGGTCGGCTCCTATGGGATCGGCTCTATCACCAGTTGTTGCCAACTTGTTTATGGTATATCTGGAAGAAAAGGCCAATAACCCACCATCAAAAGCTAACGCAGCATTAAAGTTTACATACATTGAGTACAACGGACGAATAGGGAGGTTTCTGGTAAAACACAAAATTCGAACTACATACAACCCAAACAACAATCGGAATTGCTAGGGAACCCAAGGATAAAATGCCTTTAGAGAACCATGATACAGATTTCATGTGGAACTGTTCAAGTTATACGTCGGCAAACAAACAGGCATCCGCCCGTCGAGACGAACACAACTATACATGGACCACCTCTACTTTATTCAGACACGAACACAGGGGATTTAAACTTGTAAAGAAATCGCAAATGTCGAACTCAATAATTTGAAATCTTGCCTATATTTTGAATTCCATTCATAACAAGATACAATTTACCCTAGATAAAACAGATTAAACACAACCAACAATAAACTTCCTTTCCTAGATGTCCTCCTAACAAGAAACAACCTAAGTTTCCAGCACACCGTCTTCAGAAAAGCAACACACACCAACAGATATTTACATCTCTCGGCAATTCACACCATCATCCAGCACAGATCCAAGGAGTAGCAAACACCCTTAGTTTGTGTAGCACGATCGGCACATGAAATGCGTAAACTCATGGTTCTCTAATGGCATTTTATCCTTTGGGTTCCCCAGCAATTTCCATTGTTGTTTGGGGTTGTATGTAGTTCGAATTTTGTGTTTAGAAATCTCCCTAATTGTACCTCTGAGTATAGTAACTAACTAGCTTTCCTTTTCTTATCCAGTTGTTTGTTTATTGCTTTTCTGATGGTGTGGTTATTGTAGCCATTTTTTCTGAGGGTGGTTTTCATGAAAGCTAGTTCTTCTTTTCTAGTTTGCTGGTCTGTGAGACGTACTGATCGTGCTATAAGGGTGTTTGCTACTCCTTGGATCTGTGCTGGATGATGGTGTGAATTGCCGTGTAAATATCTATTGGTGTGTGTTGCTTTTCTGAAGACGGTGTGCTGGAAGCTTAGGTTGTTTCTTGTTAGGAGGACATCTAGGAAAGGAAGTTGTTGGTTGTGTTCTGTTTCTAGGGTAAATTGTATCTTGTTATGAATGGAATTCATATAGCCAAGAAAATTATTGAGTTCTAATTTACCGTGAGGCCATATAATGAAGATGTCATCAACGTAGCGAACCCACAGTTTTGGTTTTAATGCTGCGTTAGCTATAGCCTTTTCTTCCAGATATACCATAAACAGGTTGGCAACAACTGGTGATAGAGCCGATCCCATAGGAGCACCCTGTATTTGTCTATAAAAATGGCCGTCGAAGGAGAAATACATATTTTTGAGGCAGTGGTCGGCTAATTCTATTATGTGGTGAGGTAGGTTTTCGTTCATAGCTATACTGTCCAGTGCTTCGTCGAGTGGTATGCTGGGGTAGAGAGATATGACGTCGAGGCTTGCTATTAAGTCGTTTTCTTCTAAGTTTATGTCTTTAATTATTTCTATGAAGTGATTTGAGTTTTTGATGTAAGATTTTGCTGTTTCCACTATTGGTTGCATGAATCGGGCCAGGTATTTCTCTAGTTTTTGCGTTGGTGAGTTTATCGCGCTTACTATGGGTCTGATGGGCACTCCTTCTTTGTGGATTTTTGGTAATCCATAAAGTTTAGGACATCTACTTGATTTTTCCCGTGGGATTATACTTTGTTGAATTCCTGGTTCTATCGCTGATTCCTTGATTTTATTTTTCGTTGTTTTCTCGAGGTAAGTAGTGGGGTCCCGTGAGACCTGTTTGTAGTCTGCCCCTTTCAATATTTCTTCCATCTTTTTCTTGTATTCTTTTGTGTCCATCACAACGGTAGAGTTTCCTTTGTCGGCTGGTAATATTGTTAGTTCTTTGTTCTTTTTAAGGTTTGTTATTGCTATGTGTTCGGATTTTAAATTGGCCTTCGGTGGTTTGGCGTTTTTTTAAGATTTTTGTAACTTCAAAACGAATTTCATCCGCCTTTTGCTCGTCTACCTGGTCTAATGCAGCTTCAACATGTGAGATTATTTCTTCCGTGGGTGTTGTTCTTGGAGCAATTGCGAAGTTGAACCCTTTGCTCAATGCGGCTTTTTCATGTTCAGTCAATGTCTGTAATCAGTAATCCCATATCAAAATAACAATACAACAAAACCAGCAATAAACACGAATAATCCGATTACCCAAATTACCGACAAAGGCCATAAACACGACAATTGCATTTTAATTGACCATCAGTTAACCCAACCTAATAATCAAGATAAAGTACCTGAGAGATTAAGTACTAATGAGGGCTCACAGGACAGGTATAAATTGAGATCAAGAACCAGAAATTCTTCAGTTACTTAGTATCTTTTGAGAAAGCCAAATATGATTTTGGCGAAAACGTCAAGTGATCTTTCAAACGAATACAGACGAACGGATGTACACCGGAATAAATCATCAACCACATATTTCCATCCGTGATATATAGTATATATAGTAATATATATATATAGTATATATATATATATATATATATAGATATATATATATTATATATATATATATATATATATAGTATATTATATATATATAGTATATTATATATATATATATATATATATATATATATATATATATATATAGTATATATATATATATATATAGTATATATATATATATATATATATATAGTACTATATATATATATATATATATATATATATATATATATATATATATATATATATATATATATATAAATATATATGTTTGTGTATACTGTTTCACGGATGGAAATATGTGGTTGATGATTTATTCCGGTGTACATCCGTTCGTCTGTATTCGTTTGAAAAATCACTTGAGAAAGCCAAATATGATTTTGGCGAAACGTCAAGTGATTTTTCAAACGAATACAGACGAACGGATGTACACCGGAATAAATCATCAACCATATATATATATATATATATATATATTTGTTCTTAAGTTTTCACGGGCACTAAATGTGTTAGGTGGATTCCGGCAATTCATCCGCGTAGTTGATAACTGATCCCTGCCGGGATCGATGGTAAAGTGACGACGTCACATCTGCCCTATTCAGGTCGGTTCGCATAATTCTCGTAGCCTTCTGCTTTCGCTTCTAGTATTCGTATTCGAGTAACTTCAGCTTCCTTTATAAAACCAGCATCGAAAATGCTAGTAAAATCAACCATCAACTTCACAGCCGCCGAGCCATTTCCAGAACATTTTTTTATTCCAAAGCGATCGTTGTCGTACTTAAATGGTAAATTTCGTAACTTTGCCCCCTCTTTAATTCTGATCGACCCGATCAGAAACATGGTAGGGAGAGAGTCGATCTAAATGGACCACCTTCAACTTAGCCTTGGGGTTTCGACGGATCCGGTAGACGACGTCATTAAGCCTCTTGACCACCTCGTATGGACCATCCCAGGCGGGTGTAAGCTTTGGGGATTTACCCTTGCTCCGTTGGGGGTTGTACAGCCAGAATTTGTCCCTCTCCTGGAACCCGACTGAATTGGCCTTGAGGTCGTATCGCGTCTTCATCCGGTCACTGGTGGCCAACATCTGCGTTCGGGCTAATTCGTGTATCGCCAGCAAGTTATGTCGGAGCTGGTCGATGTCTTGGGAAGGTTCTTCGGGGGAGCCAAATGCCAAATCGCAGGGTAATCGCAGCTCCTTTCCGAATAGGACACTGGCTGGGGTCAGGCCTGTACTATTATGTACGGCAGAGCGATATGCCAACAGGAATAGGGGAATATGCTCATCCCAATCACGCTGGTTATTGCTGACGACCTTGTATTGTTCCAAGGTCCTGTTGAATCTTTCCCATTCCGTCTGACTGTGGGTGCAATGGTGTTGTTCTCGTTTTCCTGATCCCCAACATCGTGCAAACCTTCTGGAATACATTCGATTCGAAGTTACGCCCCTGGTCTGAATGTAGTTCCATCGGGACGCCAAACCTGCTAAATAGTTATTCTACTAGCACGGTCGCTACCTAGGTTGCCTCTTGGATGGGTATCGCATATGCCTCAGGCCATTTGCTGAAGTAATCCATTGCGACCAGAATGTATTTGTTCCCCCTCTCAGACTCGGGAAACGGACCGGCGACATCGATGGCAATTCTCTCAAATGGGACGCCCACATTGTACTGCTGCATTCTGCCCTTGGTCAACGTATTCGGGCCCTTACTGGCTGCACAGGTGGCACATTTGCGGCACCAAGCTCTGACGTCTTCGAAGTAATTCACCCAGTACTACCGCTGGCGAACTTTGTCTAGGGTTTTATTCATGCCCAGGTGGCCTACGGTAATCCCATCATGTACTTCGGTCAGACCTTTTTCTTCGGAACTACCAGTTGGGACTTGGTTTCTCGTCCATCAGTGCTTTCCCAAACTCGCTTGAACATTCCATTGTCTACTCCTAGAGAGTCCCATTGAGCCCATAACGATTTCAGCACGCCTGAGTATCTAGCTACCTCGTCCCCATCGTGGCCTGGGTGCCCCTCTCGTTTTGAGTGACAAGATTGGTTCGATGACTGTTTCAGCCATTTGGTCCTGGATGCACTGTTCCGTTGTCCAGTATTCATTGGCCTGCACTCGGACCTGTCTGATGGAGATACCCTCTCGCTGTTCCGTCTTCAGACAATGTCCGCATTCCGCTCTACAGGGTCTTCTGGATAGGTCATCGGCATTATTGTGCAAACGGCTGGCACGGTGTTCCACCTTGAAGTCGTATTGCTGTAATTTCTCCATCCATCTGGCCAGTTGTCCTTCCGGTGTCTTCATGTCCAGCAGCCATTTGAGTGCGGCATGATCTGTTCGGATTAAGAAATGACGACCATAGAGGTATTTGTGGAAATGGTCTACAGCCCTTATTATTGCAAGAAGTTCTTTTCTGGTGACGCAATAATTTCTTTCTGGTTTCGAGAATCCACGGCTGTAGTACTCGGTCACCCTCTCTTCACCATCTTGCACCTGGGATAGGACGGCCCCCAAACCGGTGTTGCTGGCATCGGTGTCTAAGATGAACTTGTCGGATTGTGTAGGAAAGGCTAGGATTGGGCTGGAACATAGTGCTGCCTTCAGTCGTCTAAAAGATGTTTCGCAATCCTGATTCCAACGGAAGGTCTCCTTCTCTCTGGTCTGCCGATGTAGAGGGGCGGCAATGGTGGCGAATCTCTCAACAAAACGCCGGTAGTATGAACAGAGGCCCAAGAAACTTCGGAGTTCATGCTTGTCTCTTGGGACTGGCCAATCACGGATGGCTTCTACCTTGTCCTCGTTGGTGCGGATTCCTGACTCAGAAACGACGTGGCCCAAAAACTCTACTTCTTGGAACAACGAGCACTTCTTCGGGTTTAGTCTCAGGTTGGCATTATTAATTCTGGAGAATACTTCGCCCAGGTTCTTCGGGTGGTTCCATCCTTCTTTCTAACTAGCACGACGGGAGCGGACCATGGGCTGATGGATGACTCAATAACTCCATTTTGTAACATGGACTCGATGTTTTCCTCTATAGCCTGTTGTTGCCCCAATGGTAGCCGTCTAGGCGGTATTCTGATGGGTTGAGCCTTTCCGGTATCTATTCGGTGCTGAATGATGTTAGTGCGACCGGTGGTCCCATGTTGACTGTTGAAAATTTGCCAGTGTTTTGTGATAAATTGCTTGGCTTTCTTCTGTTCCCCTGGTGTAAGGTGTGTCAACTGGTCAGCAAACTGTTGTAGGAACTCTTTACTGGGCCCTGTCTCCTTCACCGACGTCTGGTACTCTTCTTCGCAATTAATGATGGTCTCTACTGGCTCGAAACAAGCTATCTCTTGACCACTGGCAATTTTGATGTCGTTGTTGGACAAGTTAGAGACTCGAATTGGTATTTCTCGTCCGGTTTTAACTATAGCCCGTCCAACTAAGTAGTCATTAGCTGAGTGTACAGGTTCCACCATTCCAACGCAGCTCCCAGGATTGCTGTCTAGCTGCTCATAAATAATCTGTTCCGTTCGACCGGGAATTCTAGCTGAAGACTGCCAGAATTTTTATGGAGGTGACTGAACTGTTGACGGGCCGTGTCAATACAAATTCCTCATTTAGGAACCGAAGAACATCATACTTCGGGTCGAACATAAATCCATGCTGGCTAATTAGGTCCATACCCAGTATAAAATCGTCCTCAATATTCGCTACCAGGACCCTATGCCGGATCATGTTGTCCCCTATCTGTAGCACGACATCTGCCTCACCCTGTATTGACACGGACTCGCCGGTAACTGTTCTGAACTGGATGTTATTGGTAACTGGCCGAATTTCTGATGCTCTCAAAACCCTGGACTTGACAATGGACACAGCGGCGCCGGTATCGATGGTGATGGTAACTGCTCGCCCATTGATGGTGCCTCTGATGACTAGGCTGCCGCTATCTCGGCAAAATGCCCGGATGGATAACGTTTTGGGGGCTGCTGGAGGGACAGTCAGCATTCGCCCCCTTATGCTGACTGGCTGACGGTCCCTGGAAATGTGGCTGTTCTGTTGGTTACCCCTGGTCGGTGATCGTTCAGGTAGCCTCACTCGACAATGACTTTGAAAGTGCCCTGTCCGTCCGCAGCAGTAACATGCCCATCCGGTGCCAGTTCTTTGTGAGCCTTCTAATATTTTATTCTGACTCTTCCTGGTTAAAGGAAACTGCTCGGACCCTCGGCTTGGACATGTTCATGACGGCCTCTACTTCCAAAGCCCGAAGTAGAGCTTCATTACTTTTCTTGACGCCACTTAGTCTTAGATTTCGTTGTACTTCCACATCTCTGATGCCGTTTATGAAACTCTGTGTGGCCAACTGGTCTTTCGTTCCTCTGTCAGGTCTGGGTAGGACAAGTGAACTAACCGCCTAATCTCTGCTTCGAATTCTTGGAGGCTTTCACCGGATTTTTGCGTTTTTCCACTCAGTTGGACTTGGTATACCTGGCTCAAGGATTGATTGTCGTATCGTTTGTCTAGGATGGCGATGATCTTGTCGAAATTGCCTTGTTCATCGACTGGAATGCTTTGGAAGAGTTCTAGGGTCGGATCTCTTAACGAAATTACCAGAGAAGTAGATTTTTCTTGATTATCCCATCCATTAGCTGTAGCCACGGCCTCAAATTGCCGTTTATACATGGGCGAAGATGAACTGCCATCAAATGTGGGTGGTTGACTAACGGAACCTTTGGTACTCACAGCTTGATGGAACTGATGTGATCTTGAACTGTGTCTTGAATTCAACTGATTTCAAATTTTACCTGGCGTTGGATGGAATCGAGATCATCTACTTTTGTTTCAAGAGTATCCACGGTATTTTTTATGGTCTAAATGTCATCATTTATCTCTTTTATATCTGACTCAACTATTTGCATTCTTTCAATAACTGTTTCATTAACTTGTCCTACTATTTGCAATAATTGCTCGAATTGCTGTTCAGTTTCGTGTCTATTTAATTCAATTTGATCTTGTTTCTCTTCAAATACTTTAAAATCATTTTGTCTGGTTAATTCAAATTTTGAGAACAATCCTTCCAATAAATTTTGTTCGCTTTTCATCGTGCAAACTAGATTTTGTTGTTTTCTTCCATCGTAGTGACAAGATTTTCTAATTCTATTTTAAGTTTTTCATCAAAAGATTTTACTAACCTTCGTTGAATTTCTTCTTGATGATGTTTTTCTTTCTTGTCACGTTTTTCTAGAATCTTTTCGTCTAGTCCCTCCGTAACCTGCTTGACTATTTTTTTGGTAGTTTAGTCCATTTTTTCCATACTACGAGTTTCCATAAATCAAATTACGATTTTAACTGCACTTAATCCTTCACTTCTGACACCAAATTGCAATATAGTCCGTGGATTCAATTTAAAATTATAAAACTAATATTCACTTTCACTTTTCTAGAACTTTATTTACATCAAATTATAAGAACAGCTGATTCGCAATAACAATACGATATACGCTCGTCGTCCGTTCTAACTCTCCCACGATCGTGGCCTGCTTCCTTTATAAAACCAGCAATGCTAGTAAATTCAACCATCAACTCCACAGCCGCCGAGCCAATTCCAGAACATTTTTTTATTCCAAAGCGATCGTTGTCGTACTTAAATGAAACAGGGTCGGCTTTGGTAAATTTCGTAACACTATATATGGAACACCCTGTAAAATTACACTAGATATAGCAGTTGATTTTTTAAAGCGAAACATGTTACATTGACATATTTCGAATTTTGAAGAACAACTAAGCTGATGCAAGTATCTAATATTTGGTGCATGCGATGGAACCAATTGACTAATTGTGTATTACCGAACATGGTAGTAGTTTTTTGCGTATATCTTGTTTAAACTCTTCTGTTTTGTGCCTAGAATCATATCTAGGACAAATCACACCTTTTACCTTCCCACTTCCCGTACTAATATTTTAAAACGTTCTCCACTTTATAAAATGTGCTCGAAGTGTAATGAGGTGAATTACCAGCTTGACATCTTTAATTGTACTGTTTCAGCCATAGAGACCTGCTTTTTAGATAACTGAAATAGTCTATTAATCTTATTATATAAATGTCTGAACTGTCTGTTTTATCAGTTCTAAGATTCAATTTTTACTTTTAGCTTGTGTACATGTTATGTAATTATTCAATATCGTTGATATTTGTTGTAAACTTAGGTTAAAACTGTCATTGTTAATTTCTTTATTGTTACTCTTTGGTTTTTTTCCTGTTCTATAGTTTGAAAAGTAAATGAGATAAAATGTATACCAGATTTTAAGTCAAACTATAAGCTTTGCAACAAAAAAAAAGATTCTACAAAAACAGTTCAGTAGTAATTACGTGATGAGGTAGCAAACAAACAAACAGAGAACTACAATTTTATAATAGTATAGACAAGCTATGAGGACCATCTGAGGTCCGAGGAGTCCGATTCTGAAATCAAATAATCAATACTGCTGACATCGCTATATTTGATACAGTGAAACTGCAGTCTGTTTTGCGATGTTCATCGGCGTGTTTCACTGTCCTTGTAAATTCGCCGTGACTCACGTTAAGTCATGAAGCTGCGTCTTACTTTGCGGCTGGCCCAAACTGTAATAAAAAGAAATCTAATATAGCTTAGTAATTTGTTCATTGGTTGCACCCTTTTTACACCACACCAACAACGTGGGGGGTAAGGCTCACTGCCAGACGTTTTGAGGGCTAAATAGAAATAGTTACTCGAAGTTTCCTTGGACTTCCTCGTCTTAAGATGATTGATCTCACAACCTTTTAAGACGATAAAAATCCAAGGAAAGTTCGAGGAACGAGTTACATTGTCTACCAGCTTCAGACGAACACAGAAATAGTTACATAACAAAAAATCTCAAAAGAGAGTAATTTTTTCGGTAACTGTCAAGCAATCTTGACAATTAAACATTGGCATGGATGATCTTTTGCGTTGAACTTTAACAATATTAAAAGAAATGTTAAATTGTAAACACTTTTTTATATTACTTAAATACAAAATTTGTATTATATACAATCAACAAAAAATTTATTAGTTAAAGAGATATGTAAATCATACAAAAATTATTATTGATTTTAAAAATATGATTACTTATGTATAATTATTTAATTTTCTGTACAAATCAGACTTAAAATTTAAATACACAAAAATTATCATTTCAAAGAACAGGTTTAACGATAAATGGCGTTTAGCATTTAAACTAATAATGTCTGTATAGGTTTTTTTCCAGGCCATGCCTCTTTCGCGTATTTCTTTTTCTTTGGCTCTAAGGAATCTGCAGCCTGCACTTGCTGAGGCACAAACGGTGTTGGATTTGGAAAACTTGTTCCCATATCCACATCAGGTGCAGGATTTGGTAAAACTATACCTAATCTTGAACTCAATGAACTGTAAATGTTCAAACTACCGGGACCACTTGATCCGTGAGACTCAGGAGGTAAATCATTATATAAATCTGGAGTTGTGATTGAATGATGTGTATGGGTTAGTGGCTTCGGCATTCGAAATTCGCTGCTTTGAATACCAATACTTTCCGCAATTTTTGCTCGTTTTGAAGATGTTGGAATAATTGTAGTTTGTATTAAATTTCGAAACCTCCCTATATTTGGATCTATATCTTCTGGGTTGATAATTTCTTCATCCTCATTAAATGAAACACTTTGTCTTTTCCTTTTCCTATTAGTACTTCTTTTTTCCGTGTCATCCGTAATCCCAAGCATTGAAATCCGTCTATTGTGAGCAGTATTAAACTCCGTCAAATTCTAAAAAAACATCATATACAGTTTTTCAAACCTAAGTATTAATTGATATTTTGCATACAAATTTGTACACTCTTAAAATAAAATTTTATCCATTGATACATTTCCTCAATCTCAGCATCTGCCAATAACCGAAGCCGAGCTCCCGAAAACTTACAAACTTGTACAAGTGAGTTTTTATTTAGTGTAGTCGGTCTTTTAATTATTCTATTAGTGATGTTATACACATTTTTTAACATTATCTAACTTGTATTTACTAGCCAATATTTATTGTCCTATGTCCACAAAGACTGCAATTTATATATTTTATAAAATTCATTTTGCGCCGCCAAAAATTAAGAAACCTACTAACATAATCATTTTGATAAACACATTGCGAAAACGAAATAAAAACGGCTGTATATAAAAAAAGTCTCAACAACGGTAGCCTCGAAAATTCGATGGATGTAAAAAAGTTAAGGTTGATGTGATTCGAGTTGTTCCGAAGTTGAATGCCGTCTAGACTGGCAGACCAGAGACGACTGGAATAATCTGCGAACGAATGAACTGTATATAAGACACAGCTGCTTAGAGGCGATGCAGTTTGGTTTGGAAGCAGCATGTAGTACACCAGTTTTAGTCATTATGTTTTGTAAATAAGTTTATTTTGATAAAAAAAAGACGTTTAAAGTGATTGTGAATATTTGTGAAATTGAACCCACCGAATCGATTGCAATATATTACAATAGAGAACTTAGTAATACTTAATTCCACTGTTTTTTCTTGAAAAAAGAACATACAACATTGTACACACAATTTTTGGAATTCTGAGTTGCGTTATATGGTTTGGTATGTGTGAAGATAGAGCGCAATGTATATTTTGTCGTGGTCTATTGAAATTCCTTCAGAACGTATCATCTGCAATTGCGGCAGACATTTTCAGCGACGCGGGCGTAGGTGATACCTCGGGTGGAAAATAACGCGAGAAATAGCATATGTAAATATTGAAATTAAAATTAACAACACATAAAATTTAACACTGCCATCGAAGATCAGTTCAGAGTTATTTTTACCAATGAAAAATGAAAAAAATATATATTCTTTCATAAGATCATTCAAAACTCTTTGCCTTCTGTCACGAAAAATTAACTACACCTGTCCCGTATGGCTGTGAAATAAATTTCTTGAATAAAAGTCTGGGAATGCATTAGTCAAAGACTATTTCCTCTAAATGCAACTGCTTATGGGCAACCCAATTAAACATTTAATTCATAATCAGTTTCGATGTTGCCAAAAGTAACTGTTAAGGAAAATTCATCTTTTTTGACAAATCTTGGATACAGTCATTGATAAACATTTGATAATTACTTTTTATCTTTACGTTTCAGACTATGCTGCTTCTATTTATAGAAAATAAGTTTTATTTTTTTTATAGTGTTCTGAACGATTACAATCAAGTCCCAAAGCCGTTCGCGAATTATTAGCGAGTTTATTAGAAGATGCGCGACGACCAGATAGAAATATCGCGAAAACGATATATCTTCGGCCTGCAAAATTTCTGACGGTATGAATTTCTAACACATATTTGAAATAGTGTTCTGAACGAGTACACTCAAGTCCCAGAGCCGTTCGCGAATTATTAGCGAATTTATTAGACGACGCGCGACGGCCAAATAGAAATATCGCGAAAACGATATATCTTCGGTCTGCAGAATTTTTTACGTTCTCAAATTCGTATAGGCGTTCGCAATAGTTTTCTAAACGAGTACAGTCGAATCCCAAAGCCTCCCGCGAATTATACGCGAATTTATGAAATGACGCGCGGCGGCCAGATCGAAATATCGCAAAAACGATATATCTTCGGCTTACAAAATTTCTGACTGTCTGAATTTCTTAGACATATTTGGAATATAGTTCTGAACGAGTACCATCAAGTCCCAGAGCCGTTCGTTTTTTACATACGGTCGGATTAGTCTTCTGAACCCATAAAATCAAGTACCTAAGCCATTCGCGAATTTATCAAGTGATCCAATGGGCCATCAAAATGAATTCTTTCTTTTGAACGTTCTCTACTTTACAGAGTCTTTGGCGTCTTTCTTTACGCCACTTTAGTAGTGCGTGTATCGTTCTGGAAATATGTAGTAGTTACTGAGATATTCGCAAAAACTAAAGCCATTTTTCCACAGATATTCGCATTACTTAATTTTCCTATTGTTACGAACTACAAATTTTTGTGGTTTTTCTTTAAAAACCATCATTTTTATTTACTTTTTGCAATCTGGAAATAACAGATTTTTTTCAACCCATGAAACACTAATCGTCCGAACTTGTTTCTTTATCCCGAACGGTTTTAAATATTTCCTGATAGTTTTTTTTTCATCTGTGTACCTGTGCTACAGATCACACGCAATTTGCATACTTTTTGATAATATTTTCACATCTTCGCACCTTTATCAGGTGTCGTAAATATAGGGTAGAATTAATTGTTCTAAATTCTTGGGTTCATTTCTTTGTCTACTTTGTCAGTTAGAAGATTTGTAGTTCGGATTTTATTTGTGAGTTTTAACGTATTAAACATGGTAAATAAACAACTAGTTTGTAACGAAAAATTGCGAAAACTATCGTTAAAGTATGTACCATATCTAGTGTTGATCAAGTGGATCAAGTTACACATTTTTTAACAACTTTATCAAGAAAAACTGTTTATAATACTAGCGGTGATGAACGCAGTGTATGGAACTATATAAACTGTTATCTTAGACTAAAACCGAATCCAACAGAAATTAAAAAATGTATTCTTAAATGCTTTATTAATGAAGACAGTGCATGTGATAATAACCGAAACTATTTATTTAAAAGTAATAATGAGCCACAAATTTGTAATACTGAGAACTGCACAGATTTCAATTATTCAAGCAGTAAAGTAACTAATGTAAAAATCTGTGATAATTATTCCAGTGAAGTTTATGCCTATAATAACAACATCGTCGAAAATTCCCATAATAACATCAATATAGATGAACCTGCGAATATTTCTGAAGTTTCAGATACGGTATGAAAGATCACGTTGACTTTGATCACCAGTATTATCCGTCATCAGTGTCAACAGAAGGTAATTATAATTTTAATAAAATTTTAACAATATTATTTAGTAATACTAGTCATACTCTCAAAAACTTTGTTAAATAATAAATTTTCAGATAATAAATTTTTCATAATAATGAATTAAAATAATATATTAATTCTCCGTTTTTTTTATTTACGGATGATTGGTTTCAAATTTTTTCAATAAAATACAAAAATTAATTATATACTAGCTGTCGCCCAGTGGTCGAAATTCGACCAATTGTGTCAATATCTCTGGCAGGTTAAGTAACATGAAAATTTTATCGTGACATTCTATCCTAGGACTTTAGGGAGAACAGCAATTACACAGAACGGATCCAGATTCGGAACCTCTGTGTGATAGTTTCCTCGAAAATCCTAGATGTCGGTCTTACATCTCGCTTCTACAAATAAGTAACGAAATTCAAGTTTTTTTCAGATATAATTCATAGAACTTTATTTGTGTTCAAATTCGTAATTCTTAATTTAATATGACAACAATTCAACTGCTAATGGGCTACCCTACATATTTATTTTTTCTAACACCCCTGTATAGCTATAATTGCACTCAATTCTCTAACATTTATTAAAATCCTCATTATAATAATTCCATCTCATTATATATTTCCACCACCCTGTATATGCAACTGCTTATAGACCACGCATAATATTTTTTAACATTTTTTAACCATCGGGTAAACCATTCTGTATATGCCACTGCTTATGACCCACCATATTTACTCTTTTTGTATATGAAATTTTTAATTATCTTCTGTAACTATAATTCTACTCCGACCTATATTTCAATCATTATATATATGGAACTCTTCGTGGTCTACTCTATAAATCAATTCCTATTCTAACATTTTTTATCACCATCCTGTATATCTATAATTCCTCTTACCCTATATTTCATGTTAACTATATATACAACTGCTTATGGGTTACGAAATGTTGCATTTCCATTTCCGCCACCCTGTATATGCATCTATGATAACATTTTTTGCACCACCCTGTATAACTGTAATTTTACTGCACCTTCTATTCCAAGAATCCTGTAAATTCAACCGCTAATGGGCTTCCCTATATAATTATTTTATTAGTTATAATTGCACTCTACTCTATATTTTAAACACCCTAAATATGCAACTGCTTATGTGCCACCCATTAAAAAAATTATTTCTAACATATCTGGAATCGCCCTGTATAATTATGATATTCACCGATTACTTTATCCACTAAACAATAACAACGCTTGCATGCCACCTCCAGAAGTATATGCTCTAAGTATATAATGGCATTGGTCTGTCTATATATAATTACTCAATGGTTTGAGTTTGGCGGCAGCGGCACGCGGCACATTCATTTGTTTGGCATTGACATTATTGACGTAAATAATGAATTTTTATTAATTTTATTTAATGAATGAACCAATATTATAAATTAATATTAGCATTCTGCACTGAAGGTCGTCAGTAGCTACTAAACAAAACAAAAATGAAGAAAATCGGTTGAGAAACAGAGGAGAAAATGGTACCTAATCGTTTTGTCTTAGCCTATTTATATATAGATTCCATAATACAATACAATAATATAATATCTGCTTGGACAAAGCAGATCTAAAGTGAAATTTATCTTACACCGGCTTTGATAATTTTTTGGGATAAGATTTTACAAACACATTGTCATAAAAAGAAATGTAACTACTAATATTTGATCAAAATACCAAATACAAATTACCTATTTCCATTTTATATTGAAATACTTTTTTTGAAAAATCATTGTGTATTTATTTGAAATACCTTTTTGAACAAGCTTTGTATTGTATGTACAACATTCTGCGCTATATATAAACTGAAGAAATTGAATGTTATTGTACTTTTATACTGCTTTATGTTCATATACTAATACCTAATGAACAAAACCCACAGCAGAAGTTTCAGGAACTTACAATAAGACAAATAGGCATTTTACCCGAATTAATGAGAATGCTGAAAAAATGGCACTCATTAAAAAGTGACAATCCCAGATATTGTGGACTACCTACTGATAAATTTAAGGATCCTAAACAAATATATCCCATTTTAAAATTAATATAGGTGTCAAAAACAGATCGAGGGATGTAAAGAAATTGTTCACACAAAAAAGAGAAAATGAATCCTACTTCATGTTCTTAGATGATTCAGTTTTCTCAGAAGCCAGTAAGAGTGCAAACATCACTACTGACCTAAAATCACTTCAGTATTTGAAGGATGATGATATCACCCTGGAATCATTAAACAAATACAGTAAAGGGATCTAAGTCAAATATGATACCTGCTTACCTAGCCCTGCACAGTTTTAAGACTTAGTTTTTGATGTCATGAGAGATCACACCAAATGAAGATGAGTGACAGTGTCTTTGAACAATGTTTTTATTAAAATCTTTTAACTAAATTTACTTTGTTTACTAACTTAAATTACCTTAACTTAAGTACAGCAAGTTCAAGACAAAATAATTTGGTCAAATGCGAGTTGGACTCGCATTCTAAGGGTTCTGTACCATCTTTGAGATTTCATAAAATGTAAGTAAATCAGAGTATATATATTTTTAATATTTCAGTTTCAAACAAGCAGGAATGAGCGGATTTTCTTATATTTTCCTAAATATCTTTTAAACTAAGCCATTTGAATTTATAAAAAATATACACATTTATTTCTCACAACCAGCATTTTTATGCTACTATAATGGCCTCCAAAATTAAGATTAGGATTTTGCCCTTATTTCAACAATAATCTTTCAGTGAAGCCCAATATAATAGTGTGTCGGAATTTTAGGTTCAAAAGTTTGGAAGATAAAAGAGGGAATGAGGCAAATTTTAAATAATAAATGAATAAATCTTTTAAACAAATTATTTTAAACATAAAAATATTTGTATTTTTATAGCAGTTCCTTTATTTAATCCATTATGTTACAGGTGCACTCAAAAAAAAAAGTTTTATTTTCCATTTAAATTTATAAATTAATCTTAGAATGTATACTTTTCTTGGCTATTTTCAAGTGACGCCCTATATTTTCAATTTTTTTTAAAGGTTAGGCTCATTAATTTCCACATATAGGAGGTAATGTGCCGAATTTTGTATATCTTTTTAATACTTTTTTTAATTTGAAAAAATATATACTTGTATTCCTCAAAATGAGCCCTTTCACTTGATATAGTACATGATGCGTTGGGAAAAAAATAATTTGTTATTTTTCATTGAATTCTGTAATTTGGCCCAAACTTATATCAGGATTCTTTCCTTATTTTCCCTGTAAAGTTTAAGTAAGCCCTTATACTCCCTAATTTTTTTCAAAATTTTAGATCTTATAGTTTCGGAAATAGTTTTTAAAATATTTCTGTTAATATTTTTAAAACAATTTATTTTAAAAAGTTTGCATATTCGTTGCCCTAAAATTTATTTTCATTTCTTAGTCAAATCTCTACCTAAATAGCCACCGAGAGTCTCAAAGTTAGTAAATTTAATATTAAAACGATGAGGTAATCTTAACTGCAAGAGCCTAGAAGAAGCTTCTATGGGTTTAAACCTCAGGACTACTATGTAATGTAAAAATCTAAGTTTAAAATTTTATTTATGTAAATTTAGTACAGTAAGCAAGTGTCTGGATCTGCCACTGGCGCCAAGCATATACTCTAAATCAATAAAGAACCTATTCTCCCCGGTAGCAGCTGACAATGAATCAAATTATTTTACTTGCACCTCCAACGAATAGGTTGATTTTAAAAAACATGCGATCGGCTCGATGTCAATAACAATAACAGCAATAATTTACACAATAATATTAGAATGGATAATAAATGTTGTGATGAGTTAGATGATTACCACTTCACCTTCAAAGAATTAGCTGACGCTGAAAAAACTGTTCTGATGATGATAATGGTGAAAATCGGAATTTGAACAATAGTAATAAACAGCTAGAGCTCAACCCAAAGTTAAAAATTGACAAAAATAAGAAAGCCAAACAAAAGGCGCAACATGAACGTTTTATTTTTACAGATACGGGATTGAAAATTCTTGCGGAATTCTCGGAAAAATATTGGACAGGTAACATAAAACTAAAGAACGGATGGACTGAAGGTTTTAATGACCAGTAGATACAAAGCAGAATCGAATGCACGGTTTTTCATAGCTAGGGCAACTTGAAATTGTGGCACATGCACCAAATATAAATTTGTGGTTGATGAGGAGCAAACATTAACTCACCGATCACGACAAGTCCAAGTATTCAGAAATAAAGAAATTTATCATGATGCAAACAAAGTTAAGTCATACAGGCGACACATAAGAGAGGAAAAAAGAAACGTTTTAATTGAAGAACCTCTGTAAGTGCTCTGCACTCAAGAAGAAATTACAAATTTTAGGAATAGCAGACGCCGAAGTATTAAGACATGGATTTGTCAACAGATGTATATGAATATACAAATCTTTTATTTAAACATTTGTTAGCTTCTTTCTAACGCAATTACATCATTGAATACAAATTATTTCAAACAACCGAAAACCATCCTTAATAGATAAAATTGAGATAGATTTCAGCATGACATTAATACACTCTGCATGTTTAGCTTTTAATGGTTTATCAATTATTGACTATGTTAATTGCATTTACAATAATACTGCTAATAAGAGATATATAAAGAATAATTTTGTAATGGATAGAGAGATCAGAAAGTTGACTTTCAAATGATTACAAATTTAATTCATTGTGAAGAAATAAGGGAAACTTGGAAGATTTTTGAAAAATTTGTAGTAATTTTAGCTGTGCCACATGATGAGCATATCCTTAAAGAACTTATCGATGGGTTTGATGATGATGATGATTATTTGTTAGAGTTTAGTAGTGCAACACACGATTTAACAAGACACGAATGCTTATGAAAAATATAGAAAAATATTAGATACATTTGAAAATAGTTTTAAAACAGAAAATACAGCTCTATGTCCAGAAATGGTGACTGACATAATATATCAGTGGTTTCCGTATTATCCGTTATAGTCTGCAATTCACATTAGAAAATTTGGATTACTAAGGGACTCCACTAGTGCCGTAGAGAACAGGCACAAAATAATCAAATGCATTTTAAATGATTGTGAAAAAGGTATGCCAGCACCAAGATATATAGAACGCCAGGCAAAACTACTAAAAAGTCAAATTAAAGAACGATGCATTTCTTTGAAGACAGAACGGCAGAAGAGAGGAGTGAAAAGGTTAAAACCTCGTAAGAAAGTAAACCTGCCGAAATTTAGATACATAAATACGGCAAACAACCACGAGAAGGTTTACGAACGCAGGAATTTTGGGAATCTCGGAAACTCAAGAAGAAAAGAATATCTAAAACAAATTTATATTTTACAAAATCGAAATTTATCGACCAAAAGGTGAGTGATAGTGAAAAACCCAAAGAAATAATTGTTTGTGATGAAGATAACATGATTCAAGTAAGCACTACAAGTGAGCAGACCATAATAGAGAAAAACAACGATAACGGGTCTGTAGAAATATTTAATACAAGACCGAAAATTAAAGCTACAGAAATAAAATTGGTGGGAACTCAAGAAATTAAAGAAGTTGATAAAATAGGTAAATTTCACAGTGAACCTGCAAATTTTCCATGCCTTAATAATTTATTAGATATTGAAATGTGTTAAAGGATTTCCAATTGATAAAAGGAGCTTCCAAGCCCTAAGAATCAATGACTTACTTGACAACAATATTTTGAATGCATTTATTGCGTTACAAGTTGATTCAACTGTAACAAGGTGGAAAAGAAAAACAATATGAACTGCTAGTTTACTAGAAAATAGACTTAGCCAGGGCTTAATAACTTGGAATTTAAATAACAACGTATTTAATTATGATTACTGACTATTGCATTTGAATGTAAGAAACCATTCTCACAGGACGTTAATGGTGATCAATTTTAAAAACAAAGTCAAAGGGAAAAAGATAATACAGAAGTTACTGCATCAATAGTAAAATTGATACAAACACTTTCAGATCTAAATAAAACTGTCTTCAACATTAATGAATGGAACTATTACACACCTAAAGATATACCTCAACAAAAGATGGGATAAATTGCGGAACATACGTTTGCGTTTGGGCATATGTAATATGCCAAAGTATAAACGTTAATTTTACAAATGAAGACGTGAAACTATATGCACGAAATCGCATATTATACATATTAACAAATGCTGAAACCCACACAGATGAAGCGACAACCGGAAAAAAAGATTTAAGAAAACGGGTTTTCGAACAATTATTTACAGAATATAGCACGGAAAGATTTGAAATAAATGTATCAACAAGTCAC
The DNA here is from genome assembly GCA_034190945.1 of Octodonta nipae. Classification (NCBI taxonomy): domain Eukaryota; kingdom Metazoa; phylum Arthropoda; class Insecta; order Coleoptera; family Chrysomelidae; genus Octodonta; species Octodonta nipae. The sequence continues at coordinate 79,320,353 of CM067219.1, forward strand.
CCAGATAAATTCTCAAGTACTACTACATTACTAAAAGATTAAATTATATAAATAAAAATTAATTGCCGCATATATGACCGAAGCATTACGAACGGCTAATCCAATTTAGTTAATTATTTTTGTTAGGGTCGTAATTGTCACAATAAGAAATTGACATGAAATTTATGAAAAATCTACTAGAATATTCGGAATCTTGACTGATACTTTTGTATGCAAGATCTTCTCAAATCCAATGCCAGATCCCCGATTACGAACGGAGAAGACTCTAGAACGTTCTGGTATGTGGGTGTTCGGATATATATGCCGACAGCACTATACGGGATGTAATAATATAGCGTTGTGATATTTTAAGATTGTAAGGTCTATAAATGTGTTTACAATAAATTACTTTTTAAAATTGTGCAATTATTTTATCAAACCCAAGTATAGTTCAATATTGATAAACCTAAATGATTTATATTTACACAAAAAATTTAAGGTATAGTCCAGACCAAACGGCTGTGCCAAGGAGACTAAGCACCATTGAAATTCAATTTTTAAAATTATTTACATATCATTATCGATTGTCAATAACGTCAGCATGGTAAATCCACAGATATCCACAACAATACATACAAATTCCAATATTTATTGATCCGTTGGCCCATCGTAGAAGTCATTGAGCGGGTTTGAAAGGATATATGTATACGTTTCACTAAGGCGTTGCGTATCAGTCTTCTTGTCCATCGGATTTATATGTTGCTTGATGTGTATCATCTCCAAGATGACTCGTTTATTATACTTGTTGTTTCGATCTATTATTTCCACATCCTCAAAATTTATTGTATGGTTAAACTCCCGTGCTTGGTCTGTTAGTTCACATCTCTGTTTTTTGTTTTTATATCACTCCTACGTATGGCTAATCTACCACTGTGATGTTTGGCCCACATATGTAGATTCACAATCCTGGCATCGCAAGTTTATATACAAAGTTAGACTGTAATAATTTAGGTGTTGGATCTTTTAACCTGAAGAACAGTATTTTTACAGTTTTTATGTTGTAAACTGCAATTTTAATCCTTTCCTGTTTAAAACAACTTATTAGTCTGGGTGTCATTTTTTTATGTTTAGTAAACTTCCAAAGCTTACTTGCAGCTCTTGTGATGTTGGTGATTCAGATATCAAAACACAAGTTACATGATTGTTAAATATTTTAATGAGGCAAAGAAATTTTTAAAAAGTCATGAGATAATGGCTCTAAACGGTGACAAAGGGGGCGTTACCGTTATAATGGACAGACCAGATTACATGACACGAATGCAAAACATATTGAATACTGAAGATTTCCAGCAGATCACAAGAGACCCGACCACAACCATTCAAAATAAATGTAATACATACATAACCAAACTAGAACAACTTCAGTTGATAGACAAAAGAAAAGCAAAAGACATGAAGTGTTACAACTAAATATGTCCCAAGATCTGGCAACCCAAAGGTTCACAAAACCGATTTTCCACTAAGACGATGTGTATTATATTAAAGATTAGTATACAATTTGCAGAATTCGCCAACAACATGATCCTACCAGATGAATTCATTTTGACATTATTGGATGTAACAAACCTGTTTGGCAGTCTACATGAACAACTAATACCTAAAGTAATCAAATGTAAATAGGCTTCAATTGAAAAACACAGCAAGATCTCTCAGACTCTATATGTAGAGATATTACAATTTATCATTAATTAGTTTCCAAGAGAAATTTTATGTTCAAAGGAGTGGTTGTGCCATGGAATCAAAGCTAAAACCGATATTGGCGCAGTATGTGATGGACCATTTATTGGATACTTATATACCAAAACTAACATGTAGATTGGCATTTATCAAGAAATATGTATATGGCATCATTGTCGCATTGCCGAGGGATAAAATAGAAGAATTATTAAATACATTCAATGACACCAAGATACAATTCAGAATTGAAATAGAAAACAACAATACTGTACCATTTCTTGGCACAAGGGTATGCGGAATAAACAATATTATAAAGTTAGATTGGTTTAGGAAAGATACAAACTCGGACAGGGTCATCCACTATCAATCAGACCATCCAATTAATATGAAAATTAACATCATAAGTCAAATGAAAAGGAGATTAAGGAAAATCTGTCACCAAGACTTTTATAAGAAAAACATTGACAAGTTTATCACTTCTAGTAGAAAACAACGACCCCAAACGATTAATAGGATGAATCCCTGGGCACTGAAAATCCTCGAAACTCAGGCGTAATACGAAGTAAAATGGCTGAATCATCAACATCACAAGAGCTGCAAGTAAGCTGTGGAAGTTTACCATACATAAGAAATTTGACACTAAGACTAATAAGTCGTTTTAAATAGGAAATGATTAAAATTGCAGTTTACAACATAAAAACTGTAAAAATACTGTTCTCCAGGTTAAAAGATCCAACACCTAAATTATTTCAGTCTACCATAGTATACAAACTTGGAGGCCAGGATTGTGAATCTACATATATAGGCCAAACATCACAGTGGTAGATTAGCCATACATAGGAGTGACATTAAAAGCAAAAAAAAACAGAGATGTGCACTAACAGACGACGCACGCGAGTGTAACCATACATAAATAAATTTTAAGGGTGTGGAAATAATAGATCGAAATCACAAGTATAATAAACAAGTCATCTTGGAGATGATACACATCAAGCAACAGATCAATCCGATGAACAAGAAGACTGATACACAACGCCTTAGTGAAACGTATACATATATCCTTTCAAACCCAATCAATGACTTCTACGATGGGCCAACGGATCAATAAATATTGGAATTTGTATGTATTGTGGTGGATAGCTATGGACTTGCCATGCTGACGTTATTGACAATCGATAATAATCTGTTTGTTTCAATGTCTATATGTGATGTACATAATATTAAGTTCAAGGACATGTTAATAACCTCGACTATTGTAAGTACCTTAGCAATGGAATGTGATATTTAATCATTTAAAAATGTTGTATCCACTAGCTGATGACGACCAATTTCTTTCTTACAGCGAAACCCTGAAGAAGGAAATAAGTATTTCCGAAAGCTAGGTGAATGAATTTAACGAGATTTTATCAACAAATCTTTTAGTCAATATCCCTTACCTAATGAGCAAAAATTATATATATATATATATATATATATATATATATATATATATATATATATATTGCAATATAGTCCGTGGTTTCAATTTCAAATTATAAAACTAATATTCACTTTCACTTTTCTAGAACTTTATTTACATTAAAACAGCTGATTCAAATATCACAATAATATTCCCATATACACTAGTCGTCGCGGTATAACTGAACTCTCCATCGTAGCTGCTTCCTTTATAAGCCAGCATAGAAAATAAAATCAATCATCACTCCTTCCGCTGCCGAGTCTTTTCGAGAACCGTTTTTTTTATCCAAAAGCGTTTGTTGTCGTACTGAAATGAAACAGGGTCGGCTTTGGGTAAATTTCGTAACAATATATATATATATATATGTTTTAGGTGGTTTCCGGGTATTCATCCGCGTAGTTGAAAACTGATCCCTGCCGGGATCGATGGTAAAATGACGACGTTTCGGCAGAGTCACATCTGCCCTCTTCAGGTCGGTTCGCATAATTCTCGTAGCCTTCTGCTTTCGCTTCTAGTTACTCGAATACTAAGATTTTCTGAAGCCCGCGCGCTGTTATATAGTCGCGGCTCGACGCCTATCGGTTGGCACCGTGAACGGCTGCGTGTGATTGGCCCTTGGCGTTCAGTGGGCACGGCTCCATCCTGCTGATTTGTTATTTCCGGTTGAGTTGTTATTGGACGGGTCCGGGCCGGTACGGTGTTTAATAGGATTTTCCAACAATTTGATAAGTTCTGAATTTCATTGCGTGCGTTTAGACTGTGAGGCCTCTTCGCTATTTCAATTGACTCTCTTACGAGTCTTGATTTCGGGTGTTCTATATTTGCAAGTACTCTGGTGTTCTCAAAGTCTATTCGGTGTGACATCTTGGTGGCGTGTTCCGCAATGGATGTTGTTTTTTCCTGCTTTCTTACAGCGTTCTGGTGTTCATCACGTCTAGCTTGAATTCTTCTATTAGTTTGCCCCACATAGGTTTTATGACAGTCTGCACATGGAATCTCGTACACTCCCTGTTGTTCTAAAGGGGTCCTAGTCTTCGGAGTCCTCAAAACCGTGCTCGGTTTTGACTTTAGGGCTCTTTGTATATTTCGGTCTGTAAATCCGTTTTGTCTCAGAGCTGTTTTTAAACTGTCCATTTCCTGTTTGATGTTATCCTGGTCAGCTAGCCTTTGTGATCTGGTTACTAAAGTCTTGACGACGGCTTGTAGTTGGGCTGGGGGGTGATGAGAATTAGCATGAAGGTATCTGTTGGTGTGAGTTGCTTTCCTATATACTGTATGGCCCAGGGTTCCATCTTGCTTCATATTTATGAGAACATCAAGGAATGGCAGTTGATTGTTGGCTTCAACCTCCATGGTAAATTTTATTTTGTGATGGATGCCATTATACAGTATGAAAGGTCTCATTCTGGGGAACACAAATATATTTTTTTCATCTTTTAAAAAAATATATTTAAAAAGATATTAACGAAAATATACCAAAATTTACCCATTCCCCCTCCCCTTATCTCCGAAACTATAAAACGTAAAGTTTTGAAAAAGTTAGAGGTATAGGTTCTGACCTGAAGTTTACTGGAAAAATAAGAAGAAACCTCTACTTTTAATTCTGGGGGGGGGGAAATTACAGAATTAAATGGAAAATATAAAATTAAAATTGTTTCTAACCCATCATGTTATTTATATATCAAATAAAAGAACGAAAACAAATGTATTTTTTTCATATTTTTAAAATAAATTATTTAAAAGATATTAACAAAAATATTTAAAAAATTACCCATTCCCCCCCTTATCTCCGAAACAATGAGCTGGAAAATTTTGTAAAAAAATGTAGGTATAGCCCGTTACCTGAACTTTACTGGAAAAATAAGAAGAAACCCCGAATACTTATTTTGGGGGGCAAATTATAAAATTAAATGAAAAATATAAAATTAAAATTTTTTCTAATCCATCATGTTATATATCAAATAAAAGGGCTCATTATGACGAAAACAAATATATTTTTTCCATATTTTTAAAATAAATTAATTAAAAGATATTTAGAAAAATATAAAAAAAAATTACCCATCCCCCCATCACCGAAACCATAAGCTGGAAAATTTTGAAAAAAAATAGAGGTATAGCCCCTTACCTGAACATTACTGGAAAAATAAGTAAAAACCCCTAATATTCAGTTTTGGGGGCAAATTATAGAATTAAATGGAAAATATAAAATTAAAATTGTTTCTAACCCATCATGTTATATATCAAATGAAAGGGCTTGACCAAGTTATTGATTTTATGAAAATAGTGTAAATATCAAAATTGAAGGGAATTATATCCCGAATATGAGTGTCATGTCTTTGTTTGCGTGACAGCTGTTTTCGAAATATGACACAAACTTATCTTTTTTTGAATGGAAACCATAGTTGGTTATGACCTCAAAAAATCGGACATTTTTAGAGCTTTTCAACGATATAATACTCGATATAGTTATTCATAATAATAACGGAGTTATGGATGCTTTTCTCCCTTATTTTCACTTTTAAGGTAGGTAGCCATGAAAAAGTTTTCACTTTGACGTTTCCTCATTTGAGAGTAATTCCATTAGTAGTGCTGAACTGATCGTCGATATTGACAAGTTTTCGTGATAAAATGGAATATTCTAACGAAGAAAAACTGAATATGGTGGAATGTTATATCATATGCCATAAAAATTCAGTTCGTGCAGCTGAGGAATACTTTCATAGATATTTTAATAGTCGTCAACCTGCTCTAAGTACACTTGAGAGGCTTTACGATAGTTTACGCAGATATGGATGTTTTACTAAACCACCAAAGGAATGTAATCAAATTAACAAAGCAGCACAAATAAATGTTTTGGCAATGGTAAATCAAAATCCATCTACATCAACTCGTAAGATTGCGGCAGAAGCTGGCACATCTCAACGAACTGTAGTTAAAGTACTGAAAGCGCACAAGTTCCACCCGTACAAACTTTCGGTTTCTCGAACTTTGCATGCTGGTGACGAACATCGACGTATTTTATTTTGTACATGGTTTAGAGAGATGTGCCTTGACAATCCACAGTTTCCGTTAAAGGTGTTATGGTCAGATGAACGTGAACAAAGACGACCCCAGATAAAATTTGGTTTTAATGTTTGGTGTGGTATCATAGGGTCTACTATTCTGGGAACTTTAATCTATGACGAATCACTTACTGGGAAGCGCTACTTGCATTTCTTGCAATACACTTTTCAAGAGATGTTGCATTTGAATTTGAGAACTCGTTAAAAGTGAAAATAAGAGAGAAAAGCATCCATTACTCCGTTATTTTTATGAATAACTATATCGAGTATTATATTGTTGAAAAGCTCTAAAAATATACGATTTTTTGAGGTCATATCCAACTATGGTTTCCATTAAAAAAAAGAGAAGTTTGTGTCATATCTCGAAAATGAGAGCTGTCACGCAAACGAGGACATGACAATCACATTCGGGATACAATTTCAATTTTGATATTTACACTTTTTTTATAAAATCAAAAACAAAGGAGTTAGAGGGATTTGACTAAATCGACAGAATTTTGTTTTTTCAAAATATCTAGTAAGCCATGACTTTTTACAAAAATACGAAAATGTGATTAAATTGGGCCAGTAAAACTGCAAATCTTTCCCAATTTAACCATTGCTCGTTGTCAAAGTTTGCTGTATGGCACTTATCAATACAATGACTAGTTCAATCTTATATCACTTTTGTGAGAAGTTTTCGATGTTTAAGTCTTCTTGGGGTTTGTCCAATATAAGTGGCTGGACAATTGTTACAATCAAAATTTATATATTACATTCGATTGGAGAAATTTTGGGATGTTATCTTTAACTTTACTGAACAAATCATTAACAGTTTTAAGAGACTTTTGAGAAAATTTAATATTAGGTTGATAATTGAAAATCTTCAAGATCTTGGGGGTGATCTCTTTAAGGTAAGGAAGAAACACATATGCGTAATTGGAATTCTGTAAATTTGTACATTGCTTACATTAGAATTGTTATTTAATAAGGGATTAATTGGTACCTGATTTCTGTGTAAATCTTTCGACGGCTAGAATTTGTGGATTATTGAATAATAATTTATTTAACAATTTGGGAGGATAAGAATTATCTAAAAATAACTGAAACAAAGTTTTTAAGTTTTTATCAATAAAAGTTGGATGACAAATTTTTAAAATTCTACTTTTCATCTCATTAACAAGGTTAATTTTCATTTTGAACGGATGGTTAGAGTAGAAATTCATATACCTCCCCGAGCTTGTTGGTTTTCTGTACCAGTCCAACTTGAGAGTGTTATCGTCTCTAAAAACTCTTGGATCAAGGAAAGGTATGCTACAATTAAGGACTTCTTCTTCAATAGTGAATTTAAGAAAGCGATTATAATCATGAAAAATGCGTAAAAGTTCTAAATTACTACCAAAAAGGATTCCACAACTAATATCGTCTACATATTTTTTTAAAAACTTGACTTCAAACTCAAGTCTAGAAACACAATCGTCAATAAGATCATCATAAGGTATTGTGATAAAATCGGAGACAACTTAGAGTCCATTGGCCAGGCCGAATATTTGTTTATAAAAATTGTCATTAAAAGAGAAAACGGTAGTGGTAAAAATAAATTTAATAAGTTCAATAAAGTTATTATAATTTATATTACAGTGTATCGAAATAGAGTTCCAGTGTTTATTGATGGAAAATATAACTAAATCCAACGGAATGTTAGAAAAAAGCGATTGATCCTCGGGACTAACTAGAACATAATTCTGTAGTAAAACAAAGTTATTGAATTTACTAGCAAATGCAAAAGAATCTTCGACATAGAACTGATTTTCTTTGTTATAAGACTTAGTTAGGATTTCAACAAGTAATCCAGCAATGCCTGAGTTAGGAGCATCTATTGAGGAGATAATAGGGCGTAACGATAGTGTAGGTTTGTGAATCTTAGGTAATCCATAAAATCTTGCACAATTGAAATTATAAATAGAATAATGTTTAGCCATATTGTTATCAATCTGACCACTATTTTTTAAGTTTGAAATAAGTTTTAAAGCTTTTTGCTGTGTAGTAGATGTCGGATCTCTATTAATTAACTGATAGTAATTGCGATCACTTAATAAATCATTAGCCAATGTAAAATATGAAGCTTTTCTATGGCTGTGGTTACATTGCCTTTGTCTGAAAAGCTAGGAGTTAAACAAAATGTTGGACCTAATGATAATAACTGTACAACTTCTTTAGGAAAAGGAGTGGTGGTAAGATTCTTAAACCAACTATCACGAACTTTAATGCGATGAGTTTTTAAATTACTTAATTTACTAAGTTTTCTGATATTGATGTCTTTAATTTTATGAAATGTTTTATTAAAATTTATTTGGAGCCTTTTATGAAATTAATTTAAAATATCTAAAGGCAATGACACACGTACAAATTGTTGTAAATCAATAACAGTGTTTTCAACTTTGATTTCAATATTAAGTAACTTACTGTTAAATCTTAATTTTTCAGTCTCTACTAATTGTCCATGAGAACCATCTGTAAATTGTATATGAGCTGCAACTTTCATTGTGCTATTAATTATATGTAAAGTTATCAATCCTTATTTACGACAACTCAATAGGAAAATTCTTCTGTTCTTCTGTGCTGCTAGTTTATTGCTGGTGTTGATCCATTTCTTAAGGATTTGTGTTACTTGTAAACCATAATAAAAAGTGATTGATATCTTTGAAAAATCCCATTTTTTTGTATGTAAACCGGAAAGGAAGTCACAGCTGTATAGAAGTACAAAATTCTAGAATGCTATCGGGAAGCAGTCAATATATAAAAGTATACTATATTTTGAGAGCTTTCGAAATTGTTTATTTCTTCATCACTTTTTACCACTACCGTTTTCTCTTTTAATGGCAATTTTTATAAACAAATATTGGGCTGTCCAATGGGCTCTAAGTTCTCTCCCATTTTATCACAATACGTAATGGATGATCTTATTGACGATTGTGTTTCTAGACTTGAATTTGAAATATGTAGACGATATTATTTGTAGAATCCCTTTTGGTAGTAATTTAGAACTTTTACGCTTTCTTAAATTCACCATTGAAGAAGAAGAGCATAATTGTAGCATACCTTTCCTTGATACAAGAGTTTTTAGAGACGATAACACCCTCAAGTTTGACTGGTACAGAAAACCAACAAGGTCGGGGAGGTATATGAATTTCTAATCTAACCATCCGTTCAAAATGAAAATTACCTTGTTAATGAGATGAAAAGTAGAATTTTAAAAATTTGTCATCCAACTTTTATTGATAAAAACTTAATAATTTTGTTTCAGTTATTTTTAGATAATACTTATCCAAATTGTTAAATAAATTATTATTCAATAATCCACAAATTCTAGCCGTCGAAAGATTTACACCTAGAAATCAGGTACCAATAATCCCTAATTAAATAACAATTCTAATGTAAGCAATGAAACAAATTTACAGAATTCCAATTACGTATATGTCTTCCTTCCTTACCTTAAAGAGATCACCCCCAAGATCTTGAAGATTTTCAATAATCAACCTAATATTAAATTTTCTCACAAGTCTCTTAAAACTGTTAATGATTTGTTCAGTAAAGTTAAAGATAAAACATCCCAAAATTTCTCCAATCGAATGTAATATATAAATTTGATTGTAACAATTGTCCAGCCACTTATAATGGACAAACTCCAAGAAGACTTAAAGATCGAATAACTTCTCACAAAAGCGATATAAGATTGAACAAAGTTTCTTCGTCTTTAACTAGTCATTGTATTGATAATTGTCATACAGCAAACTTTGACAACGCTAGCATCCTTGCAATAGAGCGAAATTCATTTAAAAGAATTTTTTGGAGATGGTATATATTAATAGCTTTGATGATAATATACATACAAAAACTGATCTGTTAAACCTTAACGTTATATATTGCAAATTGCTTGAAATAGATAACAAAATTTCAAAAAATCTTATCACTCTAATTCTAATCTTGGTTAATTCATTTTCACTAACTTGGTATTACACATTTTTTTGTCCAACAATTTGCAGCTTTCTTTTTGAATAATTTCTATAGTAATCTCTGTAAATTTCAATTTGACATTGTCATTTTCCTATACATTTCAAATGTAAAAATATTATCTTTTACTTGGTAACCTTTCCAATGTTCAATTTGTGCTGTACAGTTAATTCTAAATTCAATTTCAACTAACGTAAGTTTTTATTAAATATTAACTTAATATTATAATTCAACTCTTGTGTTAATTGTAGTTTGGTTACTAAGAATGGTATGAAACAGAGTTCATACAAAACTTGTTCAAGCCGAAGGGGGACACCTTTTGGTGCATTTAATTTTGACCTTGAACTTCATTTTCAAGGTCATTTGAAGGTCAGAGTATTTTTTTTAAATGGCAACCCATTTTTTTGACACCGAATTCGGGAAATTTTACGTCTGAGGTGAGATTTTTGTGAGAATATTAACCTTGACGTAAGAAATGTGTTAAACTACAGATTTTTACATTTTACCAATATTTGTGGTAGAACAAGTTTACAGAGATTGTTTTCTTCTTTTACGCCATATTAAATAACTTAGCGCAAGCACTAAACGAAATAAACGAAATCAGCAGTAATATTACATATCGTAAAAACATCTTAAATGATTTATCCAGAAAACAATAAAATTTATTTCAAAATATATTTTTCCTATTACCGTGATGCGATAATTATCACTCAGGTGGCTGTTCATTGTTAATTATTCGAAAAAATGTAAAAACTAGCCATTTCATGTTTTTAAGGTTTTGACATTGAAATAACCTCGTGAAGGCCACAAAAAATTGTATTAATATCTCTTCAGACGTAAAATTTCCCGCTCTTCCAGAATACGGTGTCAAAAACAGAGGTTCCCATTTAAAAAAAACACCCTGACCTTCAAATGACCTTGAAAATGATGTTTAAGGGCAAAATTAATTGCACCAAAAAGTGTCCCCTTCGCCTTCAATAAGTTTTGTATAAACATGCATAGATTAAAATTGCCCACCCTAGATATACAGGATGTAAACGGTTTGAGTGCAAAGATTTTGAAGAACAATACTTCAGGCAAAAACAAATCAAAAAGCTTTATAACATTTTCTAAAATAAACTATAGTTTTGCCAAAAAGAACACATAAAGTTAGATTTTATGTAGCCCTTGCTACAGTGAATAATACAATAATTTCGATTTCAAAATGTCGGTAAATCTAAATATGTAAATACTCAATAGCTTATACATCTTTAATAGCCACATTAAAAATGAAAATTGATTATTTAAACTCGAAATATGCTTTTATAATTTAGTGTAAGTTTCTCCGAATAGATATGGCAACGTGGCATACAGACCAACTTATTTACTACATTTTTTACTTTAACGACGACTGAGAGTTACGATTGTTTTTTGCGATTTCGATTCTTGTAAATAAGAATAGATAAACGGTAAAGTGATTTGAATGATATCTATTTGATGTAGACTTCGTGGTTTGCTTTCCATTTAATATATTTTTTAAATAAATAAAATCGGTTGTGATTAGTGTGTAAGTTCGAAAATTAAGAATAGTGCGACAGTATTTATTTGTGATAAATAATGGCCGATTATACAATTAGGGAAAGACATGACATGCTCTTAATTTATGGGGAAAGCAGACGTAATTGCAGAATAGCAAGAATCTTATACAGGGAAAGGTTTCCAAACAGACGCCTGCCCAATGCTAGGACATTCGTAGCTGTTTCGCAGAGGCTTCTGGAAACAGGTAGTGTCATACCACAAATAAACAATCGCGGACCACAGCGACATAATCGTATCTTAGCTGCTGAGGATCAAATACTAAACCTTATCGACATCAACCCATATCGTAGCACACGGAGTATTGGAAGTGAGCTGTAAATTTCTCACACTGTTGTTCATAGAACATTACGGGAACAATTGCTCTATCCATATCACATGCAGCGGGTTCAAGGGCTTTCAATTGATGATTTTCAACCAAGACTCAATTTCTGTCGTTGGTTCCTCAGAAAACATCGACAATTTCCTAATTTTGTGAACAATATTTTAACAGATGAAGCAAGTTTTAATAGGAATGGTATAATAAATTTTCATAATACGCATTCGTGGTCTGAGGTAAATCCGCACGAAATACGCCAGTCAGTATTTCAACACCAATTCTCAGTTAACGTGTGGGCTGGAATAGTTGGTGAATACTTGGTTGGACCATTTATACTGCCTGCACGTTTGACAGGTGAGAATTACTTTTATTTTTTGAACAACACGCTACCAGATTTGTTAGATGAAGTGAACCTACAAACACGTTCCAATATTTGGTACTTACATGACGGAGCACCTGCCCACGCAAGTCATCTAGTTGTCGACTTCTTAAATAGAGCATTTCCCCGTCGTTGGATTGGTCGAAACGGACATATACGTTGGCCAGCAAGATCTCCTGATCTCAATCCTTTAAATTTCTACTTATGGGGACACATGAAAAGTAAGGTTTACACGACTCCAATTATTGACGAGAATGACCGTAGACAACGCATTTTTGACGCTGCTGACGAAATCCGAAATATTCCAGGAATTTTTTCTCGCATACGTGAAAATTGGATTAAACGGTGTCGTGCTTGTGTCGATAGTAATGGTGGGCATTTTGAACATTTGCTGTGAATAATCCGTTGTTTCAACTCAGTTCTATCATTATAATAAATTCGGTAAGTAGGATTACATATTTACTTGTCTAATATAAATAATATTAATTAAATCAGTAATAATGACTCTTCGAATAATTTAACTGGTAAAAAACTACATATACAGATCTCTTGAGTTGAATATCATATGTATTTACCCAACTTTGTATAATTGCATAAAAGAAACCGCCAAATACAAATTCTAATTGCAATACCTTGTATTAAAAACGTAAATATTTTCAACAAAATATTTCATACATTTTTATTTAATTCTAAGGTCAATATCATCAGTCAATACAAAAACACAGGTGTTTATTTTTTTTGTCGGCGTAGTCATTCCTTTATTATTCGCGCTAAGAGTGAATCTGCTTCGAACGCGAGCGACGTTGCCGGATTGAAAATAATTTACTTAATATGTTTTAGAGATTTTCTTGGTTATTAAGGCCTACTGACCATAGTGGTATAAGAGTTTTTTGTTTAATTTGGTGTATACTACCTCCACCTAAAATATATGCACTCAAACTATTTACACCCTGTATATGTTTGTGTATACTGTTTCACGGATGGAAATGTGTGGTGATGATTTGTTCCGGTGTACATCCGTTCGTCTGTATTCGTTTGAAAAATCACTTGACGTTTCGCCAAAATCATATTTGGCTTTCTCAAAACATACTAAGTAACTGAATAATTTCTGGTTCTTGATCTCAATTTATACCTGCCCTGTGAGCCCTCATTACTTAATCTCTCAGGTACTTCATCTTGTTTATTAGGTTGAGTTAACTGATGGTCAATTAAAGTGCAATTGCGGTGTTTATGGCTTTTGTCGGTAATTTGGGTAATCGGATTATTTGGGTTTATCGCTGGTTTTGTTGTATTTTTATTTTGATATGGGATTACTGCTTTCCAAAATGGTGATAATTTTAAAGCTTCGTCTCTCTTGTTTATGGTATCTCCAGTTTCAATTTCAATCGCTTCTCGTATTGTTCTGATTTTGTAGTCTTCGACATTGGCAATTTCTTTGCAAGTATTAAACTCTATTTTATGGCCTGTTTCTTGTTCGTGTCTGAATAAAGTAGAGGTGGTCTGTTTGTTCTTTATGTATAGTTTGGGTTCGTCTCGACGGGCGGATATTCGCCTGTTTGTTTGGCCGACGTATAACTTCGAACAACCACGATACCCCTTAGAAAAATTGCAAGATATCTATCGCATTCCTAATCAAACTGAGAGTAGCCCAAAAACAAAGTATATGAATATCTTAATTTCGTTAACTTAAAGAAGGCTTATGACTCAGTACCGCATACAAAACTTTCGGAAATCCTTGATCAGAGTAACAGCAATAAAAAAATACACCGATTCTATAAAAAGTCTGTATAGAGAAAACGAAATATCTATTAAATTAAGAGGATCACTTTTAAATTCCTTCAAACCCACAAAAGGACTGAAGCAAGGATGCACACTATGTCCAGCTCTGTTTAAGATATACGTGCATGGCGCCTTAAAAAACTGGATAAAGAAATGCAAAAGAATGGGTATAGTTGTTGGAAATGACCATATATATACACTTTGATTTGCTGACGATCAACTAAAACTAGCTGAAGATAAAGAGGAAGCGAGTTATATGGTCAGAAAATGGGGTCTTGAATTAAATATGATTAAGACACAGTATATGGCAATAGGAAACGCCGAAACAAATATTGAAACAGAATATGGAAATATAGAATGCGTGGAAGAATATAACTATCTAGGTGTGACAATAACAAATGATGGCAGTGACCAAAATGACATAACAAACAAGATAACCAAAGGTAAACGAGCCACACGGGCTTTGCATCCAAGACAAAAACAAAAAAGACATACAAGATATACAAGAAGATCTTCGAAAACTGTGTAACCTACGGATCAGAAGTATGGGTGATTAACAAAGACATGGAAAAAGACTGCAAGCGCAGAAATGGATTATTGTAGAAGAAGTGCCACACTTACTAGACTAGATAGGGTAAGAAATGAAACTATACCACAAAGAATGAACTTAGAAAAGAAAATTATAAATACAAGAACTAAAAAGCACTTATTTTGGTACGGACACCAAGGGGGAATTTTTTTGAGGTGAGTTAGCGCTTGGGCGCATTCAACAAAAACAGCCCAATTCCATGACCTTGAGATTTGAGATAGTGAAAATAGGTGTTGTCGTATATCATTTGAAAGCCCTTTTTACGGTCTATACCGTGGTAATAAAAATTTTTATTGCAATTTCTGTACATGTAATCATAAAAGAGTATTAAAAAAACGAATTTACATTACAATGCCTCTAAAGCAAATGTGTCTTCCATTGACTTCCATACAATAGTACAACCTTGCCTGAAAGCCGTATCTGACATTGTTCAGCATAGTCGGTGTTATCTGACGACACTCGGCTATAATTCGTTGACGTAGTTCACCCAAATTCTCCGGCTGAGTCATAAAAATTTTGGATTTAACATGTCCTCACAAAAAAAATCCAAAGGGTTCAGATCTGGTGATCGGACAGGCCATTCTATAGGACCTCTTGTTCCAATCCAGCGACAATAGGTATTCCAAATCGAGGTATTGACGAACTGGTGCGGCGTAGTGAGGTGGAGCTCCATCTTGTTGGAAATGCAAATGCTCTTCATGTAATAGAGGATCATTTCTAATTTTTTTATTATCAATGTATTAATTTCATTTTCCAATATATTGTGATAAATTTCACCATTTAAATTACCAGGAATAATCAGGGGTCCAATTAGATTTCCCAAAATCCATTACAAAACGTTTAATTTTACCGGATGTTGACTATGAGCTTCTCGAAATAAATGAGGATTTGTATCGCTTCAAAATCTAGTTATGTCGGTTAACCTCCCCATGAAGTGAAATACTCATCCGAAAAGCAAACATTGTCATAATTTCGCAAAACTGTTGCCTTCGATCTCAATCATCCTCATCCAATTCATTAGGTAATTTAATTTTGTACGGATGGAATTTGTACTTATGCAGAATTCTAAAAACATTAGTTTTGCTAATACCGGAAGCTCCAGAGATTTGCTGGACAGACTGCGTGTTTGGTATAAGTTGGACATGGCCCAATGTAGCCACAGCTACCCTTTCATCATTCACAATTCCAATGGGACCTCTTTTTTATTCATTACTGAGCCCGTTTCAACAAATTTTAAAATCAACTCCAATATGTTCTTATGATGAACGTTACGTTCGAGATGGTTTTGGTTAAATTTAAAACTCTTGCAGCAGATCGAGCACAATTTTGATTTTGGTAATAAAGACTTACCAGCTCAACACGTTCTTGCAATGTATATACCATAATTATCTATTAAATTTTCAACAAATCAGTAAAGTAATAACTTGGTAGATCAAATGATCGAATAAAGGTCAGAACAGATAAAGAAACTTACTGTAAATATCAGCAAAAAAATAATGTAAAATAAATGAATGTTTAAATTTAATGTTTTTCTTGTATTGTGTGTTATTACATGGGTGCGGCAGTGATAAACAGGTTATATAACGGTTTAAGATCCTAGTATTCAAGAACTCGGTACTTTTTAATATTTTTCTGGATTTCATTGCGTGCGTTTGCAGGCCTCTTCGTATTGCCTCTCTTAAAACTTTTAATTTAATATTGGGTGTGATCAATGGATGTTGTTTTTTCCGTCTTTACTACTAGGTCCGTTAGGTTTTCTGAATCTTACATGTAAAGGGACAGAAATTGCAATAAATTTGTTTATTATGACCGTATAGTCCGTAAAAAGGGCGTTTTTTCTGTAAAATGATTTGTGATACTAAAACACGGCTTGTAGTTGGGCACCTGTTGTTGTGAGTTGCTTTCTATATACTGTATCATTTTCCTTCCTATTTATGAGAACATCATGGAATGGCAGTTGATTATTGGCTTCAATTGAATTTTATTTTGTTGGATGCCATAAGGTGTCTGAAAATATGTTGAGGTGTTCCCTCCATGAGGCCAAATCACAAAAGTATCATCCACATATCGCAACCATAAACAGAGTTGCGTTCTTAGTGCCAGCTCCTCAAAGTTCTCCATAAAAAAGTTTCGCAAAAGTGGCGATCCCGACATCGTTGGTTTTCGTAAACAAAATAGGTGTTCATCAGGCAGTGCCTTGTTAAGTCTACAACGTGTTATTTGTATTTTTCTATTATGATATCCAAGGCTTCCTAGTCAAAACTGACACTCAGGTTGTAAAACCATTTTTCTAAGTATTTCGATGAATGTGTCGAATTTTTGACATATGAGTCTCGCCCCTCTGCCGGTTGAAGTTGTTGGGCTAGGTATTTGGCTAGCTGTTGTGTTGGTATCCAATTGAAACGAAATGCATGGCAACCACAGAATCGGACATCTCACTTTTCACGCGGAATGAGTTGCAGTTGAGTGTCGATCCTACTTGCTTGGAGGCCTTAGTTGTTTTCTCCAGATAAGTTGTTGGGTCGGTAGTAATTTTTTTATATGCTGGATCTTGTAGCAATGTTTGAATTTTGTTTGAATAATCCGCTGTATCTAAAATTACAGTCGCATTTCCTTTATCAGCAGGTAGAAGACCAATGTCCTTGTTGAGGCGAAGTTGTTTCAAGGACTCATTTTCTTCCTTTTGGTGTGGTTTAGACTTTCTTAGAACATGTGACACAATTATTTCAGCGGTGTTCGCATTTATTTTACTGCTGTTTCCACGCACATATTATGCTCTCTGTTGGTATGTGAGAGGGAGCAATAGCGTAATTGAATCCCTTAGCCAACACGCCAATCGAGGTGTCAATTGGACTGAAGATAGTAAACGTTCATTTCGTTTCCTAAGGTTAGATGACACAATTTGTTAAATTTTGTCTGTTGTTGCAATGTTGTCAACTCTGCATTCGTTTCGGCCCTAAATTCGCTAATTTCATCGACTTTATCCCATATTATCGGTGGAGTGTTGCTACCTATAGGTGGATATCTAGGAGTTTAGTATTAGAACATCCAAATCTTTTGAATGGCTTCCCTAATAAGCTTTCCAAGATCATTCTGTGTTTTTCTGTTGTTCTTCCAGAACTTTACCGTCATGTTTTTCGGAATAACTCCTCATCGCGGCATCGTTGTAAAAATGTAGATCGCACAAAGTTTGCTTCTTTTCGAGCGTAATTTCTCAATGTTTTACACAAATGAAAATATTCTCCCGTAGAGATTACTATATAATATATATATATATATATATATATATATATATATCAGGTCGGTTCGCATAATTCTCGTAGCCTTCTGCTTTCGCTTCTGGTTACTCGAATACTGATATTTTCAGGAGCGCCCACGGTGTCATAATACGTGAACGGCTGCGTGTGATTGGCCTGGGCGCTCAGGAGCGCTCCCGCCTGCTGATTTGTTATTTCCGGTTGAGTTGTTATTGACGGGTCCGGCCGCCGTTACGGTGTTTAATAGAATTTTCCAACAATCGATAAGCTGGATTTCATTGCGTGCGTTTAGACTGTGAGGCCTCTTCGCTATTTCAATTGCCTCTCTTACGAGTCTTGATTTCGGGTGTTCTATATTTGCCAGTACTCTGGTGATCTCAAAGTCTATTCGGTGTGACGTCGTGGTGGCGTGTTCAGCAATGGATGTTGTGCGCGCTCCTGAAAATATCAGTATTCGAGTAACTAGAAGCGAAAGCAGAAGGCTACGAGAATTATGCGAACCGACCTGAAGAGGGCAGATGTGACTCTGCCGAAACGTCGTCATTTTACCATTGATCCTGGCAGGGATCAGTTATCAACTACGCGAATGAATTCCCGGAAACAATCTAATACATTTAGTGCCCGCGAAAACTTAAAAACAAATATAGTGAATCTCTACGGGGAGAATACTTTTCATTTGTGTAAAACATTTGAGAAATTACGCGCGAAAAGAAGCAAACTTTTGTGCGATCTACATTTTTTACAACGATGCCGCGATGAAGGAGTTATTCCGAAAAACATGACGGTAAAGTTCTGGAAGAACAACAGAAAAACACAGAATATCTTATGGAAAGCTAGTAGGGAAGCCATACGTGATGTCAGAAGAGATTTGGATGTTCTTAATACTAAACTCTTAGATATCCACCTACAGGTAAGCAATACACTCCACCCGATAATATGGGATAAATTCGATGAAATTAACGAATTTTGGGCCGAAACGAATGCAGAGTTGACAACAGTGCAACAACAGACAAAATTTAACAAATTGAAGCTCCAACAGAAGCCCAAAAACGAATTTATCTCGGAAAATAACGGTCACAGTCTAACCTCAAGGCAATTGGAAACAAATAGAACCGTTAATAACTTATCTTCGGTCCAATTGAACTCTACCTCGATGGGCGTGTTGGCTAAAGGATTCAATTACGCTATTGCTCCCTCTCACATACCAACAGAGAGCATAATATGTGGCGTGGAAACAGCAGTTTCAAAATTAGATGCGAACACCGCTGAAATAATTAGACAAGATGTGTCACATGTTCTAAGAAAGTCTAAACCACCCAAAAGGAACCTATCTATAGAAGAAAATGAGGCCTTGAAACAACTTCGCCTCAATTGTCATTCTACCTGCGGATAAAGGAAATGCGACTGTAATTTAGATACAGCGGATTATTCAAACAAAATTCAAACATTGCTACAAGATCCAGCATATAAACAAATTACTACCGACCCAACAACTTATATGGAGAAAACAACTAAGGCCAAAATCCAAGCAAGTAGGATCGACAAAAATCTCCAACTGGAACTCATTCCGCGTGAAAAGTCATCGAGATGTCCGAAATTCTATGGGTTGCCAAAAGTACATAAAGAAGGTGCACCTTTGAGGCCAATAGTAAGTTCAGTTGGATCCCCAACACAACAGCTAGCCAAATACCTAGCCCAACAACTTCAACCGTTTGCAGAGGGGGCAGACTCATATGTCAAAAATTCGGCACATTTCATCGAAATACTTAGAAAAACGGTTTTACAACCTGAGTGTCTTCTGATCAGTTTTGACGTAGTGTCCCTTTTCACCAACATCCCTATCGACGAAGCCTTGGATATCATAATAGAAAAATACAAACCACCTCAACACCTTGTAGACTTAACAAGGCACTGCCTGATGAACACCTATTTTGTGGAAGGAACTCCAATGGGATCGCCACTCTCATCAGTTATAGCGAACCTTTTTATGAAGAACTTTGAGGAGCTGGCACTAAGAACAGCAACTCTTAAACCCAGTTTATGGTTGAGATATGTGGATGATACTTTTGTGATTTGGCCTCATGGGAGGGAACACCTCAACACATTTTCAGACCACCTTAATGGCATCCATCACAAAATAAAATTCACCATGGAGGTTGAAGCCAATAATCAACTGCCATTCCTTGATGTTATCATAAATAGGAAGGAAGATGGAATTCTTGGCCATACAGTATATAGGAAAGCAACTCACACCAACAGATACCTTCATGCTAATTCTCATCACCACCCACTTTAGTAACCAGATCACAAAGGCTAGCTGACCAGGACAACATCAAACAGTAAATGGGCAGTTTAAAAACAGCCCTGAGACAAAACGGATTTACAGACCGAAATATTCAAAGAACCCTAAAGTCAAAATCGAGACGAACAGACGAGGAACATGAGACACCAATAACCAAGGCTTATTTACCGTATGTCAAGGGTACCACGGACAGTATTGCAAGAATTCTACGGAGACACAACATCGATACTATTTTCAATACAGACAGAAAAATAAGCACGGTGTTGAGGACTCCGAAGACGAGGATCCATTTAGAACAACAGGGAGTGTACGAGATTCCATGTGTATTCGAGTAACTAGAAGCTAAAGCAGAAGGCTACGAGAATTATGCGAACCGACCTGAAGAGGGCAGATGTGACTCTGCCGAAACATCGTCATCTAATACATTTAGTGCCCGCGAAAACTTAAAAAACAAATATATATATATATATATATATATATATATATATATATATATATATACAGGGTGAGTTTTTTTTATGATCAGTATTGGGATCTTGGAAACTAGCGGAGATAGAGCAATGGTTAAATTGGGAAAGATTTGCAGTTTTACTGGCCCAATTTAATGACACTTTCGGATTTTTGTAAAAAGTCATGGCTTACTAAATATTTTGAAAAAACGAAATTCTGTCGATTTAGTCTCTAGCTCCTTTGTTTATGATTTTATAAAAAAGTGTAAATATCAAAATTGAAGGTAATTGTATCCCCAATATGATTGTCATGACCTCGTTTTCGAGATATGTCACAAACTTATCTTTTTTTTAATGGAAACCATAGTTGGCTCTGACCTCAGAAAATCGGACATTTTTAGAGCTTTTTAACGATATAATACTCGATATAGTTATGGATGCTTTTCTCTGTTATTTTCACATTTAAGGTAGTTAGCCATGAAATAGATTGATTTATTAATAACTATTCCAAAAAACATTGACCTTTTTTTTAGGTATATCAGATATATAATATATATAAGTAGGTACTTACTAAAAACTTAAGAAATTAAAGTACATAATAATGGTTACAATTTATGTTCGAAAAGTCCACCATTGTTAATTAGACAAAAATTGCATCTTTTTAAGGTTGACATTACCGGTTTCCTCAAAGACCGCCTATCAATTTCTTCAATTGCTTGTAATACCGCCTCCCTTAGGTCACCAATGGTCTCATACTTTCTTTTGTATACTTTGTTTTTTAGCGCACCCCATAAATAAAAGTCTATAACTGCCAAATCGGGAGACCGGGGTGGCCATTCGCTTGGGCCATTTCTTCCTATCCAAGAGTTTGGATAGATATTACCTAAGTGTTGTCTTACTAATAACGAGTTAAGAGCAGGATGGAGCACCTGCTCTTAACTCAATTTCTAAACGAGTTCTCAAATTCAAATTATGCAACATGTCTGGAAAAGTGTATTGCAAGAAATGCAAGTAGCGCTCCCCAGTAAGTGATTCGTCATAGATAAAAAGCCCCAGAATAGTAGACCCTATGATACCACACGAAACATTAAAACCAAATTTTATCTGGGGTCGTCTTTGTTCTACATGGAAAGGGTTTTCTTTAGCCCAGATATGCTCATTGTGTCTACTGAACATACCGCAGTTAGTAAATCTACTTTCATCTGACCATAACACCTTTAATGGAGACTGTGGATTGTCAAGGCACATGTCTCTAAACCATGTACAAAACAAAATACGTCGATGTTCGTCACCAGCATGCAAAGTTTGGGAAACTGAAAGTTTGTACGGGTGGAACTTGTGCGCTTTCAGTACCTTAACTACAGTTAAAGTAAGATGTGCCAGCTTCTGCCGCAATCTCACGAGTTGATGTAGATGGATTTTGATTTAGCACTGCCAAAACATTTATTTGTGCTGCTTCGTTAATTTGATTACGTTCCTTTGGTGGTTTAGTAAAAGATCCATATCTGCGTAAACTATCGTAAAGCCTCTTAAATGTACATAGAGCAGGTTGACGACGATTAAAATATGTATGAAAGTATTCCTCAGCTGCACAAACTGAATTTTTATGGCATATGATATAACACTCCACCATATTCAGTTTTTCTTCGTTAGAATATTCCATTTTATCACGAAAACTTGTCAATATCGACTATCAGTTCAGCACTACTAATGGAATTACTCTCAAATGAGGAAACATCAAAGTGAAAACAATCTTTTTCATGGCTACCTACGCTAAAAGTGAAAATAAGAGAGAAAAGCATCCATAACTCCGTTATTTTTATGAATAATTATATCGAGTATTATATCGTTGAAAAGCTCTAAGAATGTCCGATTTTTTAAGGTCATAGCCAACTATGGTTTCCATTCACTAGTCACTCGAATAATATATATATTCGAATGACTAGAAGCGAAAGCAGAAGGCTACGAGAATTATGCGAACCGACCTGAGGAGAGCAGATGTGATTCTGCCGAAACGTCGTCATTTTACCATCGATCCCGGCAGGGATCACTCATCAACTACGCGGATGAATTCCCGGAAACCACCTAAAACATTTAGTGCCCGCGGAAACTTAAAAACAAATATATTTATAATATATATATATATATATATATATATATATATATATATATATATATATATATATATATATTTATACTAACATTTGTTTCTACCAATTTAACAAAATTAATTTTTCAACTCAACCGAGTCCAAGTAATAAATATGATTTAAAAAAACAACAAAATAGCCCTAAGTTTCAGTCGGTAAAATAAATATACAGAGCAACCCCTTACTCGGAACGGCACTGCTTTCAATTACGGGTTCACATTATATGTTGAATCAACTTCATGGATTGTACTAATTTGTCGCTTTAGACTGAAGATACCAAACTGACATTGTATCCCCGGATAATTTTTCTAATATTTTCTGTTCTTTCTATATGCATTTCTACAGATAAAAGTTTCTTCGCATCATAAATTCACCGAAAATGGAATGTGAAAACTTTAAAACCCCAGAATTCTTTCAAAGCAACGATACAATGTTTTCGCGCCATATCTGACTAGCATATGATAAATTTGTGTATAATTCGCGAACGGCATAACTACTAGATTTTATTCGTTCAGAAGACTATTTCCACCCTGCGTAAAACATTGAGCCCGTCACAAATCCAGCAGACCGGAGATACCGGGTGCTTCAAAAAAATGTATACACACTTTAAACTATTGTAGTTTTCCCGCTCTACAAGGCTAATGTTATATTTCTTCGCCAGGTGCCAGCATAATCGTCCCTCGATGTTATATTATCAGTTGGAATTTGTAATATCAACATGGGGGACGTACGTTTGAGTTTTGAAGAACGTAAGCAGGTTATTAAGTGGTACTGGAAGTTTGAGAATGTAAATGAAGTTCAAAGACAGTGGAGAAGGGAGTATGATACAGAACCACCTTCAAGATTAACAATTACACGCATACGAGACAAATTCGAAGTTCATGGAACAGTGTGTGATGTGCATAAAGGTCATTCAGGTCGGCCTCGAACAGCTACAAGTGATGAGTCATCAACGGCAGTCTTGGAACTGTCTCAACGCTCTCCTAACAAATCTTCAAGGCAAGGGGCACGTGAAAGTGATGTAAGTGCTAGCAGCGTGCAACGCATTCTGGAGAGAGGCAAGTATCGTGTTTACATTCCAAGGCTGGTGCAACAGCTAAATGACGACGATCCAGATCGAAGGTTGCAATTTTGTGAATGGATTCAGGAGATGGTGATACGTGAACCGGGATTTGTGGGTAGCATCATTTGGTCGGATGAAGCCCAATTCAAACTTAATGGAACTGTCAATAGGCACAATTGTGTTTACTGGTGTGAAGAAAATCCTCACATTACAATTGAAAAAGCTGTAAATTTGCCTGGTGTAAATGTGTGGTGCGGTTTGTCTTCAAGGGGACTCATTGGACCTTTTCGATTTGAAGGCACTGTAACTGGTATTAGTTACCTAACAATGCTTGCTGATTCCACATTTCCTGCCATTCGTGCATTATACGGTAATGATGATTTTTATTTTCAACAAGATGGTGCTCCGCCGCACTATCATAGGGACGTACGAGCTTACCTGGATCAAAATTTGTCGGGCCAGTGGATAGGACGCAGGGGGCCAATCGAGTTTCCAGCACGCTCTCCAGACCTTACACCACTGGATTTCTTCTTGTGGGGCACAGTAAAAGATGAGGTGTACAAACGTAAACCACGTAACCTAGACATTCTTTGGAATGAGATTCAAGCAGTGTGTATAGAAATCTCATTGGACGTTTTGATACGATGTACAGAATCTGTGGTGACTCGTACTCAGAATTGTATTGATGCTGCAGGTCACCAATTTGAACAGTATTAACATTTGTTATTTATGTTTCATTTACATTGGACTTTCAGCTTTCTATTTTCCTGAAATTTAACTTTGTAGAACGGTAAATAAATTTTCTATGGAAGTTCAAAGTGTGTATACATTTTTTTGAAGCACCCGGTATATCGCTTTCGTGGCATTTTGATCTTGCCGTCAGCTGATAAAATCGAAAGTATTTTGCGAACGGCTTAGGGTGTTGATTTTACTCGTACAGGAGCCCAATTTGACCGTATGTAAAAAATTGTGACGATCCTGAATTTTACAGACCGGAGATAGAGCGTTTTCGAGGTATTTTGATCTTGCGCCGTCGTTTGATAAATTCGCGAATACTTAGCGAAATACTTTGGGACTTGATTGTACTAGTTCAAAACACTATTCCAAATATGTGTAAGAAACTCAGAACGTCAGAAATTTTGCAGGCCAAAGATATATCGTTTTCGCGATATTTGGACCTGGCCACAGCGCGTTATCTCATAAATTCGCGTATAATTCGCGAAAGGCTTTGGGACTTGATTATACTCGTTTAGAAAACTATTCCGAAAGTATATAGAAATTTGAGAACGTAAAAAATTTTGCAGACCGAAGATATATCGTTTTCGCTATATTTCGATCTGGCCGTCGCCTGATATATTCGCGAATACTTCGCGCAAACGGCTTTGGGATTTGATTGTACTCGTTCAGAACACTATTCCAAATATGTCTAAGAAATTCAGACCTTCAGAAATTTTGCCGGCCGAAGATATTTCGATCTGGCCACCGCGCGTTATCTCATAAATTCGCATTTAATTCGCGATCGGCTTTGGGATTTGATTGTACTCGTTCAAAACACTATTCCAAATATGTCTAAGAAATTCAGACTGTCAGAAATTTAGCAGGCCGAAGATATATTGTTTTTGAATTTTGATCCTGCATTTAATGCTAAATTCGCGAATAATTTGCAAACAGCTTAGGTATTTGATTTTATTCATAAAGAAGACTATTCCAACTGTCTAAAAAATTAGGACAAGCAGAAATCTTGCAGATATCACACTCACTTGCATCTGTTAAATTTGCAAATAATGGGCAAACAGCTTAGAGTTTTGACTTTTCTCATTCAGATGACTAATTCGACGTTTTGTAAAAAATTAGTATTCAGATACATTGCAGACCGAAGATACAACGTTTTCAATGAAGTGAAATAATTCATGAATGGCTCTGGTCAGCGATTTGATTTACCCAGCAGATATAATGAATCATTATAATGAAAAAGTACATAATGTAAAATCTTGCATAAGAAAAATTCAAAGCTAATAAGCATATTGGATTTCTATGCATTTAATAAATTTGCAAATGATTCAGGTTCATAATCTCGAATTTTCTATTTCTTTAGGAAAAATATGACAATGTTCGCCGTTCTATTTAAAATGATCACATTCAATCATTATTTCTATACAGCGGCGCGCATCTTACGTTTCTGGTTCTAAGCGCTGGTCGCTGAGGGTGTTGGCCACCAGCTTCAGCTTCTCATTCAGATTTGTTTTTGAGCATAACCCAATCTACCTCTGCCTCATATAAATTGTCAGTAAACATGAAAAAATACTGATTACTCAAGTTCAATTAATAGTAACAGTTTTATTGCATCATATTCATACAATGTCCAATACGCTAAAAATCTGACATTGCATTGGTGTTATACTTACATCCAATTCAGTTTCTGTTTCTGGTAATCCCAGTAATCCACCCTCTGATTCTTCTCCAGCTTTTTCAATTTCATCAATTATAGGTCTCATTCCTTTTTGTGGCCTTTCTCTTATAATGTAATTCCGGGTACTTGCACCAAATCGAAATGTTGAATCAATTGGAAGCTGAGTAGGTTTATAAGCCTCCAAACGAAGATTCCCAATAAATGTCCCATGAGCTTTAAATTTAAAAACATTCTCAAATATACAATACAAGCTTTTCTTATTATACTTACTACTGCCCAAGTCAACTAAAAATGCTCTATTCAAATGTTTATGCCACACAAAAGCTGAATGAACTCTTGAACAAGAAGCATGATCAATACAAAAGTCATTCATCTGAGCATTTCTGCCAAACAGGTAACATTTCTTTTCATCAATCATTAACTTTTGTATCAACTTCTCTCCTTTCATAACATCTAAATGTAAACCTACAGGAGGTTTTCCTGCCCTAAAACCATATATATATTATCAAAAAGACTACACCACCAAAATAGTTTTACCAGTTTGGTACTTCGTAATGATTTGCCATGAGCTTAAAAAGTCGCCTTTAATTCGTTTATGGTGTTCCTTTATGGGTAAATAATCTATTTACCATTAAAAAGTAGAAATATTGTCATTAAATCAGTTTCAATTATAACCTTATTTCTTCTTATTTTACAAATCTGTAAAGCTAATTTAAAAACTTATAACTTAAATTCATTTCACAACTAATTATATATTCATCTAATACAAGTCTGCAACAATTATTTGCAAATTCCAGTTGCAATTTGACTTTCTAACATTTTATCTTATTTTGATCACAGATCTCTTCACGATCTCTTGTTGATCTCTTCCACAGATCAAACACAGGAATCTCTTCTTCACAGCTCTTCTTGTCTATGCACAGATCCATAGAGAGGAAGGCACAGATCAACACAATAGAAGCATTGACACGAGACACGATCGGTTGTCCGTTGTCCCACAGATCACGAAAAAGACATATCCGTTACCATCTTAGATCATTTACAATCTAGATATAGCCTGTCAAGCATAAAATCGTGGCAACGCTAGAAAGAGAGGGCAATAGAGACAGTAAGAGGCTATTTCACTTAGTGGGTGGATGGTCGGTGGACGCAGCCAATGAACAACATGCTTTATTGGAAGCGGCTCCCAACCGAGTGAAATAGCCTCTTGCCCTCTCTATTGCCCTCTCTCTCCTTAGTCTTACCACGACATTTGTGCACTGCAGGCTATCTCTAGAAAGTAAATGCTCTAAGGTTACCATAGACTGGGTACTGGGTCAGAGAGAAGGAACTGAGAGAGTGACGAAAATAACAGCAAAAGATGGAAACACGAGCACTAGCGCCTCTTTGTTAGGGACAGGTCGAACTAAAAATTGGCGGCTTATTTGAATTTCTATTATGTATTTTCTCAGATTGTACGGTATACCATTTAAACCAATTTGTCATAAAAATTGAATATGTACACAAATATAGATTTTTTTCAATTTTATTAAATCAATAATAAATATACAATTTTATTTTCATTATTTTGTTAATAAAATAGAAAAATATCTATATTGACCCAATTTTTATGAAAAATTAGTTTAAATGGAATAGTACAACTGAGAACAAATACAAACGGCCAGGTTTTATTATAAATTATATATGCAGACATATCACACAATCAAGTTTATTTACATATTACTGCAAGAGAAGTACAAATTATATAAAAAAAATAACTGACAAAAATTATAAATTCACAGCATTTCATTATAAATGGCGAGTACACCTATGATACCAAATTTATTAACAGATATGTATGTAGGTAACATAAATACATTCTAAGTAAACTATGAAACAAAAACAATCATAAAATATATTTAAACAAATTTGTAATGATTTGTGTTAATCCAATAATAAATAATTCTTCATGATGCTGTCTGGCCTTTTTAGTATGAAGATAGTGTCATTGAAACCATTTCCTATTTAATTCTTTGTTTCCTGAGACACTACATGGAATGGATGCCAATCCACTCAGTTGCATGAAACAAAAAAAATCAGCAGTATCATAGAAGTATCAATAGAAAAAAACATCAACAATTTGTAACAACAAATAAATAGTGGGTATACTTATACTGCTTATACAATTAGAAAGATAGAGAATCAAGATAATCATCTGTTATTGTTATAACATATTGAAAATATGGAATAAGTGAATTGAAATTAAATACTACTATTTAAAAATTGTCTTTTTCTAATTATCTTTTGTGTAAAATTTCTTTTAAAATATTTTCTCAGGGCAAAATTTACTGAAAACTTTACAATTTGTGTCTTTAGTTCCTCCCTATGTTCTAAACAAGTTAACCAATTGAATGGAATATTTTTTAACAAAATGTTTGACAAAGTAGCAGAAAATTGTTCAATATGACCGTAAACTTGAATACATTTTGTTGTCCACTCATAAATATTAATTAATGAAATAGCTAATTGTTCTGAAACATAATACAACCGTTGTTCTTGATCATCCCTCTCTCGAAACATAGTAAACCTATGTTGTAATTTAAAGACATTGACTGATAATAATTCTTTGTTACAAACATCACATACTTGAGGGATATCCTTTATCTTGCGATAAATATACCCACTTACATATGAAACTGCTGAAAGTTCAACATCATTAAAATTTTCTACAATTGGGCCATTGAACTGAAATATTTCAGTATTGCTATATTCTGTTAATGGATGAATAGGGTTTTTTTAAATAATCTTGTAAATTTTCCAAACAATCAAAATGATCCTCTTCACAATTAGAATTGACTTTATATGGAGATATTAAATTATTAAGAATAGTGGTTTTCAAACTAGAAATGAATTGGACTGCAGAAGGATGTGTATTTCCTCTGCCAAGCTGCCTTATTTGACAAAATAAATTTTCCAGAGAATCTTGATTTACTAATCTTAAAGCCAGAAATTTAAATCCTTTACTTTGACAAAACTGCCACAAACGTATACTACCAGTGATTGAAATTAACAAACCTTTTTTAAATGGCATAGTATTTCTAATTGTGAAGGGTTCAGTTTTAGATTTAAATGCCCACTGATCAATTTTTTGCATCATCTTTTGCCAGAACTGCACATGTCCAGAGTTTGAATTCACACAACATCTGAGAAATTTAGAACTTTGTGGGTACAGTGTAATCCCATTTAAACTGTCAAAAAGTTTATCTATATTATCAATGAATTCTGAAGTATGAATTGCTTCAGCTGGTAGATGACCTGATGAACATAAAAAATTTATAGCAGATGCAACCCTATTGCTTAATGTTTTTGCAGCTATAGAAACTTTCATTTTATGGGAACCTTTTTTTTCAAAATAGCAATCTTTGAGAGA
This sequence comes from Octodonta nipae, assembly GCA_034190945.1. Classification (NCBI taxonomy): domain Eukaryota; kingdom Metazoa; phylum Arthropoda; class Insecta; order Coleoptera; family Chrysomelidae; genus Octodonta; species Octodonta nipae. The sequence continues at coordinate 79,350,263 of CM067219.1, forward strand.
ATATAATAAATTTACTCTGTTGTGTTTGTCAATATTAAAAGCATCCTGAATGTATTTCATTTTAACAATTTTATTTTTAGCTTTATTTAAGAAAATATCATAATTATATAAACAATTTCTGGTGTTTTTAAGGAGATGAGGAACATCAAAAATATGAATAATTGGACGTTCATTACAAAAATAAACATAATCATTATTTTTTTCATGTTCAGGTTCTACCAACTGCTTTATGCAAGAAACATTTGTGGTACCCTGATCACATATGCTACAGACAATCGTTAATCCAGTCAAATTTAGTTTTTCAATAACTTCAAAGAGAATTTTCTTGAGATCATCTGTTTTAACTACATCTTTGGTTAAATAATATGCTACAGGTTGCTTCCATTTCTTTCTTAAACCCTGAACCATAAACACTAAAGCATGATCTGCAATTTTATTGCACCTTCCCAAAGACCCTTGATCAACAAATCCTACAATTTTATCTAAACTAGAAACATATGTTAACTCAGGTGATATTGACATTTCATCAAAAATTAAAGAACAGTATTTATCAGAATTATTCATTTTTAGGACCCTATTTTTTTAATTTGCTAATTAGGTGCTGATTTAATCCTGCATGAAAAGGAATAGAATTCAAAGTGTTGAAGGTGAAGGTAACTTTAAACAACTACGCAAAAATCTATAAGACTTTGGTCCTCTTTTATATAATGCCAGAGCAAAAGCTTTATTCTTTAAACTCCAAATAGGTCTTTTCCTTGGTGCATTTACCAATAGTGAATTCAGAAAATCCATACCTGTAGCACTCAAAGATTTATTTAAACATGACAGAATAAATTGTTGATTATTTCTTAAAGATATATTTAATTTTTTTCTTGTAAGAACTAATGTTGATTTTAATTTACAAATTTTGGACTGTTGGTGACTATTAATTTTATAGAGAATTCTTTCACGAGAAGTCATTTGAGAAACATTTGTACATTTAATCTTTGTCAAAATACCTTGCTTAACTGCCCTGGAAGGTCTGGTAAATGAACATCTGCATATTTTACTACTAGAAGATGGTCCTGTACAAATGTCACATACTTTTGAAATTTTTGCAGTTGTAGGTAACCTTTCCAAAGAGTAATGTCATTTTAAGAATACTGCAAGTTCATTGTTACTTCCTATAGATATATTTTCATTTAATGGACAAGAAATACTACTGTTAATACTGGATTCATGAACACTACTTGGATTAAATATTGTTGGTATCGCATGTTTCAAAATTAGCCTTCTTTTTAAAGTACTTGTAAAGTATTTTGGCTCAAAATGGTCTTCACATATAAAAACTGAACTATGAGTAAATGAAACCAGATCTGAACAGTTTTCATTAATTATGTCAAACCATTTTTTCCGCATTTCTAAATCGCTAGGAAAAGAAAAAAAATGCTTTTGATTTACATTACTCAAACCCCTATGATATGCGTTCTGGCAAAAAGGGACTATGCATTTTCTCTTTGGAACTTTCAACAATTTCTCCATTTTAAATTATTTGTTTAAAAACTCACCTAGATATTCGTCTTTCGAAAATCGACTGGTTGTTTGCTATTACAGAAGATGACTAAAAAAGAAATGCGCAAATTATAGTATTTCATCTGCTGCCTACAGTAAGTAAAATGAATAACAATGGTAAATTTAACTTACCAAATCAGTTCAGTCGAATTCCTTTAAATTTATAGCCAATTACTTTAAGACAATCAAATATAATTCAAATTCAAAATTGAAATGCGCTGGAATCTTAGAGCATTTACTTTCTAGAGATAGCCTGCAGTGCACAAATGTCGTGGTAAGACTAAGGAGAGAGAGGGCAATAGAGAGGGCAAGAGGCTATTTCACTCGGTTGGGAGCCGCTTCCAATAAAGCATGTTGTTCATTGGCTGCGTCCACCGACCATCCACCCACTAAGTGAAATAGCCTCTTACTGTCTCTATTGCCCTCTCTTTCTAGCGTTGCCATGATTTTATGCTTGACAGGCTATATCTAGATTGTAAATGATCTAAGGCTGGAATTAAAAACAAAATTGTAAAGTCATATAGAATTGTCCTACGTTCTAAAATATCTAAAGTAAATCAGCATATAATAGAGGCGATAAGATATAATAACGTATTTCTAGTTATAAAAACATTTGGTTTGACAATTGTCCGTGTTTCCCATTTAGCATATGCAATTCGGTGCTCTCTCAGTTCCTTCTCTCTGGTACTGGGTACTTGATGCTAGAGTGCACATAAGATAAGTGGTGCCATTTTTTGCTCATTTGCCAGTAATAACAATCAATTTAAAATCGACACTGTGAATTATGCAACCGTGCTGACTCTAAGCATCAAGCATATTTGCCGAATTACTTGAAAAAAATAATCTTGAAAAACCTATTATATTCTTTTACGCTTTCTGCTGAATTATTGTTATAAGTTATAATCTAGTTTTATCTTTCAGTAATACGTGTGATTACATTTAAAAATGTAAATATTGCTAAAAATTGCCAAAATAGTTCAGGGGAGTCTGTCAAAGATGAATTAATTTCCAAAAGATAGAAATGCAGTGGGTGAAAAAGCAGGATTAAAAGAGGATTCTAGCGAACTTGCTGTTCTTTGTGCAATAAGTTTTCTGAACTAAAGTGTATAACTATAATTGATAAAATTAAGATATTACAAACCATATTTTTTTAAGTACTATTTGAGATGGAAAAACTTACACAGGATGGCAATAGAAAATTAAAATGAATTGCTCTTCAAACAATTTTTGAAAATAAAAGTAAATTTATCTTATTGGTATATGTTGTCAGCATTTTATAATTTAGGTGCTGAAACTGTGTAGATATTCTAAGCTTTACATTAAATCGTCAGATCTGGCAGCTTCGCGACAAACACTAAACATCTGTTCTCCCCCAGGAAATCAAGCAATTAATGGGGGAACCAATCAGCATTTAATCCATACGTTGACAACACTCTTCTTATGCACACCGTATGATTTGCAAATATTACCTATCTGTTATTATTAGTAAACCAAAACTGTGCTGATGACAGTTTCCCTATTGAAAGGTGCGTTGAGTGAAAAATAGGGTGGTTTTATGGTATAAAACTTTGTATTTATATGTCTGTGACACACCAAAGGTTCCACAGTTTTCCCATTATCCAGTTGACGTTTACGATTTTTGGGACTCATGATCCTCCCCCATCGGACCGCCACTGGTTGAAGGATACATATACAGCTGTGACAATGCTATTTCACATTTTAATCATTTAAGTTGTATAGATTGTTTGTGAAATGTTCCAAATTAATACACCGCTGGCATATGTTTATCGGTTAGATTTTTTCAGCAGTCTGTATGTAATTTTGATACTTAGAGCATTTTCTTTCTAGAGATAGCCTGCAGTGCACAAATGTCGTGGTAAGACTAAGGAGAGAGAGGGCAATAGAGAGGGCTAGAGGCTATTTCAGTAGGTTGGGAGCTGCTTCCAATGAAATACGTTCAGCATGTTGTTCATTGGCTGCTTCCACCCACTAAGTGAAATAGCCTCTTACTGTCTCTATTACCCTCTCTTTCTAGCGTTGCCACGATTTTATGCTTGACAGGCTCCGTTGTCCAGTCTTCATTGACATGTACTCGGATCTGTCGGATGGAGATACCCTCTCGCTGTTCCATCTTCAGACAATGTCCGCATTCATCCCTGCAGGGTCTTCTTGACAGGGCATCGGCATTATTATGCAACCGACCGGCACTGTGTTCAACCTTGAAATTGTATTGCTGAAATTTCTCCATCCACCTGGCCAGTAGTCCTTTCGGTGTCTTCTTGTCCATCAGACATTTGAGTGCTGCTTGATCTGTTCGGATTAGGAAATCACGACCATAGATGTATTTGTGGAAATGGTCTACAGCCCTTATTATTGCAAGAAGTTCTTTTTAGAGGACACAAAAATTTCTTTCCGGTTTAGAGAATCCACGGCTGTAGTACTCGATCACCCTCTCTTCACCATCTTGCACCTGGGATAGGACGGTCCCCAAACCTGTGTTCCTGGCATCGGTGTCTAAGATGTACTTGCCAGACTGTGTGGGTAATGTTACTTATTTTTAAAACATAGAACACTTTTTCGCCTTGAGTTTCAGCTTAGCATTCCTAATTCGTGGAAAAAACTTCGCCCAGGTTCTTCAGATGGTCGTCGAATGTATGACCCATGACCAGAATATGTAAACGCGAGATGTAATGATCGACATCTAGGATTTTCAGGAAAACTAGCATAGTATATATATGATATATATTGTTTCTGATGAAGGTTCCCGACCAGAAACAAGTAATTCAATATCTCTGACAAGTGAACTAACCTGAAAATTGTATCGTGACATTCTGTCCTAGGAGTTACGGGAGAGCAACAATTACACGGAACGGCTCCAGATTCGGAACCTCTAGTGCTAGTTTCCCCGAAAATCCTAGATGTCGATCATTACATCTCGCCTTTACATATTTAACGATATGTATCAAATACGTAAAGAATTGTTCGAGAGGACATTCTATTGTAGGAAGCGCAACTGATGACACGCAAAATCGGGTGGTTTCATTCCTTTTTTTTAACTAACACAACGGGAGCAGACCATGGGCTGATGGATGGCTCAATAACTCCATTTTGCAACATGGACTCTATGTTTTCCTCGACTGCCTGTTGTTGCCCCAATGGTAGTTGCCTAGGTGGTATTCTGATGGGTTGAGCCTTCCCGGTATCCATGTATTCCGGACAACACTGCCTGGAGGGATGGTTCTGGTTCTTCCTGGCTGAAGGAAAGTGCTCGCACCCCCGATTTGGACATGTTAATGACTGCCTCTACTTCCTAAGCCTGAAGTAAAGCTTCATTACTTTTCTTGACGCCACTAAGTTTTAGATTTTTTTGTACTTCCACATCCCTGTGTGGACAATTGGTCTTTAGTTTCCTCTGACAGGTCTGGGTAGGACAAGTCTGCTAAACGTCTAATCTCTGCTTCAAATTCTTGAAGGCTCTCTCCAGATTTTTTCGTTTTTCCACTTAGTTGTTCCTGGTATACTTGGCTCAAGGATTGATTGTCGTAACTTTTGCCTAAAATGGTGATGATCTTATCAACATTACCTCGTTCATCAACTCCAAGGCTTTGGAGGAGCTCTAATGCCGAACCTCTCAAAGAAATTACCAGAGAGGTAGTTTTTTCTTGGTTATCCCATCCATTAGCAGTAGCCACGGCTTCAAATTGCCATTTATACATAAGCCAAGATGAACTGCCATCAAATGTGGGTGGTTTGCTAACGGAACCTTTGGTACTCATAGTGTTCTGGTATTTTCCTCGCTGTAAGTCCTGTTGTATTTTTTAAATTTTTGTTTCTACTTTGTTTTGGATAGCACTGATTTTCTTTTAAACTGTGTTTTGACCCGAACTGATTTCAAATTTTACCTGACTGGATGGAATCGATGTCAACTTTGATTTCAAGAGTCTACTTTTTAGGAACTTTATGTCGTCGTTTATTTCTTTTATGTCTGATTCTATTTGCAATCTTTCATTCACTGTTTCATTAACTTGCGATAATATTTGCATTAATTGTTCAAATTGCTGTTGTCTTTTTAATTCATCAGTTTGTCTCTTTTTTTCTAATATTTTCAATTCATTTTGTGTCTTCAATTAATTTTTGTTGTTCATTTTTCATTATGGAAACAAGATTTCGTTGTTCACTTTTCATCGTAGAAACAAGATTTTGTTGCTTTTCATCTGTATTAGTTACAAGGTTCTGTTTTACGTTTTTCACCAAAAAATTTCACTAACCTTTGTTGAATTTCTTCTTGATGTTGTTTCTCCTTCTTGTGAAGTTTTTCCAGGACCTGAACTATTTTTTCAACTAGTCCATCCGTAACTTGGTTGAATATATTTTTTTGTAGTCTCTTCCAGTTTTTCCATACGAGCCATAAATCAAATTACGACGTTAATTTCCTCAATCGCTCTTGCCTGACACCAAATTGCAATAAACTTGGTGGGTTCAAATTAAATTTTAACAACTAATATTCAGTTCACTTTCTAGAACTTTATTTACACATCAATATCCACAGCTGATTTCGCAAACAATTTACATCAAAATAATAGCACATAATCTAAGCTGAACTAACTGTGGAATGTCCAGCCATTCTATTTATAATCCACATCGAACTCTCTAGCAAATTTCGAGGGTCATCTCCCAGTTCGTGTAGCGTTTGCCGGAGTGTTATTGAAATTTCCAGTCAGGTTGACCTTGTACAAGATCTCTTTTTAGGGTTCAATATACAATATACGGATACCCTTATAATATCACTCCGGATTGCTGCCTGTGTCACATCACAGCAATTTTCTCTTAAACTACTGAACGGAAGAGGTTGAAATTTGGTATCAATGTATAGTTTAGTGACCCGATCAGGAGTACATATCGTAAAAGAAAAAAAATTGATTTTAGGGGTACTTCTGGGGGGGGGGAACTAAAAAATCGACCGTCCCCCCCTGATCTCCGAAACTACTGAGCCTTTAATTTTTTTGCAAAAAATAGGAAATATAGAACGTTGCCCGAACTTTACAGGAAAAATAAGGAGAAACCATTAATATTAATTTTGGCGGCAAATTATAGAATTAAATAAAAATTTTAAAATAAAAAAAATTCAAACGCATCATGCAATATATCAAATGAAAGAGTTCATTCTGAGGAACACAAATATATTTTTATCATATTTAAAAAAAATTATTTAAAAAGATATTAACGAAAATATACCAAAATTTACCCAAATTCCCCCCCCCCTTATCTCCAAAACTATAAAACGTAAAGTTTTGAAAAAAAATAGAGGTATAGGTTTTGATCTGAAGTTTACTAAAAAAATAAGGGGAAACCTCTACTTTTAATTTTGGGGGGCAAATTACAGAATTAAATGGAAAATATAAAATTAAAATTGTTTCTAACCCATCATGTTATATATCAAATGAAAGGACTCATTACGGCGAAAACAAATATATTTTTTTCATATTTTTAAAATAAATTAATTAAAAGATATTAACAAAATATAAAAAAAATTACCCATTCCCCCCCCCCTTATCTCCGAAACCATAAGCTGGAAAATTTTGAAAAAAAATGGAGGTATAGCCCCTCACCTGAACTTTACTGGAAAAATAAGGAGAAACCCCTAATATTTATTTTGGGGGGCAAATTATAAAATTAAATGGAAAATATGAAATTAAACTTGTTTCTAACCCATCATGTTATATATCAAATGAAAGGGCTCATTATGACGAAAACAAATATATTTTTTTCATATTTTTAAAATAAATTAATTAAAAGATATTAACATCTATATAAAAAACTTTACCCATTCCCCCCCCCCTTATCACCGAAAACAAGCTGAAAAATTTTGAAAAAAATTGAAGTATAGCCCCTCACCTGAACTTTACTGGAAAAATAAGGAGAAACCCCTAATATTCATTTTGGGGGGCAAATTATAGAACTAAATGGAAAATAAAAAAATATATTGTTGCTAACGCGTCATGTAATATATCAAATCACAGGGCTCATTATGACGAATACAAATATATATATTTTTTTAATGAATATTTTAAAATATATTAAAAAAATATTTTAAAAACATTACCCAATCCCCCCGTTATTCCGCAAACTATTCTATTATTTGGCCTCCAAATAATAGAATTAAACGGAAAATAAATTATTAGAAAACCCCCATAGTAATTTTAGGCACAAATTATAAAATTAAATGGAAAATAAAGATTCAATTTTCAAAAGCATCATGTAATATATCAGATAAAAGGCTCATTATGTGAATTACAAATATATCATATTTTTAAATAATTTGTTGAAAAGATATTAACAAAAATATTAAACATCGACTTAATTCCCACTTTAGAAACTACACTATTTAAATTTTGAAAAATATATTTTATTTGTATTTTTTAATAATTTGAATAACAGATTTATAATTTAAAACTTGACCTATTTTGCCCTTTATCTTCCAATCCTCAAAACTCAGACAGGAGATTATAAAAGATTTCTCTGAAAGTTTATTAGTAAAATAAAACTCTACTGTTAATTTTTGGGGGCCAAATTAGAAAATTAAATACATATGTATTCTGATAAAAATCAAGCGAATCCTGAAGCAGATAAAATAAAAAGTCTATGTGGGGAAAATGAAAGTGTATATTTTTTATAAATTTAAAACGCTTCCTTTAAAAGATATAAGGGTAAATATAAGAAAATGCACTCATTCCCTGCTTGTCTGAGTATGCGAGTCCAACTCGCACTTGACCAAATTATTTTATATTTCAGTCGGCTTAAATGTTTTACGTTGTTTTAGTCAGGAGCGGCTTAGATAAATTTTACATGTTTGAAGGGCTTTGAAAAATGGGCGAATTTAACTAATTAATATGTATAGTTTTAATTAGTTACAATCTTTTAGGATCCCCCGTCCTTACTTTTCTAGATAATGTTTTATACATTAAATGATTTTTCCCTATGTACTGGTTTCCTTACGTCATAGTTTTTTATTACATAATGATGTTTTATTGCATATTGTTTTATTTTTTATTTTTTTCGAGCATACTGTTTTTCAGTAGAATTCCACTTCATAGATTACATTTTCCGCACATATGATTTTTTTATGTAAATGTTTCACATAGTTTTCCGGGCGATTATTCTCAAGACATATCCGCAGACAAATTCACTTTTCCGTTTAGCAAATGGCTCTGACTGAAAATGGAATTCAATCATTGTTTTAACGGTCCAAAATTCGAGATGGGGCCTAATAATGAATTGTTCCTGTCTGAAAACACCATATTGTGCTTGATATGATTGTATGAGATGATATGTATAAGGTGAGTGAGTTTTAGAACCTATTATAACAAGGACCTGCCACCCAAGTTCATCTTATCTATTTTGTGTTTTTTTAAATGTGCATTATTTCTTCAGTAAAAAGTTAGGGCAGGCCTTGTAGATTATAACGTCTTAATATTGCTTTAACCATTGACGATTTTTTAAATTTCTTGCCATATTCTATGTTTATTAAGTTTAAAAATGTTTTTTTATAAAAATCCCATCTACTTTATGCTTTGTGTTACTTGGTCATCTCCACTGATTACCACTTGCACTAAAAAGTTATGAGCACTATGTTGAGTGAAGTAAGACCCTCTAGGGGGATTTCACCTTGTCGAGATGGAAGGGTTCAGAAACCTTTATCTTGGGAGCGATGCCGGTGGGAGCTCAGCTACTGGTAGTCCCACCCATGCCGGTAAGGTCACAAAGGGACGAAGGCGTCTGGCCTAGAGTGGGCTGCTGCAAATAGCGTCGATACCCAAAATGGGAGCCTGAATCAGCGCTCGTCAACACGTTTGACAAGCAAGGCTATTTAATGACAAACCTATCTAACAATGCCAAGCTCTAAAACAATAATGGATATACCCCTGGCACGTCTGATCAGAAGAACAAAGTCTCGGACTGACAAAAAGTTTGTCTGCCTCAACGATTCTGAGGGAGGCAAGAAATTGACGAAACACTCTGCAAAACTAATGATAGCCACTTACAGCGGCAGATCTTTAAAAAAACGATGACCAACTAAATGACATAGAAAATTAAATAACCAACATAAAACGGCACATCATCGACATCTCAAAGTCAGGAGAACAGGAGAGGATCTAACAATATTAAATTCAGGTCCTTATCGACAAAATTAGTATGACGCAGAGATAGTATTCGAAGATATAATAAAAGCTAGGCAAGAAAACAAAAGCACCCAGGATATCACTATGGGAGATTTCAATGCTATACTAGGATAACAAGTCACAAAAGAAAAGTGTATATAGGATAATTTATATTTAAAAAAGAATCGATTTCAAACAGTTTTTTTTTCTCTCTCTCTCTCTGATATTTTTCAGTTTTATATATTGTTACGAAATTTACATAGGCCGGCCCTGGCTTCATTCCGATGAGACATCAATCGCTGGGTTAATAAAAAGTTAGAGTGGAATTTTCGAAATGGCGCCAAACAGCATTCTCGACGGTGGGCAGAAAAAGGTAGTACCATCGAGAACGACAAATTAACCTACTAAAAGAAACATTAATTTTACAAGTTAGTTAGTCTTGGTGTGTTCAGCTTATTTTGTTGTTACTATGTAAATATTAGAATCAGCTCAATTAATGCAAATAGCATCGCAAGTTTTATTTATTTATTTATTTATTTTATTCTTATACGGGTAACCCCATTTACATAAAATACCAAAAACAAAAAATTTTGAGAAATATTCTAAATCTAAAAAATACAAAACACACAAAAAACATATAAACCTAAAGTTGACATGACTAACATTGAACTCAACTTTTAGAAATAATACAAAATACAAAATAAAATATAGCTAATTAAAATTAAAATTATAATTAAAATACATGTTGGCACGAACAAAAGATAACACATCAAAACAAAACAAACGGCAGCATTAAATATTATAATATATAATATATGCGAGGAGTACTGATTGGCTGTACGCATTAACCTAGTCATTGTCCCTGCTCAAACCCATTTTAAATGCTACGATACGAAGAAATTTATTTTGAACTTTCTCAATATTAGCTATATGTGTGTTATAGTGGGGTTCCATATGACAGAACAGTACTCCAGAATAAATCGTACTAGTGAACAATAAACGAATCGTATTATGAGAAAATGTTTTAGATGAACGATTGATAAAACCCAAAACCTTGTAACTCTTGGAAACAACTAGATCAATGTGTCTACGAAAAGTCAGAGAATTATCGAAAACGACACCAAGGTCACGAATTTCACTTACTCGCTGTATCGTTTGTGAATTAATAGCGTGAGAAATGATTATAGGTTGTGAAATTTTTGCAAAAGTAATAATAAAATATTTATTGATATTCAGGTCAAGATCATGGCTAATACACCAGGCAAATAAAGAGTTTAAATAGAATTGGAGTAATATAGCATCATTTCAAGTTGCAATTTCTTTAAACAGTTTGAAATCATCAGCATACATTAAGATATTACAATGATTAATAATTTTGCCAATATCATTAATAAATAAATTAAAAAGAAATGGTCCCGCGTGAGAGCCCTGTGGAACTCCTGAAGACACTCTTATAATCCTGGAAATAATACCCCCCACTTGAACATAATGGTATCGGTCTGAGAGATAACTCTTAGTCCACTCTAAAAGTGGCCCATAAAATCCTAGAGCATGAAGTTTGGCCAAAAGTAATCTATGGTTAACTTTATCAAACGCTTTAGCCAAATCCGTATAAACAGAGTCAACTTGTAGTCTATTCTCCAAAGTTTTTACTATAAATGACTCGTAGACGGCCAAATTGGTTAAAGTAGATCTACCCGAAAGAAATCCATGCTGTTCGTTAACAAAAATGTGTTTAAATTACCATGATAAGAATTGAGAGAAAAAGTAATAATTTCCGGATCTCCGATTGCAAGCATACAGCTCGGTAATTCTCAATATTTTCTTTAGATCCACCTTTGTGGATTGGCGTCAGGTAGCTATGTTTTCAAAAACTGGCAAACTTTCCTGATGACAGTGACAAGTTAAAAATTGTTTTCAGAGGAAGCGCTAGAGTGTAGACACAGTTTATTAAAAAATGCGATGGAATACCATCAGGGCCAAACGAGAGCTTTATCAGAAGTTCATTAAATCTGCTAATGATGTCTGCTACAGTTATACAAAAGGAAGACAAGTTAACAGAGTTTTCATAATGAAAATGAGGCACATTAATGTTCTGATCCAATTTATAAACCGTTGAAAAGTAGGTAGCAAAAAGACCTGCAGTTTCCTCAGCCCCGCTGCTTATTTCATCCTTATAAAACATGGATATCGGAAGATTAAAAGACTTTTTCATGCAATTAATATACCCCCAATGAAACAGTTAATGAAAGAATGCAAATAATATAATCAGACATAAAAGAAATAAACGACGACATAAAGATCCTAAAAAGGAATGTGGAGACTCTTGAAATCAAAGTAGATAACATCGATTCCATCCAGAGCCCGGTGAAATTTGAAATCAGTTCCATTAAAAACACAGTTCAAAGTGAAGTACAAGATAAAATCAGTGCCATCCAAAACAAAGTGGAAACCGAAATTAAACATTTACAAGAAGATTTGCAGAGAGTGAAATACCAGCACTCCGAGTGTACCAAAGATTCCTTTAGTAAACCACCCACATTTGATGGCAGCTCATCTTGGCCCATGTATAAACAGAAATTTCAAGCCGGGGCTACAGCTAATGGATGGGATAACCAAGAAAAATCTACGTCTCTTGTAATTACCTTAAAAGGTCCGGCCTTAGAACTCCTCCAAAGCATTCCAGTCGATGAACAAGGTAATTTCGACAAGATCATCGCCATCCTGGATAAAAGATACGGTAATCAATCAATCCCTAAGCCAAGTATACCAGGTGCAACTAAGCGGAAAAACGCAAAAATCCAGAGAGAGCCTTCAAGAATTCGAAGCAGAGTGTAGACGGCTAGTACACTTGTCCAACACAGATCTGCCAGAGGAAACGACAGACCAGTTGGCGACACAGAGTTTCATAAACAGCATCAGAGATGTGGAGGTACAAAACGATCTAAGACTTAGTGGCATCAAGAAGAGTAATGAAGCTCTACTTCGGAGTTTGGAAGTAGAGGCCGTCATGAACATGTCAAAGCCGAGGGTCCGAGCAGTTTCCTTCAACCAGGAAGAGCCAGAGTCACCATTTCAAGCACTGTTGGCTGGTATGAACAAACTATTAGAACAGTCACAGAGTACTGATACCAAAAGAGCATGTTACCGTTGTGGACGGACAGGGCACTTCCAACGCGACTGCAGAGTCAAGCTACCTGAACGATCCCCGACCAGGGGTAACCAACAGAACAGCCACATGTCCAGGGACCGTCAGCCAGTCAGCATAAGGGAGCGAATGCTGACTAACCCTCCACCAGCCCCCAAAACGTTATCCATCCGGGGATTTTACCGAGATAGCAGCAGCCTAGTCATCAGGGGCACCATCAATAGCCGAGCAATTACCATCACCATCGACACCGGCGCCGCTGCGTCCAATGCCAAGTCCAGGGTTTTGAGAGCATCAGAAATCCGGCCAGTTATCAACAACATCCAGCTCAGAACAGTCACTGGCGAGTCCATGTCACAATACAGGGTGAAGCAGATGTCCTGCTACAGTTAGGGGACAACATAATCCTGCATAGGGTCCTAGTAGCGGAGATTGAAGACGATTTTATACTGGGTATGGAACTAATCAGCTAGCATGGGTTCATGTTCGACCCGAGATATGATGTTCTTCCTAAATGAAAAATTTGTATTGACACGACCCGTCAACAGCTCAGCGACCTCCATAACACTTGTAGCAAAATCCTCAGCCAGAATTCCCGAGCGAACGGAACAGATTATTCATGGGCAGCTAGAAAGCAATCCTGGGAGCTGCGTTGGAATGGTGGAACCCGTACACTCAGCTCATGACTACTTAGTTCGACGGGCTATAGTTAAAACCGGACGAGATATACCAATTAGAGTCATGAATTTGTCCAACAACGACATCAGAATTGCCAGTAGAGACCATCATCAATTGCAAAGAAGAGTACCAGACGTCAGTGAAGGAGACAGGGTCCAGTAAAGAGTTCCTACAACAGTTTGCTGACCATTTGACACCCCTTACACCAGAGGAACAGAAGAAAGCCAAGCAATTTATCACATTTATCAAAAAAAGATGGAACCACCGGTCGCACCAACATCATTCCGCACCGAATAGATACCGGAAAGGCTCAACCCATCAGAATACCACCTAGACGACTACCATTGGGGCAAAAACAGAAAGTCGAGGAAAACATCGAGTCCATGTTACAAAATGGAGTTATTGAGCTATCCATCAGTCCATGGACGATGGAACCACCCGATTTTGCGTGGATTACAGAAAGCTGAATGACGTCACGAAGAAAGACAGCTATCCACAAGCCCGAATCGATGACACACTGACCACACTAGCAGGGTCCCGTTGGTTCTCCACACTAGACCTAAAGAGTGGATATTGGCAGGTTGGTCTAAACAAAAACGACAGAGAGAAGACAGCGTTCTCCACCAGTAAAGGGCTGTTTCAATTCACGGTCATGCTATTTGGGTTATGTTATGCTCCCGCTACATTTAAGAGGCTAATGTATTGAGCGGGTTGACATGGAGAACGTGCTTAGTATACCTCGACAACATTCTGGTCATGGGTCAGACATTGACGACCATTTGAAGAACCTGGGTGAAGTATTCTCCACAATTAAGAACACCAACCTGAGACTCAACCCGAAGAAGTGTTCCATGTTCCAAAAAGAAGGACCAAATGCCTGATCCAGACATCGAACCAATCCTGTAACTCAAAACGAGAGCGGCACCCAGGCCACGATGGGACGAGGTAGCTATACACTCGGGCGTCCTGAAATCGTTATGGGCCCAATGGGACTCTCTAAGAGTAGAGAATGGGATGCTCAAGCGAGTTTGAAAGCACTGATGGCCGAGAAACCAAGTCCCAACTGGTAGTTCCGAAGAAAAAGGTACCAGCCATCCTGACCGAAGTATATGATGGGATTACCGGAGGCCATCTGGGCATGAATAAAACCCTAGACAAAGTTCGCCAGCGGTACTACTGGGTGAATTACTTCCGAAGACGTCAGAGCTTTGTGCCGCAAATGTGACACCTGTGCAGCCAGTAAGGGCCCGAAGACCCGGACCGAGGGCAAAATGCGGCAGTACAATGTAGGCGTCCCATTTGAGAGAATTGCCATCGATGTCGCCGGTCCGTTTCCCGAGTCTGAGAGGGGGAACCACCCTATCCACCCTATTGACTGTTTCTATTTTTATATTATTTGAATCACATTTTATACCTATAATTTTAATATAATAAAAGCTAGGCAAGAAAACAAAAGCACCCAGGACATCATTATGGGAGATTTCAATGCTATACTAGGACCAGTCACAAAAGAAAAGTGTATAGGACTTCAAATAAAACAGAAATTCACTGAAGTGTAGTCTCTTAATTACTGTTTTTTTCTGATTTTCTGGAAAATCGTAAATCTCACGTTATAGAAAATTGTATGGTACCTTTCCGCAATATTACTTACGACAATGGAGTTTAAATCATCAAAATTGCCCCAGTCGTCTTTGAGTAATCACTGAGCATACATAAAAAAGATGTTTTAGAAGTCGGTTAAAAATACACTAAAAATGGACATGGAACGGCCCAGATGTAAAGGCAAAAAACCAAATTGACTTTAGCCTAACATTATCAAAAAAGCTTATACATTTCTAAACATAGTTAATATAGGAAGTCATCATAATATGGTAAAAGAAATAATTAGCAATATTTTAAAAAGTAGAAACAAATACAGAAAATCAAAGAAGATTGAAATAGAAGCAGCCCAAACATAGTGTATAACTATAATTTTGCCCCGCCCCACATTTTAGGTATTACATATAGTAGAATACATTTAACAATTTTTTTTTAACATTTTTTAGTCACCCTGTCAAACTGTAATTCTACTCCGCACTCGATTCCAACAACGTTGTATCTGCAACTACTTATGGGCAACTCAAAAAAACATTTTTCGTACGACTCTGTGTAACTATAATTCCACCAATACCCAACATATTTCATCCAAACTGCAACTGTTCATTGGCCACCCTATATAACTTAAGAACATAATTCAAATATACCTGCTTACATAACACATTTTTTCTAAGATCTTTTTAAATTATAATTCTATACTACCCTTGTTTCAATCACATTGTATATACAACTACTTATGAGACAAACAATAGAACACTTCTTTATCCACCTTATAAAAATATAATTCCAAACACCAGTCTTTCAACCACCTGGAATATGCAACTACTTATGGCCCAACAAATTTAACTCCACCCTTATTTCAACTACATTGTATAATATGCCGCGGCCTATGGGCCTCACAATATAACTTTTTTTAAAAGAATTCTTAAACCCCTGTAATTCTACTCCGCTATCTACACCGATCTTAAATATTGTACACCCTGTAAAATTACGCTTGATATATCAATTGATTTTTTTTTAATCGAAACATGTTACTTCCATTGGCATACCCCGAATTTTGAATTAAGCCAATGCAAGTATCTAATGTTTGGGGCATGCGGAGGAACCAATAGAATAATTGTGTATTACCCAACATCGTAGAAGTTTTTTCACTATATCTACTGTTTCTGTCAATGTAGGGAGATAAAATGTTCACCGGATTTTAAGTCAACCTATAGTCTTTGCAACAAAAAGGATTCAGCAAAATCTGTTCAGTACTTCTTACGTATTGCCCGAACAAACAGACAATTACAATTTTATAATAGTATAGATAGAGCAAGATAGATTTCCAACAGGAGCCATTTCAGAAATGACATGGCACCATTGGCAATCTACGCAAAATGAGAATATTTATGAAAAAATCAATCTTCTTGTGCGAATGGCATTTGTAAACTACGATAAAGTCCTTCGACTCTGGGACATTGGGCAATAATGGACGAGTTAGATCATGACCTCAGATCCAAAAATCTACTACTAAAAAACATATTTCAAAAAACCCCGGCCACAATTAGATTTTACGAAGATTCATATAAGATACTTATCCTCAGAGGAATGAGACAAGGTTTATCTGTTCACCCTAGCCCTCAAGAAATTAAACTGGACAAATATGAGAGTTAACATCAGCGGAGAAAGGCTCTGCAATTTAAGATTCGCAAATGTTGTGGTCAGAATCGCCGAAAAAGAAGTTTAATATGGATAATACGAAAACAATATGCTCAGAAAAGACACGGATTACAAAAAATGGAAAACAGAAAACGTTCAAAAATATGTATTCTTAGGACTACAGATAAAATAATATGCTCAGAAAAGATACGGATTACAAATAATTTGGTCAAGTGCGAGTTGGACTCGCATACTTAGGGTTCCGTACCACCTTCAAGATTCGAATATTCCAGTTTCAGACAAACAGGGAATGAGTGCATTTTCTTATACTTACCCTTATATCTTTTAAAGGAAATGTTTTAAATTTATAAACAATTTGGTCAAGTTTGAGTTGGACTCGCATACTTAGGGTTCCGTACCACCTTCAAGATTCGAATATTCCAGTTTCAGACAAGCAGGGAATGAGTGCATTTTCTTATATTTACCCTTATATCTTTTAAAGGAAACGTTTTAAATTTATAAACAATTTGGTCAAGTTCGAGTTGGACTCGCATACTTAGGGTTCCGTACCACCTTCAAGATTCGAATATTCCAGTTTCAGATAAGCAGGGAATGAGTGCATTTTCTTATATTTACCCTTATATCTTTTAAAAGAAGCGTTTTAAATTTAGAAAAAATATACACTTTGATTTTCCACACATAGATTTTATTTTATCTGCTTTAGGATTCGCTTGATTTTTATCAGAATACATATGTATTAAATTTTCTAATTTGACCCCCAAAAAGTAACATTAAAGTTTTATTTTACTAATAAACTTTCAGAAATGACTTTTATAATCTACTGTCTTTGTTTTGAGGCTCTGTATATTGGAAGAAAAAGGGCAAAATAGGTCAAAGTTTAAATTATAAATTATTAAATCTGTTATTCAAATTATTAAAAATATAAATAAAATATATTTTTCAAAATTTAAATAGTGTAGTTTCTAAAGTGGGAATTAAGTCGATGTTTAATATTTTTGTTAATATCTTTTATACAAATGATTTAAAAATATGATATATTTGTAATTCACATAATGAGCCTTTTATCTGATAGGTATATTACATGATGCGTTTGAAAATTGAATCTTTTTCCATTTAATTGTATAATTTGTCCCTAAAATTACTATGGGGGTTTTCTAATGATTTATTTTCCGTTTAATTCTATTATTTGGGGGCCAAATAATAGAATTAGGGATTTTTTTCATATTTTTCCTGTAAACAAAAAATGAGGTCTTAGAGTTTGGGGAATAACGGGAAGAATGGGTAATTTCTATAAAATATTTTTTAATATATTTTAAAATATACATTTTAAAAAAATTAAAAAAATATATTTGTATTCGTCATAATGAGCCCTGTGATTTGATATATTACATGAGCCGTTAAAAACAATTATAATTTTTTATTTTCCATTAAATCTACAATTTGCCCCCCAAAATGAACATTAGGGGTTTCTCCTTATTTTTCCAGTAAAGTTCAGGTGAGGGGCTATACTTCCAGTTTTTCAAAATTTTTCCGCTTATGGTTTCGGAGATAAGGGGGGGAATGGATACATTTTTTAATATTTTTGTTAATATCTTTTAAATAATTTATTTTATAAATATGGAAAAAAAATATTTGTTTTCTTCATCATGAGCCCTTTTATTTGATATATAACATGCTGGGTTAGAAACAATTTTAATTTTATATTTTCCATTTAATTCTATAATTTGCTCCCCAAAAAAATATTAGGGGTTATTCCTTATTTTTCCAGTAAAGTTCAGGTGAGGCGCTATACCTCCATTGTTTTTTCAAAATTTTCCAGGTTTTGGTTTCGGAGATAGGGGGGAAGGGTAAAATTTTTTATATTTTTGTTAATATCTTTTTATAAATTTATTTTAAAAATATGAAAAAAATATATTTGTTTTCGTTATAATGAGCCCTTTCATTTGATATATAACATGATGGGTTAGAAACAATTTTAATTTTAATTTTTCATTTAATTCTATAATTTGCCCCCCCCCAAATAAATATTAGGGGTTTCTCCTTAATTTTCCAGTAAAATTCAGGTGAGGGGCTATACCTCCATTTTTTTCAAAATTTTACAGCTTATGGTTTCGGAGATAAGGGGGGAATGGGTAATTTTTTTTTATATTTTTGTTAATATCTTTTAATTAATTTATTTTAAAAATTTGAAAAAAATATATTTGTTTTCGTCGTAATGAGCCCTCTCAGTTGATATATAACATGATGTGTTAGAAATAATTTTAATTTTATATTTTCCGTTTAATTCTGTAATTGGCCCCCCAAAATTAAAAGTAGAGGTTTCTCCTTATTTTTCCAGTAAACTTCAGGTCAGAACCTATAAATCTATTTTTTTTTTCAAAACTTTACGTTTTATAGTTTCGGTGATAAGGGGGGGGATGGGTAAAATTTGGTATATTTTCGTTAATATCTTTTTAAATAATTTTTTTAATATCAAAAAAATCTCTTTGTGTTCTTCAGAATGAGACCTTTCATTTGATATATTACATGATGCGTTTGAAATTTTTTTTTATTTTTAAATTTTTATTTAATTCTATAATTTGCCCCCCAAAATTAATATTAATGGTTTCTCCTTAATTTTCCTGTAAAGTTCGGGCAACGCTGTATATTTCCTATTTTTTTCAAAATTTTAGTCTGAGTAGTTTCGGAGATCGGGGGGGGGTCGATTTTTTTAGTTTTTCCCCCCAGAAGTATATGTACTCCTGATCGGGTCATCAAACTATACATTGATACCAAATTTCAACCTCTTCCGTCCAGTAGTTTAGGAGAAAATGGCTGTGATGTGACAGAGGCATAAATCCTGAGTGATATTATAAGGGTATCCGTATATTGTATATACGGAACCCTAAAAATGGAAAACAGGAAACATTCAAAAATATGTATTCTTAGGACTACAGATAGTACGTAATTGGTAAAAACGAAACAAGAGCAGTAAAGGTGAAAAAACAAGTCGATTAGGATGGGCTGCGTTCGGAAGACTCTATCACATAGTAAAAAATAAAAAAAATACCACAACATCTTAGAAGCAAATTCATACTCCCTATCATTAAGTTTGGAGCACAAACATGGACCCTCACACAACACATAACTCATCAACTAAAACAGCACAGAGGGCAATGGAAAGATAGAGTTGTATATATCACGGAGAGACCTACATCGTAATGATTGGATTAGAACAAAGTCACCGATATAATTGACAGAATTACCAATCTGAAGTCTGGCTACGCTAGTCACGTTGCAAGAACTGAAGATGGTCGATGGAATGGTAGAAGATGGGATGGAAAAAGAGGAAGAGAAAGACCGGGTATGAGATGATATGACTATATCAAAAAAGTGTCAGGACTGAGCTGCAGGAGACAGATAGAGACTTATGCTTAATACTGGGCACAAAAACGCTCATAAAAATAAAATATCTTTCGTATTATTATTTAAAATCTAGGTAAATTATAGTTTAATTTTTTTATAGAGGTAATTACCAGACTTGTGATGCACATTTCGGAAAAACAGTAACTGTCACTTCAAGTTTATAATAAATACTATTAAGTATTGTAAAATTTTTGCACTATCCGGAAACATATATGAAATGTTCTGTAAAGTAATAAAAAGTAATGTTACGAGAACTCATCCGACAGCTGGCGCAATCGGCCATCAACCAATTCGTGGAAGGGCCATTATTCCGAGACTTCTGGGAATCCGAAATGTTTTCTCTCTCAACAGGCCTACCGCTGCCGTTACTGGGAATTCCCTTAAAGCTTCCAGAACATGAAAGAGTTTCCCGATGGTTCGTGGACTTACCAGACAATTCGCAGATAAATATATAAATATGAACAGCTGGCGATAGGAGGCATTCAGTTTTCGTCGGTCCTATTTTATAGTTAAGATAAAATGTAAATAGTTACTTGTGAATATAAATTGTTTTAAAGTAGTGGAAATAAATTAGAATAGTTGGACTGTTTTTAAATAAATCCAAGAATTGAACTGAACCCGAGTGTGAAAATAAAAACATTTCAGTGGTGTCAGGTGTGGGGTTTGTGCAGCAAGTAATGGGCCTCAGAAGCGACCAAAAGCTCCCATGAAGCAATATAACGTGGGCAGTCCATTCGAAAGAGTAGCCATTGATGTTGCCTATCCATTTCCTGAATCCGACTCTGGAAATAAAAACATTGTGGTGGTGACGGACTATATTAGTAAAGGGGCCGAACCGTATGCCTTTCCGAATAAAGAAGCCTTGACCGTTGCCGATGTCCTTGTCAAGGAATGGATTAGTCGTTTTGGTGTTCCCTTGGAGTTGCACTCAGACCAAGGTAGAAATTTCGAGTCTGCACTTTTCCAAAACGTCTGCAAGCTCTTGAAGATCAATAAAACACGGACGACAGCATTACACCAGCAATCCGATGGAATGGTAGAACGGATGAATAGAACTATTGACCGCCATTTGTCAAAGGTAGTCTCTGACCACCAAAGAGACTGGGATCAGTATCTGCACTTGTTTCTAATGGCATATCGTTCGTCTGTGCAGGAGTCCACGGGTCAGACCCTGGCCAGTATTATCATGGGACGAGAATTAAGACTACCATGCGATTTGAAGTTTGGATGTCCCCCAGGAGAAGAAACATCAGGTGAGAACTATGTCAGCCAGCTACGTCAAAAGATGAACGACATCTATGAACGAGTCCGGTTAAACATCGAGAATGCCAGTGCCCGAATGAAGGAAGCCTACTACATCAAAGCCGAAGGCGGAGAATTCCAAGTTGATGATCTTGTTTGGTTGTATAACCCGCAACGTCGTCGTGGATATTCGCCCAAGCTACAGAGATCTTGGGAGGGGCCGTACCAAATTGTGAAGAAAATCAACGATGTTGTCTACAGAATAAAGAAGCTACCTCGGGGAAAACCAAAGGTGGTACATTTGAACAGGTTAGCCCCTTATGCCGGAAGTCATGACGGCGAAGTTGACCAAGCCCAAGTGCGCAGCATCCAACTACCCGATGATGATATGACCTTCGAACAGAAACAGAAAGTGCAGCACGACGTGACCACAGAGGAACCCGAGACCTGTTTGAGGTGCCCATAGAATATGCCCTAGCTCATTGTGTGGCTGGAGATCTCCGGATGTCCAGAGGAATAGCCAAGGTGTTTGCCAAAAAGTACGGCCAGTTCCAGAAGGTACGGGAGCAAGATCCAGCGGTAGGGAAGGTCCTTCATCTCGAAGATAAACAACCAGTGGGTACCAGAGACACCTTTTATTTGAACAGCTGGCGATAGGAGGCATTCAGTTTTCGTCGGTCCTATTTTATAGTTAAGATAAAATGTAAATAGTTTCTTGTGAATATAAATTGTTTTAAAGTAGTGGAAATAAATTAGAATAGTTGGACTGTTTTTAAATAAATCCAAGAATTGAACTGAACCCGAGTGTGAAAATAAAAACATTACAGTGGTGTCAGGTGTGAGGTGTATTTGTGGAACTTTAAGTGGAAAATAAATAGACTGACAATGTTTAAAAACGTGAATTTGGACCAATTGAAAGTGACGGACTTAAAAAAAGAGAGAAAAAAGAACTTGAGGAAAAGGATTTAGAAATTAGTGGAAAGAAAAGTGAATTGGTACAACGGCTACGAGATGCTCTACTAAATGAAGGTAATGATCCCGATACTTATTTGTTTGAGATTTCTGGTACTGGGGAAATGAGCATGCTATTAAAACAAATGATAAACTACAAACATTACAAGACAATTCTAATACCCTAGAAGATAAATTGCTAGAAAATTCTAAGACTTTAGAGGATAAGCTACAAACATTACAATAAAATTCTAAATCTATAGAAGAAAAATTAGTAGAAAGATTACAAGAAAATCCTAAAGCGCTAGAAGACAAACTCCTAGAAAATTCGGAAGTCTTTAGAAGATCACAAGTCACAAAAATTTCACGAAAATGCGCAATCCTTAGAAGAAAATTTGAAAAGCATGGTACAGAAAAGTTCAGAAATGCTAGAAGAAAAAATAGTCGAAAATGAATCCCGAATTGAAGATTTGAAGCAGACGACGGTCAAATATGAAACCCGGATGGAAGAACTAAAGCAAACAATAGTTGAAGAGCTGAGTCAGACGACAGTTAAAAATGAAACGCGCATAGAAGAGTAAAAGCAGATAATGGAAGGCGAGATCACCAAAATAAAAGAACAGGTAGTGGCAAAACAAAGGGGAGAAACACCATCAAAGACCGAAAGCAGAAACAGTCTAGAAGTAGTGGACTCGAAAATTGGCCTCGAGGGCACACGACTCTCGCCTTAAGAGGGGATGCTACAAATATTTTGCAAACATTGAATACCTAGGAGCAAGAAGACTACGAACAACTGGTTAAACATTTGGAGCACGTGTACCACTCCCAACTAAAAAATCGCTATCAGAAATCTAATGAATCGCTACAAGAGTTGAAGCCGATATTGCCCGTCTGGTTCGCCTTGCCTATCCAGCCACACCGGAAAATGTAATAGAAAGGTTAGCAGTGCAAGCATTTTTGGATGGACTTCGGGACCACGAAGCCAGACAAGCATTGACCATAGCTCGACCGACTCAATTAGTAGATGCACTGACTCGAGCTTTACAATTCGAGGCTGCGAAAAATACCTGCAGAGGTCAAGCCAGAGTCCGAATCGTTGATGGAGAATCCAAAGTTGGCAGAAACGATGAAGCCTCTGTAAAAAAAGATAATAGAGAAAGTCCTTACCGAGAAAAGACAACTGAGATGTTGGAAGTGTGGTAAGGTAGGACAAAGGAGTCGTTGCAAGGAGAGCAACGGAGGCCCGACTTCCTCGTCGGAAAACTAAAGAAGGTCGATGTGAAGGGGCCATCGTCGACCTGTAGCCAACAAGCCCCAACTATCTACGCATATGTCGCTTCGCTAAGCAACCACGTTAACAGTGTCTTTGTAGACGGCTTTATTAATAAGAAGCAATGTGCAATGCTGCTGAATACAGGTGCGACAAAAACAGTTATAAGGCCCAATATCGTTTTAGAGACGATGATAAAACCAACAAAATGGGAACTGCGAACAGCGACAGGAGAAGCAGCGAAAGTCCATGGTGAAATAGAGGTTGAAGTGGTCTTGGGAAATACAGCATTTCAACATTGGGCATTAGTGGCGGACATCGAAGACCAAGTCATTATTGGAATGGATGTCATGAGCTCCAAAGGATTTCAGTTAAACTTAAAAGATGAAATTCTGCGAGTGAATGACGAAGAAGTGGTGCTTCATGGGAAAGACGGCATAATGCTTCGAGCAATCTTGGCAGATGATGTAAATGTTCCGGAAAGAGCTGAAATCATTGTAGATGCTTACCTAGATGGGAAAGCTAACGCTGGAACAGTGATGATGTTTGATCCCGAACTTAACGACGGAAATGTAGGCAGAGGAGTCGCACTGGAGAAGACTCTGTTTCGTGCCAGGGAGATTATGCCTGTTAAAGTAATGAACCTGAATCATTACTCGGTTGTGCTAAAGAAAGGAACAACTTTGGGCCATTGTTCAACAGTTTTCTCTGTAGTCAGAAGCACATGCAGAAATGCCACCAGGTAAACTATCTGAGGAACTGAAAAGACTCATCACCGATTCATCTAAGAGTTTGAAACCAAACCAGAAAGCAAAATTGAGGGACATCGTTAGAAACTACCAGGATATCTTCGATGTAGGGAATGGCAAAAGAGGACGAACTGATCTGGTGAAACATAAAACTAATACTGGGGACGCTCAACCTATTAGACAGTCGGCGAGAAGACTACCCCTAACTAAAAGAAACAGCCGACAGGATAGTCCGCGAGGTGGAGGAAGAAGGTGTTATTGAACCATCCAACAGCCCTTGGGCTCCTCCAGTTGTCTTGGTTAAAAAGAAAGATGGTTCGACTCGATTTTGCGTGGACTATCGGCAATTAAACCACGCTACAAAGAAATACAGCTATCCCCTTCCATGGATAGACGATACTCTAGATACGTTGGCTGGATGGAAGATGTTTTCCACCCTGGACTTGAAGAGCGGTTATTGGCAGGTGGAACTTGCTAAAGAAGACCGAGAAAAGACTGTTTTTGCCATCGGTTCAGGACTTTATCAATTCACGGTGATGCCGTTTGGACTGTGTAATGCTCCAGCAACGTTTGAAAGATTGAAGGAAACAGTGTTAAAAGGGCTTTCATGGAAAACGTGCCTGGTGTATCTTGATGACATTATCGTGGTTGGAAAATCTTTTGAAGACCACGTGAGGAACCTGGAGGAGGTATTTCGGCAACTTCGAAGTTCCGGACTAAAGTTAAGCCCGAAGAAGTGTCAGCTGTTCCAAGAAGAGGTGCAATATCTTGGACATGTAGTTTCCGCACAGGGAGTAGCTGTTGACAAACAGCCGTCCAGGAATAGCCGATACCTAAAGATATCCACCAGTTAAGAAGTTTCCTGGGGTTATGCATGTACTATCGTCGGTACGTAGCCGGATTTGCCAACATCGCCAAGCCACTTAATAGACTCACAGATGGGAAGGTGCAGTACCAGTGGAACGAGGAATGTCAGCGATCATTCGAGACACTGAAAAGACTGTGCCCCCATTTTAAGTTATCCTTTGCCTGATGGGAACTTCGTTTTGGATACCGACGCAAGCAATGTCGGAATTGGTGCGGTGTTTTCGCAGATCCAAGACGGTCAGGAGAAAGTCATCGGCTATTTCAGCAAGACCTTGAGCAAGCCTGAACAGAATTACTGCGTTACTCGCAGGGAACTCTTGGCTGTGGTAAAGGGGGTAGAACATTTCTATAAGTACCTCTATGGTAAAAGATTCCTCCTGAGGACTGATCATGCAGCACTGAAGTGGCTCATGCAGTTTAAAAGCCAGAAGGACAAGTGGCCAGGTGGATTGAGCGGTTGCAAGAATTCGACTTCGAGACTGAACAACGCGCGGGAACAAGCCATAAGAATGCTGATGCCCTATCGAGGAGAGCATGCCCTGATGACTGCAAACATTGTCAGCGAGCTGAAGAAAAAGGGGCTGTTCTCTGTAGAACTACCGCCGTTGATTACCATTGACAACCTGAGGAAATCCAGAAAGACCAAAAATTAGATCCAGAACTAAAAGAAGTTATCCGGTGGAAGGAAGAAGACCGCAAACCTACGTGGCAAGAGAATTCCCGATACTCACCAACCATAAAGTCGTACTGGGCTCAGTGGAACTCCCTCATTCTGGAAAATGGACTTCTCAAGCGCGTCCTGGAAACTCCAGAGGAGGGAAATGACTAAAAACAGATTGTAGTTCCCAGAAATAGGAGACCAGAGGTTTTACGAGAACTACATGATGGTACAACTGGAGGACATCTGGGAGTAACGAAAACCCTGGGGAAGTTGAGAAAACGCTTCTATTGGGTAAACTGCCAAGTAGATGTTAAGGAGTGGTGCCGGAAATGTACGGTTTGTGCAGCAAGTAATGGGCCTCAGAAGCGACCAAAAGCTCCCATGAAGCAATATAACGTGGGCAGTCCATTCGAAAGAGTGGCCATTGATGTTGCCGGTCCATTTCCTGAATCCGACTCTGGAAATAAATACATTGTGGTGGTGATGGACTATTTTAGTAAATGGGCCGAAGGGTATGCCTTGCCGAATCAAGAAGCCTTGACCGTTGCTGATGACCTTGTCAAGGAATGTATTAGTCGTTTTGTTCCCTTGGAGTTGCACTCAGACCAAGGTAGAAATTTCGAGTCTACACTTTTCTAAGACGTCTGCAAGCTCTTGAAGATCATAAAACACGGACGACAGCATTACACCCGCAATCCGATGGAATGGTAGAACGGATGAATAGGACTATTAACCGCCATTTGTCAAAGGTAGTCTCTGACCACCAAAGTGACTGGGATCAGTATCTGCATTTGTTTCTAATGGCATATCGTTCGTCTGTGCACGAGTCCACGAGTCAGACCCTGGCCAGTATTATCATGGGACGAGAAATAAGACTACCATGCGATTTGAAGTTTGGATGTCCCCCAGGAGAAGAGACCGTAGGTGAAGACTATGTCAGCCAGCTACGTCAAAAGATGAACGACGCCCATGAACAAGTCCGGTTAAACATCGAGAATGCCAGTCAATCTTGTTTGGTTGTATAACCCACAACGTCGTCGTGGATATTCGCCCAAGCTACGGAGATCTTGGGAGGGGCCGTACCAAATTGTGAAGAAAATCAACGATGTTTTCTACAGAATAAAGAAGCTACCTCGGGGAAAACCAAAGGTGGTACATTTCAACAGGTTAGCCCCTTTTGCCGGAAGTCATGACGGCGAAGTTGACCAAGCCCAAGTCCGCAGCATCCAACCACCCGATGATGAGATGACCTTCGAACAGTTTATGGCACTGTACTCTAATGGGCAGAAAGTGCAGCACGACGTGACCACAGAGGAACCCCGAGACCTGTTTGAGGTGCCCATAGAATATGCCCTGGCTCATTGTGTGGCTCGAGATCTCCGGATGTCCAGAAGAATAACCAAGGTGTTTGCCAAAAAGTACGGCCAGTTCCAGAAGGTACGGGAGCAAGATCCAGCGGTAGGGAAGGTCCTTCATCTCGAAGATAAACAACCAGTGGGTACCAGAGACATCTTTTATTTGGTAACGAAAGCATTCTCGCAGGACAAACCAGCATATAGCGATATTTGGAAGACTCTGGTAGAATTTAGGAATGTGATGATGGAGAAGAATCTGATGAAATTGGCGGTCCCAAAGATAGCCTGCGGGTTGGATGGACTGAATTGGAGGGCGGTGAGAAGTATGATGGAAACAATCTTTCGATTAAGTGGCGTCAACATCCCGGTATGCTGTCTCAATACTCGCAGCCCAGATTCGAAGACCGTTGACTGTTACTTCGACCAAACTTCCAGTTGTCGAAATCGAGAGTCCTGCAAATATCGTCACACCAGGAAGGATTCTGTTACATTCCGGGACGAAATGGTGTTAAGAAGGGGGCAATGTTATGAGAACTCATCCGACAGATGGTGCAATCGGCCATCAACCAATTCGTGGAAGGGCCATTATTCCGAGACTTCTGGGAATCCGAAATGTTTTCTCTCTCAACAGGCCTACTGCTGCCGTTACTGGGAATTCCCTTAAAACTTCCAGAACATGAAATAGTTTCCCGATGATTCGTGGACTTACCAGACAATTCGCAGATAAATATATAAATATGAACAGCTGGGGATAGGAGGCACTCAGTTTTCGTCGGTCCTATTTTATAGTTAAGATAAAATGTAAATAGTTTCTTGTGAATATAAATTGTGTTAAAGTAGTGGAAATAAATTAGAGTGAGTTGGACGTGGCGCGTGTAATATATACGAGTAGGTATATAGACAGAAATATTTCATTTATGATTGCTTCGCAAAATTAACTTCTAAAGTTGATTTTCTATTATTGCATGATACAACATTGTGTCCAATCTTAATAGAATGCTGGTAGGCTAAACAAGAATGAAGCATTGATAGTTGATAAGGAGAATACGCCATAGTAGAAAACTGATTATCATTTGATTTGTACGCACAAAAATGTAAGCAATTAGATGTATTTTTTAGTCTTTTAAATGAACCTAAGAAAAATCAGATCAGTTTGTATCAACCAGTTTCCTATAGATTGGAATATTTTTTTCACATACTCTTTATTGCCTTGTACAGTCATGACAGATTGATTTTCTTGAATTTCAGAAAGACGTTTTGCTTGAAATTATTTTCCAGTACTCTTTAACCAGACTTGACAACAACAAGCTATGTAATTAAAAAGCAAACCCTATTCTTCTTATCCCAATTCAACTGTCATTGCTCTGCTACCCGCTACCCTATTCCAGTGTCCAGTTCCTGCTATCCCGCTAATATAATCATTACATACCAACCCCCATATTTTTACCATACGTAGCTATAGCCGACTTGCTATTCCGTTTCTGACATACCATTTCCACCAAATCCCGTTCCTACCTTTGTGGCTTAAGCGTGATTACCGATGGTCAATAAGACTCTCAGACACAACTGCTAGGGCCAAAGATTTACCACCTAATCCCACATATCGACACGCCTTATACTATCATGCTAAGGCCAAAACTACTATTAGGCGAGCCATTCGGCAAGTACCTAACAGCTAGCACAACATTTATATGCAAAGCCTCATACAGTAGATGGTTCGCCTTTGAAGGGAAATAGCTGGGTCCAATTCCCGACATTCTGCGCGCTGCATCCTGCAACACATCAATTCGTTACAAACCGTCACAAACAACGTATTGCTGTTGTCTTCTAAACGTTGTTTGTGGCATATTCTTGATTACTTTTATGTTTTTTTTGGGCAATAACACCACAAGAGAAATAAATCAAATTTTCATTTTACAATCTACATCAATAAATATAAAGCCATTGACAACGAAGTCAGAATAGACTTTGAAACGTTTGGTATTCCTGCAATATATGTCGTTTTATTTCTATTGTGTAACACAAACACGCTGTCCGAGTTAACATTGGTGACAAAAACCGTTTCCATATACTGATGATAAAAATAGTACCTACAGAAAATTCCAGTCGATTTGAAGAACAAGCAACGAAATGCGAAGGGAGACGAGAGATATATCACGATGTTACTGGAAGCACGATGAATATATATATATATATATATATATATATATATATATATATATATATATGTTCTTAGAGGCCCGCGGTCATTATTATGAACTAGGCTAGGTTCCGGGTAAGAACCGCGTCTGAATTCAATAGTTTTTTTATTAGTTCATAATAATGACCCTTTAAGGGGAGTCTTTCTTCCAACTCACTAAAACATACACCAAACTTCACATTTGAAAAACTCTGCTTCTTTGTGGCATTGTTTTCCCTAAATCTTGCAGTATTCTTAACAAAGCAAGTTTCGCCCATTTATGAAATTACATCCACTCAATCAGATATCAACTTGACCAAACCAACCGAACTGTGTATCACTGTTATTCGTCATTACATACTTTCAACCCTCACCCAATTCTGTGAGAAAATTTTAATCGTATTTCGAGCGATAAAGCTGAACACTTGGCACAAAAGAAAAGTCACTCAAAAACACACACTAACACAACTTATTACAAAACAAAAACTCATCATCAACAGAACACTCTTGACGTCAAAACGATCATCATTCCTCGTGAAAAATTCCGAAAATGTACGGACTACCCAAGATTCATGAGCCGGACATCCTTCTTAGGCCCATTGTCAGTTAGCCCGGTACTTAGCCAAAACCCTTCAACCTCTAACCGAGCAAGCATCCTGATACGTAAATAACTCTTCTTCATTCCTAGATATGTTAGGCGCTTATAGAATTTCAGAAAATGATATCCTAGTTAGCTTCAATGTTGTATCTGTTTTCACCAATGTCCCCAATTCAGAAACTTAGATATTATACAGAACAAAACACAACATCACTTCTGACATATATTCCAGATTCAGACAAGCATGGATTGATGGATATTCTTAAATTTACCTTAATAACTTTTAAACTAAGCATTTTAAATTTATAAAAAATGTTGCAAATTTCGTGGGTTCACAACTAAATTCACAGATTTTCAATTTTGATGACTTTATTTACACAAAAATAAATTCACTATTTATTTACTACAGCTGATTTATATCGGTACAATTCACACGGCAATATAAACTATACTAAACTACACAACATGAAGAAATGTCGTATTTATAATCGTTGGAGAACAGACTTGAATGACAAGATTATTCCTTTGTTGTCGGAGCGTTCATTAAGAAAGGACCTCGCACTATCCTTATGGAAAATGGCTCTCGGCAATTTTTTTTGAAACTTTGCAATTTGATGGTTCTGTACTTGTAAATCAAGTTTCCATGGGCTCAAACTCTGAAAGTCGTTTGTTTTCGAGATACAGGCCCCAATGTTGATTTATACATCTTTATCTCAGCCGGTTGTATGTTTATGTTTTGTTAGGTTGGAATGATTAACTTAGAAGTGTTAATTTTTTCATTGGCAGCGTAAAAATTAATTTTATAACAATAAGTATACACATTTGTATAAAAATATTTATTTACTTGTCTAATAGCCCAACAAAATTAAGATAAGAATTTTCGCCTATTTTACCAATAAACTTGATATATTGCATAATGCGTTTCAAAAAAGTTTAATTTCTTATTTTCCGTTTAATTCCACAATTTGCCCCCCAAAATTAGCATTCAAGCCCAATTTTTTCAAAGTTTTAGATCTTTAGTTTCGAAAATAAGGGGACAATGGGTATTATATTTAGTACTTTTGTTAATATCTTTTAAATAATTTATTTCAAAAATATGAAAAAAATATTTTTGTATTCTTTAAAATGGGTCTTTAATTTGATGTATTACATGATGCGTTTGAAACAATTTTATATTTATATTATCCAATTAGTTCTATAATTTGCTCCCGAAAATTAATATTAGGGTTTTCTTCTTATTTTCCTGTAAACTTCAGGTGGGGCCAGATATCTGTATTTTTTTTAAATTTTACGTTTTATAGTTTCGGAGAGAATTTCATATTTTAAAAATATGAAAAAAATATACTTGTATTCATGACAATGAGCCCTTTGATTCGATATATTACATGATGCGTTAGAAACAATTTTAATTTTATATTTTCCATTAAATACCGTAATTTTCTCCCCAAAATTAATTTTAGGGGTTTGTCCTTATGTTTCCAGTAAACCTCAGGTGAGGCCCTATAACTCCTTTTTTTTAATTTTGCGTCTTATAGTTTCGGAGATAAGGGGGAAATGGGTGCATTTTGTTAATATCTTTTAAACTAATTATTATTAAAATATGTGAAAAATATATTTGTGTTCCTTAGAATGAGCCATTTCATTTGATGTATTACATGATGCGTTAAAAATTTAATTTTTAACTTTTCACAAAATTCTATAATTTGCCCCCCAAAATTAAAATTATTGGTTTTTCTGTATTTTTCCTGTAAAGTTCGGGCAACCTTCTAAATTCCCTATTTTTTCAAAGTTTTAGGCTCAGTAATCTCAGAGATAAATTGGGGAAATGGTCAATTTTTTTAGTTTTTCCCCCAGAAGTACCCCGAAAATCAAAATATATTCTCTTGTTGGAGTCACCAAACTATAACCTGATAACAAATTTCAACCTGTTCTGTCCAGTAGTTTGGGAAAAACTTCCTACGATGTGAAAGACGGAGAAATCCGGAGTAATATTATAACGGTACCCTAAAAATTCTTAAACATTCATCACTTAAACATTCATCAGCCCATGGTCTGCTCCCGTCGTTCCTGAAAAAAAGAAACAGCTATCCACCCCCTCGAATTGATGACACTCTGACCACTCTAGCAGAGTCTTGTTGGTTCTTCAATTTAGACATAAAGGGTGAATATTGGCAGGTGGGTTTTACGAAAGCAACAAAGAAAATAAAACGTTTTCAACCAGTAAAGGGCTGTTTCAATTCACGGCCATGCAGCTTGCATTATATAACGCTCTCGTGCCTTGACATTTAGGACATGTCTAGTATACCTCGAAGATATTAAGAATGCCAACCTGACAGTAAAAAGATGACTTTTTTAGGCCAAGTTTATTTTGATTTCCTACAGTCAAACATGAACTAAGAAGCTTTTTGGATATCTATCCGAGATTCGTTGACGGATTTACTAACATTGCCACAGATCTACATGTGAAACCGCATTTAGACGACTGGAAGCGGTTTGGGGGTCGTCCTGTCCCAAGTACAACATAGTCAGGAGCTGGTAATCGCATATTAAAGTCACGGCTGTTCGAAACCAGAAAGGAAATGCTGTCATCAGAACTGATCGTGCTGCTCTCAAGGATCGGTAGAACATGAAGACACCAGAGAGACAACTGGTAATGTGGATGGAGAAATTGTAACAACACGATTTCAAGATATCATAACAATGCATATGGCTTTTCAAGAAGAAGTAGCTAACTACTCTGGCGTCCTGAAGTCATTCTGGGCCGAATGAGACACCCTAAAGGTAGACAATAACAGGTTGAAACGAATTTGGAAGAGCAATGATGGTAGTCCCAAAGAAAGAGTACCAGCCGTCCTGACCAAAGAACATAACGAGATTACTGGAGTTCATCTGGATATGAAAAAGACTTTAGATAATATTCATCAATGATGGATGATGATGATGCAAGAGCCTGGTGCCGGAAATGTGACATCTGAGCAGCCAGTAGTTCCGCAAAAATCCGGACCAAGGGCAGAATGCAACAATAAAATGAGGGCGTGTCATTTGAAAGAATTGCTATAACAAATACATCCGGGTTGCGATAGATTGTGTTAGTAAATGGCCTGAAGTATGTGCCTTACCTTATCAGAGGGCAAGTACGATGGCAATAGCTTTTCAGTACATTTGGTGTGCCGTTGGATTTGCATTCAGATCAATGGCTGAAGTTCGAATCTAACATATTTCAGAAGGTCTCTACAATGTTGGGCATCAAGAAAACGAGAACCACACCCTTGCATTCACAATCAGATGGAACGATGAAAACAACCAGCGGGATTGGGATGACTATATACCCCTGTTGCTATTTGCATAACACTCAGCCGTCCATAACAGCACAGGACTGACTCCAGCCAACATACTGTTGGGAAAGGAGTTGAGACTACCGTGTGACTTAGCTTTTGGCTTACCTGAAGATCGCCCAATGAAATTAACGATTTTGCTGACCAACTCAGACAAAGCATGCTGGCCTAACACCAATAAGCCTGGACGCAGATGGCAACCTGCTATCGGATGAAAATACGTTATGATTTGAAGGCAAATTCAGTCGGGTTCCAATAGAAAGATAAGATTTGTTTCTACAACCACAGGGGAGAAAATTCAAGTCTCCAAAGCGTACACCAGCTTAGGATTGGCCATACAAAAGAGTTAAGAGGTTCGACGTATTCGCCAGAATCCGAGCGCTAAGATGAAGGTGGTTGATTTCGATCAACTGGCTCCATGTGATGGTTAGGATGACTCCTTTCGGGATAATCAGAATTAAATGGGGAACATTGTTACAAGCTTTAATTTTACACAACTAAAAGAGGAAGGGTTTCGAAATGTTTCATCTCTCAGCTCTCCGAGTACACATTAGTAACAAAAAACTTTCCTCAATGCACAACTGATGAACAAAATTGTACAATAAATTTCAGTCGGTTTGAAGAACAACCAACAAAATGCGAAGGAAGCGAGAGATATTTCTCGATATTAGTGGAAGCAATTCGTGTGGGCAAACCCAAGCTAGTGTGAACTTTGTAGACTTGCATTTGCTCCTCTAGGGTTGTATAAACAATCGTATCTGTTGGAACCCGACTGAATTTGCCATCAAATCATAACGTATTTTCATCTGCTCGCTTGTTGCCAACATCTGCGTTCTGACTTTGTTTAGTTGATCAGCATTTAACTATTAATTTTACTGGGTGGTTCTTCTGGTGAGTCAAAGGCTAAATTTGGGCTGTTGTGGCCGCTGAGCGGTCTAAATACAACTCTAACGGCACACCAAACCTGCTGATGTGGTAATGCATATAATTTAGTTAGGCCATTTACTAAAATACTTTGGGACTTCCAATTAGGTCTTAATTTCTCTACCATCATTGCTCTCCCAAATTCGTTTCAATGGAGTTGAGACTACCGTGTGACTTAGCTTTTGGCTTACCTGAAGATCGCCCAATGAAATTAACGATTTTGCTGACCAACTCAGACAAAGCATGCTGGCCTAACACCAATAAGCCTGGACGCAGATGGCAACCTGCTATCGGATGAAAATACGTTATGATTTGAAGGCAAATTCAGTCGGGTTCCAATAGAAAGATAAGATTTGTTTCTACAACCACAGGGGAGAAAATTCAAGTCTCCAAAGCGTACACCAGCTTAGGATTGGCCATACAAAAGAGTTAAGAGGTTCGACGTATTCGCCAGAATCCGAGCGCTAAGATGAAGGTGGTTGATTTCGATCAACTGGCTCCATGTGATGGTTAGGATGACTCCTTTCGGGATAATCAGAATTAAATGGGGAACATTGTTACAAGCTTTAATTTTACACAACTAAAAGAGGAAGGGTTTCGAAATGTTTCATCTCTCAGCTCTCCGAGTACACATTAGTAACAAAAAACTTTCCTCAATGCACAACTGATGAACAAAATTGTACAATAAATTTCAGTCGGTTTGAAGAACAACCAACAAAATGCGAAGGAAGCGAGAGATATTTCTCGATATTAGTGGAAGCAATTCGTGTGGGCAAACCCAAGCTAGTGTGAACTTTGTAGACTTGCATTTGCTCCTCTAGGGTTGTATAAACAATCGTATCTGTTGGAACCCGACTGAATTTGCCATCAAATCATAACGTATTTTCATCTGCTCGCTTGTTGCCAACATCTGCGTTCTGACTTTGTTTAGTTGATCAGCATTTAACTATTAATTTTACTGGGTGGTTCTTCTGGTGAGTCAAAGGCTAAATTTGGGCTGTTGTGGCCGCTGAGCGGTCTAAATACAACTCTAACGGCACACCAAACCTGCTGATGTGGTAATGCATATAATTTAGTTAGGCTATTTACTAAAATACTTTGGGACTTCCAATTAGGTCTTAATTTCTCTACCATCATTGCTCTCCCAAATTCGTTTCAATGTACTATTCTGTACCTTTAAGGTCTCTTTGGGTGCCACAATGACATCAAGACCCCCGAGTAGCTAGACTTCTTCTTGAAATTGTCTTGCTGTAATTTCTTCATCCACCTGGCCAATTGCCCTTCTGGTGTCTTCATATCCAACAGTCATCCGAGCGATTTCATGCTTCAGGAGGGGCGATCCCATACAAAATTTACGTAAATATAATTTTAAACTCAGATTTCATGGGCTAATACATTAAAAAACTCATTCTATGGTTTAAACCCATAGGAGGGACCTTCTTCTAGGCTCTTGGAGTTAAGATTACCTTGTTTTAATATTAAATTTACTAACATGGAGGCTCCCAGAGGGGGCAATATATACCTTTCATATTATCCCAAGAATTAGTTATCCCAGCAGGGATCAGTTGTCAACTATGCAGATGAATTCCTGGAAACCACCTAATACACATATATATATACAAGAGCAATTTATTATCATGTGATTAAGACTATTTTCATACAGACTCCCAAGTTCATTAACATTATTATTTATTGAAATAATTGAGTTAAACACAAATTAGTAAAATAAGAAACACATTTAGATGATATAGGCATTTAACTTGGTTTACAATCCAGGGGTTGCTCTTTTGGTCTCAGATTCTTCAATTCGTTCCAAATATTTTTTTCAAATTCAATAAGATCTCTTGGTTTCTTATAATTAATAATCAGAGTATTAAATTTATGGGAATATTGAATATTTTGTTGCTCAGGAGATAAGCCTATCCTTTCCAAATCAGGTATAAAAAGTTTCTTAAAGTATTTTTTATTTGTTGTCCTAACTACAAGACACTTGTCATCAGGATCTACCAGCACTGAGTATGTATCAATAGGATAAGGTAAATTGCGAATTCTCCACTCCAAGTTTATTTTTGTATTTCTCCTACTAACAAATGGTTGACTACAATTTTCTTTAATCAAAATATTGTCACCTTTATCATAATTAGGTTCTGGATCACCAATTTCTATATCCCATTTATCCTCATTTTTAAGTTCAGTTTTTCGTTTCCAAGCTCTTCTTGTTAACACAAATGTATCAAGATTATATTCCTCTACCATTTCTTGTCCATTTTCAAAGTCATAATGAATTTTCTTCAAATTGTTTTCAACTAAACAAGATTTCTTTGCGCTTTTCAATTGAGAAAACCAGTCTGACATGTTGAAATTAAAATTACAACACAATATTGATCAAACATCAAACAGTTGTAAATATTGACAACATCTTTAGGATATTAAATACATCTGTCTTCGTCTCGAATTCAAAATTCAGGCCACACTTCAGACTTGTATTTGAAGCCCTAGCCCTATGCACAAATCAGAAGCCCTATTTTCAAAACATTAAAATTTAAGGTTAAGTTTGTATTTTCATGTTGTTCTATTTACTTTGTACTGTTGGTTGCCGACTTTGATAAATTACATATTAAGATCAGTGGCGGATCCAGGATTGACATTTGGGGCTTGGGGGTCGTGAACTGAAAGTTGATTTTAGCACAATAAACACTAAATAAAGCATACCACTCAGATGATTTGGGGTGACTTCAGCCCCTTAGCCCCCCTCTGAATCCGAAAGTGCTCAAGATTTCAGTTAAAAATCTGTTTATACTGTTATATACTCCGTGGGTTTAATTAAACTTAAAAAAACTACTAATATTTACTATCACTTTCTAGAAACTTTTATTTATATCAACAGCTGATTCGAATATCACAAATATAATACAACATAAGCTTTTCATCGCACTAACTAACTGCTGCGACAATGGGCTGCTCCTTTTAGAATCAGCATCGAAAACTCTCGTACAATCCATTATCAATTCTACAGCTGCCGAGCCATTTCGAGATCAATTTTTTTGTCCTAAGAGCGATCGATGTCGTACTGGAATGAAACCAGGGCTGGTTTAGGTAAATTTCGTTACAATACATATAAAATAAGAAAATAAGTATTTTAATATGAATCGAAATAAAGCTGAAATAAATTTTTGGAAAACAATTGTTTATTAAATAATAAGGTTTCTACCCTTCAACAGTAACTGTAATTGTCTTCTAAACGTTGTTTGTGGCATATTCTTGATTACTTTTATGTTTTTTTGGGCAATAACACCACAATAGAAATAAAACGAGGTATATTGCAGGAATACCAAACGTTTCAAAGTCTATTCTGACTTCGTTGTCAATGGCTTTATATTTATTGATGTAGATTAGATTAGTTTTTTGGAAATCTGTTAATTTTGTTAAATATTTTCTTTTCAACTGTTTAGTTCTATTTTGCACTCTTATTCTTTATTTTTTATTTTGTATGTATAACTTTAATTGACCGGGACCAACTAACACCGATAGCCCCAACATTACAGAATGATACATTTTCGTTTAAATTGGCAGATACGAGTTATTACTTTTGCTTTTTAACTGACTTCAAAAAAGGAGGAGGTTCTCAATTCGGCTGTATTTTTTTAGACTCTGTTACCTCAGTACTCTGGCAATTATGAACCGATTTCGAACATTCTTTTTTCATTTGATATAATATACTTCCAGATTGGTCCCGTATTTTTTTCAATTTTGTTCAATGACCTGGAATGGTCCATTTTGCAAAAAAATCGGAAAAATCTGGTCTAACCGACTTCTTAATGTATCATAATATATCTATATATAAATAGGCAAAGACAAAACTATTAGGTACCATTTTCTACTCTGTCTCTCAACCGATTTTCTTCATTTTTGTTTTGTCAAGTAGCTACTGACGACCTTCAGTGCAGAATGCTAATATTAATTTATAATATTGGTTCATTCATTAAATAAAATATAATAAAAATTCATTATTTACGTCCATACTGTTAACGCCAAACAACTGTGCCGCCGCCGCCGCCAGACCGTCAAAACTCAAAACATTGAGTAATTTATATAGAGGGACCGATGCTGTTATATACTTAGAGCATGTACTTCTGGAAGTGGCGTGCAAACGTTGTTATTATTTAGTGTTAAAATAGTCAATGTAGTAGATCAGTATTGATTTTTCGGACGCGGTTGCAGTGACGCACATATTAAATATTCTGTTTTTTAATGTGAATTTAATTATTTGATTAATATATTATTATGACAACCTTCCCGAAGGTATTGTGTAAAAAATTGTCAAACAGCGGACAATAGAGAATGTATTAAATATTTGAGTTCTAGGGTTGTTGGTCCTCTCTTTTCTTTAATATCCCTTAACTTGATTGAAACCGCAAATGATGAAAACTTTTAGGTTGCAAAGAACAATCTTCCAATTATTATAGGTCCGTTAAGCTAGCGGGGAGACTATAGCGTAATCCAAAATAACCCATACCATAATTTTTTACTAATTTTTTACAGCCATAAGAATTTTTTACTCCGAAACCCACCTCCGTTATAGCTTCCCCGCTAGCTTAATGTTTAAGCTAGAATATTTTATAACTTGAAGAGGAAAACAGCTATCGACCTAATTCCACCGCCATAACTTTTTACTCGTCAAATACTAGAAGAAGGTTAATAGTGGTTATCGCAAAAACCACCCCCTACCCCTCACCACCCTTGAAATTTAGTTTCGTTCATCTAGTAGGTACTTTATAACGGAATCAAAAAAAAAGTATATCATAATTTTTACTACTTTTTGACTAATTTTTTACCGCCATAAAATTTTTTTACTTCTAAACCTACCCCTATTCCACCTACCCTACTACCTTAACGTTTAGGCCAGCGGAATATTTTATAACTTCAAGAGGAAAACAGCTATCGACTTAATTCCACCGCCATAATTTTTTACTCGTCAAGTACTAGAAGAAGGTTTATAGTGGTTATCGCAAAAACCACCCCCCAACCCTCACCACCCTTGAATTTAGTTTCGTTAATGTAGTAGGTACTTTATAACGGAAGCAAAAATAAAGCATATCATACTTTCTTACTACTTTTTGACTAATTTTTTACAGCCATTAAAATTTTTTACTTCTAAACCTACCCCTATACCACCTTAACGTTTAAGCCAGCGGGATATTTTATAACTTCAAGAGGAAAACAGCTATCGACCTAATTCCACCGCCATAATTTTTTACTCGTCAAGTACTAGAAGAAGGTTTATAGTGGTTATCGCAAAAACCACCCCCTACCCCTCACCACTCTTTGAAATTTAGTTTCGTTAATTCAGTAGGTACTTTATACCGGAATCAAATATAAAGTATATCATAATTTTTTAATACTTTTTGACTAATTTTTTACCGCCATAAAAATGTTTTACTTCTAAACCTACCCCTATACCACCTATCCTACTACCTTAACGTTTACGCCAGCAGAATATTTTATAACTTGAAGAGGAAAACAGCTATCGACTTAATTCCACCCCTATAATTTTTTACTCGTCAAGTACTAGAAGAAGGTTTATAGTGGTTGTCGCAAAAACCACCCGCTACCCCTCACCACACTTAAAATTTAATTTCGTTAATCTAGTAGGTACTTTATAACGGAATCAAAAATAAAGTATATCATAATTTTTTACTACTTTTTGACTAATTTTTTACCGCGATTAAAATTTTTTACTTCTAAACCTACCCTTATACCACCTTAACGTTTAAGCCAGCGGGATATTTTATTACTTCAAGAGGAAAACAGCTATCGACCTAATTCCACCGCCATAATTTTTTACTCGTCCAATACTAGAATAAAGTTTATAGTTATTATCGCAAAAACCACCCCCTACGCTCACCACCCTTGAAATTTAGTTTCGTTAATCTAGTAGGTACTTTATAACGGAATCAAAAATAAAGTATATCATAATTTTTTACTACTTTTTGACTAATTTTTTACCGCGATAAAAATTTTTTACTTCTAAACCTACCCTTATACCACCTTAACGTTTAAGCCAGCGGGATATTTTATTACTTCAAGAGGAAAACAGCTATCGACCTAATTCCACCGCCATAATTTTTTACTCGTCCAATACTAGAAGAAAGTTTATAGTTATTATCGCAAAAACCACCCCCTACGCTCACCACCCTTGAAATTTAGTTTCGTTAATCTAGTAGGTACTTTATAACGGAATCAAAAATAAAGTATATCATAATTTTTTACTACTTTTAAACTAATTTTTTACCGCCATAAAAATATTTTAACTCTAAACCTACCCTATACCACCTACCCAACTACATTAACGTTTAAGCAAACGGAATTTTTTATAACTTCAAGCAGAAAGCAGCTATCGACCTAATTCCACTGCCATAATTTTTACTGGAGAAGGTTTATAGTGGATTTCGGTAAAACCACACTCTACCCCTCACAACCGTTAAAGTCTAGTTTTGTTGTGCTAGGGGGTACTTTAAACGTTATTTTTTTTTTCAATTCCAAAAAATATATATAAAAAAATATTTTCCTGTTCAACATCTCAAATTTAAAGATCTTTAACTACAAACCTAATTGAAGCGTCATAATAATTGTAGCCTGCAGTAAATTGGGGGTTTTACTAACGTACATATCCTTTTAAACATCTGTCTTGCCAAAGAAGATATCAAATAAAATAAATTAAAATCCAGAAATGTTATTGATTTTGGAATTACTATTGTGACGGGAATTTATCCCATAATTCGTAGAAGGGGCATTCATCCGAAACATTATTCGTCTGGCACATCGAGGTCGCCGGCTTACTTTGATGGAGTTCTCCGAGAATTCTAGTCTAGTCTCGGCGACTCTTTGACGTTCTGTAGAATTCCCCGGAGAAATATATAAATACGGAGAGCTCAAGAAGCATTTACTCAGTATTCGACGGCCGTATAGTTAAGATAAATTGTAAATAGTTCTTTTAATATAAATGGTGTTAAAGTAGTGGAAATAAACTAGAGTGAGTTGGACAGCGTTTATAAATAAATCCAAGAACCCGAAATAAAAACATTACATTACATTAGGTATGCAGTGCATTCCCAAAATAGCGGATAAGTTAAATAAAACTTACACTGGAAATTGTGACAAAAAACGCGGGAATCGCTGATTTTTTTTAGAGTTTTATTACGTATGCCAATAAACAGATGTGAAGTTATCTTTTTTTTTTCATTACCTGTTTTTTATCTTTTGTTACAGAGCGTTTACTATATTACTTGCCTTGAAGGCCTGTCGGGTTTTATCCTTTTAAGAGTTCTGATCTTGCTTTTTACGCTTGATTATTTGCAGAATTTGATTTGCAATTTTATATCTCAACAATTTCCTGGTTTGTTGTGATTAAGCCGGTTATTGAGTTACTTGAATCATGTATGTCATTTATTATTACTTTTTCCAAAGTCTATATATTCTTTATATTATTGTTCTTCATTAGCTGTGTCCATGTGTTAATTTTATACCTCAGCATCCATTTTTCTATCCTACTCAATATCTACTTATAGTATAGCTTAAATTATTCTATGGTCACCTCACTATACATCTCTAATACTATTTTCGAGAGACTATTGATATAGAAAAAAATCATTTTCTAGTCGCAAGTTTAATACTGTAATGTTTTTATTTTCACACTCGGGTTCTGTTCAGTTCTTGAATTTATTTAAAAATACAGTCCAACTCACTCTAATTTATTTCCATTACTTTAATACAAATTTATATTCACAGAAACTACTATTTACATTTTATCTTAACTATGCGATACGACCGACGAAAACTGAATGCCCCCTATCGCCAGCTGTTTCTTATTTATACATTTATCTTGGAATTGTCTGGTACGTCCATGAACCATCGGGAAATTCCGATTGCACCTACGGTCGGATGAATTCTGGTAACATTGCCCCCTCCTTAAGACCATTTCGTCCCGGAATGTCCCAGAGTCCTTCCTGGGGTGATGATATTTGCAGGACTCTCCATTTCGAAACGGGAAGTTTGGTGGAAGTAACAATCAACGGTCTTCCAATCTGGGCTGCGAGTATTGAGACAGCATACCAGGATGTCGACGCCACTGAATCGAAAGATTGTTTCCATCATACTTCTCACCACCCTCCAATTCAGTCCATCCAACCCGCAGGCTATCTTTGGGATCGCCAATTTCATCAGATTCTTCTCCATCCTTACATTCCTCAATTCTACCAGAGTCTTCCAAAGATCGCTGTATGTTGGCTTGTCTTGCGAGAATGTTTTCGTTACCAAATAAAATCTTAACTATAAAATAGGACCGACGAAAACTGAATGCCTCCTATCGCCAGCTGTTCAAATAAAAGGTGTCTCTGGTACCCACTGGTTGTTTATCTTCGAGATGAAGGACCTTCCCTACCGCTGGATCTTGCTCCCGCAGCTTCTGGAACTGGCTGTACTTTTTGGCAAACACCTTCGCTATTCTTCTGGACATCCGGAGATCTCTAGCCACACAATGAGCCAGGGCATATTCTATGAGCACCTCAAACAGGTCTCGGAAAACATCTTCGATCCAGCCAGCGTATCTAGGGTATCGTCTATTCTTGGAAGGGGATAGCTGTCCTTCTTTGTAGCGTGGTTTAATTGCCGATAGTCCACGCAAAATCGGGTCGAACCATCTTTCTTTTTAACCAAGACAACTGGAGAAGCCCAAGGGCTATTGGATGGTTCAATTACACCTTCTTCCTCCATTTCGCGGACTATTCTGTCTGCTTCTTCTCTTTTAGCTAGAGGTAGTCTTCTCGCTGACTGTCGAATAGGTTGAGCATCCCCGGTATTAATTTTATGTTTCACGAGGTCAGTCCGTCCTCTTTTTCCGTTTCCTATATCGAAGATATCCTGGTAGTTTCTAACGATGTCCCTCAATTTTTCTTTCTGGTTTGGTTTCAAATTCTTAGATGAACCGGTGATAAGTCTTTCCAGTTCCTCAGATAGTTTACCTGGTGGTATTTTTGCATGCTTTGTGCTTCTGACTACAGAGGAAACTGTTGAACAATGGCCCAAAGTTGTTCCTTTCTTTAGAACAACCGAGTAATGATCAGGTTCATTACTCTTACTGGCACAATCTCCTTGGCGCGAAACAGAGTCTTCCCCAGTGCGACTCCTCTGCCTACATTTCCGTCGTTAAGTTGGGGATCAAACATCATCACTGTTCCAGCTTTAGCTTTCCCATCCAGACAAGCATCTACAATGATTTCAGCTCTATCCGGAACATTGACATCCTCTGCTAAGATGGCTCGAAGCATTATGTCATCTTTCCCATGAAGCACCACTTCTTCGTCATTCACTCGCAGAATTCCATCTTTGAAGTTTAACTGGAATCCCTTGGAGCTCATGACATCCATTCCAATGATGACTTCGTCTTCGATGTCTGCCACTAATGCCCGATGTAGGATGGTTGTGTTTCCCAAGGTCATTTCAATCACTATTTCACCATGGACACCTGTCGCTGTTCGCAGTTGCCATTTTGTTGGTTTTATCATTGCCTTGTCTAAAACAATGTTGGGCCTTATAACTGTTTTTGTCGCACCTGTATCCAGCAGCATTGCACATTGCTTCTTATTAATAAGGCCATCTACAAAGACATTGCTAGCGTGGTTGCGTAGCGAAGCGACATATGCGTTGATAGTTGGGGCTTGTTGGCTACAGGTCGACGATGCCCCCTTCACATCGATCTTCTTTAGTTTTCCGACGCGGAAGTCGGGCCTCCGTTGCTCTCCTTGCAACGACTTCGTATGTGCCCTACCTTACCACACTTCCAACATCTCAGTTGTATTTTTTCAGTAAGAACTTCCTCTACTATCTTCTTTACATAGGCCTTATCATATCCGCCGTCTTCTGACTCTCCTTCAACGATACGGACTCTGCCCTGACCTCTACAGGTATTTTTCGATGCCTCGAATTCGAGCTAGGGTCAATGCTTGTCTGGCTTCGTGGTCCCGAAGTCCATCCAAAAATGCTTGCACTGCTTGCTAACCTTTCTATCACATTTTCCGGTGTAGCTGGTAGGCAAGGCAACCAAACGGGCAATATCAGCTTCAAACTCTTGAAGGGATTCATTCGATTTCTGGTAGCGATTTTTCAATTGGGAGTGATAAACGTACTCCAAATGCGTTTGTCCATACCTCAGTTCCAAATGTTTGACCAGTTGTTCGTAGTCTTCTTGCTCAGAGGCATTCAAGGTTTTCAAAATATCTGTAGCGTCCCCTCTTAAGGCGAGTGTTAGTGCTATTGCCTTCTCCTCTGCCGACCATCCGTTTAACTTTGCTGCAGCCTCGAATTGGCGCCTATAGTTAGTTTACCTGGTGTTAGTTAGTCCATGACGATTTTCCGTCAAATTGGGGAGGTTTCCTTTTGTGTCTTGTTCCCTCGAGGCAAATTTTCGAATCAACTACTTCC
Source organism: Octodonta nipae (assembly GCA_034190945.1). NCBI lineage: Eukaryota > Metazoa > Arthropoda > Insecta > Coleoptera > Chrysomelidae > Octodonta > Octodonta nipae. The sequence continues at coordinate 79,395,072 of CM067219.1, forward strand.
AGACTGCTGCTGCTTTCGGTCTTTGATGGTATTTCTCCCCTTTGTTTTGCCACTACCTGTTCTTTTATTTTGGTGATCTCGCCTTCCATTATCTGTTATAACTCTTCTATGCGCCTTTCGTTTTTAACTGTCGTCTGACTCAGCTCTTCAACTATTGTTTGCTTTTGTTCTTCCATCCGGGTTTCATATGTGACCGTGGTCTGCTTCAGATCTTCAATTCATTTTCGACTATTTTCTCTTCTAGCATTTCTGAACTTTCCTGTACCATGCTTTTCAAATTTTCTTCTAAAGATTGCGCATTTTCGTGTAATTTTTGTAGCTTATCTTCTAAAGACTTCGAATTTTCTAGCAGTTTGTCTTCTAGCGCTTTAGAATTTTCTTGTAATCTTTCTACTAATTTTCTTCTAACGCCTCTTTCAAGTTTTTAGAATTTTCCAGCAATTTATCTTCTAGGGTTTTAGAATTTTCTAACAATTTCTCTTCTAGAGTTTTAGAATTTACCAGAAATTTGTCTTCTATGGTTTTAGAGTTTTCTTATAACATTTGTAGCTTATCTTCTAAGGACTTAGAATTTTCTAGCAATTTGTCTTCCATTTTTTTTATAGCATACTGATGTCTCCATTGCAGAAACTTCAAACAAATAAGTATCGGGATCGTTACCTTCATTTATTAGGGCATCTCGTAGCCGTTGTATTAATTAACTTTTCTTGCCACTAATTTCTAAATCCCTTTCCTCCAGTTCTTTTTTTAAGTCCGTCACTTTGAATTGGTCCAAATTCACTGTTTTAAACATTGTCCGTCTATTTATTTTTCACTTTTAAAGTTCCACAAATACACCCCACACCTGACACCACTGTAATGTTTTTATTTTCACACTCGGGTTCTGTTCAGTTCTTGGATTTATTTAAAAATACAGTCCAACTTACTCTAATTTATTTCCACTACTTTAACACAAATTTATATTCACAGAAACTACTATTTACATTTTATCTCAACTATGCGATACGACCGACAAAAACTGAATGCCCCCTATCGCCAGCTGTTTCTTATTTATACATTTATCTTGGAATTGTCTGGTACGTCCACGAACCATCGGGAAATTCCATCATGTTCTGGAAGCTTTAAGGGAATTCCCAGTAACGGCAGCGGTCAGCATGTTGAGAGACAAACGTTTCGGGTTCCCAGAATTTATCGTAATAATGTCCCTTCCATGAACTGGTTGATGGCCGATTGAACCAGCGGTCGGATGAATTCTCGTAACAATACCGTTAAGGTCACTTAAATATTAATAAATAATATCACAATATGGAACAAATATTTCGTTATAGGAACAATAAAATCTCGTCATTTTTTTGGGATATAATTATTAGGGGCGGATCCAGGATTGACATTTAGAGGGGGCGGGCTTGATCTCGTTTGGGGGGGCTTGATCTCGTTTGGGAGGCTTGATCTCGTTTGGGGGGCTTGAACTGGTTGGGGGGGCTTGATCTCGTTTGGGGGGGGGCTTGACGTCACTGAACGTTGATTTTAGCACAATAAACACTAAGAAAGCATACCACTCAGATGATATGGAAGGGGCTTCAGTGAATTGTTATCTTTAGTATGTTGAAGCTGAAGAACAGTCATAAGTACAAAATTGTAAGAAAAATTGTAACAATAATATATCCGATTAGTTTTATTCCCCGTAATGAACTTCAATTTTTCTGCCCGCCAGAATTATTCAGATCTAAATCTTTAGGCATACTTTTATTTTTTGTAGAAATTTAATACTTGTAATTTTTTCAAAACAAATCAAACTGTATTGGAGTGGCTATTCAGTATTAGAATTACTAACCAATCATTAATCTAAATTCTACTAGAACATTAATTAGTTTATTTTTTGGTCATCTTTCATCTAATATTTCGATCAATGTGTTTTGTTGGCCTGTTTTTTCTTTAAAAATCCTTCGACTTGTTACCTTGTATTTTTTAGCTCAGGTCTTAACCATTGAAAAAGTAAATATTTTAATCTAATCGCATTTTGACACCACCTGTTATGCGTTCCAATAAAAACAATATGTTAGATAATCACGTTTGTCTGAAACCGAACAAGAACTGTAATATTTTTGTTAACCACATAGTAATCTCGTTAGAAAATGTCAATAATTTTTATGTACTGAAATCTAGATCTTAAGCGATTTCTCAAGAATCAAATTATTTCGATTTTTTCAAATTCTCGATATGTCCCAACAAGATATAGAATATTACGAATCCTAGATAATTTGCAGATTAAAACATAGCAATGGTTTGGACTAGAGCAATCTCAAAACAAAAAGTGGTAGTAGCCATTAAATTTAAGATGTTTTTTGTCTGTAATGTAAACCTTCGGACGTACGGATTTATAAATATAAAGGATTTTTCACCGTTTACGTGGTCTGCAGATCAACCGAGAGTAGATGCACTTCTTATGATCCTACGGTTTTCTTCTCTTTCTTATTAGGGACAAACAGAGTGTTCCATCAATTTTTGATCAATAAATATCAGTTAGGGGACAACACGTTGTAATATTGATATAAAACACCATAATATGATATATATGTAACCCACCTTGTATGTTATTATAATTTTCGTCCTCAATCATACAACAAATGTATATAATGAAATGAGAGATTGTTTTAATTTTCACAAATTTCTGACGTTCGATAGCTAATCGACAAATACTGATGAATTGTATATTTAGCTTCGAACATGGACGTGTCGAAAAATCTGCCGTGATCCTACAAAATTTCCTATAAATTTGCTGACTTGTCCCTCCTAGGCCAAAATTTGTTCTCATTTGCACCTGTTTCTAGGACATTTTTCTTCATGATTTGCCCCCCTTTAGGACAATTTTTTTTCCTGGGTCGCCCTCCCCCCCTGGACTAAAAACTGTGTACGCCTTTGGCTTCGAATAATATGTCTTTATGTAATTTACTATGTTCATGTTCAATTCGGCCTTAATACTTAATAATTGTGAAAACAATTCACACAAATACACATATTTGTTGTGACATTGCTGAAAATGATAGAACTTATTTACATTAAATAAATCAAATACGAAAATACGGAAAATACGACGCAAAAAAATAGATTCTCAGGCCAAATGCTTTTTGAACTACACCGTTCGCCCAGACTGTCTATACTAGTAATCACAGATCATACAAAGAGAACTAGTAATCGTCTTTCCCCGAAATATCGGTGAAGCAATTCTCAAAAACAAGTTTATTAACACATTTGAATCTGATTTTTTTTTCTATTTTCAGACAATTTAAATGTTTTAAATACATCTCCTAAATTAACAACCATTAAACAATTTTTAATGTACAATAAGTAAAAAGATATTTTAAATATTCACAGTTAAGACTTTCACTTAAACGAATATCCTACAATAAATTTACAAAAATCGACCAAACAGTTTATTGAGTAAAAAATTAACAATCTATAGTAAATTTAGATAACACCACCCAAGGTTTGATTTATAACGCGAGCAGGTACTGGAAATTTCCATAATAATAATTGTATCAAAAACTAAATTCAATGAAAAAAATCACCAAAACTTTGCATTAATTAAACTCAACTAAGAGTCCTAATTAAATTCATATTATTTTGCTGTTCAATAAATTAAGAATATTAATTTAATATTAGATTTAATTTATTTGTTTATATGGATTTCTGGGATTATAATAATTTTATAGCTACAGAATACGAATGTCATTATTTAACTTAAATAAAGCCTTCGTTCGAAAATGTAAATTTAAAATAATTTGCTCAAGTGCGAGTTGGACTCGCATACTTAGGGTTCCGTACCCCCTTGAAGATTCTAATATTCCAGTCTCAGACAAGCAGGGAATGAGTGCATTTTCTTATATTTACCCTTATATCTTTTAAAGGAAGCGTTTTAAATTTATTAAAAATATACGCTTTGATTTTCCACACATAGACTATTTATTTTATCTGCTTCAGGATTCGCTTGATTTTTATCAGAATACATATGTATTTAATTTTCTAATTTGGCCCCCAAAAATTAACATTAGGGTTTTATTTTACTAATAAACTTTCAGAGAAATCTTTTATAATCTACTGTCTGAGTTTTGAGGCTCTGTGGATTGGAAGATAAAGGGCACAATAGGTCAAGTTTTAAATTATAAATTATTAAATCTGTTATTCAAATTATTAAAAAATACATATAAAATATATTTTTCAAAATTTAAATAGTGTAGTTTCTAAAGTGGGAATTAAGTCGATGTTTAATATTTTTGTTAATATCTTTTCAACAAATTATTTAAAAATATGATATATTTGTAATTCACATAATGAGCCTTTTATCTGATATATTACATGATCCTTATTTTTCCAGTAAAGTTCAGGTGAGGGGCTATACTTCAATTTTTTACATAATTTTTCAGCTTATGTTTTCGGAGATAAGGGGGGGAATGGGTACATTTTTTTATATTTTTGTTAATATCTTTTAATTAATTTATTTTAAAAATATGAAAAAAATATATTTGTTTTCGGCTTAATAAGCTCTTTCATTTGATATATAACGTGATGGGTTAGAAACAATTTTAATTTTATATTTTCCATTTAATTTTATAATTTGCCCCCCAAAATAAATATTAGGGGTTTCTCCTTATTTTTCCAGTAAAGATTAGGTGAAGGGCTATACCCCCATTTTTTTTCAAAATTTTCCAGAGTATGGTTATGGAGATAAGGGGGGGGATGGGTAAATTTTTTTTTATATTTTTGTTAATATCTTTTAATTAATTTATTATAAAAATATGAAAAAAATATATTTGTTTTCGACGTAATAAGCCCTTTCATTTGATATATAACATGATGGGTTAGAAACAATTTTAATTTTATATTTTCCATTTAATTCTGTAATTTGCCCCCCAAAATTAAAAGTAGAGGTTTCCCCTTATTTTTCCAGTAAACTTCAGGTCAGAACCTATATCTCATTTTTTTTCAAAACTTTACGTTTTATAGTTTCGGTTATAAGGGGGGGGGGAATGGGTAAATTTTGGTATATTTTCGTTAATATATTTTTAAACATTTTTTTCTAAATATGAAAAAATATATTTGTGTTCCTCAGAATAAGACCTTTCATTTGATATATTACATGATGCGTTTGAAATTTTTTTTATTTTTAAATTTTTATTTAATTCTATAATTTGCTTTCCAAAATTAATATTAATCGTTTCTGCTTATTATTCCTGTAAAGTTCGGGCAACGTTCTATATTTCCTATTTTTTTCAATATTTTAGACTCAGTTGTTTCGGAGATCAGGGGGGGGAACGGTCGGTTTTTTAGTTTTCCCCCCCCCAGAAATACCCCTAAAATCAATTTTTTTCTTTTACGATATGTACTCCTGATCGGGTCACCAAACTATACATTGATACCAAATTTCAACCTCATCCGTCCAGTAGTTTAGGAGAAAATTACTGTGATGTGACAGAGGCAGAAATCCTGAGTGATATTATAAGGGTATCCGTATATTGTATATACGGAACCCTAAAAACAGTGTTTCATTTAGTTGGCTTTGAAACAAAATGCCGTAATTATGTTTTCTTAAAATTTCCCTAAAAAAATAAACAAATAAAAGTATTGTTTTATTCAATATACTAAAGTCAACAACTAAAACATTACATATTTGTGATTTAAGTCAAACCAAAAAAATAAAATAAAAACTGATGACAAAGTTTTCACTAAATCAAATGTAATGTTTTTATTTTCACACACGGGTTTAGTTCATTTCTGGGATTTATTTAAAAACACAGTCCAACTCACTCTAATTTATTTCCACTACTTTAGCACAATTTATATTCACAGAAACTACTATTTACATTTTATCAACTGTACAATACGACCGTCGAAAACTGAATGCCTCCTATCACCAGCTATTCATATTTATATATTTATCTTGGAATTGTCTGGTACCTCCACGAACCATCGGGAAACTCTTTCATGTTCCGGAAGCTTTAAGGAAATTCCCAGTAACGGCAGCGGTCCGCCTGTTGAGAGACAAACATTTCGGATTCCCAGAATTTATAGGAATAATGTCCCTTCCACAAATTGGTTGATGGCCGATTGCACCAGCTGTCGGATGAATTCTCGTAACATTAAGTTGAATTTTGGAAAATTCCACCATTATTATTAATGCATTTTCTTATTTACTGATGACGCTGTGTAAACTATCACTGTTTTTTATGTTTTCAATAAAATTCTTCAACATTTTGCGTATATTTTCAAAAGAAGAAGTTTCTTCTAGTACTTGACGAGTAAAAAATTATGGCGGTGGAATTAGGTCGCTAGCTTTTTTCCTCTTGTAGTTATAAAATATTGCGCTGGCTTAAACGTTAAGGTAGTAGGGTAGGGGGTATATATATATATATATATATATATATATATATATATATATATATATATATATATATATTATATAGTAGCCGCTAGATTAACGAAACTAATTTCTAAAATTTGTGAGGGGTATAGGGTGGTCTTTGCGATAACCACTATAAACATTCTACTACTAGTATTGGACGAGTAAAAAACTATGGCGGTGACATTAGGTTAATAGCTCTTATCCTCTTGTAGTTATAAAATATTCCACTGGCTTAAACGTTAATGTAGTAGGGTAGGTTGTATAGGGGTAAGTTTAGAAGTAAAAAAAATTTATAGCAGAAAAAAAAATAGTCAAAAAGTACAAAAAGTAGTAAAAATTATGATATTGTTACGAGAATTCATCCGACAGCTGGTGCAATCGGCCATCAACCAATTCGTGGAAGGGACATTATTCCGATAAATTCTGGGAATCCGAAATGTTTGTCTCTCAACAGGCCGACCGCTGCCGTTACTGGGAATTCCTTTAAAGCTTCCAGAACATGATATAGTTTCCCGATGGTTCGTGGACGTACCAGACAATTCCGAGATAACTATATAAAATGAACAGCTGGCGATAGTAGGGCATTCAGTTTTCGTCGGTCGTATCGTATAGTTAAGATAAACTGTAAATATTTTTCTGTGAATATAAATTGTGTAGTGGAAATAAATTAGAGTGAGTTGGACTGTGTTTTTAAATAAACTCAAGAACTGAAGAGAACCCGTGTGTAAAAATAAAAAAACATTACAGTGGTGTCAGGTGTGAAGTGAATTTAGGGAACTTTTAGAAGTGGAAAATAAATAAACTAACAATGTATAAAACTGTGGGTTTGGACCAATTGAAAGTGGCGGACTTAAAAAAAAGAACTTGAAGAAAGGGATTTAGAAATTAGTGGAAAGAAAAGTGAATTAAATTCAACGGTTACGAGATGCCCTAATAAATGAAGGTAACAATCCCAATACTTATTTGTTTGAAGTTTCTGGCAATGGTGACATGAGTATGCTATTAAAGCAAATGGAAAATTTAAAAGAAACCTTACGAGACAATTCTAAGCCTTTAGAGAATAAATTGCTAGAAAATTCTAAAACCCTAGAAGAGAAATTACTAGAGAAATCTAAAACCCTAGAAGATAAATTGCTAGAAAATTCTAAGTTCTTAGAAGATAAGCGACAAACATTACAAGAAAACTCGAAAACCCTAGAGGATAAACTACTAGAAAATTCTAAAACCTTGAGAGAATCCTTAGAGGCCCAATTACTGGAAAATTTTAAATCCCTAGAAGAAAATTTGAAATGCATGGTAGAGAAAAATTCAGAAATGCTGGAAGAGAAAATAGACAAGAATGAAGCTCGGATAGAAGAGCTAAAACAGATCATGGAAGTTGAGATCAGCAAGATAAAAGAACAGGTAGTCACAATGCAAAGGGGAGAAACACAATCAAAAACCGAAAGCAGAAACAGTCCAGAAATAGTGGATTCGAAAATTGGCCTCGAGGGGACAAGACACAAAATGAAACCTCCCCAATTTGATGGAAAGTCGTCATGGATTAATTGTAGGCGCCAATTCGAAGCTGCAGCAAAGTTAAACGGATGGTCGGCAGAGGAGAAGGCAATAGCACTAACACTCGCCTTAAGAGGGGACGCTACAGTCTCTTGTGTGATCTGTGGCTACAGATATTTTCAGAGAGAAGAGAGAAGGAAATGAGAGAGTGACGAAAATAATAGAAAAAGATGGAAACACGAGCACTAGCGCCTCTTTGTTAGGGACAGGTCGAACTAAAAATTGGCGGCTATATATATATATATATATATATATATATATATATATATGAATTTCTATTATGTATTTTCTCAGATTGCACGATATACCATTTAAACCAATTTGTCATAAAAATGAATAAAATAGAAAAATATCTATATTATTATAAATTATATATGCAGACATATCACACAATCAAGTTTATTTACATATTGCAAGAGAAGTGCAAATTATATAAAACAAAAAATAACTGACAAAAATTATAAAAGCACACCATTTCATTATAAATGGCGAGTACACCAATCATACCAAATTTATTAACAGATATGTATGTAGGTAACATATATACATTCTGAGTAAACTATGAAACAAAAACAATGATAAAATATATTTAAACAAATTTATAATGATTTTTGTCAATCCAATAATAAAAATGCAAACATATTTTGAACAGTTTTGACTAAAATTTTAATTCTTCATGATGCTGCCTGGCCTTTTTAGTATGAAGATAATGTCATTGAAACCATTTCCTACATACACTACATACTACATGGAATGGATGCCAATTTTAATCCTGCATGAAAAGGAATATAGAATTCAAACATTTTCTAAGTGTTGAAGGTGAAGGTAATTTTAAACAACTACGCAAAAATCAATAAGACTTTGGTCCCCTTTTATATAATGCCAAAGCAAAAGCTTTATTCTTTAAACTCCAAATAGGTTTTTTCCTTGGTGCATTTATCAATAGGAAATTCAGAAAATCCATACCTGTAGCACTCAAAGATTTGTTTAAACTTGACAGAATAAATTGTTAATTATTTCTTAAAGATATAAATTTGATTTTAATTTACAAATTTTGGATTGTTGGTGACGGTTAATTTTATAGAGAATTCTTTCACAAGAAGTCATTTGAGAAACATTTGTACATTTAATCTTTGTCAAAATATCCTGCTTAACTGCCCTGGAAGGGCTGGTAAATGAACATCTGCATATTTGACTACTAGAAGATGGTCCTGTACAAATGTCACATTTGTCAAAATACCCTGCTTAACTGCCCTGGAAGGGCTGGTAAATGAACATCTGCATATTTAACTACTAGAAGATGGTCCTGTACAAATGTCACATACTTTTGAAATATTTGCAGTTGTATGTAACCTTTCCAAAGAGTAATGTCTTTTTAAAGATACTGCAGGTTCATTGTTACTTTCTAAATGTATATTTTCATTTAAGAGACAAGAAATACTACTGTTAATACTGGATTCATGAACACTACTTGGATTAAATATTGTTGGTATCACATGTTTCAAAATTAGCCTTCTTTTTAAAGTACTTGTAAAGTATTTTGGCTCAAAATGGTCTTCACATATAAAAACAGAAGTACCTATGAGTAAATGAAACCAGATCTGAACAGTTTTCATTAATTATGTCAAACCATTTTTTCCTCATTTCTGAATTGCTAGGAAAAGAAAAAAAATGCTTTTGATTTACATTACTCAAACCCCTATGATTAGCGTTCTGGCAAAAAGGGACCTTGCATTTTCTCTTTGGAACTTTCAACAATTACTCCATTTAAATTATTAATTATTAAAACACTCATCTAGATATTCGCCTTTCGAAAATCGACTGGTTGTTTGCTACTACAGAAGATGACTAAAAAAGAAATGGGTAAATTATAGTATTTTATCTGTTGCCTACAGTAAGTAAAATGAATAACGATGGTAAACTTAACTTACTAAATCAGTTCAATCGAATTCTTTTAAATTTATAGCCAATTAATTTAAGACAATCAAATATAATTCAAATTCAAATCTGAAATGCGCAGGAAGTGAAAACAAAATTGTAAAGTTATAGAGAATTGTCCTATGTTCTAAAATATCTAAAGTAAATCATCATATAATAATAGGCGATAACATATAATAACGTATTTCGAGTTATAAAAATATTTGGTGAAAACCCAAGAACAGACATGCATTTGATCAAACTACGAACGTCTGTCTGTGATAGAACCTGTACGAAGTGTCCCCTTCGTACAGGCCAGCTTAGGCCAGAAACTACACTTGTCCGTGTGTCCAATTTAGCATATGCAATTCGGTGCTCTCTCATTTCCTCTCATTTCCTTCTCTCTGGATATTTTGCAAACATTGAATACCTCTGAGCAAGAAGACTACGATCAACTGGTCAAACATTTAGAATTGAGGTATGGCCACATTTGGAGCACGTCTACCACTCACAATTGAAAAATCAATGAATGAATGAATCCCTACAAGAATTTGAAGCTGATATTACCCGTCTGGTTCGCCTTGCCTATCCAGCCACACCGGAAAATATGATAGCAAGGTTAGCAGTACAAGCGTTTTTTGATGGATTGTGGGACAACGAAGCCAGACAAGCTTTAACACTAGCCCGACCGACTCAATTAGTGGATGCACTTGCTCGAGCGCTAGAATTCGAGGCTGCGAAAAATACCTGCAGAGGTCAAGCCAGAGTCCGAATCGTGGACGGAGAGTCGGAAGACGGCGGAACTGATAAAGACTCTGTAAGGAAGATAATAGACGAAGTCCTTACCAAAAAAAGACTAGATAGATGTCGGAAGTGTCGTAATGTAGGACATGTCCAGAGTCGTTGCAAGGAGAGCAAAGGAGTACAGACTTCCTCGTCGGGGAAACTGAAGAAAGTCATTATAAAGGGACCATCGTCGACCTGTAACCAACAAGTCCCAACTACCATCGCATATGTCGCTTCGCTACGCAACCACATTAACAGTGTCTTTGTAGATGGCCTTATTAATAGGAAGCATTTTACAATGCTGCTGGATACTGGTGCGACGAAAACAGTAATAAGGCCCAACATTGTTTTAGAGACGATGATAAAACCAACAAAATGGCAACTGCGAACAGCGACAGGAGAAGCAGCGAAAGTCCATGGTGAAATAATGACCTTGGGAAACACAACCTTCCTACATCGGGCATTAGTGGCAGACATCGAAGACGAAGTAATCATTGAAATGGATGTCATGAACTCCAAGGGATTCCAGTTAAATTTCAAAGATGGAATTCTGAGAGTGAATGACGAAGAAGTGGTGCTTCATGGAAAAGATGACATAAAGCTTCGAGCCATCTTAACAGAGGATGTCAATGTTCCGGAAAGAGCTGAAATTATTATAGATGCTTGCTTAGATGGGAAAGCTCAAGCTGGAACAGTAATGATGTTTGATCCCGAATTTAACGACGGAATTGTAGGCAGAGGAGTCGCACTGGGGAAGACTCTGTTTCGTGCCAGGGAGATTGTTCCAGTAAGAGTAATGAACTTGAATCATTACTCGGTTGTGCTAAAGAAAGGAACAACTTTGGGCCATTGTTCAACAGTTTCCTCTGTAGTCAGAAGCACACAGCATGCAGAAATGCCACCGATTCATCTAAGAATTTAAAACCGTATCAGAAAGCAAAATTGAGGGACATCGTTAGAAACTACCAGGATATCTTCGATGTAGGGAATGGCAAAAGAGGACGAACCGATCTGGTAAAACATAAAATTAATACTGGGGACGCTCAACCTATTCGACAGTCTTCGAGAAGACTACCCCTAGCTAAAAGAGAAGAAGCTGACAGGATAGTCCGCGAGATGGAGGAAGAAGGTGTTATTGAACCATCCAACAGCCCTTGGGCTTCTCCAGTTGTCTTGGTTAAAAAAAAAGATGGTTTGACTCAATTTTGCGTGGACTAACAGCAATTAAACCACGCTACAAAGAAAGACAGCTATCCCCTTCCAAGACTAGAGGATACCCTAGATACGTTGACTGGATCGAAGATGTTTTCCACTCTGGACTTGAAGAGCGGTTATTGGCAGGTGGAACTTGCTAAAGAAGACCGAGAAAAGACTGCTTTTTCCATCGGCTCAGGACTTTATCAATTCACGGTGATGCCGTTTGGACTGTGTAATGCTCCAGCAACGTTTGAAAGATTGATGGAAACAGTGTTAAAAGGGCTTTCATGGAAAACGTGCCTGGTGTATCTTGACGACATTATCGTGGTTGGAAAATCTTTCCTGGGGTTATGCATGTACTATCGTCGGTACGTCGCCGGATTTGCCAACATCGCCAAGCCACTTACTAGACTCACAGAGGGGAAGGTGCAGTACCAGTGGGACGAGGACTGCCAACGATCATTCGAGGCACTGAAAAGAGCATTGACGAGTGCCCCCGTCTTAAGTTATCCTTTGCCAGATGGGAACTTCGTTTTGTATACCGACGCAAGCAATGTCGGAATTGGTGCCGTGCTTTCGCAGATCCAAGACGGTCAGGATAAAGTCATCGGCTATTTCAGCAAGACCTTAAGCAAGCCGGAACGGATTTACTGCGTTACTCGCAGGGAACTCTTTGCAGTGGTAAAGGGGGTAGAACACTTCTACAAGTACCTCTATGGTAAAAGATTCCTCCTGAGGGCTGATCATGCAGCACTAAAGTGGCTCTTGCAGTTTAAAAACTCCGAAGGACAAGTGGCCAGGTGGATTGAGCGGTTGCAAGAATTCGACTTCCAGACCGAACATCGAGCTGGAACAAGCCATAAAAATGCTGATGCCCTATCGAGGAGACCATGCCCCTGATGACATTGTCAGCGAGCAGAAGAAAAAGGGGCTGTTCTCTGTAGAACTACCGCCATCGATGACCATTGGCAATATGCGGAGATCCAAAAAGACCAGAAATTAGATCCAGATTTGAAAGAAGTTATGCGGTCGTATTGGGCTCAGTGGAACTCCCTCATCCTGGAAAATGAACTTCTCAAGCGCGTCCTGGAAACTCTAGAAGAGGGAAACGACAGAAAACAGATTGTAGTTCCCAGAAATAGGAGACCAGAGGTTTTACGAGAACTACATGATGGTACAACTGGAGGACATCTGGGAGCAACGAAAACCCTGGGGAAGTTGAGAGAACGCTTCTATTGGGTAAACTGCCAAGTGGATGTCAAGGACTGGTGCCGGAAATGTACTGTTTGTGCAGCAAGTAATGGGCCTCAGAAGCGTCCAAAAGCTCCCATGAAGCAATATAACGTGGGCAGTCCATTCGAAAGAATAGTCATTGATGTTGCCGGTCTATTTCCTGAATCCGACTCTGGAAACAAGTACATTGTGGTGGTGATGGACTATTTTAGTAAATTGGCCGAAGCGTATGCCTTGCCGAATCAAGAAGCCTTGACCGTTGCTGATGTCCTTGTCAAGGAATGGATCAGTGGGTTTGGTGTTCTTCCCTTGGGGTTGCACTCAGACCAAGGTAGAAACTTCGAGTCTACTCTTTTCCAAGACGTCTGCAAACTCTTGAAGATCAATAAAACATGGACGACGGCATTACACCCGCAATCCGATGGAATGGTAGAACGGATGAATAGAACTATTAACCGCCATTTGTCAAAGGTAGTCTCTGACCACCAAAGAGACTGGGACCAGTATCTGCACTTGTTTCTAATGGCATATCGTTCGTCTGTGCACGAGTCCCCGGGTCAGACCCTGTCCAGTATTATCATGGGACGAGAATTAAGACTACCATGCGATTTGAAGTTTGGATGTCCCCCAGGAGAAGAGATCGCAGATGAAGACTATGTCAGCCAGCTACGTCAAAAGATGAACGACATCCATGAACGAGTCCGGTTAAACATCGAGAATGCCAGTGCCCGAATGCAAGAAGCCTACGACATGAAAGCCGAGGGCGGAGAATTTCAAGTTGATGATCTTGTTTGGTTGTATAACCCGCAACGTCGTCGTGGATATTCACCCAAACTACAGAGATCTTGGGAGGAGCCGTACCAAATTGTGAAGAAAATCAACGATGTTGTCTACAGAATAAAGAAGCTACCTCGGGGAAAACCAAAGGTCGTACATTTCAACAGGTTAGCCCCTTATGTCGGAAGTCATGACGGCGAAGATGACCAAGCCCAAGTCCGCATCATCCAACCACCCGATGACGAAATGACCTTCGAACAGTTTATCGCACTATACTCTAATGGACAGAAAGTGCAGCACGACGTGACCACAGAGAAACCCCAAGACCTGTTTGAGGTGCCCATAGAATATGTTTGTTTAGCTCGAGATCTCCGGATGTCCAGAGGAATAGCCAAGGTGTTTGCCAAAAAGTACGGCCAGTTCCAGAAGCTACGGGAGCAAGATCCAGTGGTAGGGAAGGTCCTTCATCTCGATGTGGGTACCAGACACATTTTTTGTTTGGTAACGAAAACATTCTCGCAGGACAAGCCAACATATAGCGATCTTTGGAAGACTCTGGTAGAATTGAGGAATGTGATGTTGGAGAAAAATCTGATGAAATTGGTGGTCCCAAAGATAGCCTGCGGGTTTGATGGACTGAATTGGAGGGTGGTGAGAAGTAGGATGGAAAAAATCGTTCGATTCAGTGGCATCAACATCCTAGTATGCTGTCAGAATATTCGCAGCCCAGATTCGAAGACCGTTGACTGTTACTTCCACCAAACTTCCCGTTGTCGAAATGGAGAGTCCTGCAAATATCGTCACACCAGGAAGGATTCTAGAATATTTCGGGACGAAATGGTCTTAGGGAGGCGGCAATGTTACGAGAATTCATCCGACAGCTGGTGCAATCGGCCATCAACCAATTCGTGGAAGGGACATTATTCCGATAAATTCTGGGAATCCGAAATGTTTGTCTCTCAACAGGCCGACCGCTGCCGTTACTGGGAATTCCTTTAAAGCTTCCAGAACATGATAGAGTTTCCCGATGGTTCGTGGACGTACCAGACAATTCCGAGATAAATACATAAAATGAACAGCTGGCGATAGGAGGGCATTCAGTTTTCGTCGGTCGTATCGTATAGTTAAGATAAACTGTAAATATTTTTCTGTAAATATAAATTGTGTTAAAGTAGTGGAAATAAATTAGAGTGAGTTGGACTGTGTTTTTAAATAAATCCAAGAACTGAAGAGAACCCTTGTGTGAAAATAAAAAAACATTACAATATACTTTATTTTTGATTCCCTTATAAAGTACCTACTAGATTAACAAAACTAAATTTTAAGGGTGGTGAGGGGTAGGGGGTGGTTGTTGCGATAACCAATATAAACCTTCTTCTAGTACTTGAGGAGTAAAAAATTATGGCGGTGGAATTAGGTCCATAGCTGTTTCCTCTTGAAGGTATAAAATATCCCGATGGCTTAAACGTTAAGGTGGTATAGGGGTAGGTTTAGAAGTAAAACAATTTTTGGCGCTAAAAAATTAGCCAAAAAGTAGTAAAAAATTATGATATACTTTATTTTTGATTCCATTATAAAGTATACCTACTAGATTAACTAAACTACATTTCAAGGGTGGTGAGGGGTAGGGGGTGGTTTTTGCGATAACCACTATAAACCTTCTTCTAGTACTTGACGAGTAAAAAATTATGGCGGTGGAATTAGGTTCATAGCTGTTTTCCTCTTGAAGTTATAAAATATTCCGCTGGCTTAAACGTTAAGGTAGTAGGGTAGGTGGAATAGAGGTAGGTTTAAAAGTAAAAAAATTTTATGGCGGAAAAAATTAGTCAAAAAGTAGTAAAAAATTATGATATACTTTATTTTTGATTCCGTTATAAAGTACCTACTAGACTAACGAAACTAAATTTCAAGGGTGGTGAGGGGTAGGGGGTAGTTTTTGCGATAACCACTATAAACCTTCTTCTAGTACTTGGCGAGTAAAAAATTATGGCGGTGGAATTAGGTCGATAGCTGTTTTCCTCTTGAAGTTATAAAATCATAAATTATTCCGCTAGCTTAAACATTTTTATTTTCTTTTAATTTCAATAGATTTGTCAATATGAGTGAACAATTTTGGTCATTATATCCACTTCTCCGATTTCTCCACAACCCTATTTCTTATAAAAATATACATTTCAAATTTTATAAAATTGGGTCGAATTTCGACTACTGGGCGACCACTAGTAATAATAATAAAATGTCTTTATTTCATAGGAATTTTTACTACATTTGCCAGACAGGCGCAGATAAGCTACAAGCTACTCTTTAACTGTTTACCTTTCCAGATTACACATGAACAACTTCAAATATACAAAAAATACAATTTAATTATTTACAAGTAATTAGTTTTTTTGAAACTTAGCGAAATTGCCTGACACTGACAGTTGATATCGAAAAACCGGGTAATTCATATTGTAGATTTTAACAATGTTAAATGTAGATGAGCGTTCAAACACAGCAGAAGAATAGTAAGTGTATTGTGGCGAATATCTGGATCATGGGTACCTTTTCTAAAAATAATTTTCTTGAAAAGATATGCTGGAGTTTTATGCTTTAGTAGGCGATATAAAAAAACAAGAAAATTTAATTAGCACAGTTTATTTATTTTCAACCATCTGATCTGCTGTAAATAAGGAGATATACAATCATATTTTTTTCGGCAACAAATATATCTGCAACATGTATTTTGCACCAACTGCAGTTGTCTGAAATAGTGTCAAAACATGGATAATAAACAGTATTACAATAGCCTATTTGAGAAAGTCCCAAACACTCGCATAAGTGTTTCCGCATTTTAAAATTCATAATACGTCTATTAATGTAGAGTATACGCATTTTTCCAACAATGATTTTATGTGACTTTTAAATCTCAGTGAGTTATCAATTATCAGACCAAGATTTTTTTATTCATTGGACAATTCTATTATCACACCATTTAACTTGAGTCATATTTGGTTTTCAACTGTCGCTCTTTTACTTTTGCTACAAAAAATTACACCAGTGGTCTTAGTTGGATTTAATGTTAAGTTATACGCTCTAGACAAGCGGGCGATGTTTGCCAGGTCTTGATTAATCAGGTAATTTGCATTTAGTACTTCAGATGGATCAAAGTAGTGAAGTCGTTGTATATCATCCGCATATTGTTGGATTTCACTATTGATTATTTGTTCTGTTGTATATCTGAGGTATATAATAAGAACAGTAAAGGACCCAAGATGGATCCTTGTGGGACATCTGAAACAATTCTTTTATAAGACGATAGTTCTGCTCCAATCCGCACACATTGCTGACGATTCCACAGGTAAGATTTAAAAAACGATAACGCAATATTGTCTGCCCCATAATATTTTAATTTTGCACATAGTAGATTATGATCCATTAGATCAAAGGCCTTTGAATAATCTAGAGATATTAAAACAGCAGCTCATTTTTTGTCAATCGCACAAATGATATTATCAATTAAGTTTAAGAGGGCCGTAGTTGTACCATGTTTATTTCGAAAACATGATTGTTGAGGAGGTAGAATATTATTTACGATAAAATAGTCTATAACTGAATGTAAATTCTAGAATTTTAGACATTGTGGGTAATAAATAGACTGCTTAAGTCGTATGGGGGTATTATGAATATATGGTGGAGGCGCTGCTATCAAAACATTTTCATTATTCTTATTCAAAGTCTGTTTTGTCTATAAAGAAAAATTTCTACAAAACAAAGTTAGTAACAATTGAAACATGCCTCCAGTGACGCCATTATATCACTAAAAATAAAAAAAAATTAGCTTTTCAAAAATATATACCAAGCTCAATGGATAGTAACAATAATGACACTAAAAAGTAAAAAATAATTGAATTGGATATTTAAAACGAAAGATATTATATGTTCTATAAAACTGCGTTAGAAGTTCGTACCAAGTCAGAAACATATGTGTGTAACATGTGTGTATAAATACCTTTATTAATTAAATAGCCCTGCAACTGCAAGTACTTATAGGCCACCCTATATAACAATTACATTCTGCTTTACCCTATAGTGCAACCATCCCGTATATGCTGCTGTTTATTTGTCACCCAATGTTCATATAACTTTTTTAACACCTGACTATCACTCTACTTCTCCCCATTTTTCAACTATGCAACTGCTTAAGGTCTACGCTATATAAGAATTATTTTTGACATTTTTCAGCCACCTTATAAAGTACCAGTATAATAAATAATATAATCAACCTTTATATGCAACTGATTCTAACATTGTGTTAAACACAGTCTAAAACTGTAATCTTGTTTCGCTCCATATTCCAGTTATTCCATATAGTACGATGCAATTGTTCATGGCCTACCCTATATAACACTTTTTTTTAACTTTTTTTGATCCAGCCTAATGGAAATGCCTGTGTAACCCTTGGTATCAGAAATGTAAAAACGCACCACACCTTTATTTAACACTCACCCAAACTCCAACTGCTTATTAGCCACCCTATATAACAATTTTATTCAACCATTGTTTTGAACCGTCTTGTATAACTTTAACTCTACTGCCATCTATATTATAACCATTCTATATACTGCTGCTAATTAGTCAAACATTATAACTTATTTTTGAACCATCCTATATAACCATAATTTTACTCTACAAAATATTTTAACCACATTGTATATGTATCTGCTTAGTGGCCACCAAATATAACATTTTGAAACAGCTAACTATAACTCTGCTCCACTCAGTATTTTATTTATGCAATTGCTTATGAACTATGCTATATAACCATTTTTAACCACCCTTCAAAGTAAAATCTGTCTCCATCTTGTATTTCACCCACCCCTTATAATGCAACTTTTTCTAACATTGTTTAATCACACTGTATAACTATAATTTTACTTCGATCCATGTTTCAGTTATTGCATATATATACAACAGCTCATGTTCTATCATACAAAAAAAATCTAACCATTATTCTATTCCACCCTCTATTTCAGCCACCTTGTATATGCAATTACCTATCGCCCACCCAGTAAAACATTTTTGTACCACCCTGTATAACTATAAGATGCTTAATATATTTCACCAAAACTGCAATTGATTATGGGGCTACGATATTTCACAATTTGTCCTGATATTTTTTGAACCACATTATAAAGTATAATTTCTCCCTACACTTTATTTAAACCACTCTTCATTTGCAACTTTTTCTAACCTTGTTTGAATCACACTGTGTATTTATAACTTTACTGCGCCACATATTTCAGATACGCCATATATGCTGCTGCAACATTTTTTTCACACCCTGTATAATTATAATTCCACTCCATCCTATATTTCAACAACCTTGTATATGCAACTACTTATTTGCCACCCAATATAACAAATTTGTACCATCCTGTATACATACTGTTACGAAATTTACCAAAGCCGACCCTGTTTCATTTCAGTACGACAACGATCGCTGGGATGTAAAAAAAGCTAAAAGGTTCGGACGGGAGAAAAACTTATCTCGATCATAACTCGACAACTGTAAAATTGACACTGGATTATACTAGAGAATTCGACGCTGATTTTAAAAGGAGAATCCATCCTCGCAGCAGTTAGTTAGAAATGACGACGAGCGTATTCGTAATGTTATTGTGAATCAGCTGTTCTGTATAATTTGATGTAAATAAAGTTCTAGAAAAGTGAAAGTGAATATTAGTTTTAAAATTTTAAATTGAACCCACGGACTTTACAACATTACTTAGAATTCTACTCCACCATATACTTCAACCATCTGGTAAATGGAACATAGATCATAACATTTCTTTATAATACTTTTAAATTCACCTGAATAGCTGTAACTCCGGTACATATTTCAACCATACTATCTATGCAACTACTTATTGATATAAAACAATTTTTTAACCACGCTATAGACTAAAATTCCACTCCATCTGTATTTCAACCACCCTGTATAAACAACTGCTTCTAATATTTTTTCAACCAATTCATAACTATAATATTGTATGAATATAATTCAAAGATCACATAATATATTTTTTATCCCCCCTTATAAATATTTTACCCTTATTTCAACCAAATTGTATATGCAACTACTTATGAGCCAAACAATATA
Source organism: Octodonta nipae (assembly GCA_034190945.1). Classification (NCBI taxonomy): domain Eukaryota; kingdom Metazoa; phylum Arthropoda; class Insecta; order Coleoptera; family Chrysomelidae; genus Octodonta; species Octodonta nipae. The sequence continues at coordinate 79,415,081 of CM067219.1, forward strand.
GTAATTTGTTATCCACCCTATATAAATATAATTTTACTCCGTCCGTTTTTCAACCCCTTAGTATTTGATATTTTTGGCCCAATTAGTATAACTTTTTTGAACCACCCCGTATAACTAATTCAAATCCCCCTTACACCAAACATAACTTTTTTTATTTTTTTTTTAATCCATGTCATTCTACTCAGCACTAAGTTTCCTATATATAGAACACCCTGTAAACCTATAGTTGATATATCAGTTGATTTTTTTTAAATCGAAACATTGGCATATTCCGAATTTTGAATAAAAGCTAAGCTGATTCAAGTATTCTAATATTTGGTGCCTCAGACGGAACCAATAGAGTAATTGTGTTATCCAACATGGTAGAAGTTTTTTCGCTATATCTGTCAATTTAGGAAGATAAAATATCTACCAGATTTTAAGTCAAACTATAGGCTTTGCAACAAAAAAAGATTCAGTAAAATCAGTTCAGTAGTTCTTACGTGATGTCCGTACAAACAAACAAACTTACAATTTTATAATAGTAGGTATAGATAACAAAAAATGTTTAATTTCTAAAGCTGTTTATATTCCTATGTAAAATATTTGTATTTCTTAGGCTTTTAGTGGGCATGCGTCTTTTTTGTTCAGGCAACCTTTACAGGCCAATGATGTGAAAACTGCCCGAAAAAACGACGCATGGGAGCAAAAATGTTTCGAATATGAAAAGACCTATTAAAAAAATCCGGGGAAATATCAGTTACGTCACTTCGATGGTATTTCTGATACGAATATTGACATTTTCGACGATTTTCATAAAAACTGCATGTTACAAATCATAGAAATAGTTTATGAGACAACTTCTGGATCTTCCTTAACACAATACAATTTTAAAAACTTTACAAATCAATAAGGGGTTTTGGAGAAATCGAGCAGTATGTTGGGCATATTGGTCATTGGTCTTCATGCAATTATGTGTTCAATCTCAAATTTGAACACTTTAAGAATACAATTTTTTTCTCAAATTTGAAATTTTTCCAATCCGAAATCAACCAAATAATACATAAATCTTCAAAGTCGGTTAACAACGGTGATTTCATATATTGTTAGTTACTGGGGCATCAACTATCGGGACACGTCGTGGTTCATGTAATTGAATATTAAGAGCCAAATAAGAAAAATGTAAATGTTTGCTAAGTAATATTTTTCTTTCTTCCACGTAGGAGACAACGCGATGGGGAGTAAAAAATATTTCAGTACCCAGAAGAAGACAAGATCCGTGCTCTAGAACTGTTCAATAATCTGGTATGCTAATTTTAATCACATCCTGTTATACAAACATAAAGGAAAACATCTTATTACAAGGAAGATGAGTCCTGACACTGTTGTCTGAAGGAGAAGAGAAATCTTTGGTTCAATGGACGATCCATATTGGAAAAGCTGGATATCCTATTACGAAAACCAAGACCACATTAGAGAACAAAAAGGCTGTATATTCCAAAAAATGCAAACGTTTCTACGTCTTAATCGGACTTAGTTGTAATGGCATTAAATCTGAAATATAAAGCTATACATGTGAAATATTTTATAGTATTTCTTAGAAACGTTTAGTGTTTTAGAATTTTCAGCCTTTTTTCTAAACTGTGGTGTTATTTACACAACAAGCATTAAAAGAAACTACAAGATGAAAACAAACAAGCTTCAAAAAAGCAAATCCAAAATCCTTGCCCAAACGTTTAGTTTTACCGGATGTTGACTATGAGCTTCTCGAAATAAATGACGATTTGTACCGGTCCAAAATCTACAGTTATGTCGGTTAACCTCCCCATGAAGTAAAATAGTGCACTCATCCGAAAAGCAAACATTGTACAAAAAATTCGGGTTTTTGATCATACATTGGGTCATAATTTCGCAAAACTGTTGCTTTCGATCCTAATCACCCTCATTCAATTCATGAAGTAATTTAATTTTGTACGGATGGAAATTGTACTCATGCAACATTCTAAAAATATTAGGTTTGCTAATAAAGGAAGCTGCAGAGATTTGCTGGATAGACTGCGTGTTTGGTATAAGTTGGACATGGCCCAATGTAGCCATAGCTACCCCTTCATCATTTACAATTCCAATGGGACCTCTTTTTTATTCATTACTGAGCCCGTCACAACAAATTTTAAAATCAACTCCAATACGTATTTATGACGAACGTTACGTTCGGGATGGTTTTGGTTAAAAACCCTTGCAGCACATCGAGCACAATTTTGATTTTGGTAATAAACACTTACCAGCTCAACACGTTCTTGCAATGTGTATACCATAATTATCTTTTAAATTTTCAACAAATCAGTAAAGTTATAACTTGACAGATAAATGTACATTGCTTCAAATGATCGAATAAAGGTCAGAACAGATAAACAAACTTGCTGTAAATATCAGCAAAAAAGAATGTAAAATAAATGAATGTTTACATTTAATGTTTTTCTTGTATTGTGTGTTATTACAGGGTGCGGCAGTGAAACAAGATGGTTTAAGAAGAACTCCTTTTTTACTTTTCCATGAAGTAAAAACTTTTAATTTAATAATTCGGTTTTACTACTAGGTCCGTTAGGTTTTCTGTTACATGTACAGAAATTGCAATAACAAATTTTAGAGCTTTCAAATGATATACGACAACACCTATTTCCCCTATCTCAAATCTCAAGGTCATTGAATTGACCTGTTTATGTTGAATGCGGGCAAGCGCTAATTCTCCTCAATATATTACAATATTTTTGAAAATAACTAAGATATTCAAGGTGGTTCGTTTGAGATGGAATACCCTATATATATATATATATATATATATATATATATATATATATATATATATATATATATATATATATATATGTTATATATGTTATATAAGTTATTTCATCGACTTATATGAAACCACCTAGCAACAGTTCCCAAGCTGAGTCAGCATCCACTTGTCGCCTCAGGTTACCTTTCGACGACATACATCCGTAAGAACTGCAAGGGCGGCGACAGCCTAGTCAGCGTTCTTAGTTTATAAATTATACTTTTTCATTGTTTCATTATTCATTATTACTTACAGTTCTGTCTAGTTTAGTTTACCATTCATTTCTGTCATTTTAATTGTTATAAAGTTTTTATTGTTATTTTAATTATTTTCAAGTTTGTATTAAAAGTTATATTATTTGTGCAAGTATAAATAAAATCTTTTTTAAAAAGATAAATTTTAAAAGTGTGATATAACAAATTGGCGCAGTCAGTAGGATCCGTCTAACGTTACTAGAACACGAGTATTCTAACTGGTAGCGGCGGATTCCTATCCCTCAACGGAACAACGAACCTGGAAGAAGTCCTCACTGCAATCAAATGTAGAACAGGCGTTTTCAATGTTCTTGTTGATGTAAGTAATGGTGAATCGTCATTCGTTTTAAGTAAATGTTATTTGATTTATTTTATTGAACATTGATTTTTAATATTTGATATAATTTATTCGATTTGATTTATTTTATTATTTCATTTTACATATTTATCAATTTGATTTTTATTTTTTGATATATGTGATTCAAATGAAATATTGATTTATTTCATTAACTGATTTATTTTATTCTATTGATATTGCAATATACTTCGTGGGTTCAATTGAAAATTATAACAACTAATATGCACTGTCACTTTTCTAGAACTTTATTTACATTCAAAACATCTGATTCAAATACAATAACAAGCCCATATAAGCTAGTCGACGCGGTATCACTCCTTGGCGATCGTGGTGTGCTTCTTTTATAATCCCCGTGGAATTCTCCAGTAGAAAATAATCATTGCTCCTTCCGCTGTCGAGTCTTTTCGAGAATCCTATTTTTTATTGAAGCGTTTGTTGTCGTGCTGAAATGACACAGGGTCGGCTTTGGGTAAATTTCGTAACACTGCCCCCCCTTTAATTCTGATCGTCCCGATCAGAAACATCCCTTCCATGGTAGGGAGCGAGTCGATCTAAATGAACCACCTTCAATTTAGCCTTGGGGTTTCGACGGATCCGGTAGACGACGTCATTAAGCCTCTTCACCACTTCGTATGGACCATCCCAGGCGGGTGTAAGCTTTGGGGATTTACCCTTGCTCCGTTGGGGGTTGTACAGCCAGACTTTGTCCCTCTCCTGGAACCCGACTGAATTGGCCTTGAGGTCGTATCGCGTCTTCATCCGGTCGCTGGTGGCCAACATCTGCGTTCGGGCTAATTCGTGTATTGCCAGCATGTTATGTCGGAGCTGGTCGGCATAATCGTCGATGTCTTGGGGAGGTTCTTCGGGGGAGCCAAATGCCAAGTCGCATGGTAGTCGCAGCTCCTTTCCGAATAAGACCCTGGCTGGGGTCAGGCCTGTACTATTATGTACAGCAGAGCGATATGACAACAGGAATAGGGGAATATGCTCATCCCAATCACGCTGGTTATTGCTGACGACCTTGGATAGGTGTTGTTCCAAGGTCCTGTTGAATCTTTCCACCATTCCGTCTGACTGTGGGTGTAATGGTGTTGTTCTCGTTTTCCTGATCCCCAACATCGTGCAGACCTTCTGGAATACATTCGATTCGAAGTTACGCCCCTGGTCTGAATGTAATTCCATTGGGACACCAAACCTGCTGAATAGTTGTTCTACTAGCACCGTCGCTACCGTGGTTGCCTCTTGGTTGGGTATCGCATATGCCTCAGGCCATTTACTGAAGTAATCCATTGCGACCAGAATGTATTTGTTCCCCCTCTCAGACTCGGGAAACGGACCGGCGACATCGATGGCAATTCTCTTAAATGGGACGCCCACATTGTACTGCTGCATTCTGCCCTTGGTTCGGGTTTTCGGGCCCTTACTGACGGCACATGTGGCACATTTGCGACACCAGGCTCTGACGTCTTCGAAGTAATTCACCCAGTAGTACCGCTGGCGAACTTTGTCTAGTCTTATTCATGCCCAGGTGGCCTCCGGTAATTCCATCATGTACTTCGGTCAGGATGGCTGGTACCTTTTTCTTCGGAACTACCAGTCGGAACTTGGTTTCTCGTCCATCAGCGCTTTCCCAAACTCGCTTGAGCATTCCATTGTCTACTCTTAGAGAGTCCCACTGAGCCCATAACGATTTCAGCACGCCGGAGTATCTAGCTACCTCGTCCCATCGTGGCCTGGGTGCCCCTCTCATTTTTAGTGACAAGATTGGTTCGATGTCTGGATCAGCCATTTGGTCCTGGATGCACTGTTCCGTTGTCCAGTCTTCATTGGCCTGCACTCGGATCTGCCTGATGGAGATACCCTCTCGCTGTTCCGTCTTCAGACAATGCTTGCATTCCGCTCTACAGGGTCTTCTGGATAGGGCATCGGCATTATTGTGCAACCGGCCGGCACGGTGTTCCACCTTGAAGTCGTATTGCTGTAATTTCTCCATCCATCTGGCCAGTTGTCCTTCCGGTGTCTTCATGTCCAGCAGCCATTTGAGTGCGGCATGATCTGTTCGGATTAAGAAATGGCGACCATACAGGTATTTGTGGAAATGGTCTACAGCCCTTATTATTGCAAGAAGTTCTTTCTGGTGACGCAATAATTTCTTTCTGGCTTCGAGAATCCACGGCTGTAGTACTCGATCACCCTCTCTTCACCATCTTGCACCTGGGATAGGACGGCCCCCAAACCGGTGTTGCTGGCGTCGGTGTCTAAGATGAACTTGCCGGACTGTGTAGGAAAGGCTAGGATTGGGCTGGAACATAGTGCTGCCTTCAGTCGTCTGAATGATGTTTCGCAATCCTGATTCCAACGGAACGTCTCCTTCTCTGTGGTCTGTCGATGTAGAGGAGCGGCAATGGTGGCAAATCCCTCAACAAAACGCCGGTAGTATGAACAGAGGCCCAAGAAGCTTCGGAGTTCATGCTTATCCCTCGGGACTGGCCAATCACGGATCGCTTCTATCTTGTCCTCGTTAGTGCGGATTCCTGACTCGGAAACGACGTGGCCCAAAAACTCTACTTCTTTTTGGAACAAGGAACACTTCTTCGGATTGAGTCTGAGGTTGGCGTTATTAATTCTGCAGAATACTTCGCCCAGGTTCTTCAGATGGTCGTCGAATGTCTGGCCCATGACTAGAATGTCGTCGAGGTATACTAAGCACGTCCTCCATGTTAACCCGCTCAGTACATACTCCATTAGCCTCTCAAATGTAGCGGGTGCATTACATAACCCAAAGGGCATGACCGTGAACTGAAACAGCCCTTTACTGGTGGAGAACGCTGTCTTCTCTCTGTCATTTGCGTGTAGACCAACCTGCCAATATCCACTTTTTAGGTCTAGTGTGGAGAACCAACGGGAGCCTGCTAGTGTGGTCAAAGTGTCATCGATTCGGGGTAGTGGATAGCTGTCTTTCTTCGTGACATCATTCAGCTTTCTGTAATCCACGCAAAATCGGGTGGTTCCATCTTTCTTTTTAACTAGCACGACGGGAGCAGACCATGGACTGATGGATGGCTCAATAACCCCATTTTGTAACATGGACTCGATGTTTTCCTCGACTGCCTGTTGTTGCCCCAATGGTAGTCGTCTAGGTGGTATTCTGATGGGTTGAGCCTTTCCGGTATCTATTCGATGCTGGATGATGTTGGTGCGACCGGTAGTTCCATTTTTACTGTTAAAAATTTGCCAGTGTTTTGTGATAAATTGCTTGGCTTTCTTCTGGTTCTCTGGTGTCAAGTGTGTCAAATGGTCAGCAAACTGTTGTAGGAACTCTTTATCGGGCCCTGTCTCCTTCACCGACGTCTGGTACTCTTCTTCGCAATTGATGATGGTCTCTACTGGCTCGAAACAAGCTATCTCCTGACCATTGGTAATTCTGATGTCGTTGTTGGACAAATTCAGGACTCTGATTGGTATATCTCGTCCGGTTTTAACTATAGCCCGTCCAACTAAGTAGTCATGAGCTGAGTGTACGGGCTCCACCATTCCAACGCAGCTCCCAGGATTGCTGTCTAGCTGCCCATGAATAATCTGTTCCGTTCGACCGGGAATTCTAGCCGAAGACTTTGCCACAATTTTTATGGGCGTGACTGATGTGTTGACGGGCCGTGTCAATACAAATTCCTCATTCAGGAACCGAAGAACATCATATCTCGGGTCGAACATAAATCCATGCTGGCTAATTAGGTCCATTCCCAGTATAAAATCGTCCTCAATATTCGCTACCAGGACCCTATGCCGGATCATGTTGTCCCCTATCTGTAGCACGACATCTGCCTCACCCTGTATTGACATGCTCTCGCCGGTGACTGTTCTGAGCTGGATGTTATTGGTAACTGGCCGAATTTCTGATGCTCTCAAAACCCTGGACTTGGCAATGGACACAGCGGCGCCGGTATCGATGGTGATGGTAACTGCTCGCCCGTTGATGGTGCCTCTGATGACTAGGCTGCCGCTATCTCTGCAAAATCCCCGGATGGATACTGTCCTGGGGGCTGGTGGAGGGTGAGTCAGCATTCGCCCCCTTATGCTGACTGGTTGGAGTTTCCCTGGTTGGTAAGGTCGGTTTGTTGGCTACCCCTGGTTGGTGATCGTTCCGGTAGCCTTACTCGGCAGTCACGTTGGAAGTGTCCTGTCCGTCCGCAGCGGTAGCATGCCCCTCTGGTGCCAGTTCTTTGTGACCGTTCTAATATTTTGTTCAGGCCAGCAAGCAGCGCTTGAAATGGTGACTCTGACTCTTCCTGGTTGAAGGAAACTGCTCGGACCCTCGGCTTGGACATGTTCATGACGGCCTCTACTTCCAAAGCCCTAAGTAGAGCTTCATTACTTTTCTTGACGCCACTTAGTCTTAGATTTCTTTGTACTTCCACATCTCTGATGCCGTTTATGAAACTCTGCGTGGCCAACTGGTCTTTCGTTTCCTCTGGCAGGTCTGGGTAGGACAAGTGTACTAACCGTCTAATCTCTGCTTCGAATTCTTGAAGGCTTTCACCGGATTTTTGCGTTTTTCCACTGAGTTGGACTTGGTATACCTGGCTCAAGGATTGATTGTCGTAGCGTTTGTCTAGGATGGCGATGATCTTTTCGAAATTGCCTTGTTCATCGACTGGAATGCTTTGGAGGAGTTCTAGGGCCGGACCTCTTAGCGAAATTACCAGAGAAGTAGACTTTTCTTGATTATCCCATCCATTAGCTGTAGCCACGGCCTCGTTTATACATGGGCCAAGATGAACTGCCGTCGAATGTGGGTGGTTTACTAAAGGAACCTTTGGTACTCACGGTGTGCTGGTATTTTCCTCTCTGCAAATCTTGTTGCAATTTTTTAATTGCTGTTTCCACTTTATCTTGTACTTCACTGTGTACTACGTCTTTAATTGAACTGATTTCAGCTTTTACCTGGTTTTGGATAGCACTTATTTCAAATTTCACCTGGTTCTGGACGGAATCGATGTCATCTACTTTGATTTCAAGAGTCTCCACATTATTTTTTAGGATCTTTATCTCGTCGTTTATTTCTTTTATATCTGACTCAACTATTTGCATTCTTTCATTAACTGTTTCATTAACTTGTCCTACTATTTGCATTAGTTGTTCAAATTGCATTTGTCTTTTCTCTTCAGTTATTTTAAATTCATTTTGTCGTTTTAATTCAGTTTGATCTTGTTTTTCTACAAATTTCGAGAATAATCCTTCCATTAAATTTTGTTGTTCGCTTTTCATTGTAGAAACAAGATTTTCTAATTCAACTTTAAGTTTATCATCAAAAGATTTCACTAACCTTTGTTGAATTTCTTCATGATGTTGTTTCTCTTTCTTATCACGTTTTTCTAGAATCTGTGCAATTTTTTCGTCTATCTTTTCCATACTACGAGTTTCCATAAATCAATTTAGGATGTTAACTGCACTTAATCCTTCACTTCTAACACCAAATTGCAATATACTTCGTGGGTTCAATTGAAAATTATAACAACTAATATGCACTGTCACTTTTCTAGAACTTTATTTACATTCAAAACATCTGATTCAAATACAATAACAAGCCCATATAAGCTAGTCGACGCGGTATCACTCCTTGGCGATCGTGGTGTGCTTCTTTTATAATCCCCGTGGAATTCTCCAGTAGAAAATAATCATTGCTCCTTCCGCTGTCGAGTCTTTTCGAGAATCCTATTTTTTATTGAAGCGTTTGTTGTCGTGCTGAAATGACACAGGGTCGGCTTTGGGTAAATTTCGTAACAATATATTTATTTGATTTATTTTTTTTGATATTGGTATATTTGATTTACTTATTTCATTGATTTTTTTTGAATAACTGATTTATTTGAGTTTACTATTTTAATTGGTTACCAAACTGTTCTATCATTCAAACAATCGTTATTCCCATTAACATATTCTACAGTTTATTAATTTTCTATACCTTTTAACATTTCATTTTTACACCCTTGTTCCAATTCTTTTATATCGACTAATATAAAAATGGCACAAGCTTTTCCAGCACCGGTTACCAATGAAACCGAGAGATATCGATTAACGGAAATATTTTCCGTTATACCCGAATTTGAAGGCGACCAAATTTCCTTGGGAACCTTTATAGATGCGTGTAATTGCGCATATAATATGTCTACGGCGGATCAGAAATATTTGTTAGTGATCCATATCAAAAATAAACTCAAAGGGAAAGCGGCGCAGTTGATAAATTCAAGGAACCCCGGATCATACCTTGAAATCAAACAACTCCTGACCCTACACTTTGGAGATTCTCGAGATCTTTCTTCCCTTATTCACGACTTACAACGTCTAAAGCAACTTTCGATCGAGTCTCCACTAACGTTTTACAATAGACTCCAGGTATTGAGTGCGAAAATGGACTCCTGTATCCACAAAACTGCTGGGATTAGTCCAGAACAAAAAGACGCTCAGACCACTCTAGTGGATACAATGGTTATGAACACCCTTCTTACGGGATTAGAACCCCGTTTTGGTTAAGTTATACGTGCCAGTAATCATAAAGACATTCTAGCACACTCCCGTATTAGAAGACAGCTTCAACTTTCTTATTTCGAGGACCAGAAAACAAACAAATATGTTCCTCTCAATCCAAATTTCCCACCTCGAAAGCCGACACAACCACCTAAGTGTCTTCATTGTGGTCGATTAGGCCACATAACTGCAAATTGCCAATTGAAAATACAAAATAGTCCTCAAACATTTAATCAAAACTATAGACCAAATCCTGTTGGGCCTAATCAACAAACAAGGGCAAATTTCCCTACAAACAATCCCCCCGTTCAACAAGGACAACAATTTCGCCCATCAAACTTCCAGAGACCCCCTTTTAGGTCTCAAATGAACCCGAATTATTCTTGACCTTCGGTCATAGAGAACAATCCCAACAAACGTCCTGAAAGGTCGCACCACTTCAACCAACATCAAAATGATGGTTATTCTCACTATCCAGACTACAATTACTATACAGAGGATAGCAACACTTACGATTATGAGGATGATCTTCAAAATTATCCTATCGTTGAACAAACTTTTGAAGATACCCCTATCGAGCATTTTAATAGTCATCAATATCAGGATTTTCTAGCGCTTCCGAGCCTAGACCAACCCCTCGATTCGACAACAACTTTGTGCGAAGTCGAAACCCAAATTCAAAACCTGAATCTCGACGATCTGAACCCCCACTTGAACTTCCCGGAGCAACTATTTCTCTAAGCCCCCTTCTTACCGTTAATTCTAAAAACCTTTATTACATTCTTGACGCTTCTTCTAAATTCAAACTACTTATTGATACCTGAGCTGGTATCTCTATCTTCAAAGAAAATACCGTAAAGAATTTCACCCAAAGATCTCCTGAAAGGGTAACGATTCAAGGTATTACCCATGAAAAAATCACTATTTCACAATCTACCCTAATTCCATTCGCTCCATGTAACCCACATAAGGTTTTCATATACGATTTGGACATTGAGTTTGACAGCATACTAGGATTAGATTTTCTTGAACACTATGAATGCATAGTTGACTTAAAATCTAAACAGCTAATAACAAATTTTAAAACCATCCCTTTACACAAAGTTCCCGATAACGATCAACCCTTGACTGATGTACCCGACACACCCAATGTTAAGCCAAATATTAACTCACAAACACCCACACAAAACAAAATAACTATTGAGGCACGAACAGAAAAGATATTTAAACTTAAATGCGATGTCTCTAACATCGACGCCCTCTTACCAAGTCAAGAAATTGACAGAGTACGACTTCCAAACGCACTCGTACACTCAAAAGGTGAATTTCTAACTTCTATAATCAATGCTAACGCGATGCCCAAAACGGTAAACTTTTCCGAATTAAAACTGTAACCACTTGACAAAACTCACCCACCCCCTCCTGAATTTCAATACAGACAATTATCGTGATTCCCAATACATAGACAGAAACTCAACTATTAGACAACAAATTAGAACTGATCATCTAAATGACGATGAACGCGAACAAATCACTAATCTGTTTGGAATTTCAAGACATTTTCTATCTTGAAGGTGACGTCTTGACTTTCACTAACGAGGTTAAACACTCGATTGATACGAATAACGCAAAGCCCGTTTTCACTAAATCATATAGATATCCTCAAGTTTATAAAGAGGAAGTGAAAACCCAAATTGGAAAAATGCTTGAACAAGGTATCAGTAGGCACTCCTCGTCTCCTTGGTCCTCCCCTTATGGGTCGTCCCCAAGAAGCTCGATGCTTCTGGCAAACAAAAGTGGCGAAGTGTTATCGATTACAGGAAATTAAATGAATTGACTGTAGACGATAAATATCCTCTGCCAAATATATCCGATCTTCTCGACCAACTTGGAAAGTGTCAATATTTTTCGACACTGGATCTCGCTTCCGGGTTCCACCAGTTGGAAATCCAAGAGGAAGATATTCCTAAGACTGGTTTTTCTGTCGAATGGCATACGAATTCGTTCGTATGCCATTTGGTTTAAAAAATGCACCTTCTACTTTCCAGAGGGTCATGGACAATATTCTTCTGGGTATACAGAATGAACGTTGTCTCGGCTACATGGATGATATCATCGTCTACTCTCCGACCATCCATGAACATATTTCCCGGTTAACAGAAGTTTTTAAACGACTTCGGAAGTCCAACCTAAAAATTCAACCTGATAAGTGCGAATTTCTTCGTAAAGAAGTGGCTTATCTTGGCCATCTGATTACACAAGGTGTAAAACCAAATCCTTCAAAGGTTGAATGTATTCAGAACTTTCCGCAACCCCAAACTCTGAAAGACATCAAATCTTTTCTTGGCCTCGCTGGGTATTACAGACGCTTCATACCAAATTTTGCGAAGATCTCTAAACCTCTGACAAAACTACTCCAAAAAGACGTCAAGTTCATCTTTGACGCAGATTGCAAGTCTTCCTTCAATTAACTGAAGCAAGCCCTTGTATCTGACCCAATCCTGATATATCTAAACTTTGAAGAACCCTTCCTGTTCACTACTGATGCTAGTGCTTTTGCTATTGGAGCGGTTCTTTCTCAAGGCCCTGTGGGAAAAGATCTCCCTATTGCATACGCTTCTCGTACCCTCTGTGCTGCAGAGACCCGATATTCCACCATCGAACGAGAATTGTTGGCCATAGTTTGGGCTGTTAAGCACTACAGACCGTATCTTTTTGGGAGGTTTACACTTCTGTGTGACCACCGTCCGCTTACTTCGCTCTTTTCCATCAAAGATTCTGGCAGTCGTCTAGCCAGATGGCGCCTTAAGCTAGAGGAATACAATTATAAGATCGAGTACAAGCCCGGCAAGGTAAACCAAAACGCAGATGCTCTTTCTCGCATCAAAATGAACCATTTCAAGCAATGTGCTGATTTCCTTTCCAAAATCAAAATTTTCGCTAACAACAAAACTGACTCCGAACAACCTGAAAACTCTGACAACGACGACGAACATGACGAAAGAATTATCGCTGAGTTTAATAGATTTGTTCAACTCTATAAAACTGAGTCAATAATCGATTACTCTAAAATTGAAATATCCAATTCCCAACTTCTAGACAAGTCCCACAAACGCATTGTTACATTCTTTTGGCAAAACAAAACTAACGACTTACACGACAAAATTATTGATGACTTTTTCGAAGAGGAACCTAATTTCAGTAATGACACTCTTAACATCATGGCCAGTAAATCTGTCAGGCATAGAAAATACTTAGTTGTACCTTTGCCCTTTGACCCTGAAACTGTCGTCTCACATCTTTTCAAACTTATTTATAACAAACAAGATCAATTCAACCACTCCGAAACATACTGAATAGAAAATAACATAGAACTTCCCATTCTTGAAATTTTATCCTTCATTCTCTCCGACAAAGAAATCAAACTAAAAATCTGCCAAAATATTGTTACAACTCCTGCCGAAGACGAAATTCCTATAATAATACAACAATACCACTCTGGTGAAAACAACCTCCATCGTGGCATTAACGAAACCATCAGACGTATTAGGGAAAAATACAATTGGACCGGCTTAATTAAAACTGTAGAACAATTTATCAAATCCTGTGAAACTTGCCAAAAGATAAAGTTCTGTAGGAAAAACTTAAGCGCACCTTTTGTTATTACGGAAACACCCAAGACTCCTTTTGAACGTATTAACATTGACATCTTCGAGTATCCATCTAGAAATCATGCACTGACTATTAGGGACGAACGTCCATTTAATGTCCTTCCTTATGGCATCATCTGTTATAATAACACGAAAAATAAAACCACCGGTTTTACGCCCTACGAACTCATATTTGGGCACACTTCTAGTAGGCCTCCAGAAACCCTTTACAACCAGGAAAAACTTATTTCGAAATACGTAAGAGACCTAAATAACAGAATGGACTATTATTACAGACTCGCTCGTGCTAAAACCGAAAGACAGAAAGAAAAATCTAAAGTGCGATTTGACCAACACGTTTCTACTAAACAACCCGATTACAAAGTAGGCGACAAAGTCTACGTAAAAGAGTCCCAAATCAAAAACAAAGCTGAAAACAAATTCAACGGCCCCTTCGAAATTACCGCAATACGAAAGAACTCTGCCACCGTCATAAATTTATAAACAAACCAAATAACTAAAGTTAACTTTGACAGACTAAAACCTTATTTTGAATAAATCCATTCTTTTCAGATTCTGTGGACTGTTTTCAGTCGTAAACCTTCAACAGTATTCCATTACACCGGTTAACAATACTATAGGAGTTTTCTTCCATGAAGAAGGTACCCTTAAAATTTCTAATGAGAAATGGACACTCCTTGTTTACAAAGATCTAAACCCCTTTCGAGACGCTATTTCTAACAACGACAATATACTGAACAGACTTTTAGAAACTATTAACGACAACCAAACTAACATCAAAATCTTCAAATCAAAAGTACAGACTCACGTAAGCCTCCTGAAACAAATATCAAAATCTGTTAACATCAAATATACAGAAATTTTCGCTGACACTGAGACTTACAGTACCAACAGAAAGAAACGCGGACTAATTAATGGACTGGGATCGATTTGGAAATCTATTTACGGTAACTTAGATGCAACAGACGGAGAATACTTTAGTGACTCTATAAACAAAATTACTAAAGACCAACATCAAATTGAAAACTTAACGAAATGACAATTATCAGTAACAACTTCGGTCATTAACAACCTTAACACCACAATACAAAAATTTCAGTTCGAAGAGAAAATATTTTCGGAAAATATCGAAGCAATTAGGAAGTCAATTGTGTTCATTACAGACGATCTAGTTTTTTATGAACTTCAAGCCAATGTCTTAGATTTGTGTGAAAGCTTAATGGAAAGTTACGTATACATTGAAGATACTCTCAACGATGTATTAACTGCAGTCTCTTACGCCCGTCTAAAAATTTTACATAGCTCAATTATAAACCCAGTAGGTTTGGTCGACTCCCTTCAGAAACTATCACAGTCACTTCATGAAAATAACTTACCACTTCCAACCTATAGTTCAAATGTTGCTAGATACATCGATCTAATAGAATTGGAAGCTTTTCAGATCAATACTAAAATTGTTTTTGTACTAAAAATGCCCTTAGTCAATCCTGAAACTTATACACTGTACCGCTTGTATCCTATCCCAGTTTTGGATTATCGAACAGGATTTCACAATATTCTTCCAACAAAATTAAAATATATCGCGAGAGATGACTATTCGCTATTGTACGCATCTTTCGAAGACCTGAGTGACTGTAAGCCATTATCTAAAGAACATAAGATCTGTTCCAAAGTTATTCCACACACCATAGACAAAGAAGCCCTCTGCGAAGCACAGCTTCTTAGACAGCCAGTAGCCCTTCTTCAACTTGCAAGCCTTTAATATTATATGCCGAAGAGTATAATATTCAAGAGATTGATCTGAACCTTTGGTTAATCTCGATTTCCGGACAGTTGCCCATCAACATCAAGTGCAAGGGAGAAGATGTCGTTACCCAATCCATATCGACAAATTCTCTATTGACAATCCAACCCAGTTGCAATGGCTTCATCGGTAACACCAGGGTCCATGCCAGAAGGACCACCAACAACGTTGACAACATCACATTTAAGAGTCATCCAGTCAACACTCCCTACAACTGTTGCGACAACCTGCCAACCATCAGTCAACTTCCAAAGCTGAAACCCATGAGACTACAGAAATTGGATGCCAGAGACCTGAATATCGCTAACCATAAGCTTAGCCAATACTCCAGGCAACTGGAAAAGCTCCTAAACGAACCATTCTTGGAGAAACACACCTCCTGGTTTATGATCATCACGATAGCAACAATCGCAATTGTGATTGCCCTCCTTTCCATCAGCATCATCAGGAAGAAATTCGAGAAGCCTCCAACGATCAGCCCTTCTGCCGATCCAGCACCACCACCAGGTCCATCAAACATCAAGCCCAGGGTAAAATTCCATATTCTCCTTAGTCCTGTCGAGGATATAGAATTGCAGAACCTCCCTTAAAAGTCCATGCTGTAGCATCAACTTTTTTATGTAGATGGGAGTTGTTATATAAGTTATTTCATCGACTTATATGAAACCACCTAGCAACAGTTCCCAAGCTGAGTCAGCATCCACGTGTCATCTCAGGTTACCTTTCGACGACATACATCCGTGAGAACTCCAAGCGCGGCGACAGCCTAGTCAGCGTTCTGAGTTTATAAATTAATACTTTTTCATTATTTCATTATTCATTATTACTTACAGTTCTTGTCTAGTTTAGTTTACCACTCATTTTGTCATTTTAATTGTTATAAAGTTTTTATTGTTATTTTAATTATTTTCAAGTTTGTATTAAAAGTTATTTGTGCAAGTATAAATAAAATCTTTTTTAAAAAGATAAATTTTGAAAGTGTGATATATATATATATATATATATATATATATATATATATATATATATATATATATATATATATATGGACTACGCTAGCTTCCGGGTGGGAGCCGCGTCTGAATATATTAAATACTCGACTCCTGCTTTGGAGCCATTATCAGAAAACAAAAGTGAAAAAGAGTTTCAGAGTTTAGATCGAACTCGGGACCTCAATCAGCCTACTCCTCAAGATCACTGAACTGAATGTGAATCTGCTCTGCTTCTTTTATTTATACTTATCGGTTGGTTAGAAGGTGGTGTCAAGTGCTGAAGGGGCTGTGTTGTGATTCGTTGGGTGTTGGTGAGCACGTTCTGGTTTTATCGAAGGATTTGTTGAAGATTATTAAATCGTTTTGTCTATTGTCAATATCTGTTAAGCGAATAGATCTAAGAGCCAAAGAAGGTGTGATTGGGTATTTAAGTAACGTCAATTTCGATAGCAGATTCATAAGTCATGAGGAAGCTAAAAATACTCATTGTACTTATTTCAAATATTCAAAATGCGCGAACCTCATTACGCCTTAGAATTATATTTCACTCAATTTGCATGAAAAAGGCGATGGTTTCAAAAGGTAGTAGTTAGTTAGTAGCAGAACAACACCACTGATGTGACTAAAAAAATGTTACTCTCAATTTTGCAGTAGGGACCTAAAAAATACTTATTCATTTTATTAACTTTGATTCATAATTTCACTAGAATAAGGGTTTTATATATAGGGGTGGTTACCACCCTCCAGCGACCTCAAAAACCACCGGAAAGTAATTTTTAGCTAATTATCTTTTCAGCTTAAGAACATATAAAATTCATTTAATTTCTAAGAGATGCCACTAGGTCGACTTTTTTATTGAAAGGATGTTAAAGAAAATGCAAAAGGTTTGAAGTTTCATCTTAAACTAGTCAAAAACGCATATATTTACTCATTTTTTTAATCAATTTTTTAGAGAATTCGAACGCCATACAGAGCTCGAATCTCGGTACGAGCTTCCTTTTCAATTTAATTACCCTATACCAACTATCGTCGCTACACCATGTATACATGGTGTATGAAACAAGTACAAATAAAACAAATTCACGGTGAATTCACGATGAATACACCGTGGTAAGTAATCTAATGTCATCATCATTTCACTTTGTATGATCTGTGATCATCATGTAACGTCATGCAACATAATGTACATAATGCAATGATATGCGATGCAATGTGATATAATAAAATGGAATGTAATGCAGTGTACATTGCTGAACACAAGCTACATTTGATCAAATTGACTTCCTTACCTATTAATAAATTCCTCATCGCATGACAAAACGTAAATAAATTCACAAGGTTTAATCCGTTTTTAAAATAGCTGCCATTTTATTAAAAACGAGTTTATTGATTCAATCTCTATGAATTTAACGTTAACTAAACAGTGGTTTCGTTTTCAGTAATTAATTATGAAAACAAAACATAAATTATATTTGTGGTTTAATTAAATACAAATTAAAACAGATCCTTGATATAAACAAAGCTAAAAATACAAATGAGTTTTTATTTTAATATTTATAAGTAATTGAACAAAACTGCCCTCCCGTAAAAATTTAATTAATTACATAAAGTTTTATCAAAAGTTTTGTTTTGCAGGAAGTTTGAAGATCAAGTAGCGACAGCGATGACCTGGACAAAGTAACGACAATATCGCATGTCTCTTCATCGGTCACCACAACCACAACAGGTTATATTCAGCCGCAGGAACTACCTGGACCAAGTTCCTCTAGATATCTGGCACTGAATCCTGATTCATTAATGGATGACTCAGATGACTACAATGAAAATGATATCGGGCGATATGTTAGACGGACACATGTTATCAACCGAAAAGAAGAAGGAATTGATTGAAAACTGTTGCGGAAGATGCAAAATATTTAGAGAAGATTTAATTATTCTTGGTTGGAAACATACTCTCCATGGTTGGTATATTCCAGGTGCCAAAAAGGAGCATTTTGTAAATATTGTACGTTGTTCCCACCAAATCCAAATTCATTTAGAGCATATTGGGATCATTTACTATAAAGCCATTTTGTAAGTTCAAAGATATTCACGAGCAGTGCAAAAAGCACATTGAAACCCACTTCCCTAAGGAGGCATTGAAAACTGCTAAATCTTTTCTCGAAAGTGTGTCTGTCGATTTGCAACTGAACAAATATTCCCAGGGAATTATTGAAGAAAATCGCAAAATTACGTTTTGCGGGTCACACGACTTAGCACTGAGAGGTAAACATTATGGTGAAGGTATTCTCGTGCATTAATACAGGCTGCAAATTGATGCGGGATATTTGATTTTAAAGAAACACATTGAGCAAGGGAAAAAGAATGCAAGCTACCGTTCAGTGGATATTCAAAATGAAATTATTGGTATTTGTGGAAGCGTTATTAAGGCTGATATTATGAAAAAAGGGAAAGAAGCAGCAGCATATAGTGTACTAGCAAACGAAACAGCTGTTATTTGTGGCACTGAACAACTATCGATTGGGATGCGAAATTTTGATGGAGAAACACAGGAAGTCCAAGAAATGTTTGTCGGATTCATTGAGCTAAAAGATTTGGATGCGAAATCGATTGCCCATAGCATAGATGAATTTTTGGCAAAAGAAGATCTGAATATAAAAAAATGCGTTGGTTTTGGTTTTGATGGTTGTTCAACGATGTCAGGAAAAGACGGAGGGGTACAAGCGATCTCACGCAAAAAGTACACCCTCTACTTTCATTGCTCGTACCACAAACTGAATCTAGTTATCAATGATCTAAATTCACTTCCTAAAATTAGAAATGCTATGGGAACCACCAAAGATACTATAAACTTTGTTCGGGAATCAGTTTTGAGGAGGAAGTTCATACCTAATATTTCCAGACTTTGCGAGACAAGATGGAGTGAGAATCACAAAACCATCAGAGTTTTTAAAGAAAATCTTCCAGTAATTATGGAAGCCTTACAAACATTATCAGGAAGGAAATAGTGCAACTCGGAAAAGTGCCTTCCAACTGCATGCGACTACTTCCAGAATTTCTTTCATTCTAGGGATTATGTTGGTAGCCAAATACTCGGCTTTGAAGGAACCCGTTGTCAACTTACTCCAATCTGTAGCTTTGGACGTGGTCAAAGCCTCGGAACACGTTAAAAGAATTTTGCTTTTAATTAAAAACCACCGTGAAAATCCGGAAAAAGTGACAGACGAAATTATAAAGGAAGCTACTGCTGTTGCGGAGAAAGTCGGACGTATTACGGGGAAACAATTTCATAGAAGCAATCATCCAGCAGAAAGCCCTTCAGAATACTGGAAGAGGTCTTTAGTAATACCATACTTGGATTCAATTATCACCTCCCTTGAGGTACGTTTTGCTGAAGAAAACACACCATCATTAGCATTAAAATCTGAAACAAACGTGTGAATCTATTGCCCAGTTTTATGATTTACCGAACATTAAGAATGAAATCGAACTTTGGCAGCAATTGTGCCACGATAGGCTTAATCTAACAAATCTAACAGTTGTTGATGTCCTAAAAGAAACAAATTCCTTCTTTCCCGAAACGGAAAAAGCATTGAAAATTTCGATCGCTTTACCATGCACGACCTGTACAGTAGAGTGATCCTTTAACAGCCTCAGAAGACTAAAAATATGGCTAAGAAGCACCATGGCAGAAGATCGCCTTAATGGTCTGGCCATGATGATTGTACACAGAGCTATAATAAATAAAACCCTAAATAATGTTAATGTTAAAATGGTTGGAAGTTTTGCAAAAAATCCCCGCAGGTTATGTTTTAATTAAATATTATTTTTGTTAAAATAAATAATTATTACTGTGTTCAAAAGTTTAATTTAGTTATTGTGCTGTAGAGGGCACTGATATTAGAACCGTTCTTATTACAATCGTCATCAAGGCAAAGACTTCCAAAGTGTAACGCTTTATGCTCTCGGCGTTCATATTTTGTATCCTCCATAATATTGCCCCATTGCCCCTCCCCCCTTAGAGACGCCCTTGGCTGAATATAATAACTTGGCCTTTATACATCTTTAGGTATTCTTACCAACCAAACGAGATATTTAGTACCTTCTTATTTCTCTGAATAAACAGTAACGAGAGAAAAAATTATAAAGATACACAACATTGTTTTAAAATAATATATTAAAAACAGTGTGTTAGTTAGGTCCACCCGGTATAAGTATAATTACTGTTTATATCATGGTAGAGTTTTGTTTGCCGGGTTTCCGTTTGTCATCACTAAACAATTGTTATTTAACGTATTCTTACTTTGGTAAAGGTTACGTTAGATTTTAAGCAATTTTAATTTAACTTTTAGGTATTAATTTCATCCCATTGTAAGTTTTTAAATTGACCCTTGTGTACCAACCCCGGGACTCATTTATCATTTTACCGTTCTGTATTTTTATAATAAAGTCTGCCTGATATCTAAAAGTTTCTAATGTAATTTCTTAAATATGTTGTAGGATGCCAACACCAAATTGTGTATATACAATACTCAATTTGGTTTCATTACTTATAATAATTAGCATACACAATCTCTAGTGCTCATGTAATATTAAGAGCAATTATTTTTCAATATTATATCCTATTTCATCTTATAAAATTAACTGCCCAATGGTCAGTCATATTATTCCATGAATATGCAGGAAATTCATTAAATTTCATAATAATAGTCAAATTACTGTTCAATATATAATAGGAACAAATCTAACGTTTTATTAGACATCCTATTGGAACTGAAGAGGGTTTCTCATTTGCAACGTTGCCAGATGTTTTATCAATTTTCCCAGCTTTGAATACAAGGGTAATTAAATCCAATAAAGTATTTACGAATGTTCGAAGTATTTCGTATTTTGATTTCTGTTCATTTTTCGGGTTCCGTATATACAATATACGGATACCCTTATAATATCACTCGATTTCTCCATCTCTCACATCACAGCAATTTTCTCCTAAACTACTGGACAGAAAAGGTTGAAATTTACCATCAGTGTGAACCTGATCAGGAATACATATCGTAAATGAAGAGATTTAGATTTTTTGTGTAGTTCTGGGGGGGGGGAGCACTAAAAAAAATCGACAGTTCCTCCCCTTATCTCCGAAACTATAAGAGGTAAAACTTTGAAAAAAAAAAGAGATATCGGGCCTCACCTGAATTTTACCAGAAAAATACGGAGAAACTTCAACTATTAATTTTGAGGGGCAAATGACAGAATTAAATGGAAAATAAAAAATTAAAATTGTTTCTAACGCATCATGTAATATATCAAATGAAAGGGCTCATTATGGGGAAAACAAATAATATTTTTTAAATATTTTTTAAATAAATTATTTAAAAGATATTAACAAAAATATCAAAAATTTCACCCATTCCCCACATCTTATCTCCTAAACTATGAGCCGTAAAATTTTGAAAAAAATTAGAGATATAGGGCCCCACTTGAATTTCACCGGAAAAATAGGAAAAAATCTTCACTGTTAATTTTGAGGGATAAATTTTAGAATTAAATGGAAATAATAAAATTAAAATTGTTTCTAACGCATCATGTACTATATCCAATGAAAGGACTAGTCATAATGAAAACAAATATACTTTTTTCATATTGGTATATACTACGTGGGTTCAATTAAAATTGTAAAACTAACAGCTGAGTCGAATATCACAATAATAACGCAACATAAACTCTTCGCCGCCTTCGAGTGTCAATTTTACAGTTGTCGACTTAATTCGAGAAATTTTTTTTTCCATCCGAACATTCTAGCTCTTCTTTTTCTATCCCAGCGATCGATGTCTCTTCGGAATGAAACCAGGGACGGA
Source organism: Octodonta nipae (assembly GCA_034190945.1). Taxonomy (NCBI): domain Eukaryota; kingdom Metazoa; phylum Arthropoda; class Insecta; order Coleoptera; family Chrysomelidae; genus Octodonta; species Octodonta nipae. Next base: position 79,437,361 of record CM067219.1, read on the forward strand.
CTGGATAAATTTTTATAACACTGCCCTCTCTTCAATTTTGATCGTCCCGATCAGAAACATCCTCTCCATGGTAGGGAGTGAGTCGATCTAAATGGACCACTTTCAACTTAGTCCTGGGGTTTGGACGGATCCGGTAGATCCACCTCGTATGGACCATCCCAGACGGGTGTAATCTTTGGAGATTTACCCTTGCTCCGTTGGGGGTTGTACAGCCAGACTTTGTCCTTCTCTTGGAACTCGACTGAATTGGCCTTGAGGTCGTATCGCGTGTTCATCCGGTCACTGGTGGTCAACATCTGCGTTCGGGCTAATTCGTGTATTGCCAGCATGTTACGTCGGAGCTGATCGACATTATCGTTGATGTTTTGGGAAGGTTTTTCGAGGGAGCCAAAAGCCAAATCGCCGGGTAATAGCCGCTCTTTTCTGAATAGTACCCTGGCTGGAGTCAGGCCTGTACTATTATGTACGGCTCAGCGATATGCCAACAGGAATAGGGGAATATGCTCATTCCAATCACGCTGGTTATTGCTGACTACCTTGGATAGGTGTTGTTCCCGGGTCCTGTTGAATCTTTCCACCATTCCGTCTGACTGTGAATGCAACGGTGTTATTCTCGTTTTCCTGATCCCCAACATCGTTCAGACCTTCTGGAATACCTTCGATTCGAAGTTACGACCCTGGTCTGAATGTAGTTCTATCAGGACGCCAAACCTGATGAATAGCTGTTCTACTAGCACCGTCGCTACCGTGGCTGCCTCTTGGTTGGGAATCTCATATGCCTGAGGACATTTACTGAAGTAATCCATTGCGACCAAAATGTACTTGTTCCCCCTCTCAGACTCGGGAAACGGACCGGCGACATCGATGGCAATTCTCTCAAATAGGACGCCCACATTGTACTGCTGCATTCTGCCCTTGGTCCGGGTCTTCGGGCCCTTACTGGCTGCACAGGTGGCACATTTGCGCCACCACGCTCTGACGTCTTCGAAGTAATTTACCCAGTAGTATCGCTGGCGAACTTTGTCTAGAGTTTTGTTCATGCCCAGATGGCCCCCGGTAATCCCATCAAGTACTTCGGTCAGAATGGCTGGTACCCTTTTCATAGGAATACCAGTTGGGACTTGGTCTCCCGGCCATCAGTGCTTTCCCAAACTCGCTTGAGCATTCCATTCTCTACTCTTAGAGAGTCCCTTTGGGCCTATAACGATTTCAGCACGCCCGAGTATCTACCTACCTCGTTCCATCGTGGCCTGTGTGTCCCTCTCTTATTGAGTGACAGTCTGGATCAGCCATTTGGTTCTGGATGCAACGTTCCGTTGTCCAGTCTTCGTTGGCCTGCACTCGGATCTGTCTCATGGAGATACCCTCTCGCTGTTACGTCTTCAGACAATGTCCGCATTCTGCTCTACAGGGTCTTCTGGATAGGGCATCGGCATTATTGTACCTTGAAATCGTATTGCTGTAATTTCTCCATCCACCTGGCCAGTTGTCCTTCCGGTGTCTTCATGTCCAGCAGCCATTTGAGGACGGCATGATCGGATTAAGAAATGACGAACAGGTATTTGTGGAAATGGTTTACAGCCCTTATTATGGCAAGAAGTTTTTTTCTGGTTACGCAATAATTTCTTTCCGGTTTCGAGAATCCACGGCTGTAGTACTCGAACACCCTCTCTTCACCATCTTGCACCTGGGATACGACGGCCTCCGAACCTGTGTTGCTGGCGTCGGTGTCTAAAATGAACTTGCCGGACTGTGTAGGAAACGGTAGGAATGGGCTGGAAAATAGTGCTGCCTTCAGTCGTCTGAATGATGTTTCGCAATCTTGATTCCAACGGAAGGTCTCTTTCTGAGTGATCTGCCGATGTAGAGGCGCGGCAATGGTGGCAAATCCCTCAACAAATCGCCTGTAGTAGGAACAGAAGCCCCAGAAGCTTTGGAGTTCATGCTTGTCTCTTGGGACTGGCCAATCACGGATGGCTTGTATCTTGTCCTCGTTGGTACGGATTCCTGACTCGGACTTCGTTTTGGAACAAGGAACACTTCTTCGGGTTGAGTCTCAGGTTGGCGTTATTAATTCTGGAGAATACTTGGCCCAGGTTCTCCAGATGGTCTTCCAATGTCTGACCTATGACCAGAATGTCGTCGAGGTATACTAAGCACGTCCTCCATGTTAACCCGCTCAATACATACTCCATTAGCCTCTCAAATGTAGCGGGAGCATTACATAACCCAACCGTGAACTGAAACAGCCCTTTACTAGTGGATGACGCTGTCTTCTCTCTGTCGTTTTCGTTTCATTCAGCTTTCTGTAATCCAAGCAAAATAGGGTGGTCCCATCCTTCTTTTTAACTAGCACGACGGGAGCGGACCATAAGCTGATGGATGGCTCAATAACTCCATTTTGTAACATGGACTCGATGTTTTCCTCGACTGCCTGTTGTTGCCCCAATGGCAGTTGCATAGGTGGTATTCTGATGGGTTGAGCCTTCCCGGTATCTATTCGGTGCTGGATGATGTTGATGCGACCGGTAGTTCCATTTTGAGTTAAAAATTTGCCAGTGCTTTGTGATAAATTGCTTGGCTTTCTTCTGTTCCTCTGGTGTCAGGTGTGTCAAATGGTCAGCAAACTGTTGTAGGAACTCTTTTTCTGGGCCCTGTCTCCGTCACCGATGTCTGGTACCCTTTTTCGCAATTGATGATGGTCTCGACTGGCTCGAAACAAGTTATCTCTTGACCATTGGCAATTCTGATGTCGTTGTTGGACAAATTCATGACTCTAATTGGTATATATCGCCCGGTTTTAACTATAGCCCGTCCAACTAAGTAGTCATGAGCTGAGTATAGGGGCTCCACCATTCCAATGCAGCTCCCAGGATGGCTTGCTAGTTGCCCATAAATAATCGGTTCCGTTCGACCGGGAATTCTGGCTGAGGATTTTGCCACAACTTTTATGGAGGTAGATAAACTGTTGACCGGCCGTGTCAATACAAATTCCTCGTTTAGGAACCGAATCTCGGGTCGAACATAAATCCATGCTGGCTGACTAAGTCCATACCCAGTATAAAATCTTCCTCAATATTCGCTACCAGCCGGATTCGGTTGTCCCCTATCTGCATTACTATATCTGCTTCACCCTGTATTGACATGGACTCGCCGGTGACTGTTCTGAGCTGGATGTTGTTGGTAACTGGCCGGATTTCTGATGGTCTCAAAACCCTGGACTTGGCAATGGACACAGCGGCGCCGGTGTCGTTGGTGATGGTAACGGCTCGATCATTGATGGTGCCCCTGATGACTAGGCTGCTGCTATCTCGGCAAATTCTCCTTATGAATAATGTTTTGGGGGCTGGTGGATGTTTTGGGGGCTGGTGGAGGGTCAGTCAGCATTCGCCCCCTTATGCTAACTGCCTGATGGTCTCTGGACATGTCGCTGTTCTGCTGGTTACCCCTGGTCGGTGATCGTTCAGGTAGCCTGACTCTGCAGTCGTGTTGGAAGTGCCCTGTCCGTCCACAACGGTAACATGCTCTTCTGGTATCAGTTCTCTGTGACTGTTCTGATATATACAACAGTTGATTCGAATATCATAATAATAACGCAACATAAACTTTTCGCCGCCTAACTAACTCCTGCGATGATGGGCGGCTCCTTTTAAAATCAGCATCGAATTCTCTCGTACAATCGAGTATCAATTTTACAGTTGTCGAGTTATTTCGAGATAAGTTTTTTTTCCATCCGAACCTTATAGCTCGTTTTTTCTATCCCAGCGATCGATGTCTTTTCGGAATTAAACCAGGGACGGACTGTATAAATTGTTATAACAATATTTTTTAAATAAATTATTTAAAAGACTTTACTGGAATGATAAGGAGAACCTCCAATATTAATTTTAGGAGCATTAAATGGAAAATATAAAATTAAAATTATTTCTAACGCATGTAATATATCAAACAAACTGTTCATTATGACTAATACAAATATATTGTTTTAATGTCTTTAAAACGAATATGTTAAGATAAATTAACAAAAATATTTAATAAATATCCATTCCCCCCTTTATTCCCCAAACTATAAGACCTTTTTTTGTTTACAGGAAAAATATGAAGAACTCCTTAATATTATTTTGGGGGCCAAATTATAGAACGGAAAATAAAAAAATATTTTTAACGCATCATGCAATACATCAAATGAAAGAGGTTATTATGAGGAATACAAATATATATTTTTCATATTTTTAAAAATAATTGTTTACAAGATATTAACAAAAATATATAATAAAATCTCATTTTCCGCTTTATTTACAAAACCATACTACCTAAAATTTTGAAAATAATTATGGTACTGGGGCTCACTTGAAATTTATAAGAAAAATTAGTAGAAAACCTCAATATTAATTTTGGGGACAAATTATAGAATTAAATGGAAAATAAAAATAAAATAAATCATGGCGTCCTTATTTACATTCTTGTTCTATTGAAAATTCAATGCGTTAATGCATTACTGCCTTATTACATTAATTTTATTTTGCTGCAAAATAAATCATGGCTTACTTACAAAAAGTAAGGTCTAACTGTACGATGTGAAATATTTCGATGATACTCAAATCCTTTATGCATTTGTGAGACATAACTAGATTGGAAATTTTACGCTTTTTCCAATTGAAAAATCCACTATGGTGACCATAAGAAAAATGAAAGGTAAGTAGGTTTGCGCGATAACGAAAGACGATTGAGACAGGCCATCTTATTTAATTTTGCAGTCCTAATCAGCCCATCAAAAAAATTATCCAACCGACCCCGAAAAAATTTTCTTGCTCCGGCCTTGCTCGCACGAGTTGCAGGATTTTCGAGACAAATCGGAATTTCCCATGGAACCGCGCCAATTTCCTATGTACATGAGACAAAGAGCAATAAGGAAACATTAATTTTTGTTTTGTCAAACATCAATAAATTTCTTGATATTTGTTCCGGTTTTTCATTTAAACCACAATTTCTTTATATTGTGAATATAATTTCTGTAACTAATCTAATTCTATATTATTCCACACGATAAGGATGGCATTTATATTTTGATATTATTCTCCTAATAAAGGTTCTACTTATACCAATATCCCTCTAAATTTGCTGGGTACTCACATTTTTATTAAGGCAGCGAGAATACTGAATTCGTTATCTTGTTTCTTGTTTTTGAGAGTAGCAAACACTTCCTGTAGCACTGAATCTTTCCCAAAGATTTTTATGAGACTCTTCCCTTGGATGATGCTTACGATCAGGATATCTTTTGCTTTGTATGTTTAACTTGCCAATAACAGATTTTTCAGTAACGTAATTTAACAATAAAAACCAAAAATATCGTAGAGACCAATTAAAATTATTGTCAAAGTGAAATTAAGGTGGCAGAATTTTACTGTTTCTTTTCCATGGCCATCTTTACTTCTGTGTGTAGTAATATGGAATTGAAGATTAAAAGGAAATTCTTAGAAATAGATATAGATAATCTATTTTATTTATTTATTTATTTATTCTCTTTACAAACACCAAATAGGTAATTACATGTGAAGGGTTAAACAGTACAAAAGTATTTGACAATGTCACAGATATGTCAATATTGTAACGTTGGGAAGATAATGAAATTTCACATTAGATGGCATGGAAATTAAACTCCACGTCACTCTAAGGTATTTTCTGAAGACACTGTTAGATGCAGATACACATAACTTTATATCGGACAAAAGGAAATTAAATGAGTTTTCAGAAAACGTGAAAAAAATGGGGGTTCTTTTTAAAAAATCAAGTTATCCATGGTTAAACTTTTCAACTGGAGTGAGGATGTCTGGCAAAATAAAAAGAGTTCACCATTGTCATTTTGGCTCTTGGGAGTATGGAAGATGGTCAACCGTTTCCCCCAAATAAGGAGTTCTATGATACCAGAGAGCTCCAATATTCACCTGTTTCTAGATATAAACATTTTGACAAAAGATCTAATAACCTCCAAACGGTGCATTTTAGGTGACACGTATGATGAATAAAGTCTTAGTAAAAATGACAGACGAATGCAAATGAAATAATATACAGTGTGTTGCATTTAAAAAATGTAACTTCAGTATAAATCACCCTGTACATGTCTCGCAGTTCCAGTGAAAGTATTTTTAGTTGATATCTCTGACTAGCCCTCACCCTGCCCTGGTGGTAGACTTTTATAATATAATCACAATCTTCCTTCCACGCACTATTGGCCCATGGGGCATTCTTTGCCAAATCAGCCACCATCCTCTGCCCATTTTTCATTTAAGAAACTGTTGTCATTTCGGGTGTCAAAATTTAAATCCAAGTGTAGATTTTGATGCCGTCGTCTCAGTATGTTGACAATGAACAAGGACATAATCCTGTGAGCGGTTAAAACCTACATCGATTAACTTTTGTCGGAATTTGCCAGTCTACAAGTATCAAAAAATTTAATTTCTGTTGTGGCAGGAAGAGGAAACGGCAAAAAAAGAAACACGAAGGCCTACAAAATATTAGGAATTAAATAGCCTTTAACACTTTTCTGGGTTTAGTCTACATAGATGTAAAAGTTGTGAGTTTCCCAAATACAGAGGTAGGTAAAAAAAATAGATTCTTCATGTTCCAATAATTTCCTAAATCTGATGTCCATAAAGCTACTAAGATGTGTTAACAGTTATCTTTAAACAATTTCAAATAAATTGTTTACCCAGATTGTGTGATTCTCTGTTGACATTATGAGTAAACATTTTTATAAGTTAGTACTTTTTATTTGTTTGTGATTAAAGTCCTTTGTTTTGCTTTCTGTTGAATATTAGTTAATGTAATTTTTATTAGAATTATGTTGTTCCTGGATTAGTATAAAAAGATAGACAATTTGAAAAATCAAAAATTTGTGAACATGCTTGGGATCTAGGCCATAAAATACAATTTGACAATTCAACTATACTTCACAAAGAACAACATAACACAAAACAAAAAATAAAAGAGTCTCCCTTAATTCTTTTGAATGAAGACGATTGTATCGCTTCTACTTCTGTAGAATTTAATCGTATCTGGTTACCGACAATTAAGGAAGAAATTATTAACGGTAACCTCCTTTTGAACAACCCAATATCGGGATAGTTCATAAGGTTTTTCCTAGGTTTTCCCTTATGACGTTAATGGGATCACTGAAACAATAGAATTCTTTGATCGCATTTTTGGCGAATGCGCTATCTTATAACAAAGTCGTACCTAGGAACGCCACTTATAAATTCTAAAGACAACTCTTTCAAATTTTTCTAATTTGAAAGCTGGTTAACTATAATTCATGATTTTTTGTGCTACCTGTATATCTAAATTTATTTTAAATTTTTTAATATATTTCTAATGTCAATTTTAAATATCATAAATCAAATTTTCATTTTGCAATCACATCAATAAATATAAAGCCATTGACAACGAAGTCAGAATAGACTTTGAAACGTTTGGTATTCCGGCAATATAGGTAGTTTTATTTCTATTGTGGTGTTATTCCCCAAAAAAACATAAAAGTAAGATAGTATATCTCGAAACTTCTGGTATATCTGTAATATAACCTGAAGTATAAGAAGGTAGATGGGAGGACGATATCAAAAGATTTGCAGACGGCAAATGTGGGTCTACCAGAACGCCGTCATTTTACCAAAGATTCCAGGAGGTTAGTAAAACTTTCCTCCCTTCCGTTATTTTCGTGAACTTGTCACTGTTGGACTGTGGAGTGTGGGGCCTTTTGGGCTCTTAACTTGTACACCAACCAATCTCAATTTTCTATTGTCTATATTTGGCTATACGTTGGCGTCTATTTGATGTGCACTGTTATGTTTTTTACTGTACCTTATTTGCGCTCATCTAGTATTGTATTAATTCACCTGTTGATTTGTTCTGTAAATCTTTTCAGGCAATCTGTACTTGCGATTTTATATACTCCTTGTTGTTCTAAAACAATTCTAATTTTCGAGTTTTGAAGCAAATGATTTTTCTGCCTGTTTTAAGAATTTCGAACACGATGACCTGTGTAGAACAGTCCTAGTTGTTCTACAATGAAATTACACATGCGGGCTGTCTTAAAATATACGCAAGTTAAACAGGAGTAAGCTTAAAACTTATTGAGGTGACAAGGAGCACAAAAACATCATTACTGGCCCAATATGCTACCAGATCTCGATGACAAAATAGGTATATAACATTGGTAAATAAGACCTGCTAGAGAAGAGACTTTACATAAACCAACCAGTGTTTAGCTGGAACTTCTCGATCAGCACTCTACCCCAAGTCTCCGCATTGATGAAAAATCGTGTATCGGAACATTTTACGTTTGGTAATTTTCACATACCCGATATTTTTAGATTTTTTGTGAAAGCCATTTTAACATCATCATAAATGAACGAAATCTATATAGCCTCAGAATTTTGACATTTTTCTCATTTTGGACCTCTTTTAATTTTTTTGACATTTATGACATTTTTCAAAAAAAAATATTTTTTTAAGGTTCCGTACATACAATATACGGATACACTTATAATATCACTCCGGATTTCTGCTTCTGTCACTGGTGCGTTCCCGCAATTTGTTTAGTGTATTGTTTTCAATTTGATTGAATTACTTCATTGATTTTTAAACTTCCGCACCTTTTCTAAAACTTTCCGTCGCGCTAATGCTAATTGTAAGTGTTTTTTGCGTGTAAAATATAGACAGTATTGACTTTCGTGTTTCGGTTCCCTAGCTGTTAGGACGCTTGGGAGATGGGTGTATTGTGCTCCGAACTATTCGGTCACGCTTTGATTCCGTCTGAAGAGACGGCGCTTATTGTTGTTTATTGCGTTACGATGTCGCGAGTTAGTAGCTTCGTTCGTAACGACCGCTAAATCGCTTTCATTTTGTTTCTTTTGTGTTTACAAAAGCGCATCATTTGTTGTTAAACCCGCATTTTTGTTTGCTCAATCAATGAACATTACGTCGCTATTTTTTTGTGTAACGTGTTGTCCAGACGAAGCTCTAAGAAACTGTTCCTGCTATTACGGGACTAGCCTCTGAAGAAAGAAGACCCAAGAAAACACCAGAGCTTCCGGACATAAAAGGTTAGTGATAACTTTTATTTGGTGATTCGTTTATGTGACGGCACGTGTTTATTGATTGTTCCGCTAAAGGTCCTTCGTCAATTATATACTTGCATTGAACCAGCATTGAACTAAAACCGCAACATCTAATTCATACATTTTTTTTTGGATATTCTCTATGGAATGTGCATCGAAGACATTCCATAATTGGTCCAACTTCGAGCCGGATATATTTGAGTTAATTTCGTGCAAAGTTTAACGATCAAAAAAACCATTGATTTTTCGTTGCAATTATTGTTGAAAACCGCATTGAATTTTCGTTTCTTTATTTGTTAGAAGAGAAAGCAAGTTCGGGATATTCACTTATTCCATTGGAAATAAAACGCAATTTTTTGCCGCCTTAAAAACCTTACAAGAGCTCGTTTTGTTTGTTTGGTTATTTTGCTAAATTGTTTTGAATTTATTTGACATTTGGTCAGATATTTTCGACTTCAACAGTAAAAAATTGCACATTTTTGGAATAGTATTTTGTTTTCGTTCTATCGTGTTAGATTTGTTCAATGGCATTACAGTGATTTTAATTTATTGTTAACATGTTAAAAACCGCTGAAAATTTACGAAAATTTAAAAATCATCGACAATCGGAGTTTAAAAGATTAGAAGATATTTATTTTGCTACCGAGAAAGCCTTAAGATTGATATGATTGATTCAATCCATTCCGAATTTTTTAAACATCACAATTCCATTGTTGGATTAATTTCAGATGCAAACGATGATTTTGACTTTGAGGATGACATTCGCAATAAATTTGAAAAATTGTTTTATTCAATTAGGTCTATTTTTGCTAAACTGAAATCTGTTCAGAATTCTACGCCACAAAATATAGCTCTGGAACAGGAAAGTGTTACTTTGCCGCGAATTGATTTGCCTTCATTTAGTGGAGACATATTGGAATTTGGTACTTTTATTGATTTGTTTGATTCACTAATTCACAATAATGAAAAACTCAGTACTATGCAGAAGTTCAAATATTTGCAGTTAGCTTTAAAAGGGCCTGCTTTTGAGGCTATTAGAAATTTTAAACTAACACAAAACAATTACGTAAGTGCTTATGAAACACTTTTGAAAAAATTCAAGCGAACTCGTTTAATCGCGGAGTCTCATTGGTCAGCTTTAGAACAATTCCCCCAACTAACTTCAGATAGCCCTTCAGAGGTTCGGAAGTTATTGGATGACTTCAGTGATAATTTGGAAGCACTGAAGAATTTGGGTTTACCAGTAAATCAGTGGGATTTTTGTATCGTTCAGATGATGTTGAAACGAGTTCCAAAGAATTTAGCCGCTAAGTTTGAACTTTACCATGGTACTGTGACCGCTCAACATGACTTTCCGATACGTTCGGAAGTTGTTGATTTTTTGTCGAAGCATTGCGATGCCTTTGAACATGTTGAATTATCCAGCAAGGCAAAGCGAAGTGTTGACAAAAAGTTACCATTGAACTCAAAGCAACATTCTTCCCGTTTCACTACATCTTTGTTTGTCACTAAGAATAGAAATTGTTTAGTTTGTAAATCCGATCATGCGATTTACAAATGTTCTGAATTCTTGAACAAATCAGTATCCGTGCGGTTTAAGTTTGTTAAAGATTTTAGACTTTGTTTTAATAGCTTGAGCGATTCTCATCAGTCGAATCGCTGTAAATCTTTATCCACTTGCCGCAACTGCAAACAACGCCATCACACATTGCTTCATTTTGTAAATCGTGCTGATTCAGGCATTCGGTCTGAATCTAAAGCTCCCCCCGCAAACCTGGCTTCCACATCTGGTGGATCCAGTACCATGAATACTGTTGAAAGTCCCGAAACTTCTCTACCGCAGACTTCTTGTCATAGTTCACTTTTGTCATACAATTCAAATGTGTTGTTATCTACCGCTTTAGTTGAGGTATTAGATAAGCACGGTTCTTATCAAACTTTGCGATGTCTGCTAGATTCTGGTAGCATGACATCATTCATTGCGAGCAAGGCTGTAAAACGCCTTGGCTTCCGACCTACGCCCGCTTCGATTCAAGTCAACGGGCTAGGTTCTATGCAGAGTCCCTCTGCTGAGGGCTCTCTTACCCTTTCTCTTCGCTCTATAGCAAAGCGTGAGTGCAATTTTGTTGTTGATACTATTGTCTTACCCCGCATTTGCAATGATATGCCTGTTGCGCCCATTAACATGGCTAATATGACATATCTAACCAATTTGAAACTTGCTGATCCTGGTTTCAATAGCCCAGGCGCTATTGACCTTTTGTTAGGTGCCGATATATTTTCTCAAATTTTGTTGGATGGACGCCTTCTGGGAAAGGAAGGTGTTCCTGATGCTATTAACACTGTGCTTGGTTACATCCTTATGGGTAGAGTGTCTTCGAGTTCTGTTAACTCTCACTCTCAGTCAGCCATAAACCCAACTTCGCTTTTTTGTCAAATTGAAGATGTAGTATCATTAGATGATTCACTCCAAAGGTTCTGGACAATTGAAGATGTTCCTACCGCACTGGTTCAGTCCCCTGATGATCTTATCTCCGAAAAAATATTTTCCGAGGGATGCAGGAGATTGGATTCAGGTAGATTCGTTGTGCCTCTTCCTTTTCGAAATACACTTCCTGCTTTTGATGGAATGTATAATCTCGCCGTACAACGTTTCTACTCTTTAGAAAGACGTCTTCTACAGCAACCCCATCTCTACAAACAATATTGTGATTTTCTCAAAGAGTATTTGGAGATGGATCATATGGAGTTGGTTCCTGATCCATCTACTGCTTCTGATTGTTACTACATACCGCATCATTGTCTTTTGAAACCTGATAGTAGCACAACCAAACTTCGTGTAGTGTTTAATTCATCCGCTAAGATACCTCATCGGTTATCTCTGAATGATTGTTTATTTATCGGTCCCAAGTTGCAGCAAGACATCGCTATTTTGTTGACCTTGCACAATTTAGTTTTGCCTCGCCTGCTTGCTATAGAAAACTTTTCTAGTTGTGAACTTCACGCATTTGGTGATGCTTCTGAGAAAGGTTATGCCGCTGTTTATTTTGTGTTCGAAACCGCATCTGGATTTCGTTAAAGTTTTTTTGTGTTGTCTAAATCGAAAGTTGCCCCTTTGAAAACTTTGTCACTTCCCAGATTGGAACTGTGTGCATTATGTTTATGAGCAATTCAATAGTCGTTTGTTGTTCAAGGTGATTCGTTGCTGGTCAGATTCCACGGTAGTGCTTTCATGGCTTAGTTCTTCCCCGCACCGTTGGAAGACATTTGTCAGTAATCGAGTTGCTTAAATTCAGGAAAAATTTCCTTCTTCTCATTGGTTTTACATTCAATCTTGTGATAACCCCACTGACTTGGGTTCCCGCGGCACTTTGCCATCAGAGTTATTAGGCAATACACTTTGGTGGAAAGGCCCACAATTGTTGATTACCGCTTGTTTGCCACATGCTTGCTCAGACTCAAGCATGTCACCGCTAGTTATGACTGAAGCCCGTATAGTGGCGCTTCAAGTCACCGCTTCACCAAATTTATTTGGTACTTTGTTAGAAGAACATTCTTCTATTAATCGCATTATCCGCATTATAGCTCATATTTGTCGCTTTGTTGACAACGCTCGCAATCCAGACCGTAGGGGCTCTGGATCATTTTTGGCTGCTGAGTTATATCAGGCTCAGCTTCGCATTGTTCGCTATGTTCAAGATCAATATTTTTCTAAAGAGATTTCCCTTCTTCGAGAACGAAAACTTTTGCCCAAATCGCTTCGCAAACTTTCGCTGTTTCTTGATGAACAGGGAACTCTTAGAGTTGGTAGTAGATTGGCTAATGCTCCATTGCCGTTTGACACTAAATTTCCCGCACTGCTACCAAGTAAAAGTCGTTTGACTAATCTAATTGTCGAAGATTGTCATGTCACCAATCTTCACGCAGGAATCCAAACCGTTCAATTTCTTTTGCAGCAACGATTTTGGATTCTATCCGCAAAGAAAGTAATTCGTAGTTTCATTTCTAAATGTGTTTCTTGTTGGAAGCTTAATTCTTCTGCTTACCAACCCTTCATGGGAAATTTGCACATTTCCCGCGTTTCACAATTGAAACCCTTTTCTCATGTTGGAGTAGATTTTGCTGGTCCCTTCACTATAACCATGGCTAAAACTAGAGGGTCGAAAACTTTAAAGGCTTATCTGTGCCTGTTTAAGTGCTTTGCAACGAAAGCTGTTCATCTAGAACTAGTATCATATTTGTCTGCTGATGCATTCTTGGCAGCTTTGCGACGATTCATTGCACGTCGTGGTTGATGTAGCCATATATATAGTGATTGTGGTACTAATGTGTGTGCTCACAAACAGATCTTGAAAGCTTTTAGAGCTACTGCTGCACGAGAAACCATTTCTTAGCATTTCAATCCCCCTTCGGCTCCTCACTTTGGAGGACTATGGGAGAGCGGAATTAAATCCGTTAAAGCTCACTTAAGACGTGTCGTTGGAGATCAAATTCTAACCTACGAAGAACTTTCTACTGTATTTGCGCAGATCGAAGCAGTTTTAAACTCGCGAACTATAACCCCTTGTAGCAACGATCCATCGGATCTTACCGCCTTGAGTCCTGGAATGTTTCTTTCCATGGAACCTTTAACAGCACCTCCTGAATCTGATTTCTTATCTGTCCCATCTAATCGTCTCAACAGATGGCAGTTACTGAGTCGTTTGCATCAGGCATTCTGGAAACGTTGGTTGCAAGAATATTTACATACTCTTCATCAACGGAGTAAATGGACTGATCCCTCGGAGGTTGTTAAGCCAGGTACTCTTGTTATTTTGAAGCAAGACACTTCACCTCCTTTGAATTGGCCATTAGGGCGCATTATTGACGTACATCCTGGAGGTGATGGTGTTGTACGCGTTGCTACAGTTAGAACTGCAAGTGGTACTTTGAAGCGACCTCTTGTAAAGCTTTGTCCACTGCCAGTGGACCCTTAGTTTTGAAATAAGTAATTCAAGGCTGGCGGAATGGTGCGTTCCCGCAATTTGTTTAGTGTATTGTTTTCAATTTGATTGAATTACTTAATTGATTTTTAAACTTCTGCACCTTTTCTAAGTGTTTTTTGGGTGTAAAATATAGACAGTATTGACTTTCGTATTTCGGTTCCCTAGCTGTTAGGACGCTTGGGAGATGGGTGTATTGTGCTCCGAACTATTCGGTCACGCTTTGATTCCGTCTGAAGAGACGGCGCTTATTGTTGTTTTTTGCGTTACGATTTCGCGAGTTAGTAGCTTCGTTCGTAACGACCGCTAAATCGCTTTCATTTTGTTTCTTTTGTGTTTACAAAAGCGCATCATTTGTTGTTAAACCCGCATTTTTGTTTGCTCAATCAATGAACATTACGTCGCTATTTTTTGTGTAACGTGTTGTCCAGACGAAGCTCTAAGAAACTGTTCCTGCTATTACGGGGCTAGCCTCTGAAGAAAGAAGACCCAAGAAAACACCAGAGCTTCCGGACATAAAAGGTTAGTGATAACTTTTATTTGGTGATTCGTTTATGTGACGGCACGTGTTTATTGATTGTTCCGCTAAAGGTCCTTCGTCAATTATATACTTGCATTGAACCAGCATTGAACTAAAACCGCAACATCTAATTCATACATTTTTTTTTGGATATTCTCTATGGAATGTGCATCGAAGTCATTCCAGTCACATCACAGCAATTTTCTCCTAATCGACTGGACGGAAGAGGTTGAAATTTGGTATCAGTGTATAGTTTGGTGACCCGATCAGAAGTACATATCGTAAATGAAGAAATTTTGATTTTAGGGGTACTTCTGGGGGGAAAAACTAAAAAAATCGACCGTTCTTCCTGATCTTCGAAACTACTGGGCCTAAAATTTTGAAATAAATAAGAAATATAGATCGTTGGGCGAACTTTATAGGAAAAATGAGAAGAAACCATTAGTATTAATTTTGGGGGCAATTTATAGAATTAAATGAAAATTTAAAAATAAAAAAAATTTCAAATGCATCATGTAATATATCAAATGAAAGGTCCCATTCTGGGGAATGCAAATATATTTTTTTCATATTTAAAAAAACAAATATCACCGAAACTATAAAACGTAAAGTTTTGAAAAAAATTAGAGGTATAGGGTCTGACCTGAAGTTTACTGGAAAAATAAGGAGAAAATATAAAATTAAAATTGTTTCTAACCCATCATGTTATATATCAAATGAAAGGGCTCATTATGACGAAAACAAATATATTTTTTCCATATTTTTAAAATAAATTAATTAAAAGATATTAACAAAAATATAAAAAAATACCCATTCCTCCCCCCTTATTTCCGAAACCATAAGTTGTAAAATTTTGAAAAAAAATACAGGTATAGCGCCTTACCTGAACTTTACTGGAGAAATAAGCAAAAATCCCTAATATTCATTTTGGGGGGCAAATTATAGAATTAAATGGAAAATAAAAAATATAATTGTTTATAACGGATCAAGTAATATAACAAATCAAAGGGCTCATTAAAACGAATACTAATATATTTTTTTATTATTTTTTAAATAAATATTTTAAAATATATCTAAAAAATATATTTAAAAAATTATCCATTCCCCCCTTTATTCCCCAAACTATAAGACCTACATTTTTTTGTTTACAGGAAAAATACGAAAAAATCCCTAATATTAATATTGGGGGCCAAATTATAGAATTAAACTAAAAATAAAAAAATATTTTTTACGCATCAAGCACGCATCAAATGAAAGGGTTTATTATGAGGAATACAAATACATATTTTCAAAATTAATTTTTACAAGATATTAACACAAAGATATAAAAAATTCTCATTTCTCGCTTTATTTCCGAAACCATACTACCCAAAATTTTGAAAATAATTAGGGGTACAGGTGCTCACTTGAAATTTATAAGAAAAATTATTAGAAAACCCCCATAGTAATTTTAGAGACAAATTATACAATGTCTAAGTGTTTATTGGGAAATAACACCACACTTTAAAGGAAATTGCTGTATATTCCAAACGTTTCGGGGTCTAGATCAGACCCCGTTGTCAATGGCTAAGAAACTACGGATTAAAAAGGTACAATTCCAAGATGTAAATTTAAATATTTGAGACTGTCAAATATTTAAATTTTTTTATTTCCCAATAAACACTTAGACATTGAAAAAGATGCCACAAGTATCCTTCAGAAAACAACAAATTATACAATTAAGTGGAAAATAAAAATTCAATTTTCAAAAGGCTCATTATATGAATTACAAATATATCATATTTTTAAATCATTTGTTTAAAAGATATTAACAAATATATTAAACATCGACTTAATTCCCACTTTAAACTATTTAAATTTTGAAATATATATTTGATTGTATTTTTAAATAATTTGAATAATATATTTAATATTTTTTTATAATTTAAAACCTGACCTATTTAGTCCTATATCTTCCAATCTACAGAGCCTCAAAATTGAGACAGTAGATTATAAAAGGTTTTGCTGAAAGTTTATTAGTAAAATAAAACTCCAATGTTAATTTTTGGGGGCCAAATTAGAAAATTAAATACATATGTATTCTGATAAAAATCAGGCGAATCCTAAAGCAGATAAAATAAAAAGTATATGTGTGGAAAATGAAAGTGTATATTTTTTACAAATTCAAAACGCTTCCTTTAAAATATATTAGGACAAATACGAGTATAAGAAAATGCACTCATTCCCTGCTTGTCTGAAACTGGAATATTAGAATCTTGAAGTATGCGAGTTCAACTCGCACTTGACCAAATTATTCTGGATAGGGACACCCTAATCACCTATTGGTATGAAATATACTTTACAACATGTTCTAATCCTTATCAAATATACATACACAATTTCATAAATATTCGTCGAGCCGTTTCGGTATGTTCAAAAATGATCTTTATCTGGCAAAGTTTCTTTCCAGATAGACTCCATACAAACTATAACAGTTTCTGTAGTTATGTACAGGACTCCATTGGAGGTTTTCAAATGGGTATGTCTTTAAAACATCTGAAAGGGATTAAGAGATATCTGTCACTTAATGTTTAAATCGTCTTAATTGAGTCGTTCAGTTAAAAGACGGAATTCAATGTTAAGTACTTAAATATAATATACATATTGTAATGTTTTTATTTTCATACTCGGGTTTAGTTCTTGGATTTATTTAAAAAGACAGTCCAACTCATTCTTATTTATTTCCACTACTTTAAAACAATTTACTCGGCTCTGATGTCATAGGCTTCCTTCATTCGGGCACTGGCATTCTAGATATTTAACCGGATTCGTTGGTGGATGTTGTCCATCTGTTGACGTAACTTGCTGACATAGTCTTAACCTGCAGTTTGTTCTCCTGGGGGACATCCAAACTTCAAATCGCATGGTAATCATCATAACTCTCGTCCCATAATAACGCTTGCCGGGGTCTGACCCGTGGACTCGTGCACAGACGAACGATATGCCATTAGATACAAGTGAAGATACTGGTCCGAGTCTCTTTGGTGGTCAGAGACTACCTTTGACAAATGGCGATTAATGGTTCTATTCATCCGTTCTACCATTCCATCGGTTTGCGGGTGTAATGCTGTCATTCGTGTTTTATTGATCTTCAATAGTTTGCAGACGTCTTGAAAAAGCGTGGACTCGAAATTTCTACCTTGGTCGGGGTACAACCCTAAGGGAACACCAAAACGACTGATCCATTCCTTGACAAGGATATCAGCAACCGTCAAAGCTTCTTGATTCGGTAAGGCATGCGCTTCTGCCACATTTACTGAAATAGTCCATTACCACCACAATGTACTTATTTCCGGAATCAGATTCAGGAAATGGACCGGCAACATCAATTGCTACTCTTTCGAATGGACTGCCCACGTTATATTGCTTCATGGGAGCTTTTGGTCGCTTCTGAGGCCCATTACTTACTGCACAAACCGTAAATTTCCGGCATCAATCCTTCACATCTACTTTACAGTTTACCCACTAGAAGCGTTCTCTCAACTTCCCAGGGTTTTCGTTACTCCCAGATGTCCTCCAGTTGTACCATCATGTAGTTCGCGCAAAACTTCTTGTCTCCTATTTCTGGGAACTACAATCTGTTTTCTGTCGTTTCTCCCCTCTGTAGTCTCCAGGACGCGCTTTAGAAGCCCATTCTCCAGGATGAGCGAGTTCCACTGAGCCCAGTACGCCTTTATGGTTGGTGAGTTTCGGGAAATCTCCTGCCACGTAGTTTTGCGGTCTTCTTCCTTCCACCGGATAACCTCTTTCAAATATGGATCTAATCTCTGGTCTTTTCGGATCTCCTCAAATTGCAAATGGTCATCTACGGCGGTAGTTCTACAGAAAGCAGCTCTTCGGTTCGCTGACCATGTTTACAATTATCAGGGCCTGGTCTCTTGGATAAGACATTAGCGTTCTTATAGCTCGTTCCAATGCGCTGTTCTGTCGAGGAAGTTGGTACTCCGTTGCTCTCCTTGCAACGACTCTGGATATGGCCTACCTTACGACACTTCCGACATCTCATTAGTCTTTGTTTTGTAAGGACTTTCTCTACTATTTTCCTTACAGCGACTTCCACATTTCCGCCATCTTCTGATTCTCTTTCTCTGCCCTGACCTCTACAGGTATTTTTCGCAGCCTTAAATTCGAGAGCTCGAGTCTGTGCATCCACTAATTAGGTCGATCGAGCTAATATTAAAGCATGTCTGGCTTCGTTATCCATCCAAAACGCTTGTACTGCTAGCCTTTCTATCACATTTTCCGGTGTGGATGGATAGGCAAGGCGAACTAGACGGGCAACATCAGCTTCAAACTCTTGTAGGGATTCATTAGATTTCTGGTGGCGATTTTTCAGTTGGGAGTGGTAAACGGGCTCCAAATGGGATTGCCCATACCTCAGTTCTAAATGTTTGACCAGTTGTTCGTAATCTTCTTGCTCCGAGGTATTCAACGTTTGTAAAATATCTGTAGCATCCCCTCTTAAGGCTAGGGTTAATGCTATTGCCTTCTCCTCTACCGACCATCCGTTTAACTCTGCTGCAGCCTCGAATTAGCGCCTATAATTAGTCCATGGCGATTTTCCATCAAATTGTGGAGGTTTCATTTTGTGTCTACCTCCCTCGAGGCCGATTTTCGATTCAGGACTGTTTCTGCTTTCGGTCTTTCGTGGAATTTATCCCCTTTCCATTGTGACTACCTGTTCTTTTATTTTGCTAATCTCACCCTCTCACATATTTTCTCTTCCAGCATTTCTGAGTGTTTCTGTACCATGCTTTTCAAATTTTCTTCCAGGAATTTAGAGTTTTCCAGTAATTTGTCTTCCAGGGTTTTAGAATTTTCCAGCAGTTCTCAAACAAATAAGTATGGGGATCGTTACCTTCATTTATTAGGGCATCTCGTAGCCGTTGAATTAATTCACTTTTCTTTCCACGAATTTCTAAATCCCTTTCCTCCAGTTTTCTTTTTAAATCAGCCACTTTCAATTTGTTCAAATTCACTGCTTGAAACATTGTTAGTCTAGTTATTCCAAAGTTTCACAAATATACCTGGCACCACTGTAATGTTTTTATTTTCAAACTCGGGTTCAGTTCTTGGATTTATTTAAAAAGACAGTCCGACTCACTCTAATTTATTTCCACTACTTTAACACAATTCATATTCACCGAACTATTTACAATATATCTCTACTTAAATATACGGCTGTCGAATACTGAATGATTCCATCGTCAGCTGTCCGTATTTATATATTTCTCTCGGAATTATTCTAGTCAACGAACCATCGGGAAACTTCTTCCATGTGGTCTGGAAGCTTCAAGGGAATTCGGCGAATTCCCAGTAACGGCAGCGGTCTGCCTCGGCTCGATAGACAAACAATATTTGGGCTTCCCAGAAATATCGGAGGAATGTTGCTTCCACGAATTGGATGATGGCCGATTGCACCAGCTATCGGATGAATTCTCGTAACAATATTTGTATATGTTATAGGTGGTTTCCGGGAATTCATCCGCGTAGTTGATAACTGATCCCTGCCGGGATCGATGGTAAAATGACGACGTTTCGGCAGAGTCACATCTGCCCTCTTTAGGTCGGTTCGCATAATTCTCGTAGCCTTCTGCTTCGCTTCTAGTTACTCGAATACTTAGTATTCGAATACTTAGTATTCGAATACTTAGTATTCGAGTAACTAGAAACTCTGCCGAAACGTCGTCATTTTACCATCGATCCCGCCAGGGATCAGTTATCAACTACGCGGATGAATTCCCGGAAACCACCTAAAACATTTAGTGCCCGCGAAAACTTAAAAACATATATATATATATATATATATATATATATATATATATATATATATATATATAGTTGTTAAATGTATTTTCTTGATATTAGGTCGTTCAAAATGATAAAATCATGTTCATTTAACATTTTTTTATTGACGTTTCGGTCATGTTTTTGGCCTTTTTCAGATCTATTCCACGGCGTGAGTAACTGTAAATTTAAGTATATGCTATGAGATAGCCAGATCGTTTGTCGGTAGTGTAGTTTAGTTCAAGTGGTTCAAAATGTAAAAATAACAGAAGCATATACTTAAATTTATAGTTACTCACGCCGTAGAATAGATTTGAAAAAGGCCAAAAACATGGCCGAAACGTCATCAATAAAAAATGTAAAACGAACATGATTTTGCTATCTTTAACGACCTAATATCAAGAAAATACATTTAACAATTATATATAAGTAAGGTCGAAGAAAATATCATATATATATATATCAACAATTGTATATATTTTCTATATAGCCCACACAATTTGCTAAAAGTTGGCGCATGAAAATGACTAAACCCACATTTCACAAGATATTTTATTGGTTTCATGAAAAATTTTAAAGCTGACAACCCGGTGAACAAGGGGTGCTTTTGTTTTTATTCTCCCTCTGTCGAATCGAATGCGCATATTCTGAACGAGACTCGCCCTGTGTGAGTGTTGTGTGTGCGAGTAAACCAGACAAACGATAAGCACCTGTTACATCGTTCATTCGTTTCATTGCATTGTTAGAAGCAGTCAACGCTTATTCATAGTGACTAGTTGATCGCAAGTTTATTCTGTAGTAAACTTCGTAAGTCTTTCGCGATTATTTCAAAAATGTCCGAACAACAAGAGACCGTAGCTAATGCTGCTCCAGTCGAAGAACAAAAGAATGAACAACCGCCGTCCGGTGAAGCAACAGAAGTGAAAGAAAATGGTACCGGCGAAGGCGGCGAAGCAGCCGCCGAAACTAATAACGCAGTCGAACCAGAAAAAGAGGCACCGAAAGAGATGAGGGCTGTAATATTAACAGGATTCGGAGGATTGAAATCTGTGAAAATATTGAAAAAACCTGAACCAACCCTAAATGAGGGAGAGGTACTCATCAGGGTCAAAGCATGGTAAGTCTTGATAACATTATTTAAAAACAATTTTTTTTCGATAATTAGCTTTTGTTTACAAAATTTCGTAATTGATTAATTTTGGGCATTTATAATTCTAATTTCTGTCAACTTTTATAGATATTTATTTTTTGTTTATAGTTTTTGTTCTTCTCATGTTTATACTTCCAGTCGGATTAGAGTTAAATTTATGTTAAGGGAAAATTGTTATATTAATTGACAGATAAGTGCTCTTTTAAACTCTACTCCACCATTCTCAAAATTTCGATAATAAATATTAAATACTAATAATTCACTACAATAATACTTACTTTAATTAATTAAAAAATAATAATTGAAATGTTTCAAACTTACGCTTTAATTAACTATGAAATTTCTAATGATTACTTGTAAAATTTTATTTAGGATAGAAGTGATGTTTCAACTCTGGGCTAAATTTTAGAATTTTTGCTAATATTGTGGTACAGTAATGTAAAGCACACTTTCCTCCTCCAATGTTCTCAAACTGGCACTCTACGACCCTAAACAAATAAAAGAACATTTAGGTACATATGTAACGTTTACATTGTTTGAGATTTGATATCTTTGGTCTAGTTCACATGTTCAAAATGGTGTTGATTATTGCTATTAAACATATGAGGGCTCATTGAATTCAGATGTCTAAAAGAAGAACATAAACAAATGGAAAGGGGATTATATTAAAATTATTAATTAATGAGTGTAAATGTTCTATAAAATATTACTAAAATAAAAATTTAAAAAAATATATTTATTACAAAATGATATTTAAATCTAAAAAAATCACTTGAATTGTTTATAAGTAATCATTTTTTACTATTTTACTATTTAAACAAAATATCAAGACAACAATTAGTTATATATCTTGAAATTAATCATTTGCAATTGCAAGGAGGTAACATTTTATCAGTACTAATATAAACAGGTAAATTTGTTTGTTTGTAGTAGAAGCTACATTATCCGCTAAAGACATAAGCAATTTTTTTATTTTGATATAATATTTGATTTCGTGATATTGTTTTTACCTAAATGTAATATCTCCGAAAAGTAATAAAGGTCTGAAAATTGGTGTATATTCTCTTCACCCCAAATTAATGAACACAAGTTTAATAATGGTGCAAAAATTCGATTATGTCATGGATGGGGGACAGGTGGACAATTCTTTTTGAAAAATTTACTATTTTTCGGGAACCAAAACTAATACAGCCATGCGAATTAAGAGGTTGATTCCTTTCTTTAAATGAAGGAATATGTGACTCGTCATTTTGCGAAAAATACTAAACAGGGGAATGGGTGTCATTATTATTGTTTCAAAGGGATTTGAATATCTGGGAAATAGAAAATAATACTGGTGTGGCTATTGATAATTTCACCACTACGAATAACGAATTCACAGTCTTTAATCGACATGCACTTGACGTCGTTGTAAATTCGACACCGCGTACGTCGATTACCGGTTGTGGATCGGTTATTCGTCGGGCTGGAACGAACTTATATATCTATATATAAATAGGCAAAGACAAAACGGTTAGGTACCATTTTCTCCTCTGTACCTCAACCGATTTATTTGACTTTTGTTTTGTTTAGTGGCTATTGACGACCTTCAGTGCAAAATGCTAAAATATATTTATAATATTGATTCATTCATTAAATAAAGTAAAATAAAAAAATCATAATTTACGTCCACAGTACCGCCAGATTGCGTGGAGAGAAAATCGTAAGACGGATTGACACGAATGAGAAAAACAAACTAAATTAAACGAAAAAGTAACAAATTTTGTTTGGTTTTGAAAGTTATTCTACATTACCATGCTATTGAGAACTCACCCAAAAAAATTATATTATAGGATAATTTATTGGGTATTTGCAAGTTTTTCTAAATATACTTGGTCAACTAAAATCAGAAATTTGTATTGCGTGGCAACTGAACAATGTTTTTCCGATAATATTTTATTATTTTAACATTATACTATTAATTTATATTGTTCCTATTTTAAAGGTTAATAGTTTCATACAATTTAACTAAGATTACAAAGCCTATGATATAAATACAAATAGTGAAATTGAAGATAAATAATTAGATCTGACATCATGGCAATGGTTCTAATTTCTCGACCAGTTTACGGCCAACCACAATGTAGCAGATTGAATTTCAATTTGACATTTCTTAACAATGTAAACCTTCTCAATGCAATCAAAAAATTATCAATGTATAATTTTCAAAATTTCAATTTCAATGAACTTACAAAAATTGTCAATAAATGAAGGTATTATTTAACATAACATTAACAGGTGGTGCATTGTATTTCTTAAATGTTTTGATATAATCCCCTGATGAAAACTTTTACGTAAGTAAACTAACTATTGAGAGATTATAAAGGTAATTGATACATTTGATTTCAGATCCACTCAAGTTGAATATGCTTTTTTATTTTATGCCATGTGCAAATGAAAATTGAATAAGTATTAGTAATATATTGCTGTTTTATTTAATATAAGGTAATCTTTTAAATTAATTTTAACATGTTGTCTAAAATATTAGCAGTCAAAAATTGTTAAATGTTCTTTTAATGAGATGTGATATGCTGCAAAATGTTTTTACTTATTTATCTAACAATATAATATATATAATGTTTTTTTAATTTACATATCTTATTATATAATTATCGCAAACTGCACTATGACTGTCGAAATTTCATTTCGGGGTTTTGGCGTCTACAAATCGATTGCTCGGGAAAAATCGTATTACCGAGAAAGAATGAAATTGTGACAATAATTATGACAGCTGAGTTTTGAAATTACAAGTTTCAATGCAGGATGATTTGGTAACATACTTGAGGTTGAATTAATAATAATTACACAGGGCGATTCCAGATATGTTAGAAATGATTTTTTTCGTGGGTGGCACACAAGCAGTTGCATATATAGGGTGTTTAAAATATAGAGTAGAGTGCAATTATAACTAATAAAATAATTATTTAGGGAAGCCCATTAGCGATTGAATTTACAGGGTTCTTGGAATAGAGGGCGCAATAGAATTACAGTTATACAGGGTGGTGCAAAAAATATTATACAGAGATGCATATACATGCAACATTTCGTAACCCATAAGCAGTAGTATATATAAGGTAGATGAAATATAGGAATTATAAATATACAGGATGATTATAAAAAAATGTTAGAAAAGGAAATGATTTATAGAGTAGCCCACGATGAGTTCCATATATATGATGATTGAAATATAGATCGGAGTAGAATTATAGTTACAGAAGATAGTTTTCATAAACAAAAAGAGTAAATACGGTGGCTTATAGGCAGTCGCATATACAGAATGGTTTACCGGGTGGTTCAAAAATGTTAAAAAATATTATGTGTGGTCCATGAGCAGTTGCATATGCAGGGTGGTGGAAATATATAATGTGATGGAATTTTTATAATGAGTATTTATATATAAATTATATATAAATGTTAGAGAATTGAGTGCAATTATAGTTATACAGGATAAAAAATAATTATGTAGGGTAGCCCATTAGCGGTTGAATTGTGGTCATGTTAAATTAAGAATTACAAATTTGAACAAATAAAGTCCTATTAATTATATCTGAAAAAGAACATGAAATTCGTTACTTATTTGTAGAAGCGAGATGTAACACCGACATCTAGGATTTTCGAGGAAACTATCATACAGCGGTTCCGAATCTGGATCCGTTCCGTGTAATTGCTGTTCTCCCTTAACTCCTAGGATAGAATGTCACGATAAAATTCTCAGGGTACTTCACCTGCCAGAGATATTGACACAATTGGTCGAATTTCGACCACAGGGCGACAGCTAGTTCTTATAAAGCAGATAGAAGCTTGTTTTACAATTATGCGACAATTTAGTATCCGATAGGGGGCAAGTGGGGTATTTAAAGAAAAAACTCACTACTTGCCAATAACCGAAAATAATACAAGTATAAGAATTATATATTAATTCTTTAAATTAATAGAGACGTGATGTGATATTTTCTGAGAAGTCTATTATTGAGTGGGGATACCAGTTCAGTAATAATTTCTCCGATATGTGAATTTTAATTTAATCACTTGGTGAAAATTTACTTATTCGACAAATGTTTACAGTAGTATTTATTCATTGCATGAGAATTGGTAAATGGACCTTTTTTTTAAATGAATATGGTAATTATTTTTCATTTTGTCAATATTGAATTGACTAAAAAGTGTTCAGTATCAGATGAATCGCAGGTGAAATGTTACCAATAAAAAAATGTTAAATGACAAAGGTGTCAGAAACAACGAAAATATCAAAAATAAAAATGAAAAATATTTAAAATATCAAAAATAGTGAATATGAGAAATGTGAAAATTGTTAGAAATGTCAAAAATGCCAAAAATGGAAATAACATTTATTTGTTAATGAAAGTTGTTTAAATAAATAGCACTAAAAATTAAAATTAATGTAATCTTATAGTATATTTCTATATCCCTCTATTAAAACAGTATATTATAATTATCAACAGATCTTTATTGCTTAGTGAGATTAACGATCAATCAAAAAATTAAAAACAGTATTAATTAATTAATATTATGAAATTATTGAATCAGATGGCACCATTTTAATAGTTGCTGAACTACCTGTTAAACTTCCGTTCGCTAACCATTGTACTCTGGCAAAAGGAATCTAGAAGTTTATGGTTTATTATAATTCAGTAATTCAGATCATAATTCCACTGACAAGGAAGGCAATATGAATTCTTCAAACGATTGTATTTTAAACATTTTTGTAACAAAATTTTAAATAATAACCTTGTCTAAACTGCTATATTTTGTTGTTTTCTGAATCATAATTGTGGAATTTCTGGTTTTTATTTTTTCTGAGTTCTTTGGGACTAACTACCACATATACTTGAAAGTCTGTATGTGGTAGTTACTAGTTACTCGAATAACTAGAAGCGAAAGCAGAAGGCTACGAGAATTATGCGAACCGACCTGAAGAGGGCAGATGTGACTCTGCCGAAACGTCGTCATTTTACCATCGATCCCAGTAGGGATCAGTTATCAACTACGCGGATGAATTCCCGGAAACCACCTAAAACATTTAGTGCCCGCGAAAACTTAAAAACATATATATATATATATATATATATATATATATATATATATATATATATATATATATACTCGTAAAAATACTATTATTAATTTAAAAAATCTAAATGCAAATTAGTAAGTTTATTTTTAATTTATTGTCATTAATCAGAACACACTATATATGCGGAAGAATTTTACTGAATCCCAAATCTCGTCCAAATTACTAACAGACTAAGAGCCGGACGGGAAAAATGTACTACTCATTTTCGTCAATTCTCCGTGGCACATGGGTTTTCTGTGGAAAGTCAAACTTGCTATTTTCGAACCCGGTAAATTAATTAAATTATAATTGACGGCATTTCGAACTATGCCAGATATTGGAGAAGTAAGACTCAAAAACCTTGTGCTGTACAAAAATAACGGTGCTGGAAAGAATAACAAAATTTCATTTTCCAAAAATTTTCTCCGATGGAAAAATTATAGAAAACTGTACAGTATGTCTGATTTTAAATAAATATGTTTATTTAAAAGTAATATTTTACTATGCCGTATCATTGCTATGGCTCTAAGGGCTTTTACTCAGACGCCAATTTTCTCATTTCAACCCCTATTCGAAAAAATTATTAGAAAATGTACGGCACCGATTTCAAGGGTTTACTTATGATCTAAAATGAAGAAAATCATAAGTGCCGTATAAAATATTTCTCAAAAAAAATTTTTATTACCTGATTATGTGTCCTGTTAAGTTAAAGTCCTTCGTGTTGGGTTAAAATCATATTTTCCCGAACGGCAAAAATTTTGAAAGCAAGTTATTCCATATTCTATTCTTTATACAAAAATGCCGTACAAACTTATTGGCACCAGAAAAAAATAATTGAATATAAATAACACAAAATTTTTATAATTTTTCCAATTTTGAAAATTCATTTACAGAAACTCTAGTAGTATTCTATATTCAATTTTATTGCTGTTATAAATTGTTTAAAGGTTAATATAAATGAAATTATGCATGCCGTACACTTCTAATGTCACACTTATCCAATGTAAGTGGTATTTTCAATTTTTTAAATGTGTGAGTTGAACTGATTAATTTGAAGAAAAAGTTTAGATTAATCGAACATATTTTGGAAACTACAGAAAGTGTAAAAATTAACGATTTTATACTGTTTTGAAAAAATATATTTCCCATGAGACTCAATGTTAAAAAAACATTTAAAGTTAAATATCTCAAAAACATAAAAAATTGATTCTTCCTTACAGCCACAGATTTTTTTTTCAAAAAAAAATGTAGAAAACTAAATTACTTTTAGAATATAAATTTAATATAATCAAAATACATAGTATAATCAATCAAAATCTTCTTCCTTGTCTTCCTCATCTCCACTTTCGAGTTCGCTTTCGAAATCTTTATCAGGATCATCATTATCAACGTCATCATGATTATCTAAAATAATAAAATAAATTAATGCTATTATAAATTTAAATTAACTTATAGTTAACTGATAAATATATAATGTTTACCATTATTTGTATCCATTTCATCTGCTGCAGTTTTATTTTCAATAATAAGGCTGATGTTCCTTGGCATCCCCATCAAACCAATGGAATACATATTTATTATTTTTCAAATTCCATACATAATTGGTTGGATGTATTGTGCTCATATGCACATTACCCCAGATTTGCGCAATATATATTATTCTTTGAATATGTTGGTGCAATTCTTCATAGGATGGAGGAAAATTCGAGCAATCTAATTTCCCAAATATATTTTTTAAATTTTCTTTAACACTTTTAGGTTTGTACGTTTTGTTAAAGATGACGGATCTTGCTTTATTAACAGTGCTTACAGACCCTATATTATACATGAGGCAAACGAAATCTTGAATATTTGTGATGATATCTTTAATAACTTCATCATCATTTAAGATTTGAGGATCACTCATTTTTTGAGAATAATTGTTCATAGTCAGGATGTGATTCCAAAATTTTGAAATATTTGATACTAATGCTCTGACTCTCGGCGGCAAATTCAATTTTATGTATTAGTTTTACCTTCGCACTATTTTCAAAAATTATATTATAAATTACAACTGATTTTAACCTTCACATTCTACTTGATTACCTACTTTTTTTAAATAAATTATTGTTCAAAGAAAATTATGTTAAAAGTTATAATTAATTCTACAATTTTACGTCATTTTACAATAAACAATTTTATTCATAGGATTTTAAATATATACAGCTTAAAGAAATAGAAAATACATTTTTACTAAATAAACAAATTTACTGTACCAAAAAAAATTGCAGTTACATGCAAACGTTTTTATGAAACTGTGGGGTCTTTTTTCACTTCAGTGCTATGATATTTATACGGCAACATTTTTTTAATACTTAATTTTCAATGAATTCGATAAGGGCACAAATGCCGTACAGGAACGTTTTATTAAAATATCCATCCCTAGGGCGGAAAATTAATTTCCCTGCAGTGAGCTCATGTGCCATTTTTCGAATAGGGGTTGAAATGAGAAATTTGGCGTCAGAGTAAAATCCCTTAGACCCAGAGCAATGATACGGCATGGTAAAATATTACTTTTAAATAAATAAATTTATTTAAAATCAGACATGCCGTACAGTTTTCTATATTTTTTCCATCAGAGAAAATTTTTGAAAAATGAAATTTTTTTATCCTTTCCAGACCCGTTATTTTTGTACGCACAAGGTTTTTGTACATTACTTCACCAATATCTGGCATAGTTCGAAATGCCGTCAATTATAATTTAATTAATTTACCGGGTTCGCAAATATCAAGTTTGACTTTCCGCAGACAACCCACGTGCCACGGAGAATTGACAGCATAGTGCTCAAACGTTTTCTTTTAGGCTGTAGTACTTCAGTAATAGACACTCATGGTGCCGAAAATGAGTAGCAAATTTTTCCCGTCCGGGCCTATAAATATTTTGTGAATATTATTAAATGACTAATATCGCATTCAAAATTTCAAGGCAATTACCATGTTTTCATTACTAAGGTCTTCAATTGATAGTATCCTGGAATTTTTAAATCCCAATATTTAAGATTTTCCAGCCATAATAATACCGCCCGTGGTGATGGGATATTGTACCTTATCACGTAATAGGGGATATATATTTGTACTGCATGACTGTATGCGAGCCCCGTCAAAATCGGTCCCTGTTTGGGTTTTAGTACAGTGGAAATTACCATATGAACTTTCGAAAACACACGACTGCTACATCAATTTTGTTTGCATATGTTAGATAATTCATATCGTTCAAAATAGTTTTTTAATTAATATATGAAGATAGTGTCGACTACTTTCCTTAAATAAATAAACATATATTTCATGGTATTGCGACAAATCAATTGTACCCGCCCATAATAAATTGTAGAGAATTTATAGGCCTCGAAATTATAAACAAATTGTTTTATTGCCCCTCGTATGTATAACGTCACTTTTTTTAACCATTCGTTAAAAGAGTGAAATGTCACTCCTTTAACAAACAATTAAATACGAACCATTCTTTACTTTGCTTATGTGATTCCTGAGCTTGCATATCAGTTCCTGAAATTTTTGTTTTACTAGCACTCTAAACCTAAGAAAACAAATAAGACGTTGTTTCCTTTCATCGGTAGTCTCGTTATCCCTCTCCCCCTTTGTGCCATGTGTTTGAGATTAGTTATTTTTCACCTAAATCTGTTTTTAATTACTGAATCGCTTTAAGGCGCCTGACTCTGATGAGAGTCTCAAATAGAATACTGAAATTCGTTAAAAAACACAATCCTAGTAAGTATTTATGTAGGGTACTAAGCACTTATACACGAAGAAAATACAGTTGTGAGACAGGTACCTTAACACAACGTAATAAACAATAACAGGTGCATTTATTACTTAGCTATCTATCTAGTATACTGTTGAAGTCTCTGCCAAATAGGTAGTTAGGGTCCATTCATAAAATACGTCAACGCTAAATTTTACGTTTTCGGAGCCCCTCTCTGTCGTCACACTGCCTCACACTTTCTGCGACCTCCCTATAAATATTACGTCACACAAGCTAACACGCCTCCCCCCCTGCGACTAATACTAATATTACACAAATATTAAAATAATAAATAAGAATCTATCTATAATAACGATCTTGCAGTATCTTCTTCTTTGTTTTCGAAAGTAGCATTTATTTCACTGCATCTATCCATTCTGCTTTCATCCCCCAATATACATAGTAGATCTTCAGGTCAACAAGGAACCACCTTGTCTTTTTATTCCGTTTTGTGTATTAAATTTTTAATAACTTTTCCGGATAACATTTTTGTAATTTTATAAGTGTTAAATAACTTGTTACAAATCACTTCCCACAGGCGCCATTTTGAAAATCTTAACTGTCAATTCTAAGAAATGGTAACGTAGAATGAATAGTATACAGGGTGTAAACGGTTTGAGTGCAAAGATTTTGAAGAACAATACTTCAGGCAAAAACAAATCAAAAAGCTTTATAACATTTTCTAAAATAAACTATAGTTTTGCCAAAAAGGACACATAAAGTTAGAGTTTGCTACAGTGAATAATACAATAATTTCGATTTCAAAATGTCGGTAATTCTAAATATGTAAATACTCAATAGCTTATACATCTTTAATAGCCACATTAAAAATGAAAATTGATTATTTACACTCGAAATATGCTTTTATAATTTAGTGTAAGTTTCTCCGAATAGATATGGCAACGTGGCATACAGACCAACTTATTTACTACATTTTTTAATTTAACGACGACTGAGAGTTACGATTGTTTTTTGCGATTTCGATTCTTGTAAATAAGAATAGATAAACGGTAAAGTGATTTGAATGATATCTATTTGATGTAGACTTCGTGGTTTGCTTTCCATTTAATATATTTTTGAAATAAATAAAATCGGTTGTGATTAGTGTGTAAGTTCGAAAATTAAGAATAGTGCGACAGTATTTATTTGTGATAAATAATGGCCGATTATACAATTAGGGGAAGACATGACATGCTCTTAATTTATGGGGAAAGCAGACGTAATTGCAGAATAGCAAGAATGTTATACAGGGAAAGGTTTCCAAACAGACGCCTGCCCAATGCTAGGACATTCGTAGCTGTTTCGCAGAGGCTTCTGGAAACAGGTAGTGTAATACCACAAATAAACAATTGCGGACCACAGCGACATAATCGTAACCCATATCGTAGCACACGGAGTATTGGAAGTGAGCTGCAAATTTCTCACACTGTTGTTCATAGAACATTACGGGAACAATTTCTCTATCCATATCACATGCAGCGGGTTCAAGGGATATCAATTGATGATTTTCAACCAAGACTCAATTTCTGTCGTTGGTTCCTCAGAAAACATCGACAATTTCCTAATTTTCTGAACAATATTTTAACAACAGATGAAGCAAGTTTTAATAGGAATGGTATAATAAATTTTCATAATACGCATTCGTGGTCTGAGGTAAATCCGCACGAAATACGCCAGTCAGTATTTCAACACCAATTCTCAGTTAACGTGTGGGCTGGAATAGTTGCTGAATACTTGGTTGGGCCATTTATACTGCCTGCACGTTTAACAGGTGAGAATTACCTTTATTTTTTGAACAACACGCTACCAGATTTGTTAGATGAAGTGAACCTACAAACACGTTCCAATATGTGGTACTTACATGACGGAGCACCTGCCCACGCAAGTCATCTAGTTGTCGACTTCTTAAATAGAACATTTCCCCGTCGTTGGATTGGTCGAAACGGACATATACGTTGGCCAGCAAGATCTCCTGATCTCAATCCTTTAGATTTCTACTTATGGGGACACATGAAAAGTAAGGTTTACACGACTCCAGTTATTGACGAGAATGACCTTAGACAACGCATTTTTGACGCTGCTGACAAAATCCGAAATATTCCAGGAATTTTTTCTCGCATACTTGAAAATTGGATTAAACGGTGTCGTGCTTGTTTCGATAGTAATGGTGGGCATTTTGAACATTTGCTGTGAATAATTCGTTGTTTCAACTCAGTTCTATCATTATAATAAATTCGGTAAGTAGGATTACATATTTACTTGTCTAATATAAATAATATTAATTAAATCAGTAATAATGACTCTTCGAATAATTTAACTGGTAAAAAACTACATATACAGATCTCTTGAGTTGCGTATCATATTTACCCAACTTTGTATAATTGCATAAAAGAAACCGCCAAATACAAATTCTAATTGCAATACCTTGTATCAAAAACGTAAATATTTTCAACAAAATATTTCATACACTTTTATTTAATTCTAAGGTCAATGTCATCAGTCAATACAAAAACACAGGGGTTTATTTTTTTGTCGGCGTAGTCATTCCTTTATTATTCGCGCTAAAGTGAATCTGCTTCGAACGCGAGCGACGTTGCCGAATTGACAATAATTTACTTAATATGTTTTAGGGATTTTCTTGGTTATTAAGGCCTACTGACCATAGTGGTATAAGAGTTTTTTGTTTAATTTGGTGTATACTACCTCCACCTAAAATATATGCACTTAAACTATTTACACCCTGTATATGTAATAACGAGCACAAAATTAAGAAATTTAAAGAGTCAGTATTTTTTGACTACTAAGTGACAAATGAGATAAATATATAAAAATAAACATAGTCGCCCCTTTAAAAAATGTGCTTTTGTTAAATAAAATTGTAGCACTACAAACTTTTGCATATCTAGAAAAACTAGCTACACTAACTTTACTTTCATTTGCTAATCAATAGAGAGCGCAGAATCCGTGGATTTAAGTAAATATACCAAATAATAAGCTGTTGTGGCTGAAATATATACGTAAAAATATTTATATATCTACAAAGATTAAACGTATAACTTTCTATCGTAAAAGAAAAATGAAACAAAAACAGACTAGAGAAAAATTAAACTAGAAATGTTTGTACTGTGAACGTCACATTTCCTTATAATATTATTATTACCAAAGAGATTATTTTTGTTCATTAAGTTTGTTAATAATGTGTTTGTCCACTGCGGTTATATATACACTCCCCAACACGTCTTTGCATTGATTCAATAAGGTAATCTATTTCTTCTTGAGGAATACTATCCTAAGCTACCTGTATTTCATGTCTTAGAACCTCCAAAGGCCTTGAGGCCTTCTACCCATCATATCCCAAACACGGGCGAAAGTTTAAACTAAGTCGAGCAACATGAGCATGAGCAAATTGAGCGACATGTACACCGAACAGTAGGCGTTATGGTACGGGGTGGTATTGCACATGGAAGTAGGTCACCTCGAGTCTGTGTTCTAGCCAACATGCAACGTTATCTTCAGGAAGTAGTCGAGCCGTATGTACTCCCTTACCTTAATCGGCTCATGGATCCCGAGCATTATCTTGTTAAAAAATGTGATCCATGAGCCGATTAAGGTAAGGGAGTACATACGGCTCGACTACTTCCTGAAGATCACGTTGTCATGTTGACTCGAACAAAGACTCAAGGTGACCTACTTCCATGTGCAATAGCACCCCATACCATAACGTCTACTGTTCGGTGTACAATTTCAAGTTCAGGTTGACGTCTTTATGTTTGACGTCGTCTAACCCTTCTCCGGCCATCATATCCACTTAAGCAGAATCGAAATTCATCAGAGAAGTCGACCTGATGTGATTCCTTATTACAGTGTTGTCGTTCTCTGCACCACTGTAGTCGTTGCCGTCAATGCTCAGTGGTCAGAGGTAACACAAGATAGGGTTGATTATGCTGCAGTCCAAAAGACTTTATACGGTGGTAAACCGTTCGAACACTTACAAGATGGCCTTGTTCTCCTAACCGCTATCAGCTAAATTTCGAGTTGAAAATCAGTCTCTAAAGACCATAGGTCTTAGATGTCGATCTTAAACTTCATTTGTATCCCATCGACGTCCTGTCTCTACTTTTAGGTATTATCAAACCACGCTTAATAACATCTCATAACAGTAGTTGTAAATTTCTGTTCGTGCGGTTAGCGATTTCTCGAATTGAAATACCCGCCTCCCATAAACCAATAATTAGACCTCTTTGAAATGTACTTGGCTGACAATACACTCGGGCGTACACCTGCGTTCTAACATTATTAAACATCGATTTTGGATCCCATCAAACAGTTTATTTTGGTCAATTAAAGAAAAATGCAAAAAACAACTACAATATTAATTGATAAAAAAAAGTATACATGAAAAACATTCACCAAACTTTATCAAATTTTAATCATTAAACTCCTTACTGTCGCTTCTATGTTTTACCAAACAATATTAAATTTAAACATCTCCTTCTGGGAGTTGCGATTTCTTTGTCGGTGAGTATATAGAGTATCTTAGAAGCTTACTACATAAGTGCCTATTGCATTGTGTCGTGTTTTCTGTTAATAAAAGAGGATTTAATTTTACACTTATTTCCAGTTTCTCTAGAAAGGGTATTTAATAAGAACACAATCATCTGTACCAAACATGCAAGCCATTCCAAACATGCAAACCAAGTACTTATTAGGCATTATTCAGACTTTAAGGAATCTCTTAATAGTTAATAACAATATTATTACGAATTATTATGAATAATTAATTAGTCATTGACCTATACTTATTTTTTTGTGAGTGTTACTAATCAGCGATGAATCAGTTTCTAAAAACCTTAAAAGTGATATAGTTAATCCTCATATCTTAATGAAATATACGCAAATATTTAAATATTTCTGTAAAGTGCAGTCGTCATTGAATAAGAAAAATACTACTATTATTATAAACATTTAAAGGCTAACGATAATCATTTTAAAAAACCTTGTTCAATATTTTGAACTTGGTTGAATGTAACTAACTAATAATTGCAATTTCAATCAAACATCTATATATAAATAGGCAAAGACAAAACGATTAGGTACCATTTTCTCCTCTGTCTATCAACCGATTTTCTTTATTTTTGTTTTGTTTAGTAGCAATTGACGACCTTCAGTGCAGAATGCTAAAATTTATTTATAATATTGGTTCATTCATTAAATAAAATGTTTTTTTATTATTAAAAAAACATTATTTACGTCCATATGTCAATGCCAAACAGATAACAGTAACAGTGTCGCCAGATAGCTTGGAAAGAAAATCGTATGATGGATTGACTCGAATGTCAAAGACAAATTAAACTAAACTAAAAAGTAACAAATTTTGACCAGTTCTTAAAGTTATTCTACAACGTAATGCTATTGAAATAGAACCCAGGAAAATTTACATTACATAATAATGTCCATTCATTGGCCTCTGGCAAGTTTGCAACTTTCATTATTTTGTAAATAAGGTTTGTCAACTAAAATAAGAATTATGTTGCAAATAATGAATTTATTTCTGATAATATTTTATTAATTTTAATGTACTTTCAATTTAAAGATTCTTTTAATTTTTACCGTACAAATTTTATATAATTTGAATAAGATTACAAAAAATGTGAATTAATGCACTGGTGTAATATTAAAGACAAACAGTTAGATCTCGCAGCCCTGCTCATGTCTATCTTTGATGTGGCGCCTTGATTTGAATTTTGACATATCAGAATATTCTTTAGTGTAAGATTATTATAGCACGATGGTAAAGATAAATTGTAAATTCAATGTGTACAGTGCAAATTTCAGCTTCATTCAATCGGAAAAGCCTTTAACAAATGTGAGTATTACTCATTTATCATTAATTAATAGTAGGTGCTTATGTTTCTTTATATTTTACATACAAAACAAAAATAGTCATTGCTACTATGTGTTTCGTCTAACTTAATGGAATTATATTGAATCTTAAGATTTTAATTGAAGGTTTATTAAATATGTACTTATGTTTTGTAGTTATTTGGAATGTAATAGTCGGTCTAACACCTTCATACTAACTTTTGTGTTGGTTGATTTTCAGTCTCAAAATCAAAAAATATTTTTGAAAAATATAGGTATTAATTAATGTTTTAAATATTACATTTAATATTAATTTATTATTTAATATAATGTTAATCTATATATAAATAGGCAAAGACAAAACGGTTAGGTACCATTTTCTCCTCTGTCCCTCAACCGATTTTTGATTTTTGTTTTGTTTAGTGGCTATTGAAGACCTTCAGTGCAGAATGCTAAAATATATTTATAATATTGATTCATTCATTAAATAAAATAAAATAAAAAATTCATAATTTACGTCCACAGTGCCGCCAGATTGCGTGGAGAGAAAATCGTAAGACGGATTAACTCGAACGAGAAAAACAAACTAAAATAAACGAAAAACTAACAAATTTTGCTTGGTTCTGAAAGTTATTCTACATTATCATGCTATTGAGAACTCACCCACAAAAAATTATATTATATGATAATGACAATTTATTGGGTACTCGCAAGTTTTTTTAAATATAGTTTGTCAACTAAAATCAGAAATTTGTATTGCGTGGCAACTGAACAATGCTTTTCGGATAATATTTTATTATTTTAACATTATACTATTAATTTATATTGTTGAAATTGAAGATAAATAGTTAGATCTGCGATCATGGCAATGGTTCTAATTTGTCGACCAGTTCACGGCCAACCTCATTGTAGCAGATTGAATTTCAATTTGACACTTCTTAACAATGTTAACCGCTAGGTAAAGTACCTTCTCAATGCAATGAGAAAATTATCCATGAAAAATTTTCAAAATTTCAATTTCAATGAACTTACAAAATTGTCAACAAATATAGGTATTATTTTGTATTTCTTAAATGTTTTGATATAATCCCCCGATGAAAACTTTTACGTAAGTAAACTAACTATTCAGAGATTATAAAACTAATTGATACATTTGATTTCAGATTCTCTCAAGTTGAATATGTTTTTTATTTTATGCCATGTGCAAATGAAAATTGAATAACTATTAGTAATATATTGCTGTTTAATCTATATAAGGTAATCTTTTAAATTAATTTTAACATGTCGTTTAAAATATTGGCAGTCACTCAAAAATTGTTAAATGTTCTTTTAACGAGATGTGATATGCTGCAAATATATTTTTACTTATTTATCTATCAATATAATTCATATAATGTTTTGTTTATTTATATATATCTTATTAGGTATATGTAATTCTCGCAAACTGCACTATGGCTGTCGAAATTTCATTTCGGGGTTTTGGCGTCTACAAATCGATTGCTCGGGAAAAATCGTATTACCGAGCAAGAACGAGATTGTGGCAATAACTATGACAGCTGAGTTTTGAAATTACAAGAGTTTCAATACAGAATGATTTGGTAACATACTTGCGGTTGAAACTGCTCTTGGAAAAAAATTCCAATACAAATTGATGTGTAGGATCTTATAAGAATTTTATCGCTATTTAATATTTGTTAAAGTAAAAATTGCTGCTTAGGCGATTTTTGGATGGGTAAAAAGTTTTGTGTTCTCATGTTCTAAATTGACTGAGATATAAGGCGTTGGATATTATAATTATACAGGGCGATTCCAGATATGTTAGAAATCATTTTTTTTTCGTGTGTGGCACATAAAAAGTTGCATATATAGGGTGTTTAAAATATAGAGTAAAGTGCAATTATAACTAATAAAATAATTATATAGGGAAACCCATTAGCAGTTGAATTTACAGGGTTCTTGGAATACAAGGCGCAGTAGAATTACAGTTATACAGCTTGTTGCAAAAAATATTATACAGAGATGCATATACAGGGTGGCGGAAATGGAAATGCAACATTTCGTAACCCATAAGCAGTTGTACATATAGGGTGGGAGGAATTATAGATATACAGGATGATTATCAAAAATGTTAGAAAAGGAAATGATTTATAGAGTAGCCCTCGATAAGTTCCATATATATGATTATTGAAATATAGATCGGAGTAGAATTATAGTTATTTAGATAGTTAAAAATTTAATAAACAGAAAGAGTGAATACGGTTGCTTATAGACAGTCGCATATACAGAATGGTTTACCGTGTGGTTCAAAAATGTTAAAAAATATTATGCGTGGTCCATGAGCAGTTGCATATACAAGGTGGTGGAAATATATAATGAGATGGAATTATTATAATGAGTAATTTAATAATTGTTAGAGAATTGAGTGCAATTATAGTTATACAGGGTGGTTAGAAAAAATAATTATGTAGGGTAGCCCATTAGCGGTTGAATTGTTGTCATATCAAATTAAGAATTGCGAATTTGAACACAAATAAAGTCCTATTAATTATATCTGAAAAAGAACTTGAATTTCGTTACTTATTTGTAGAACCGAGATGTAAGATCGACATCTAGGATTTTCGAGGAAACTATCACACACAGGTTCCGAATCTGGATCCGTCCGTGTAATTGCTGTTCTCCCGTAAGTCCTAGGATAGAATGTCAGGATAAAATTTTCAGGGTACTTCACCTGCCAGAGGTATTGACACAATTGGTCGAATTTCGACCACTGGGTGATAGCTAGTATTTTTAAAGGGATTTATTGTTTATTTTAAAAATTATAACTACATATTTGAATATATTTAAAGACCGAATCTTTCAAGTATGTTTAGGTAGGGAATCAGTTAGTTACTGTTTTGTGTTCATGCATTTTATCTAATAAACCATTTATAGTTATTATTACATGGTTCCATTCCTGCAAAATCCTGGTTTTATTACAAGACTTTTACCTTAAATATACATGTCATTGACATTTTAACGATCTGTATTTAAAATATAAACTGTTTTGTTATGGTAAGTTACGTATAATCCACAAAGACATATATTTTCATTGAACACATTCTTCCTTCGAAAACGGTGAAACTATTGAGTAATTATATATGGAAGAAGCGTTACCTGTTGTTAAATCATGTAAAGATTATCTTTGATAGTTCAGCATCAAGTGTTGTTTATTGTTCAGTAGTAAAATAGTCAATCAGTATTGTTTTTTCGGACAAGTAGCAGAAACTTTCGTTTTAACTATTCTGTACTTTTTTGTTGTGAATTTAATTATTTTGTTACTACATTATTTTCACAATCTTCCGAAGGTGTGGTGTAACAAATTGACAATCAGTGGAAAATAGAAAATATATATTAAAGATTGTGGTTTTTATAAGGTTGTTGGACATATTTTATTAACTCGATTGAAACTGCAAATGACCAAAACTTTTAGGTTACAAAGTGCAATCCCACCAAAAACTGGGGGGTCATGCATTTAGCAAAATTATTTGGAACACTTATATTTGATTAAACTCTCATATATTTTTTTTATCTCAATATATTGGCCAATATGACATGAACGATTTGGGGGGGGATTTCATTACTTCTTCTTCTCCGGTTTCTTCTCCACTTTATTTCTGATAGACAAGTACTTTTGAGTACTTTTGATAAACAAACCTCAATAATGTTCACAATTTGATGATCTAGGGTAGAATTTCGACCACTGGACGGCCACTAGTAAGTTTAAAAGTGCTTGTAGTTTTTCAAGGAACATCTTAATAAAAAAACATTTATTTTAATTTTTTGTTAAGAATGCCGAACATTATTGTTTATTGTTACATTTTGAATATACAACCCTAGTTCATGTTTATGATAGAAAGCTATCCAGCTAAAAATTCTGTTAACGTTCCAAGAACTTTAATACTTTTATTCATATTTGAATCTTATTGCTTTCTGAAAGTTAAAAGGCATATATGTACCTACTCTCATTTTATAGATTCCCAGCATTCTTCACCACATAAGAGTTTTCTTTTGATACTGTTACGGAAGTTAATTCCTTTTATAAACATGAATTTCGTTTATTAATATATAATATTTTTTAGGGCCCGAGACGGTTACATATCAACAAATAATAAAAAACTCTAATTAGCAAGCTTCTAGTAGTATTTACATTTGCATTCGCTTTAAAACGTAAATTGTGACAATATGTACAAGACAATTGAAATGAAACACTTATTTTGCCCATATATCAAGAAGTATATCAACATTTATTTGAGAGTTGGTGCCGTCTAAAAGTATTTTGAAACAGGCTAAGATGTAGTTTTATTAGTTTTACAATACTGATTTATTATTTTTATATATAGTTATATCACTTGAAGTATGACAAGCGCCCATATCGATTAATTCAGAAAGCAACAGAAGTGAAATTAATATTTTGAAGGTCTGTATTAATTAAACTTCTGATTTCCATTTCTTCAGTATCTTTGTCTGATAATTAAGTCCAAATGTTATTATCGCCATTAATCTAATTTCCAACAGGATTAGTTGGTTTTTATCTAAAAGTATTTTTTAACAACTCAACCAAAGATATTCCATAATTTAGTTGTAAGTTGGTGTTAATACGCTTTCAAATTCTTCACATAAGGAAAAATTAGAAATACTTAATTATAAAAAAATACTTTAGAAGTTAAAATTATTTATTTATCTGACACATTCATTCATTGTAAAGTAATTAACTGTTCTATATTAAACTGTTATTTCTTTAATTGAAACTTAATCTCTTACACATTAAGCCTCGATAACTATGTATATATTGTTATTGAAAATTTTTGTATAATAACAATAATCTGGCACAAAAATATTTTTGATCCTTGCAAAACTTGATAAATATACCATTACAAGTCTGGATAATGCGATAAATGGTGGCACGACTCTTTAGAACTGTTAGGGAATGAATCCTGAAAAAGAGCATATCACTGTTCAAATTTATGTGCTAAAATGCTTCTAATAGAAGTTGTTCGAAATGTGGAAACCATTTTAGGCTAAGTTTGAGAAAAAACTTTTCAGTTTCAACTAAAAATACTGACCTGTTCATAATTACACATATATATATATATATATATATATATATATATATATATAAAATTTTAAAACAATGATTTCTTTATTTTCTTCATTGATGAAGTTTATTGTACTTGTACGGGCAGCTAAACCCTATAAAATTTGTTCACCTTTTAGGAAAATTGAACGGGTAAATAATTATAGTTTAAAAAAACTAAAAAATACGCTTTAGTGGCAAACCGAACTAAAAATAATATAAAATAATTTTTAATTATGAACAGTTTATATTGCAGCAGTAGGAAGTAAAAAAGCGTGGGGTGCTTGAAATATTAAATTTTACAATTACTCTATTGGCAACTATTTATAAGAGGAGAGTTATGCAAATATAGTAAAATGCACCCCACGCTTTTTACTTTCTACTGCTGAAATATAAACTGTTCATAATTAAAAATTATTTAAATTATTTTTAGTTCGGTTTGCTATTAAAGCATATTTTTTAGTTTTGTTAAACTAATTATTTTCTAAGTTTTTAGTCTCATAACGATATATTTATAATTAAAAGTTTACTACATGTTTGCTAACCTTTCCTTTTCATTGCAGTTCTACTACTGCTAACTAGATGGCGGTAGTTAATAGACGAATTTGTATTTAGTCAAGAACAGTGACAAAAAGACAACAAACGGGAAAATTCAACTTAAAGAATTGTATTGGCATCGGTCCTTGACATGTGTGTCAATTTTCAACTTAATTGGACTTCTTTAAGTTGGTGAAAATTACGTTGAAAGTTTCCGTTACATGATAGATACAAACATACATACACCCTGACTTAATAAAAGCGTATTAAAAAGACACGGCCATATGCTACAGAAAGTCTATGCTGATAATTGTAGACTATAAGAGATTTATTGAAAAATAGCTATTGTCTTACCCACTGCCGACCTTAATCATGGGGCAGTACAAAGTCTTCTCTGGAATATTGTGTTGTGTTTACTGATGAAACCATGTTGGCTCTATAAATGAATAATGAAATATCGCGTTATTGCTACAGTCAACATTAAAATGTCTTCAGCTTCTGGTATAGATCTGCCTATCTATCTCCTATCGAAAGTCTTTGGTATGTGATGTGGACAACAGATGTTGAACTACTTGCATATGTATAAACATGAAGTTTTTTACCATTATGTTTATTTTTCATTTGTTATCTTCATGGAGTAAACCACAAGTTTTGGTTCTCGATGCACCAAGGGTTCTGCAACATTTCCTATACCTCATATTCGGGTTTACATTGAATATGTCAAGAGGAAATACACAAAAGAGTCTTACTATAATTAAACAAAAACGATGTTAGTAAAGGTAAAATTAAAGCATTATAGCTGGGTGTCTATTGCATTTTCTAGGTCAGTTACTATATTTATAATTGTATGTTTGTGTTCCAGTTAACGTACAATATGTTTTAGCAGTGTTGACCTCACATTTTTAAAAATTATTAAATAAGAGAATATTAACGTCTGGGTCTTCGGCTTCTCTTTACCATACCTTCAATTATTAAAAAATAAGTAGTTGCAATAATTTGGTACCTATTCTATTTTTTCTCTTAAGTTGTCTAATTTTAATAATGATTTTGGTTTGTTAATTTTAACATCACTTAACACTTATAAAATATTATATTATAAAATGGTTGTCGTCATACACAATAACAACCTTACTAGTATGCAAATTTTATTTCCATGCAGTCTCTCTTCCCACTATCCCCCATAAAGAAAAAATTTATAACAAGCTGAAATACACTTTGGTTTCAACAATCTCATCTTCATATGTACCATCTTACCCAAAGTGCCTCTGTTTATATTCAAGGCCGTAGCCAGCGGGGGGTCTGGGGTTTCAAACCCCCCACCCCTTAAATTTTGGAATTTTGGGGTTCAAAATACAATTTTAACCAATTAATCATCCCTTTCATAAGAATAAATTTTATATTTATACAGTTTTATATAACCTGTTACAGAAGTTTTTTCTCATATCTGTAATCGTTTAAAAGATATTTAAATAATAGTGATCGGAAGCTGAACGAAAATATTGAACTTACAAACAGTAAAATATTTCAACATTCCTAAAAAATTGACATTTTTTGTAAATCACGCGATACATTATTGTTTTTATTTATATTTGTAGTTTAATAAAATAATAAAACATAAATTGATTTGTTTATAACAAATTGTTTATTAAATAAATTAATTAAATGTTAATAAAAAAATATATTATATTAGGAATATGAAAGGACAATAGAAATGATGATTTTTACTAAAAGAGGATTCCTTAATATTAATAATAAATGACAAAAAATAAATAAAAGCATTTTTAAGCAATAATTTTTTTTAAATCATAATATTTTTTGAACCTTCGAAACATGAAAAAATAATT
Source organism: Octodonta nipae (assembly GCA_034190945.1). NCBI lineage: Eukaryota > Metazoa > Arthropoda > Insecta > Coleoptera > Chrysomelidae > Octodonta > Octodonta nipae. Next base: position 79,481,223 of record CM067219.1, read on the forward strand.
TTCATTATTTCATCAACAATACATATGTTTATAACAATTTTTTAAACAATATAAGTAAAAAATTTAAAATATTATTTTCAGGTGGTGCTTAATAAAAAACGAAATAAGATTTTTGAAAAAAAAAATACAAACGCTTTATTGTTATTATTAATTTTTCAATGCACTAGATTGTTGATAAATAAGTGGAAAATACAGGAATCTATTTTTTCACCTCTTTAGAATAAAAAAAAGAGCTTTTTAGTTTAACTAGTGGTCGCCCAGTGGTCGAAATTCGACCCTATTTCATGAAATTGTGAACATTATTGAGGTATGTTTATCAAAAGTACTTGTCTATCAGAAATAAAGTGGAGAAGAAACCGGAGAAGAAGACGTCATGAAATCTCCCCTTTCCCAAATCATTCATGTCATATTGATCAATATATTAAGATAAAAAAAATATATGAAAATTTAATCAAATATAGGTATTCCAAATAATTTTGCTAAATGCATGACCCCCAGTTTTTGTGGGATTGCACTTTGTAACCCAAAATTTTTTCGTCATTTGCACTTTCAATCGAGTTAATAAAATATAAAAATATATATGTCCAACAACCTTATAAAAACCATAATCTTTAATATATTTTTTCTATTTTCCACTGATTGTCAATTTGTTACATCACACCTTCGGAAGATTTTGAAAATAATGTAGTAACAGAATAATAAAATTCACAACAAAAACTTGCAGAATAGTTAAAACGAAAGTTTCTGCTACTACCGAAAAATCAATACTGATCTACTACATTGGCTATTTTACTACTAAACAATAAACAACGCTTGATGCTGAACTATCAAAGATAGTCTTTACATGATTTAACAACAGGTAACGCTTCTTCCATATATAATTACTCAATAGTTTAACCGTTTTCGAAGGAAAAATGTGTTCAATGTCTTTGTAGATTATAGTTATATACATAACTTACCATAACAAAACAGTTTATATTTTAAATACAGATCGTTAAAATGTCAATGACATGTTTATTTAAGGCAAAAGTCTTGTAATAAAACCAGGATTTTGCAGGAATAGAACAATGTAATAATAACTATAAATGATTTATTAGATAAAATGCTTGAACACAAAACAGTAACTAACTGATTCCCTACCTAAAAATACTTGAAAGATTCGGTCTTTAAATATATTCAAATATGTAGTTATAATTTTTAAAATAAAAAATAAATTCCTTTAAAAATATTAACATTATATTAAATAATAAATTAATATTAAATGTAATATTTAAAACATTAGTTAATACCTATATTTTTCAAAAATATTTTTTGATTTGAGACTGAAAAATTTCAAGTCTTATAGTAAGAAATAAAAGGAAATAAAAAATTTCATTCTGTCATTTCACAGTTAACGATTTCAGCCCGTAAGCGGAAAATGAAATCAACCAACACAAAAGTTAGTATGAAGGTGTTCGACCGACTATTACATTCCAAATAACTACAAAACATAAGTACATATTAATAAACCTTCAACCAAAATCTTAAGATTCAATATAATTCCATTAAGTTAGATGAAACACATAGTAGCAATGACTATTTCTGTTTTGTATGTAAAATATAAAGAAACATAAGCACCTGCTATTAATTAATGATAAATAAGTAATACTCACATTTGTTAAAGGCTTTTCCGACTGAATGAAGCTGAAACATAATTCTTATTTTAGTTGACAAACCATATTTACAAAGTAATGAAAGTTGCAAACTTGCCAGAGTCCAATGAATGGACATTATTATGTAATGTAATACCATGATGATGTAGAATAACTTTAGGAACTGGTCAAAATTTGTTACTTTTTAGTTTAATTTAATTCGTCTTTCACATTCGAGTCAATCCATCATACCATACGATTTTCTCTCCAAGCAATCTGGCAACACTGTTACTTTTATCTTTTTGGCATTGACATATGGACGTAAATAATGTTTTTTTATTATATTTTATTTAATGAATGAACCAATATTATAAATAAATTTTAGCATTCTGCACTGAAGGTCGTCAATTGCTACTAAACAAAAAACAAAAATAAAGCAAATCGGTTGAGTGACAGAGGAGAAAATGGTGCCTAACCGTATTGTATTTGCCTATTTGAATATAAATAATTACTAAGGTTTTTATGTTAACTTCCCTTTCAAAAGTGAATAATAGTATTCGAGTAACTAGAAGCGAAAGCAGAAGGCTACGAGAATTATGCAAACCGACCTGAAGAGGGCAGATGTGACTCTGCCGAAACGTCGTCATGTTACCATCGATCCCGGCAGGGATCAGTTATCAACTACGCGGATGAATTCCCGGAAACCATCTAATATATATATAGTGAGGACGCGTGGGTTGGAACAAATTCATTTAAAATGCAGGTGATGTTTTTTTGGAAAAACGCTCGGACACGTCGGTTTTTTTTTGGACTACGCTTCCGTTTGGCAGAAGGGATAAAATGTGGCGATATGGTTACGTTTCCCTACAGGCTCACATGTTTATATCAACCCTCTGACTACATGGGATACTTATGTCTATTTTAATACTTGGCTGGATCATAGAATTCATTTGGTCAACAGGGAAGAAACATGGCAGATGCGAGAAAATTGGAGCCAAACATTCGTTTTCGGAAAATGCAACTCGAGTTTATCCATTGTTAGCCACACGGATCCCTCGCAAATTTCGCTTCATTGTATTGAGCATTAACCCAATTTTCAAACCCCTTCGAGGAACAAACAAGAACAAGATGGACCGAAATCTGTCACCAGCTGACGGTCTATAAGCATAACAAGACTAACAGACAATATTAATCCTTGCTAAGACCTGGAAACATACCCTGTTTACCTGTATCCGAATTTGAGAACTGTTAGGTTCAGGTCTGCTCTGCTACACTATAACAGAAAAAAATGTGAAAAATTGTTGTTTTTTTTTTCAAATAAAAATGTAAAATGTACGTATAAATTAATATAACAATAAAGAACCCAACACTCTATTACGTTTTACCAAAAAATGAACTAGATTTTCCAAAAAATATCTGGAGAAGAAAAGTTGCATTTTCTTTTTGCGTTATTCATAGAAACTTAAAAATGTATTTGTTTTAGATGGATTGTCGACATAAAAAGAAACCGGAAAATAATAATTTTCATGAACACGAAACTATCACAGTTTATGGTACTTCCAAACCTCTACAACATTTTAAACTAAAGCTTTTTTATTCTAATTTACTGATCTATACTTAGCAAAAAACTGTTAAAACATATTAATATCTAAATGAATCAAAATAAGCCCTCACGTTAGCTCCTAAACGACGAATTATGTCAAAATATAGGCGGAGTTTGAAAGCATCGTTAATGTAAACAAAAAATAAAAGACACATGGGACCAGTTGGAGCTTATTTGGGTTTATAAAGAATATACCTGAAAAAAAGAGCAAAAAGAAATAATTGAACATATCCAAAAATGCATGCGAAAATTTCCAAAAACCAATTTTTGTAATTTAGCCAAAATTAAAAGCACTGTATCTTCGGCGATTTTTAACAGATCTTTTATTTTAAACAAAAATAAAAGATCTGTTTACATAGTAAAATGTTGGCATTAAAAAACATATATTTTTAACTAAATTTATCCAGTATAAAATATTGGAAAAATGCGAGAAACATCAAAAAACAGATGCCGACAAAGGTAACGCGACTGTTCTTCTCAATACTAATGACTATGTTCACAAGATGAATTCCCTACTCCACACTACAGACTACGAAATAATGAACAATAATCCTACTACTTACTTAGAGAAAAAGACTAAGGAAATCATCAACAGTACACAACTTCCTCTTGACGTCAAAAAGATCATCATTCCTCGTGAAAAGTCTTCTAAAATTCCGAAAATTTACGGACTACCCAAAATTCATAAGCCGGACATTCCTCTTAGACCCATTGTCAGTTCGGTACAATCCCCGACCCAAGAATTAGCCCGGTACTTAGCCAAAACCCTCTAGCCGAGCAAGCATCATCGTACGTAAAGAACTTTTCTTCCTTCCTAGATACGCTAAGTGCTTATAGAATTTCAGAAAATGATATCCTAGTTAGCTTCGATGTAGTATCTCTTTTCACCAATGTCCCCATTTCAGAAACGTTAGATATTCTAAAAACAAAACACAATATCTCTTCTGACATTATCAAACTTGTACAACACTGTTCTTCTAACACTTATTTTTCATTTTTCATTTCAAGACACTCTGTTCAAACAAGTCCGTGGGGCCCCCATGGCTTCACCTCTTTCTCCAGTGCTTGCTAACATTTTCATGGAACAAATTGAAACCCAGGCCCTAAACTCGTCTAATTTAAAACCTTCCTGTTGGCTTAGATATGTAGATGATACTTTTGTCATTTGGCCTCATGGCAGAGCTTCATTAGACTTCTTTCTACAACACCTCAATGGTATACATTCTAATATACAATTTACAATGGAAATCGAGTCCGAATCTTCTCTCCCGTTTCTTGATGTCCTCATAACAAAAACCAACAATGACAGATTCTCACATACCGTCTATAGGAAACCAACCCATACCAATCGATACTTAAATGCCCAATCACACCACCACCCTGCCCAATTGAGTTCTGTAATGAAATCTTTGACTCTTAGATCTATTCGTTTAACAGATATTGACAATAGACAAAACGAACTTAATAATCTTCAACAAATACTTCGACAAAACTGTTATCATCCGGACCACATTGCGCGTATAATTCATCAATCTCAACAACCCCCGATCACATCAACCCCGTCAGAAACAGACGAACAACATCGAAAAGCCGTACTTCCATACATTCGAGGAGTCACTGACAAAATAGCCCGGATTTTACAACGACATCAAATAAAGACTGTCTTCAATATCACTCAAACTATAGGCAACTTAACCTGTAACGCCGAAGACAAAGTACCTAACGAGGATCGAGAAGTTTACGAAATTTCATGTGGCGATTGCCCACAAAGCTACATCGGTCGTACCAACAGGCGCGTTAACCATCGAGTATATGAACACTCTCTCTCAGTTCATAAAAAAGATCCGACTTCAGCTCTCGCGCATCACCATATCCAAACAGGGCACTCTATCAACTTCGAGGACTATCATATCTCTCAATTCTCTTAGGGCATCCACTATTCGCGAAGTCATCGAAATAGAGAAAAGACCTCTCTGTCTAAATAGACGCGATGATAGCACTCGCCTTCCCACAGCTTGGACCTCCGTAATTGCCAGATTAAACAAACCAGACACGGCCACCAACACCTAATCGACCGATAACTATAAATAAAAGAAGCAGCGCAGGTTCACCTTCAGTTCAGTTACCTAGTGACTCTTGGGGAGTAGGCAGGTTGACGCCCTGAGTTCGATCTAGACTCTGAAACTCTATTTTATTTTTTGTAGTATCAAGGCCGTAGCCGGGAATTTTTTTCGGCGTGGATTGTGTAATTTTTTCGAGGCGGTGTTGAATAACTTTTTTTATTGGTGATATGCTGATTAGGACTGCAAATTTTGTATTTTTATTCATGTATTTCCAGAATATATAAAATTGTATAAATATTAAATGTATTCTTATGAAAATGGTGATTAATTGGTTAAAATTGAATTTTGAAAAAATACCTGGCTTGGCGAGTATGATAATAAACACAAAATAATCCATGTTCTACAAAACCGATGGTTGGTGGGCGGGAGTCCGCCGCCCCCAGCATGTCGAAATAACTAACGACCTGATAGTTTTTAACGCTTAAAAATTGCATTGAAAATGAAATGACGCGATTGTCCTACCAGTTACGCGGTAAGGATCACATATGATAGGTTGGTATATTCTTAGCCCAAATCAAGTAGTGTCCTACAAAAATATTGGTAAATATTTCTAGTTCGACAAGAAATTCAAAGTAACTAATTATTTTCTTTGAGCGGTTTTGGTATTGTTACAGACTCCGTAGGATCAATTATAAAATTCTTACACTCACTATAATGTTTTTATTTTACCAAAAGAAATATTATTATTTACAAACATCTATAAATAATCCCGAAACAGATGTTCTTCACGTTACCATTCACTAAAACTGCTTACCCCATTAGACAATGACTTTTTAAATAGGTATCGTCGATAATACCAGAATTCGCTGGTCACTTCAGGTATGCCAGCCTGTATAGTATTCCACTCCGGAATGAAATCGAAGCGTCTAAGCCACCAATCGAATTGATCGGGACTCCGTTTGTTGTTGCAGTTGTGTTTTTTTTTCGCAGTTTTTGTTTTTATTTAAAGTAATTAATTTCACGAAGATTTCTTAATTTTTGGCGGCGTAAAATGAATGTTATAGCACTATGTTAAAATATAAATTCGTTATTAAAGCCGTATTCTGAAGAATTTCTCGGACCGCCTTAAGGAAGACATTGTGAACAGAAAACCGGAAAAAGAAGCCACACTCGATTCGATATGAACGCTTAAAAAACCGTATCAGAAAAAAGAACTCAAAAGAAATAGGGATACTCACATGTCTTTGATACATTTGCAAAAATTAGCTTACCAATCTGATTCTCATAACTATGAAAATTCGAGAATAAAAAATTGGTACAAAATTTCAACGCGTATAAAATTACGAAATGAAGGGATTACTACATTTCTAACGACAAGAGGCTTGAGACAGGGATGTGGCCTATCTCCTACACTTTTCATAATATATTTACATAGCGCACTAGTATTATGGACAGAGAACTGTAAATACATAATAGTGCCACTAGGAGAAAACATTTTATTTATATTTTATTTTGCAGATGACCAGGTTGTGGTGGCAACTTGTCGACTCTGAGAGAAAACTATAACTAGAGAACAAAAAAAATATTTAGAAGAATGTAGTGGAAAATGCAGTCTTATACGGATTTGATTGTCTTACTAACGGTAGTTTCAATTTTTCAGTTTTAATTTTGAAGGTTAACATTTGTTAGTAATTTCATAAATACAGCCAAGTAATTTGACAAAGAAATGCAATTCATCTAGGGTAGGGAGTAAATTTCAGGAAAGCGCTATTATATCAACATTTTTATTCATATTATATTAAAATGAATTTTCATCAAGTAAAGACAGAAACTATCATCAATTTTTTATTCACATTCCACTTGAAAGTCGCGGGTTATAGTTAGTAACATGTAGTAGTAGTAGGCAACATGAGGCTGACTCACTAAATTATTCATACTGGTATCGAAGGGATATGCAAACAAAAGTATCGATACCGGGAACAATAGTAGTATTAAAACAAATGTATCGATACTGGCATCAAAGAAGGTGCCGAGAACAATTTAGCGGGGGGAGAACCCAAAAATCCAAGAAAATATGAATTTAGCAGTATGGTAACTTAAAATACGGAAAAATACTATTTAATTTTATCGAAATCACGAACAAGTATCGATACTGATATCGACAGAAAAATACCCGGTATCGAAAACAAAGTATACTAGTATCCTATCAATAGTATCGCAACATCCCTATGCATTATCCCTTGTGGTTCAAATGAATATTTAATTAAACAAAAATTTTGATATTAAAAGATAACATGATTTTTATTATTTTGTCTGTTCATTGGGTTTTCTCTCCTCCAAATTTTTTTCCTGCAACAGATAAGTATTTAAAAATTGTATATGTATAACAAAGTGTAGTAACGCAATTTCGTAAAATTGCCCGGAAAAAAAATTGGAGGAGAGAATACCCAATGAACAGACAAAACAATTCAAGACCTCCTCAACAATCTTTTCGAAATTACTTATGATTTTTATTGTTTTGTTGAGAAAAGTAGAATGCAGTTTTTGGTACTTAGTTTTGACTTTTTGTGCCCCACCCTATTTTTCCCCACCGTAAATCAAAACCTGGCTAGGCCTATGAGTTAGTACATACACCCATAAAAAATAAATGGGTGTTATCCTAGTGTATTGCCTACAATGGGGTCAAATGAACTATTGTAACCTTAATCAATTTCATTGAAAAATCATACATGAATATTTAATAGAGAATTATACAGAGATCTGTCCAAGGAGCTTAGTATCTATATATAAATAGGCTAAGACAAAAAGATTAGGTACCATTTTCTCCTCTGTTTCTCAACCGATTTTCTTCATTTTTGTTTTGTTTAGTAGCTACTGACGACCTTCAGTGCAGAATGCTAATCTTAATTTATAATACTGGTTCATTCATTAAATAAAATATAATAAAAATTCATTATTTACGTCAATAATGTCAATGCCAAACAAATGAATGTGCCGCGTGCCGCCGCCGCCAGACTCAAACCATTGAGTAATTATATATAGACAGACCAATGCTGTTATATACTTAGAGCATGTACTTCTGGAAGTGGCATACAAGCGTTGTTATTGTTTAGTGGGTAAAGTAATCGTTGAATATGATAATTATACAGGGCGATTCCAGATATTTTAGACATCATTTTTTTAATGGGTGGCACATAAGCAGTTGCATATTTAGGGTGTTTAAAATATAGAGTAGAGTGCAATTATAACTAATAAAATAATTATATAGGGAAGCCCATTAGCGGTTGAATTTACAGGGTTCTTGGAATAGAAGGTGCAGTAAAATTACAGTTATACAGGGTGGTGCAAAAAATGTTATACATAGATGCATATACAGGGTGGCGGAAATGGAAATTCAACATTTCGTAACCCATAAGCAGTTGTATATATAGTTAAGATGAAATATAGGGTAAGAGGAATTATAGATATACAGGATGGTGATAAAAAATGTTAGAAAAGGAAATGATTTATAGAGTAGACCACGAAGAGTTCCATATATATAATGATTGAAATATAGGTCGGAGTAGAATTATAGTTACAGAAGATAATTAAAAATTTCATAAACAAAAAGAGTAAATATGGTGGGTCATAGGCAGTGGCATATACAGAATGGTTTACCCGGTGGTTGAAAAATGTTAAAAAATATTATGCGTGGTCCATAAGCAGTTGCATATACAGGGTGGTGGAAATATATAATGAGATAAAATTATTATAATGAGGATTTTAATAAATGTTAGAGAATTGAGTGCAATTATAGCTATACAGGGGGGTTAGAAAAAATAAATATGTAGGGTAGCCCATTAGCAGTTGAATTGTTGTCATATTAAATTAAGAATTACGAATTTGAACACAAATAAAGTTCTATGAATTATATCTGAAAAAAACTTGAATTTCGTTACTTATTTGTAGAAGCGAGATGTAAGACCGACATCTAGGATTTTGGAGGGAACTATCACACAGAGGTTCCGAATCTGGATCCGTTCTGTGTAATTGCTGTTCTCCCTAAAGTCCTAGGATAGAATGTCACGATAAAATTTTCATGTTACTTAACCTGCCAGAAATATTGACACAATTGGTCGAATTTCGACCACTAGGCGACAGCTAGTACATAGAAAGGGATAATATTTAACTGTGGAAGATACCAAAATATAAGCAAAACTTAATGGTTTGGATCTTGAAGTCAAATTTAATTACACTTAAACAAGCTTAAAATTTCTCCAATATTTTACATAAGTGCAAATTATTCGAAAATGTTATGTTTACCAATAATATCTAGCCAGCAGAAAAACATAGTTGCGAGGTTCATTGGATTGAATGCACAATATATTTTTCTAAATATAAACCCCGTTTAACATTTCAACTATTATGACTTCATTGTTTGTTATGACTACAATTTATTGTAAAATCCTGGTACTTTTTGACTACAATGCTATCCTTTATTGTCCAAGAATGCTTGATAGAATATTTACTAAATGTTTCCCTATTCAGCATTATCGATAATTGGAAAACGATGTCAGCAATTTCAGAATTGAAACAAATCATTATTTACGGTGCTTGTCGGTTCGCTACACAAAAATTTATCTACAACAAAAACAGTGACTTAGTTCCTAACCGTAATTACTCAACTATTTCTCGAAAGTGTTGAACGTGCCGGATGATTCATACATCATTCACTTTTGTTGAAACTCCAAACGGAAACGAAAAGTTATTCTGTTTATTGTCATTGCTTGAATCGGTTTATTAATCATAAACGCCATTCCATAAACACATTCGGTGTGGCAGAATATTTTTAGTATTTATCGTTTATTATTATTAAACCCGAATAAGAGAAAGACCCACATCCCTTGACTTCGCAGATCACTGAACTTTAACCTTCAAACAAATTTAATTTTTGATTGTATTGTTCATGAAAGCATGGAATAGCAAAAACGATTACTCTAAAGTTAACATCATATCGGACGAACTTAATTGTTTTTATTGACATTTTTTATGCACAATACCTGCTAATGTTGAAAAAATTTAATTTTTTAATGTTTGTTTGTTGACATTTACAGATTTATCCTTTACTGTTAAATTTTATTACTGCATGAGTGCGTAACTTGGACCAAATCGTTTATTGATAAATATGTTTAAATGTGAGTTTTACAATTCGTATAGTTATCACAAATGCATTTTAAATTGCGTCGTACGTTTTTATTGATTAATATAAAAGAGTAATGAATGTCTAATAATTCCACTTCTCTATTTCTACTCTTCTTTATAGTAGCTGCATTTTTACTAAATTTGATTTCTTATTTGTTGAAAATACTCCATGTAATGTCTGGAAAAAATCTCTAACTCATTTATTATGTTCTCAATGATCGATGTTATAAAGTCATTGTTTTTCCTTATTCAATTTGTCATATCATATTTCTATTAAATACTGTAACAAATTTACTGTGGCTGCAAAAACAATTTTACACCGAAATAAATCTTTATTTCGACACGAACAATTCACCAGTAATAACACACTTACTTTTCTGAGACTACCTCCTCCTGTGGTACGGCCGCATTTTCACCCTGCCCCAATTATTCTTGATCGTTCTCGTAGCATCCCTTGTCCATCCAACGTATGCGATGACCAGCTCTCGTTACTGTTTTTATCCGCAATCGTAAAGACTATAAATACACTTTTGATAAACCTTTTATTTCCGCCATGGATTCCAGCGAATACAATAGAACACGTCGATTCTTTTTACTACTTCACATGACCCATCTGAAACTTGTGTCAGCTTTAGAGGCTTGCCCTTAGTCCTCTGGGGGTTGCATATCCAGACTTCATCTCCCTCTTGGAACTCGACTAAATTTGCCTTGAGATCGTTGCCAACATCTGCGTCCGGGCTAGTTCGTGCGTGTCCAGTCGTCTAAATGCTGTTACACAATCCTGATTCTAAGGGAAGATCTCTTTTTCAGTGGTGTGTCGATGTAGAAGTGCGGCACTGGTGGTAAATACCTCAAAAAATTGCCTTTAATGTGAACAGATCCTCAAAAAGCTTCGTAGTTCATTTTCGTCTCAGGGGACCTGCCAATCAGGTATGATATGGTTTATCTTGTTCTCAATAGTCCGGATTCCTGATTCCGAAACCATGTAGTCCAAAAACTCTACCTCTTTTTGGAGCACTTCTTAGGGTTGAATTTCAGGTTGGCGTTCTTAATTCTAGGAAATACTTCGCCGAGGTCCTTCAGATGGTCATCGAATGTGTGACCGACGACTAAAATGTCGCCGAGGTATACTAAGCATGTCCTTAATGTCACTGGCTGGATAGATGCCACATTTCCGGCACCAAGCTCTGACGCCTTCGAAGTAATTTACCTCGAATATCGTTGGTGATTTTTATCCAAATTTTTATTCATGATGCCCAGATGACATCCAGTATTCAAATTATGTACTGTGCTCAAGACAACAGGTACCTTTTTGTTTAGGACTACCAGTTGGGACTTGGTTTCTCTGCCATCGTTGCTTTCCCAAACTCTTCAATATTTCATTCTCTTCTCTTAGAGAGTCCCATTGGGCTCACAATGACTTTAGGACGGCCGAGTATCTATCTACCTTGACCCATCGTGGCCTGGATACTCTTCTCTTCTTGAGTAATCTGCACACGAACCTGTCGGATGGGTACTGTCCTATGGGTTGGTGTTGGATTACTCAGCGATTGATTCCTTATACTAACTGGCTGACTGTTCATGATGGTGGATGCGTTCTCTGATCACTCTGACTGGTGATCTGTCTGGTAACCTCACTCTGCAGTCAGCTTTATCTCAATTATTTTGTCAGTTTTTGGACAATACTTCCTGAAGGAACGGCTCTGGTTCATTCTGACTAGATTCGGAAATGTTCATGATAGCCTCTACTTCCAAAGCACGCCGCAGATCTTCAGTATTGTTTGTTATACCACTAATCTCAGATTCAGTTGAACCTCGACATCTCGAATATTATTTATAAAACTTTGTGGAGCCAATTGACCTTTAACGTTTTCTGATAGGTTTGGGAACGCTAACTGTGTTAAAGGGCTTCGAAAACTTGTAGACTCACCACATTTTTGTGTTTTTTTCACTCACTTGAACCTGGCATACTTGATTCTGTGATTGGCTGTCATATCTTTTTTCTAGGACTGTCAAACTTACGTTGTTCATTCATTCACAGGAATGCATTGCAGACGTTCTGATCTGGACATCTTAGAGAAATTACTTTATGCTCTAACAGAGATTCTCATGCCCAATGAATGTTGTTTCAAATGTTCCACAAGCAATGCTATATATAACCTATTTTCTAGTGAGTTCTTACGGTTTGGCGAGGTTTATACGCAGCAGATAGTATGTTATACAGTGGAAGAATTCTGCGGATTCTGTCAGTCGCTCCTTTGATGAAGAATCTAAACAACTTCAGGAAATATATGTTAATGTACTTCTAAGTGCCGTATCGATTTGAAACTCTTCGTATGTTATTAGGCTTACAGTACAATGTGTTACTTGTGTTTTTAGTTTTTTTAATAGTGGAAAATATAGTGCCAGTAAATATGTGGTGATATCTGACTTACAAAGGGTATATAGCAAATCAAACCATAAAATGAACCGACAAAAGTGATCTTTAGTAGTTTAAAACTGTAATTCAGGTAATTTGCTGTAATTCAGGTAATTTGCATCAAATAATAACATAGTTAATAAATTTATAGTCAGATTCTGAAAAATTATTGCATTTGTATGTTGATATTTTTGTTTTAGTTGCTATTGGTAGAAAATGAGTTGACATAGTTCATTCCTTATATTGGGTCGCTTACATTAAAGAAACGAAAAAAGATAAGAAAAATTCCTCAACCTAAAATGATATATCAATAAATCCGTCCTGACTTACCTCTTCACTCCCAACCACCCTAACTCAGTAATTGCTTGTGATGCCTCATCTTAAAGCTCCCAAAAATGATTTTCAATGATACCTTGCAAAGGTACATTTGATCAAGTATTCTTCGCTTAATTAAGGAACAAATAATAGCATTTCCCAATAAAGCAGCCTAAACATTATTTTTTCTGAGGGTAATACGTATGATCTTCTCTAAACTCATTTGGGTTTCCATCACTCCGATATTATAGAAAGCTGTTTGAGGAATTTTTCATATATTTTTCCATTGTTTGGATATATCCATTGTCAGGTGACTGTATGTAGAAATAGCTCTCAAAAATTGCATTTTATTAATGGAGTCAAAAATTGCATTTTATTAATGGATTCAGATAAAGACTAATCGTCACGCAATAAATTTCTCTCAATGAAAAACATCTAAAATGTCTTAACTTTAATGTTTTGAAAAATATTTTTACGAGTCGCCTTTAAAACGATGCACAAATATTATTATACGTTGGCACGTCTTTTAATCGAGTACGTGTAACTCGATAACCGTCGTGTTTGTGTACGGATTCATTCATAAATAATTTTAATTTATTGATTAATACATTAATTGAATGTCGCAAGAATGATACTTATCAATGATCTTTTTCGCTGTTCAACATTTCAAGGACATGAACATTAATGTATTATAACACATGCCTGTTTATATTTTTTATAATTACAGGAATGTTATAATCGACGTGTGCTCTTACTAAAAATTTCAAGCATTTCCGTTGAGAGCATAGTTCACTTTTCTCTAACGCTATCTCTACTCTTTGCCGCTTGTGTACCACTGAACAGGATAGGCTAGTGATAATAATGATGACGATTTTCTTAACAATTAGAAAACACGTAGTTTCTTCAAAAAAAATAATTATATTTTAATTTCTGTATAATCTACGGACAGTCTCACCACAGAAAATAGTATGATTTTGGGTACAAAAAACAATAGAATTACAAAACAACAAAGATATGTTACAGAACACTTTTGATTAGAATTTATATAATTATACTTTACAACAGAAGAACTACTATTTATTAATCGACTGGCTCTAGTGTTATCATTTGAAATAGAAAAAAAAGAGCGGTAGTCATATGAGACTGAACGATGGAAGCGAAAGTTTCTTACGAAATATACTTCCCTTTTCTCGTTATCCCACTGTCTCTATTTTTCTTTATTTATGTCACTCTTAGCAATGGATATAAACAGGTGAGTTAAAATAATTGTCACTATTTTGTTACCAGTCAAGTATTAATCCTAATTTAATTCTTAAATTAAATATATCTGCAAGGAAATATAAGTTTATATATTGAGTAAGTGTTTGTAAATAGTTCTGTTCATCTGAATAGGTATTTGAAGACACGGTGTCACAGAAAAGTTCGTTTTGTTCTTACCTAAAATCATTACAAACACATAACATTTATACAAAACAATAAATTTTATAGCTATATATTCAACGGTAGCAACAATTTAAAAAATGTTAAGTTCTTATTCTATGTAATATTAAAATGAGTTTTGCTCATGTTATGTCAATTGAAAATAGTAGATACAATTAATTAACAATGACATAATATTAAAAAAAGTGTAATTGTTCTCTGTTGTGAACCCGTGCGCTTTAGACACTGGGCCCCTTGTCTTTGGTGGGAAGAAAAGCTCCGGATGTATATAATACATCAGGCCCTCTATTGAGTACTTTGGTTATTACGATAACAATACTATATAAACAAAGGACATGTTTTGCTTAATGTGTATCTTTCTATAACTTTATGATAATATGAAAGTTTAATGCCAAGTTGCCTTTTATTTTCAATTTCTGACGTATGAGACTTATCACAAAGGGAGAATTGGAGTGTTTATTAGAACGAAAAGAAAATTTTGTGCAGGTACTCTATATTACTTGGATGTTATATTGGTTTATTTCTCTTATTTATTACTGATTTTCTATAAAATTATTATTCAGAAATCTTAATGTAAAATATTTACTAGATAATATGAAGCTAGTCAATACATAAATTTAATCGCAAGTTTAATGGTGGTGTATTTTCTATATATTATTGATTTTCTATGAAAGAAGAGACTCTTAATATATTACCTGGTCCCCGTTTCTTACATAGTGAACTGAATTGGATGGTCATTTAAAGATCGAGTGTCTGTCGGTCTGCTCGGATCGGTTGGGTCGGGTCGTGTCGTGTCGGAACAAATGAAATTTAAAGTTATGCATTTCATTCCCTTGCTTATCTATTTTCTTACGTATAAGTGTAGGCCTCCGTTAAGAAGCTTTCGCTTCAATATGAGGTAATTGTTTGAGATAAGGTAATACGTAACAAGAACTAGCCGTCGCATTTCTCGCGTGTGTGATGAAAACATGCCAAATAAAGGGGTCACAGTTTCCTGAATAAACACTAAATACGACCAGATACCCCATATCATTATACCCACCATGCGTTATTTGCGTTATTTTTTTTTATGTTATTCCACGGAGAATTGACATTGCCTTTGTATTTTCTGTCAATATTTCAGGAATATTATGAATTCGTAAAAGGAACATAGATTTGTAGATTCTTCTTTGGTTGCAACTACATATTATTTAAAATCGAAGTTCAAGTGTTGCACTAGATAATTAGATAATTGTCCTATATAGCTACAAACTCTAATGTTCAATATTGTATAAAATAAACAAATGTTGTTATTTGTTTGATCTTTCGGTATGCATCGAGTACAATGACTGTACAGGAAACACTCGAAATAGCAACGCTTGATTCTAAAAGAAAGTGACAAATCGAATTATAACGATTATGTAGCAAAAATTCCGCCAGAAAATAGACTTCCATTCACCGTAATTCCGGTATTTGGGAGTGCTCTGATTCAGCGGTCCCCCTTTCAAACTGAATGTTAACATATGCTCTGTTATCAGATATCATATTACACTAATAAAATTATTGTGTTTAACGAAAGCCAGCATCAGTTGTGATTGTTTATTTAACCTTAACTCCAATCAAAATTGTGGTTTACAATTATTTACGTTATAAATGTGTTTATAACAAAGGCATGTTTCAGTTAGCGTTTTAAATGCAACATTAACAAAGTATTTGTTGGTAATAAAATTGTATCCAACTTATTTTTTACTCTAAACACTTTGTCCTATAATGACAGTATAATATTATTGCATGTCGTAAACCTGAACTAACACCAGTAACTTAAATGTTAATTATTAAGAAATAGGTTCTCTTTTAAAAATTCTTTTATCATCTTTTCATTTTTATTTGTAACAAATTCAGTTAACTTATTAATAATAACATAAACAAACATGGACCGTGTACGGAATGTACAAGTCTTTGCAAAAAGAAATAGCTTGGGTTTTGCCTTCATTTGTAATTAAAAAACACAGAGTTGGGTTTTTATATTCTTCAGTAATAAAAATGATCGATTATAGGGAAACTAATCCATCGGAAAAATATATAAATTTATAACAGTGACCCTTAAAATGAAAAACTCTTAATAGTAAATGTATAAACATTATCCATAGCTGGTCTGAGCAATGTAATTCCTTTAAATATAATTCTTTTTATTACTTAAGGGGTCCTCGATCAGTTACACCCTTGAATTACCAGTTTTTCGGCACTATAATAGTAGGCCTTGCGTTCACTCAAGTCATGTAAAATTGTTCATTCAATAAATACATTAAAAAAACCGACTTCAAAAGAAAATTAACTAAATAATATGAAATAATGTAGCTACGATTAAATACTTTTTCTAAAGTTGGTACCAAGCGAAAGTGAAAATATTTTGTTCTCTCTGTTCAAATTGGCACCGACTTCAGAAAAAGTATTTAATTGTAGCTAAAAATTATTTCATACTTTTTAGTTAATTTCCTTTGAAGTCGGTTTCTGTTTTTTTAATGTATTTATTTTACAATTTTTAGTGATGCAGTGGCTTAATTTCTACAGGCTTTACCAAGATAAAAGCTATTGCACTCTGGTATGACCTGTAGAAATTTCAATATTCGATATCTTGACCACTTACGTTCCTTTAGATTAAATAAAACTGACTCAACATTTGCTAACCATTTTCTTACTACAGGGCATACCTTTCCTAAACTACAAGAAACAGAGATCATTCAGTATAACAATTTTCAGCCATTTATTGAAACACTTGAAATAAAGAAATTTACAAAAGCCATAATAATTCCGTTTCTTGTAATTTACTACTTAACGAGCAGGTAGAGTTACAAAAGAGCATCCTATTTGAAATCTTTAAATAACTAATAATCAAAAATGATATATTTAAATAGTTGTAATGGATTTACCACTTGTATCTATTTCAATATTCTTGTACACAAAATCCGATATTTATGTAATCCTTCCGAGAATTCAACATATACCTACTATTGTAGACAAGACCCTCCGGTCCAGTTTTGTCGTCATTCTAGAATTTGCTTCCGTTCGAAAATGGCATAGTGTTGTCGAAACTAGTCACGGTTTTTTATGTTTATTTAGTTAATAAATAAATAAATTAGTGATATAAAACAAAGTAATTTGTTTTTCTACAATCATAACGATAGTATATCACAAAGTAATGGCTTCCACCATCAACAATTTCTTTTCAATTTGTCCCATGTTCCCAATATTTTCCCCCCAAATTTTCAATACCGGCGACTCCACCAAGGCATAGAGTATATGAGAATAGGTAAAATAGTTTTTCCCCATTTTCTAAGAAACAGTACAAGCTATGTTAATGAAAAAAATATGGGACCACTTCGCTATCCCCTGAAACAGGATCCAGTAAACCAGTAAAACGGTCGAAATTCCTTGAGCCGTTTCCGAGTAATCGGTGAACAAACAAAAAAAACATAGATACAGACGAATTGAGAACCTCCTTCATTTTGAAGGCGGTTAAACAACAATGAAATTATCACTGGTCTACTAGGATTACTTAAACCTAAGCTAAGCGTTGTCATCTTTCCTGCGGTCAGAATTTATACAATTCAGTATTTAACGAACAGTGATCATCTCCCAAACAAATTTTTAGACGTCGGAAAAATGTGTATCTTCGTTTTACACTCCTGACACTATAGTTTGCTAACTTTGTGTAAATTGTTCCACTGATATCACAGTCACTTCATTCATTGTTCAACAGAATTTATGCCACCATTCACAGCATTATTTAGTGCCTTCAAGCAACCTTTATAAACCATCATACTCTCACCCCATACAAACTTATAATTCTTATAAAGTAGCTATATATATATATATATATATATATATATATATATATATATATATCACAGTCACTTCATTCATTGTTCAACAGAATTTATGCCACCATTCACAGCATTATTTAGTGCCTTCAAGCAACCTTTATAAACCATCATACTCTCATCCCATACAAACTTATAATTCTTATAAAGTAGCTATATATATATATATATATATATATATATATATATATATATATTCAAGTTTTCTCTAATATTAAATGTTAATAACTGACCCCTGCCGGGATTGATGGTAAAATGACGACGTTTCGGCAGAATCACATCTGCCCTCTTCAGGTCGGTTCGCATAATTTTGGTAGCCATGTGTTTGCACCTCTAGTTACTCGAATATTAAGATGTTCAGTAGCGCGTGCGCTGTTATATAGTTGCGGTTCGACGCTTATCGGCTGCCTGTGATTGGTCCTTGGCACTCGATAACCACGCCTCCCGCTTGCTGATTGGTTATTTCCGGTTAAGTTGCTAAAGGGCGGAGCGGGCCGGTACGGTGTTTAATAGAATTTTCCAAGAATTTCATAAGTTCTGGATTTCGTTGCGTGCGTTTAGATTGTGAGGTCTCTTCGCGATCTCAATTGCCGCTCTTTCGAGTCTCGATTTCGGGTGTTTTATATTTGCCAGTACTCTGGTATTCTCTATTCTATTCGGTGTGACGGCGTGGTCGCGTATTCCGTATTGGAGTTTGTTTTTTCTTGTTTCCTTAAGGCTTTCTGGTGTTCATCACGTCTAGCTTGAATGGTTCTGTTAGTTTGCCCCACATAGGTTTTATGACAGTCTGCAAAAGTATACACCTTTCGAGAAAAAGATTATCTTATAACTCCACTTAGAACTAAGCACAAAATGTGAACCTGCTGTCAAAATCTCCTGCATTCAAGGTATGGGTATGAGCGAACTGGAGTTAGTCTTTACGTTCATCAAATAAGCTGATTTTTGCTTATGGAATATTAAGAATTTTTCTACTGCTGAGAGCATCACAGGGTTTTAAATTTCTTCAGTAGCAACTCATGACTGATGTTTCTTTCTGAATCCATACGTCTTGACTTGTTTTATTAGCTTAGTGTTACAAAATGTATTTATTACCAAAGTGTCTTCATAAAGATTTCTGCAGTTTCCATAAAAGTTTTATATTCATATCCAAGAATTGACAGAATTTCAGGTTTATATTACCTCAATTTCAACGGCATTGTGGCTACTAAAAACAACCATGTCCATTTCTAGATCTATGGCTATAATCAGTAAATATATTTATTTTTCATGTAAATGTTGGTTTATTTATTCAATAAATAACCTAATAAATGTTAAATTATTTTCATTTCTTATTATTTTAAATTTATTAATTATATTAGATGACCACATATCTTGGACATAATTTTTAATTCCATTATCTAATGACATTTTCTTATATATTTAAATTTAACAGCATTTCACTCTTCAGGCAGACATACCAGTGCCTGAAAAATAAATTACCATTTTGATTTTTTTCATTTTCATATTTTTTATACTTTTTACAGCGTTAACATATTATTATGTATTATGTATCTAGGTTACGGACAAAATTTTGACTTAAACATTATAGTTACGTGAACATGATAACACCCAATATACAAATACATTTATATACTATACATATAGCATTTCTAAAGAACAAGAAGGTATCAACATATGTGTTATTCTTACCTATACGTCTATACTATTATATAAAGAGGTAAAATTTGTTGTTGTTTTCTAGGGTGTAATCTGTGGAACTGTTAAATCGATTTTTTCCACTAACAGAAAACTACACTATCTTTAAGCAACATAAGGAATATTTAATTTCTCGATAGGGATAGTGGGGGTTCAAGACAAACTTAGTAACTGAAATACACAAATGATACAGACTTGAAAATTGGTATATACCTTCTCCCCAAATAAATTAAAACGAGTGTAATCATTTTGCGTAAATTGATTTATTTGATATAGTGTAGTATGGGGGCAGTATTATTTTTAGGGAACAGAAAATCACAGGTGTGAATCTTAGTCAGTATACTTTTCATAAAATTAATAGAAACGAGTTCAGTCATTTTGTGAAAAGTATCCTATGGGGGGATAGGTGGGGTATTTTTTAGAACAACTCACTCTCTCCGGAAACATAATAATTCGACTGATTTTTGAAATTAATAGAGACGTCCGTTTACAAAAACTCAATTATTGGATAAGGGAGTATTGGGATTCCTTTTATCATGTTTTCGGAGACCGAAAGTATGATAGAGGTGACATTTGGTACATATACTCTTCTCTTCAAACGATTAGAACTGTTTGCGAAAATTAAGTATGCCGTATTGCGATTTCTTTGTTTAAATGAATAGAATATTGCAAATATGAAAATTATGAAAGGGGTGAAAAGAGTTTGTGAAACTTCACTGTCTTATTTAAAAAATGCCAAAATTGAAAATACATCAAAAATCTTAAATACATCAATCATGCTAAAAATGTCAAAAATACCAATAACGGAAATAACTGTCAAAAACATTGTCGCAAATATCAAATATCTCTAAACCTATAAAATGAGAAGAATGTCAACATTACTTAAAATATGAAAAACAGCAAAAATGTCTTATATTGACTATTATTACCGCAATTTTCGGGCGTTAATTGGAACAGACTTCATTTATCCCATAATTAGAAAACAGCGTCGATCAAAAATGTAATTTGGGACACTCCTTATTAGAGTAACCAAAAATGAAAACAGGAAAAAATCGCTAAAATAACTGAATATTCGCTTCGAATTACTCGAATACGATTAACTCGGCAGAAGGCTACGAGAATTATGCGAACCGACTTGAAGAGGGCAGATGTGACTCTGCCGAAACGTCGTCATTTTACCATCGATCCCGGCAGGGATGAATTCCCGGAAACCACTTAAAACATATATATATATATATATATATATATATATATATATATATATATATATATATAACCCGGAATATTGAGTAATATATGCATTAGTTGTAGTTTGCAGTAAAAACAGATATATATTATTGTTGGAGGATATGGATGGATTCGGTTGATATTTCTGTTACACAGTAACATATTAGTTTCTTCAAGAAGCACAGTCACCATTCAACAATTTAAATGCATCCTTCTTGCTTTTCCTTTACCCCTTGCATTTCCGGCCATTCCGCAATGAACCTCTACCGGAAGGGTGAAATACACTTGTCTGTAACCAACAACGGCGCCTTTCTTCCATTCGAAAGTTTTTCGAACAATACAACTCATTTATCGACATTTCATTCCAAGAAGAGGGTGAGTAAAGTCGGTAATCAATAGTCTGGGATTGTTCTACTAGTCATTTTCTAAATATTTTAATCCCTTATTGATTGATGGTTTTTTGATACTGTGTGTATTTATCGAAAAGAATGCTAAGGCTCTGTGCTTATATCAAAGGTTTTTTCTATTCACTGGTTTTAAATAAGTGTTTCTGTCATTGAGTTTGTTTCATAAATATAAGTTTTGAATCTGACGCAGTCTAAAAACAAACTATTTTTTCGTCATTAAGTAAAAAGAACACCTTTTTTTTGCTTACATAAAAGAAATCATAATCCAAAAGGACGTACAGCTAAATGACATAATTATATATTTTTCATGACGTCATTAATTTGGTCTTTATGACGTCATACCCAATTTTTTTAAATGCTAACCCACATTTTTCATTACTGATTTGGAAAGAGCGGAAAATTTCTTGACGTTCAAGGTCATTCCATGATCAAAGTTTGTTTGAAAATTCAACTTATAGCCAAATTAGGTGTAAGGGGGGTTTTTGACGTCGCTGATTTCCAAACTGAAATCAGTTTTTGTTTGAAAAACTCGTCCGCTCTCTTGAATTACCAAAATCTGATTTCAGATTCGTAATAAGATTTTGAAAATTGTCAATTTGAAATAAATCAACCAACCTACTCCCAATTTAGTATACGGGAGTTTTCGAGGTCGATGCTTAGGAATATAAATCAGTTTTTGAAAATGTTCAAAACAAGTAGTGGCCAAGTTCAACGTCAAATTTGTTTTTAATTTGTAATACCCTCTTTGCATCTTTCGGGTAAGGATTAAAAACATCGATTACCGTTAATTGGTTGTGAATCAATTGGTTGACTTTTTTCAAAAAATTGGTCCGCCAGTTTGGATTGTGAAGTTTGAAAAACTGATTTCAGATATGACTTCATACAGACCACATTAATGACCTTGAAAAATCTATTTATGTCATTTAGCTGTACGTCGTTTTGGATTATGATTTCTTTTGTATAAGCAAAAAAATGGTGCAAATGGCGTTCTTTTTACTTAATGACGAAGTTCACCCCTATTTTTAACAAGTTTACCCCTGTCCGTCACCTTGATGGTAACGCTCTAGGCAGACGCCTCTCGGGATTTTGCTTGAATATGTCACAATCTTGTATGCAGCCAAGTTTGGAACGTTTTCTCGATGATGAGCATGACCAAAAAAATTACCATTTTCACACCCTGTAAATATCGTCGGTTATCACTTCCACTTGCGCCTTCCTAGAAACATGACTTAGTTCAGGAATTGAACTTAATACGATACATTCTGTCCATTTTCAGGATGACCAACAAAATCCCGCTCTATCTCTCCTACTATTATATAATATCATTAAAACACGTCATTCACTGTTCCTGTTGGAATAAATTAGTAGTGGACACTTTATATTTTGTGATGTAACTTTAAGCTTATGAAAACATATTTTCATGGTGTAGAATTTTTTTTTAAAGTTCAAAGTCCAATTTCTTGAAAACGGTTAAGTTTGGGATACTGTGTTTCATGATCACATCAGTCAGAAATGATGGAAACTTCAACCTCGTAAAAGGATCTAGGTCGACTTAACACGTAATCCTGTCTACACTGGCGCAATCAAGGGGGGCTAGGGCTCTCAAACCTACTTAGTTATATGGTTTTTAGTATTTATTTTTTTATTTTGCTAAAACCTTCCTTCAGCTGTTTCAAACCAAAAGACAATCCTGGATCCGCCACTCACTGTATACAGGGTGAGTTTTTTTTATGTTCAGTATGGGTATCTCGGAAACTAGCGGAGATAGAGCAATAGTTAAATTGGGAAAGATTTGCAGTTTAACTGGCCCAATTTAATGACACTTTCGGATTATTGTAAAAAGTCATGGCTTACTAGATAAAAAACGAAATTCTGTAGATTTAGTCAAATCCCTCTAGCTCCTTTGTTTTTGATTTTATAAAAAAGTGTAAATATCAAAATTTAAGGGAATTGTATCCCGAATATTATTGTCTGTTTACGCAGATATGGATCTTTTACTAAACCACCAAAGGAACATAATCAAATTAACGAAGCAGCACAAATAAATGTTTTGGCAATTGTAAATCAAAATCCATCTACATCAACTCGTGAGATTGCGGCAGAAGCTGGCACATCTCAACGAACTGTAGTTGAGGTACTGAAAGCGCACAAGTTCCACCCGTACAAACTTTCAGTTTCTCAAACTTTGCATGCTGGTGACGAACATCGAAAGAAAACACTTTCCATGTAGAACAAAGACGACGCCAGATAAAATTTGGTTTAAATGTTTGGTGTGGTATCATAGGGTCTATTATTCTGGGGCGTTTTACTATGGCGAATCACTTACTAGGGAGCGCTACTTGCATTTCTTGCAATACACTTTTCAAGACATGTTGCATAATTTGAATTTGAGAACTCGTTTAGAAATTGAGTGTTTCCAACATGAAGGAGCACCTACTCATAACTCGTTATTAGTAAGACAACACTTAGATAATATGTATCCAAACTCTTGGATAGGAAGAAATGGCCCACGCGAATGGCCACCCCGGTCTACGGTTTGGCAGTTATAGACTTCTATTTATTGGGTGCGCTAAAAAAACAAAGTATGAAACAGTTGGTTACCTAAGAGAGGCGGTATTACAAGCAATTGAAGAAATTGATAGGCGGTCTGTGAGGAAAGCGGTAATGTCAATCTTAAAAAGTTGCAATTTTTGTCTAAATAACAATGGTGGACTTTTCGAACATAAATTGTAACCATTATTATGTTTTTTACTTTCTTAAGTTTTTAGTAAGTACCTACTTATTTAGTTTTTCGTTACATCCGATATACCTAATAAAAAAATCGTTCAATGTTTTTTGGAATAGTTATTAGTAAATCAATCTATTTCATGGCTAACTACGTTAAAATTGAAAATAAGAGAGAAAAGCATCCATAACTCTTATTTTTATGAATAACTATATCGAGTATTATATCATTGAAAAGCTCTAAAAATGTCCGATTTTTTGAGGTCATAGCCAACTATGGTTTCCATTCAAAAAAGATAAGTTTGTGTCACATCTCGAAAACGAGAGCTGTCATGCAAACGAGGACATGACAATCATATTCGGGATACAATTCCCTTCAATTTTGATATTTACACTTTTTTTATAAAATCTAAAACAAAGGAGTTAGAAGGATTTGACTAAATCGACAGAATTTCGTTTTTTCAAAATATCTAGTAAGCCATGACTTTTTACAAAAATCCGAAAGTGTCATTAAATTGGGCCAGTAAAACTGCAAATCTTTCCCAATTTAACCATTGCTCTATCTCCGCTAGTTTTTTCTAGAAGGAAACAACTATGTCAGCTGTCGTTTTAACCTAGTGAATAATCCCTGTTTATTTTAAATCTAGGTTTATCCATTTATGTTCGATATAATTCCCATCGAACACGAACTTTTAGCCTTCAGGTTAATTAGGTTTATATTTAACGCTTGTTTTATCCAAATATGTAATTCATATTGGATGCATTATATAAGTTGGTGAAGTTTGTGGTATCATTCATGCATTATCGTAATAGTATTTTTTTTATTTCATATATATATATATATATATATATATATATATATATAGAAATGGAAATAAACACATATAATAATTAAAGTTAATAGAGTTCAGTAGATAATAAAATAATACCAATATTAA
The DNA here is from genome assembly GCA_034190945.1 of Octodonta nipae. Taxonomy (NCBI): domain Eukaryota; kingdom Metazoa; phylum Arthropoda; class Insecta; order Coleoptera; family Chrysomelidae; genus Octodonta; species Octodonta nipae. The sequence goes on from CM067219.1 coordinate 79,506,726, forward strand.
TAAACAGTGGAAAGAAATGTTAGGGAGGTTCTTAGATGTAAAAAACACAATACTAACATCAAATTGACATATAGACGCAGTAATCATATTGAAATCGTAAAATAATAAATTCAGGTCATGAACAGGTAAGTGCTAATGCAATTTTTAATAGATACAATTAGTAAAACAATTTTTTTAATTTAAGGAATTTGACAGTTTTAGCAAAATTTATTAAAAACAAGTGATAGTTTAAACAAGCATAAAAAAATATTCTAGTAACTTTATATATCATATCGGGAAGTTCAAGCAATAAAAGGGATGGAATTTTACCTTGACATTGATATAAAACTTAGGGAGTGAGTTTATTACATTCAGAAGTCCAGATTTTCAATAACTTCATATTTTTGGTACAGCAAGGGTTACAGTTAATATTTTTGGGATCTTATTGGAACACTTCAGGGTAAATAGCGTTTGAAAATGCATTATTTCCATCTACAAAAAGGCAAAATTGTAATTGACATCACATATAACTTTGGATCAAAATTTTGACATAACCAACGAACAAATATATTTGAAATTTATACAGGACCACAAGGACAGGTAGCTGCTACTACTGAGCGCATTTTGGTAATAAACAATGGGAAATTGAAATTTAGGAGTAGTTCTACTTTTGAACAAGAAGAAAGAAAATTACAGATTTCAGGAAAATGGAATGATATCTGGGAACTGAAATTTGAACAAGGAGAAATGAAAATTGGAAAATTAGTAATTAAAAAGTTAGATGAATTTGGTTCTATATCAATATAAAAACTCTAAATTCGCTATTCAGATTTTATCTGTGTTAAAGGAAACTTTGTTCGGGTTAAAATTTGAATTTTGACTCTCAAAAAGTTTGACACAGAATTATTTTTTCAAAATTCAAAATTGTTTAAATGGTATTACAAGTTAATTGAGAAAGCAACCATCAACCAGAAGATTTTAAGAAAGTAGGTGTGCACAGAAGCTGGTGAAGTGCATTCAGTATAGAAGCCAATTTATAAAGAGAGCAGTTAAGTCAAGGAGCAGATAGAAAGCAGCCTTGGTTTGAGATTGCAGTAAATTTATAAAGAAAGCAGGCAGATAAAGGAGCAGGAGGCATGCAGGTTTTGGAACGAGATTCTGGAGAGCGTACGTGTACTGATAAGAGGTGTGGAAGTAGCAATTGAGCAAATCAAGGGATAAAGTGATTGATGCTTTAAGACAAACTTAAAGTTATAAGGTAGATAGTACAATTTTGCAGTAAAATTTAAAAAATTTCATCCGGCCCTCAAAGTATTTTAAAATAACAGAATTTACAATTGTTTTTGATTCATTGGAAAATATACATTTTTAGTATCGGGTTTTTAAATTCAAAATTTAGTAGAGTGCTTTTGAAACAGCATTTTTTTTAAATTTATTTTGTGATAAAAAGAACCATTAATTTTGAACAAATGTTTTTAGATTAATTCTTTCATTTCAATTTTAGTTAAATTTCTTTTTGAAATTTCTGATTTTTGTTAATTATTAGTGAGTTGCATTTGATATTTCTGAATTTTTATTATTATTGAGTTGCATTTTGAATTTCACATGATTGTTTTGAATAGAATATAAATTTTATAATACAAAAATATATTGAAAAAATTGTGTTTTATTGACTGACAACAGTTGATTGAATATAAATAAATCTTTCATTACAGATTTACAGATTTTGAGTCTCAAATAGCCGGAGCAAGAAGAAAAAAAGTTTTGGAAACTAATAGATCAATTAAAAATACCATTACATATATATATATATATATATATATATATATATATATGAACTAGGCTAGGTTCCGGGTGAGAACCGCGTCTGAATTTATTGAATACTCGACGTTTCTACTCCTGCTTTGGAGCCATTATCAAGAGACAAAAGTGAAAAAGAGTTTCAGAGTCTAGATCGAACTCGGGGCCTCAATCTGCCTACTCCCCAAGAGTCACTAGGTAACTGAACTGAATTTGAGTCCGCTCTGCTTCTTTTATTTATAGGTAGCGCTGGGTTAGAAGAAGATGTCACGTGATGAGGCTGTGTTGTGATTGGTTGGGTATTGGTGGGCGTGTCTGCTTTGTTTAATCTGGCAATTACGGAGGTCCAAGCTGTGGGAAGGCGAGTACTGTCATCGCGTCTATTTAGACAGAGAGGTCTTTTTTCTATTTCGATGGCTTCGCGAATAGTGGATGCCCTAAGAGAATTGAGAGATATGATAGTCCTACTGTCCTCAAAGTTGATAGAGTGCCCTGTTTGGATATGGTGATGCGCGAGAGGTGAAGTCGGATCTTTTTTACGAACTGACAGAGAGTGTTCATATACACGATGGTTAACGCGCCTGTTGGTACGACCGATGTAGCTTTGTGGGCAATCGCGACATGAGATTTCGTAAACTCCTCGATCCTCGTTAGGTACTTTGTCTTTGGGGTTACCGGTTAAGTTGCCTATAGTTTGAGTGGTGTTGAAGATAGTCTTTATTTGATGTCTTTGTAAAATCCGTGCTATTTTGTCAGTGACTCCTCGAATGTATGGAAGTACGGCTTTTTGATGTTGTTGTTCTGTTTCTGACGGGGTTGGTGTGATTGGGGGTTGTTGAGATTGATGAATTATACGCGCAATGTGGTCCGGATGATAACCGTTTTGTCGAAGGATTTGTTGAAGATTATTAATTTCGTTTTGTCTATTGTCAATATCTGTTAAACGAATAGATCTGAGAGTCAAAGATTTCATTACAGAACTCAATTGGGCAGGGTGGTGGTGTGATTGGGCATTTAAGTATCGATTGGTATGGGTTGGTTTTCTATAGACGGTATGTGAGAATCTGTCATTGTTGGTTTTTGTTATGAGGACATCAAGAAACGGGAGAGAAGAATCGGACTCGATTTCCATTGTAAATTGTATATTAGAATGTATACCATTGAGGTGTTGTAGGAAGAAGTCTAATGAATCTCTGCCATGAGGCCAAATGACAAAAGTATCATCTACATATCTAAGCCAACAGGAAGGTTGTAAATTAGACGAGTTTAGGGCCTGGGTTTCGATTTGTTCCATGAAAATGTTAGCAAGCACTGGAGAAAGAGGTGAACCCATGGGGGCCCCACGGACTTGTTTGAACAGAGTGTTTTGAAATGAAAAATAAGTGTTAGAGGAACAGTGTTGTACAAGTTTGATGATGTCAGAAGAGATATTGTATTTTGTTTTTAATATATCTAACGTTTCTGAAATGGGGACATTGGTGAAAAGAGATACAACATCGAAGCTAACTAGGATGTCATTTTCTGAAATTCTGTAACCACTTAGGATATCTAGGAAGGAAGAGGAGTTCTTTACGTACGACGATGCTTGCTCGGCTAGAGGTTGAAGGGTTTTGGCTAAGTACCGGGCTAATTCTTGGGTCGGGGATTGTACCGAACTGACAATGGGCCTAAGAGGAATGTCCGGCTTATGAATTTTGGGTAGTCCGTAAATTTTCGGAATTTTAGAAGACTTTTCACGAGAAATGATGATCTTTTTAACGTCAAGAGGAAGTTGTGTCCTGTTGATGATTTCCTTAGTCTTTTTCTCTAAGTAAGTGGTAGGATTATTGTTCCTCCATACATTCGAGGAGTCACTGACAAAATAGCACGGATTTTACAAAGACATCAAATAAAGACTATCTTCAACACCACTCAAACTATAGGCAACTTAACCGGTAACCCCAAAGACAAAGTACCTAACGAGGATCGAGGAGTTTACGAAATCTCATGTCGCGATTGCCCACAAAGCTACATCGGTCGTACCAACAGGCGCGTTAACCATCGTGTATATGAACACTCTCTGTCAGTTCGTAAAAAAGATCCGACTTCAGCTCTCGCGCATCACCATATCCAAATAGGGCACTCTATCAACTTTGAGGACAGTAGGACTATCATATCTCTCAATTCTCTTAGGGCATCCACTATTCTCGAAGCCATCGAAATAGAAAAAAGACCTCTCTGTCTAAATAGACGCGATGACAGTACTCGCCTTCCCACAGCTTGGACCTCCGTAATTGCCAGATTAAACAAAGCAGACACGCCCACCAATACCCAACCAATCACAAAACAGCCTCATCACGTGACATCTTCTTCTAACCCAGCGCTACCTATAAATAAAAGAAGCAGAGCGGACTCAAATTCAGTTCAGTTACCTAGTGACTCTTGGGGAGTAGGCAGATTGAGGCCCCGAGTTCGATCTAGACTCTGAAACTCTTTTTCACTTTTGTCTCTTGATAATGGCTCCAAAGCAGGAGTCGAAACGTCGAGTATTCAATAAATTCAGACGCGGTTCTCACCCGGAACCTAGCCTAGTTCATAATAATGACCGCGGAAGCCTCTCAGAACATATATATATATATATATATATATATATATATATATATATATATATATACAGGGTGTCCCATGGTTCTGGTCTCGGATGATTGCGCAGTTATGATAGAAGATAGAATTTTCAAAATTTATGGGTATAACTTCTCGATTGGGATCTATCCAGCTAAAATATTGTCAAGCATGTACCACTTCCGGTTATAGCGGAAGTTGATACCAACGTGCTTATTTCAAATGGAACATCCTGTAAATTATTATATTTCTGAATTCTACGAGTAATTTTAATACTAATTCGTGTATAATACCCTATACTTAAATTCAGCCCTTTTCGAGTTATTCCAAAATGTTTTTTGAAATTCACATTTTAAGGCCTTCAGATAATTGCAAATTATACAACAACGAAGAGGAATTTAGGAAAACCATTCATTGAGAAGGTAGAATAAACTTAGTGCTTCCAGAATCTGTGAAAAAAGTATGGACATTATCTACAGAGTGTGTACAAAAAAATCCCAAAAATTAAAATTCAAAATCTGGATAAACTCAATTTTTTCAAATGGAAACCACTATTTTTTATATCATAATCAGATTGAGCATTGAAAATAAGAGGTACTTTGTGAATAAGTACCTATACGAAATTCTGATAGTTTTCGACTTATTAAAAAAAATAAAACATTTTCAGCATCTTTAATAAAAAGTAAGCTTAAGTACATAAGTTGGCCATGACGGTTGCTAAGGACTCTACAAAAATGTAATTTTAACAAATATTCGAAATGCCGACCGTTCACTTCTAAGCACTAATCTTTTAATAAATGAATTACGAACTTTATTTAATAGTTCTGGTGCAATTATTGCAAATGCATTTCTTATTCTTTCTTTCATATTCTCTTTACTCGTTACTTCCTCTTTATACACAATATCTTTTATGTAACCCCAGAGAAAAAAATCCATTGGGGTTAAACAAGGTGAACGTGGAGGCCAAGTAACTGATCCGTTTCGTCCAATTCAACAATCACTAAACTTTATATTTAAATATCGCCGAACTCTTCTGTCATAATGAATTGAAGAGCCGTCTAGTTGAAGCCACATTTTACTTCTTATGTTTAATGGAACGTCTTCTAATAACGGCTGTAATTGGTTTCTTAAGAAATCAAGGAATTTGGCTCCATTCATTTTCCCATCAAAAAAGAAAGGTCCAATAACGTTACCCCCAACAATACCAGCCCACACGTTTAAGGACCATTTAGTCTGAGATGTTGTTTTAAAACCTTTCGGGTTTTCATCACAATAGTAATGAAAATTGTGTCTATTTACGAAGCCATTTTTATGGAAGGTGGCTTCGTCTGAAAACAAAACATATGTTGAAAAGTCAGCTTCAGTCTGCATTTTAACTCTAAACCAATTACAAAATTCTTCTCTTTTTTCATAATCTGTATCAAGCAATTCTTGGTGCATTTGTATTTTATAGGGGTGAAACTTGTACCTCTTTATAACCCTATGAACGGCACTTTTACTAATAGCTAATTGGTTACTTATAGTTCTAACATGTAGCGTTAGAATTTTCCATCACAGATTGCATTATCATAAATTCGTTTTCTTCAGTAGTTACTCTATTTGGAACATTACGTTTACCATAAGAAACATTTCCAGAATCAACAAATCTTTCATAAAGTTTTGTAAATGCCTTTTCAGTTGGATGCCTTCGATCTGGATATTGCGTGTAATACACTCTTGACGCGAGCAAGCTATTACGTTGACATTCACCTAATGCAAATATCATGTCCCCCATTTCTTCTTTCGTAAAATTCATTTTGTTTACGGATAATTATTTATATCACGATTCTGAACTGACGTAAGAATATACTGAAATGATTATAACATAATAATAATTTAACTAGTAATATTTGACATTTGTCATGATTCCATAGCACTCTTTAACATCGCAACAGAGAATCAATCCTTTGGTTAATTTTCACATATGAGACTAAGAATAAGAAATGCATTTGCAACCATTATTTACGAACTATTAAATAAAATTTGAAATTGATTTATTAAATGAATTTCGAACATTTGTTAAAATGACATTTTCGTAGAGTCCTTAGCAACCGTAATGGCCAACTTATGTACTTAAGCTTACTTTTTATTAAAGATGCTGAAAATGTTTTATCGAAAACTATCAGAATTTCGTATAGGTACTTATTCACAAAGTACCTCTTATTTTCGATGCTCAATCTGATTATGATATAAAAAATAGTGGTTTCCATTTGAAAAAATTGAGTTTTTCCAGATTTTGAATTTCAATTTTCGGGATTTTTTTGTACACACGATGTAAATAATGTCCATACTTTTTTCACAGATTCTGGAAGCACTAAGTTTATTCTACCCTCTCAACGAATGGTTTTCCTAAATTCCTCTTCGTTGTTGTATAATTTGCAATTATCTGAAGGCCTTAAAATGTGAATTTCAAAAAACATTTTGGAATAACTCGAAAAGGGCTGAATTTAAGTATAGGGTATTATACATGAATTAGTATTAAAATTACTCGTAGAATTCAGAAATACAATAATTTACAGGGTGTTCCATTTGAAATAAGCAAGTTGGTATCAACTTCCGCTATAACCGGAAGTGGTACATGCTTGAAAATATTTTATCTGGATAGATCCCAATCGAGAAGTTATACCCCTAAATTTTGAAAATTCTATCTTGTATCATAACTGCGCAATCATCCGAGACCAGAACCATGGGACACCCTGTATATGTTTTTAAGTTTTCGCGGGCACTAAATGTTTTAGGTGGTTTCCGGGAATTCATCCGCGTAGTTGATAACTAATCCCTGCCGGGATCGATGGTAAAATGACGACGTTTCGGCAGAGTCACATCTGCCCTCTTCAGGTCGGTTCGCATAATTCTCGTAGCCTTGTGCTTTCGCTTCTAGTTACTCGAATACTAAGAGAAATAAATTTATAGTAATATTCTACTATTACCAAGCCTAACTTCCACTTCTATCAGAAATTATGTAGTAAATCAAAAACTAAAATGGTTGGGAAAGAGTTAACTACAATATACTTAAGGTCAATGTGATATGGGCGTAACAAAATTTCAGCAAAACGAACATTTACTACTTCTAAGATAAGAAAAAAGCAATGCAAATACAGTGTAATCTTGTGCCAGGCAAAAAAAGTTGATCTAAATTAGATTAAAATATAAAATAATATCAAAATTAAGTTCTTTTATTTGTGTTGCCGTAATTTTGTTCAGGAGCTGATAAACGAATAAGTAGTATATAGTAGTCTGATATGTTTATTTGAAAATCATTACAGTAAATGTAATCCTTAACGCTAAGTTTTATTTTATTTTAATCAGTACATTTATGTCTTTATTACGAAATACAAGTGATTAATGGGTAATAGGGGCCAGTTTGTTCAATTAAGAATACAATAAGGTTAGAAATCCCATTAAACTATAACAAATATTTCATTGTCTCCGGCAAGTCTCCCTCACATGTTAATATCGCTCGACTTGGATGTCGACAACCGGAAAACGTCATTTATAACGTCTGATATCGTTTCAATTTTTTTCTTCTCATTCAATTACCCGTACTCAATTTACCATAATTGGTTTAAAGAAAGATTAAGAGTATGAGATTGCTTTCCCGGAATTCAATTATGTCGAAGCGACGGTCTTAACATCTCCTTACATTTTTTTATCAATTGTGAAATTGAAGGTTTACCCTTCTTTGACAATAGTGTCGTCAATTTAAAGCCAAGGACAACTTTGGCCTAACTAAATATATTTTTATCAAGTAAGAAATCTTTTATCGCAATTCTATTAAGGTTAACTGCAGTCGGTTTATGGAAATCTTTCATTCCATTTTTAGGGGTAGGAAGTTTTGAAAAATATTTTTTATACGAATTTAGTAAAAAATGTTCATCATTCTGAACAAAATCTCAGGCAGAATTAAAATATCAGCTGGTAATTAATCATACATTTCTGTTTCCTTACTATTTCATACATTCCACAGTGGAAAATAATGGAAAAAATTCTGCCCGCGTGCCAACAGTAGGGATTTCTTTATTCGTCTTTAAATAGGTAATAAACAAAAATGTCGTATCTGAGGGTGATAAAAGATCAGAAATAATCAGCTATACAATAATTTTCAACCTTAAACATAACCTCAAATACATAAAAAATAATCTCAAAGTAATACTGACTGTGTTCGATATCTATAAACTATAGTTTTCAAGAGGATTTCCCAATAGATATGGAACAAAGTTTGTGTTTGATGTGTTTGAGGTTATATTTTTGGAATCAGGAACATGTTTGAAAAGTGATGTGGTTCACTTTTGAATACCGATTTGTTTTATTTCTTAAGTGGTATTTGTAGACAGTAAATTTAAAACTCTATATTGATAAAATCGTGAATATTTTCGTGCGATTATTGTTTACAACTTTCGACGTTGATTAAGTCAGCAAGAGTGCATGGATGAACTTAATTTAATTTTTGTCGATGAAACTCCATCAAGGACCACTGTTTATCGATGGTATGGTGAATTCAATCGAGGTCGTAGTTCACTCCAACACGAATTTCGTGAAGGTCGTCCAAAAACAGTTGTTGTTCCGGAAACCATTGATACTGTGCGCGAACTGATATTGCAAGATCGTCATGTGACCTATCGTGAGATTGAGTAAACCACACATTAGTGGGACCAGCATACATTTAATATTGCATAAACATTTGGATATCAAAAAAATTTGTTCGCGTTGGATCCCACACAATTTGTCAATCGTTCAAAAAAAGGCTGGTGTCGATTGGTCGAAAGAAAAGCTCAAAAAATACGATCGCGGTGCTTCAAAACACGTTTACGACATAGTGACAGGTGATGAATCGTGGATTTACGCATATGAGCCCGAAAGTAAACAGCAGTCGACTGTATGGGTGTTTCAAGATGAGCCGAATCCAACAAAAGTTGTTCGCGCACGAAGCACTTCCAAGCAAATGATCGCCTGTTTTTTCGGAAAAACTGGACATGTCGCAACCGTACCACTAGAACAACGCAGAACAGTCAATTCTGAGTGGTGCACAACCATTTGTTTGCCAGTTGTCTTCCAAGAAATGAGGAAAACCAACCCCCGAAGACGGATCACTCTTCACCACGACAATGCGAGCTCTCACACATCGGCTCAAACAACTGCATTTTTGACCACTCAAAACATCGATTTGATGAGTCATCCGCCGTATAGTCCTGACTTGTCACCAAATGAGTTCTTTTTATTCCCGTACGTAAAAAACAAACTGAGAGGTCAACTTTTTTCGACACCTGAAGAAGCGGTTGCTGCGTTCAGAATGCATGTTTTGGACATACCTCAATCAGAGTGGAAAAAGTGCTTCGACAATTGGTTCAAACGCATGCAAAAGTGTATAGATCTTCATGGGAAATATTTTGAAAAACAATAAAGCGATTTTCGATGATTAATATTTGTTTTTGTTCTCTAATCCCGAAATATAAAAGGCAGCCCTTGTAACTCATAAAAACAACTCGTACCAAGTTATTTGTTTATGTTTGCCATAAGAAAGCACTTAGAAATAAGTGTCCCAATTCTGCTATTAATGTGTGTGAAGATTACGTTTCTTATTGATGGCAAATTTTATCGCGAGGAAATAAAAAGTGCATGTAGTTTGTGAAGTGGTTAATTAATGTTCATGAAATAAAATGAGTCCGATCTCAATCTCAGTAGTTTTTGTTAAGCACTTCATAATTTTTTATGGTATTGTTTTGTCAAAACTACTATCTTAAGTGCATTTGAAGAGTAGATTGTTTTACAATGAATTTAATATTCTTGTATTTGGTTGAACAAAAATCCTTGTTTGAAGCAAAAAGCTCTCCTAAGATCGGTAAATTTAAGCTATTTTGGGTTGGCAAATTCATGTTCCAGGACTAACGTGGGCTTAGTGACAAAATTATGCCATTAATCATTGGGAACCATAAAATATTTGATAAAGTCAAATAATCAGTGCAGAGATTGTCGAGGTCCAACCACAACAAAAATTGTGTTTACATACACGTGACATTATACGCTCTAATTGGTGAAAAACTATATGCTACAACTCCAACAATAGCTATGAAAATTACAAAGATACTGGTAAAAGGTTATCTTACAATATATCAACGTTTGGCGACGCATTGTTGTCTGATTTCGATAAAATCGCTTAACATAAAAATTAGTGGTTGCCCAATGGCAGGTTTTCGAAAGTTCCTACATTACATCTCGCGTTCTTTTGTCAAAAATATATCCTTATAAAAAATAAGTCTAATTTTCCGTATTGAACTTTCAATTGAATAAATTCTAAAAGTTAATAAACAGTAATGTCAACGTTAGTAAAACTTAAAACTTTATTTTTCAGAATTAAGATATATTAAAAATTCACCTCGTTACTAAAAAAGGTTCTTATTTATAAAATAACAGGAAAACGACGCTGTAAATCAGTACAAAAAGATAAAAAATCCCGTTTTCAAGTTTTACATTACAAAGGTAGTCTACCTAATTTCATATTATTGTATCCGTAAATTCAGATTTGGCAGCCCTTGCATCTTTGTTTTTTTAATTGACATATTAATTGTTATTGTAATAGTGGACCGATACACACTGGGTCGGGATATGACTGACTACTATAAAATATATATCATTTTACAGAGTATGGATCAAATTGGTATCAATTTTCTTCATCAAACTTTAAATTTAAAATGTTTAGATATTTTCGAAAAATTGCCATCAGTCGTGTAGAAAATTTCATTCTAAATAACTTACATTAACAAAATTCTAAAGAAAAAAGTTATTTGTTTATAAAAAAACTGTCTACATATTGTCAACAACAAAAATGAAATTTTGCTAATTCGTTCTGTGTATAAGGAAGTCGTTGATTATTCTGCTTATTTATTGGGATATTTTCTACTGTAGTAGGGCAATTTTTTTTATCTTTTACAGAAAGTCTTCCTCACTTATGTTCTGAAAAAGTATTCTGTCCTACATGATCAACCAGTCTGCCTGTGTATAAAAACACTTATGGTGCGTATATTCTCTATATTTGCCTGCCGTAGAAGCATTTCAATTCCAAGTCTAAAGTCGTTGTCAATCACTGCCTGTGATTTAAATAATGCCTTCAATCATATCATCATATATACTATTATTAATACGTGAAGAGGAAAACGCACTACGTCTTCTTCGGCCTTTATTTTGAAAGGAGGGTAATGAAACGTATACCATTCTAAAGGTACTGTGCCGTAGATGTGCAAAATATATGTAGAATAATTATAGAATATAGAATCTTTCTTTATTTCTTTTACAAATTAAAAATATCATTTAATATGGTGTTAGAAAAAAAAGTGAAAAGTGAATTTGCAATTTTTATGGTGAAAATCATACTGAAAAATTATAACTATATGTGTAAATATATATAAAGGCAGAGGATTTTATTTTTTTGTTTTCTGACAAAGTGTGTGTCATAGTTAATTTATTTTACATTAAATGGTCCCATTGCTGCACAGTCCTGTTTTTTAATACAAGGTGGCTAACTTTATTTAAAAGAAACATATCGTTGAGATTTTAAAGATGTGTTTAAAATATAACGAAATTCAAAATTTATTGGACATATTTTTCCTTTGAAATCTGGCATAGCCGGTCTAAAGTTGGTAACCTAAGAATGTTTAAAAAAAAATCAATTAAAATCGCTCTACCAAAACAGACTGTAGTGAAACCACTGCGTAATTATATATGCTAGATTGGTTATCAAATGACTACACATGGCAGTGACTGGGTAACGCTGTTTGATATCATCGTCTTTTACTGGTCAGTGTTTGGAGTTGCCTATCGTGCAATAGACTTTTGACTGTTGTAGATTAGTATTAAATTTTCGGACATGTAGCATCTACCAACTTTTGCACAAATAATCCCAGAATAATACACATAAAAACTAATTTCATCTATTATTTCTACAAATTGAATCCAAATGAAGTAATGGGGGATAGCAAAGGCCTCGCCTATTTTTCTAATTGCCACTCAACTTCATTTCTTATAGAGATATACAGTTTGACAAAATAACCTCAATAATTGTCTTCTCAAAGTTATTTGTGGCATGTTCTTGATTATTTTTAAGTTTCCTTAGGAATAACACCACAATTGAATTAAATTAAAGCCATTGACAACGATGTCGGAATCGACTTTGAAACGTTTGGTATTTTCTTTCAATATACTTTTTTAATTCAATTGTAGTGTTATTCCCGAGAAAACTTAAAAATAACCTCAATAATGTTGAAACTTATCAATTTAATAAATAGGGTCGAATTTCGATCAATGGGCTACCGCTAGTAATATTAAATAATAGTGTCAGACGACGACTTGGAGGTAAAACGTCTCCAATGTAGATATAAAATAAATATAAACATCTTTTTGTACATAGGGCGACTGGTTGATCATATTGCAGAGATTTTTACAACTTTTTAGAACATCTCTGAAAAAGTCTTTCTACTCCGAACAATCTTTCGAAATTGCCCTACTAAAGTCTCAATTCAACTTTTTAAAGAAATAAGAAGAGAAAATTCCAATGATTAGACAACATAATGTTATCTATATTGTTGTAACAATAATATGTATAATGATTAAAAAGTAAATATATGAGGAAATTCTGTATATTTCCAACACCAATTCTGTTAATAATAGAGTCTTTGTTTTTATGGTTTGATTTGGCAATAACACTCCACTTGAGAGAAATAAGGCTGTATGTTCCGAAAAGTTTCAAAGTCTGAAACCGACTTCGTTGTCAATTAGATTAAAATTTGAATAGAAAGTAAATTTGAAATTGATTTTAATGCCATTGTCAACGAAGTCGGATTACGACTTCGAATCGTTTGGATTATTTGGAATATACAAACTATAAAAAGAAACTAGAAGATACCACAAATAAAATTCAGAAAACAAACTAAAAATAATAATTCAAAATTGTCTGATATGGACCTTGCAACATTTGCTATTTTGAAATTTACGAATTTCAGCACTTGTTATACCCAAAAAAGTCTACAGACAATTCAGAAAAACAAAGTGACTCAAATTTGAAATACATTTTTTTCGCTTGTGACTTCGGGAAATTTTTAAATAAGTGAATTTTCTTGTTGTAAACAAGTAAATGTGATTTATCTATACTTATTTTCATTTAAGCCGAATTACGAGAACTATATGTTCATTGAGTTTTCCTTTCTATTGCATCTGGAAGCTTGCCAAGAAGCAACTGGTTGTAGTAGTCTAGACGTGAATAATGATTTTTGCATGAGAACGGGTGTTCCATTTACGATTTTATTAGATATACTTTGCAATGTGTCTAAAATACTTGCCGTTTTATTGAAATTCCAAAGTTGTGAGGAATTAAAAACTTCCAACACACATTGATATATAATTTTTTATTGCTTGTAACGCTTTGACTTTATTATTACTATAATTTAGATGAGTATGTGTTGGAGAGCACACATATTTTGTATTCAATCCTATAAAGGATATTTTATTTTGGAAAAAAAATCTGTCCCTCAATTCTGCAAGATGTAACACAGGTTCAGAAATAGATTCAGCCACAAATAAAAGCTTACAGATAAGGGTGAGTAATGTTATCACTTACAATCTACATGACCTCATGGAAATGCAACTCGAAAATGGTTAAAAGGGTATGACTAAAACAAAAAATACAATAATAGAAATGAAAGGTAGCAAATATAGGTTACAAACCGTAAATTTATTGTCACTAACCTCCAAAATACATACTGTAATGTTTTTCATTTTCACACTCGGGTTCAGTTCAGTTCTTGGATTTATTTAAAAACACAGTCCAACACACTAATTTATTTTCACTACTTTAACACAATTTATATTCACAGAAACTACTATTTACATTTTATCTTAACTACACAATACGACCGTCGAAAACTGAATGCCTCCTATCGCCAGCTGTTCATATTTATATACTTCTCTTCGAATTGTCTGGTAAGTCCACGAACCATCGGGAAACTCTTTCATGTTCTGGAAGCTTTAAGGGAATTCCCAGTAACGGCAGCGGTCGGCCTGTTGAGAGACAAAACATTTTGCATTCCCAGAAGTATCGGAATAACGTCCCTTCCACGAATTGGTTCATGGCCGATTGCACCAGCTGTCGGATGAATTCTCGTAACAATACACATATCGTCTTCTAAACGTTGTTTGTGGCATATTCTTGATAACTTATATGTTTCTTTGGGGAATAACACCACAATAGAAATAAAACTACGTATATTGCAGGAATACCAATTTCTTTATATTTATTGATGTGCAATCACATCAATAAATATAAAGCCATTGACAACGAAGTCAGAATAGACTTTGAAACGTTTGGTATTCCTGCAATATACGTAGTTTTATTTCTATTGTGGTGTTATTCCCCAAAGAAACATATAAGTTATCAATACACATATATTAAAAACAAGAGCTTTTAAGAAACTATAGGCTGTTGTTTTTTTTTAATTGGTAATCAAAGTAATGATCAAATTTATTTTTAGTTGTCATCATTTTTCATAACTTTACATCCTGTAATTTTAATATCATTGATCGAGAAAAATTGACATGTAGAAAGCAAATTAAATCAATGACTATCAAGTTCCTGAATTACAAATCCTATTATTAAGGGAATCTACAATTTTATTTCCGTTTCAATTTAAATAAGGAAGCGTGAGTCAGAAAACCCGTTATTAACTTTCATTCTTCTCTTATTTTCAGTGGTCTCAACTTCCAAGACTTGATGGTAAGACAGGGTGCGATCGATTCACCCCCAAAATGTCCTTTCATCTTAGGATTTGAGTGTGCCGGAGAAATTGAACAAATTGGGGAAGGAGTCGAAGGATTTTCAGTAAGTACTTATTTTATGTAAATATGATGAAATAAATAATCAAAAACATAAAATATCGAATAATCCTTGGAAATAGTTTTGTACAACCGACAACCGTACTATGATGGCTCTAAAAAATAATATATATATATATATATATATATATATATATATATATATATATATATATATATATATTATATCTTCACAAACATAAATACTTTTTTTAAGTATTTTTATTTAAAACACAATTTAAATATTTTTACCTGAAAGTTACGTTAAACAATATAAATGAAATAAATGAAAGCGATACACTTAATGACGTTCACAGCCATCATGCGATGGCAATAAGCTACGTGTTGCGTTGTCAGCAGTCAGCAGTTTTACACGTGCAATGGGGATTTGCGTATTTCCTGGGAATTGCTATATCGTGTAATATGACACCATGCGAACGACTCATTTGACCGTTTACACGGTGTTGTCATATTAATATTCTAAGTATTGTTTACGACGTATATAACAACTCCCCTCACAAAGAAAAAGTTGCTGTTTTACAGAAACTTTTCTGAAAATAGAATTTGTAAAATAAAATATAAGGGTTGTATAAATATGAAGTTTGTAGCAAGCAAAAGTGAATAAAATAGCGTAAATTGTATAAATGTATAAAATAAAAATATAATTAGCATTAAGGTCCTTAATAATAAAACCTAAAACAATACTTTTTAGAGATAAATAAGTTTTTGTAAAACAATTTTTTAAATTATTTTGGGGTACTTAGCTCGATGTATTCAGTTTCGTTCTGTCGGAGGTTGAGGCTCAATCTTGGCAATAATTTTGAAATTCTGGTTGTGGGTGATGGACTTTCGGTGGTTGTATTGTGTTTACTCCAAAGCGTTTGTAGGACAAATACAGCGACAATTATTATAATGGAAAATATTGTCACGTAGGTGAACCAAGAGATGTTCTTTTTGACGAATGGCTGATTTATTAATTCGTCTAGTAGATCCTTTGAGTAGTCGTTGAGTTTGTGGTTTGCGACGTTTAACTACTCGAAGTTCAATTCATGGAGCTTCAAAGGTTTGAGTTCGGGAACGACAATTTTTTTTTTGACAGGGATAAGAACTCGTTGATAGTTGTCAAAGGTGTTGCTGCTTTTTGTGGCTTCTGCTTCGATTTTGGTTATCCCAATGAAGACACTGCAATCTTTCTGAAGTTTTAATAGAGAGTTAATATTGAGTATTAAGGGTTTTGAATTGATGTCGGTACAGGTGATGGTAATACTGAGAGGCTCGGTAACCATAATTAACCACACGTTGGTTTCGAGTTTTTGAAAGTGGTACCCTTGAGCAGAAATCACGGCACTGTGACAATTGTCCGGCACTTTTTTTAAATTTCTTAAAAGTTGCGCCTCGCACAAAGCATTTGAGTCTATCGGATAGGCATAGAGTTCGGAAAACAATTTATTTTGATTGTTCAACCGTTTGCACGCATTAAGGTCTTTTATTGGAATATACAGTAAGGAGTCGTCGTTTTGTGCTATATATTTAGGAGTGAATGAAAGTACATGGTATATCCCAGTTCTATCATCATAGATTGGGATTGAGTATAAGCGGAGAGCAGTGAATGATTGCTGTTCAATAAGTGGAATTCTGAGCATAAATACAAGGTCGGAATCTGTTTGAAAAGCTTCTAATTCTGTAATTTCTAAGTATCGTGCAATACTTGAATATTTGACGGGCAAAGGTAAAATTATTTTTCACGAGATTCTGCGATATTTCCTGTAAGGCGGCAATGAAATGTTCGGGAGTTAAAATTGAGCTATGGATAATTTTTAGACGGGCAAAAGTTATGGAATTAAGAACATCATTTAAGTTGTCTTCTAGAAAGAGATAATTTTCCATTAGTTTTTCCGTCATTTCTAGAAATGAAAGTTTTGTTTCCACGTGCGCCATTTTGTCGTTTACTTTACGAATCATATTTTCCATTTTTCGAATATTTTCGTTAAATATTTTCTCGTCGATTTTAATGTTTTTGGATAGTCGCGTTAAAGTTCTCTATAACTGAGGTAGTTACACTGATTTGGTTTTTCAAAAGGTTTTCGATCTGCAGTTGTTTTTACTTCTTAATTAATTATACCTTTGTTTAAACTATTTATACTTTTTGTGAAGTACTCGCCGTCGGCGGCGTCTAAGTTACCAGTTATGGCTTTGAAAATTGATCCGGCGCCATCGATTAGTCCACGTTTGTACCTTCGGGTGTTCATGTGGATTTCAGTGAATTTGTTTTTGACAGAGTTTGAGATTTGGTTAAGTAAGTTGATGTGTGATTGAACGTCAGCACGGAATACGTTGGTTGGGTGGACGTTAGTTTAGTGATAAAGTCAGTGCATCGAGAGTTCTGGCGTTGGTAGTGAAACCTTGTTCTAGACCGGAGAGATTTCTATGGACTAGAACCATTTGTGATTTGACACGGCTATACATGATTCTTCATGATAATAAATCCCTATGGTGTTATTGATTGGCTTTATTTCAAATTGGGATGCTGCCGATCCGAACAGCAGGATGACCCTGTAAAGAAATCAGTCATCTGTGAAAGGTTTCATACTGTCAAAGTTTACTTTGGTTTTTTGGTTAGTACGAGAATTTAGTAAAGTAGCTGAGTTTGTATGTAGTTCTACTATTTGAAAGGCCCATTACATTTGTTTTGTAGTTTATCTTTGAACTGAGATTCGCGTACGTAAACCTTGTCACCTACTTGATAATTTGGGGTTTTGTCAGAAACATGTTTATCGAATCAAATTTTGTCTTTCTGTTTTTGAGTATCGGTTCTTTTGCGTGCTATTTTGTAGTACTGTGAAATACGATTATTTAAGTCTCTGATGTATTTAGTAATCAAGTCCTTTTCGTTATAGAGGGTTTCAGGTGGTCGGCAAGACATGTGCCCGAAAACGAGTTCATAGGGTGTGAACCCATGAGTTTTGTTAGCGGAGTTGTTGTAAGTAATAATTGCGTATGGCAGAATATTGAAGGGGTTTTCGTCAGGGTGCTCGGCTTTATGAATACGGATCGTATCTAACAAAGTTGAATGAAAACGCTCTAATGAGCCGTTAGATTGGGTGTCTCCTACACTAGAGTAGGAAAGTTTAATAACGAACAATTTGCAAAGGTCTTTGAGGAGTGCATTATCGAATTCACGACCGTAGGCGTTCCGAAGTGTTGGAAAAACACCAAGAGTGTACCAACGACATTTTGGCGGACTTGTCGCCAATCGGGTAGACCTGGGAATATTTAGTTAATTCGTCTCGGATAGTAAGGGCATAATTTTTGCTAGGAACTTCGAGAATGTCGATGTTTATCCTTTCAAAAGGGGTTCTTGGAGTTTCGGTTACTACTAAGGGATTGTCAAGGTTTTTTCGGAAAGCTTCAGTTATCTGACAGATTTGACAGTTTCTAATGAAGTTTTCTACGTCTTTTGTAATATCTTGCCAGTTATACTTTTCTTTAATTCGTCTAATAGTTTCGTTGATCCCTCTGTGTATGTTGTTTTTACCGTTATGTAATTGATCTAGTATTATTGGCACTTCATCTCTTCCTACTGTTTTTGTTACGTTCTGACAGACTTTCCACTTTATGTCTGTTTCTGCGAATATAAACGAAAGCATTTCGAGTATAGGTAGGTATAAGTTATTTTCAACGCAATGTAGTTCAGAGTCAGTTAGAAGGTCTTTGCTCTTGTAAATTGAGGCAAATAATACCTCGTTCACAGTGTCGAAATCAGTTGGTAATAAATAATGTAATATCGTCTTTTTCGAACGCTTTTACTATTGAAAATATTGATTTTGAATTGCTCGAAGTCGGCGTTCTCTTCGAAGATATCCTCAAGAATTTGATTATGAAAATCTTTTAAATTGCTGGATTGAAAGAAAACTAATATATTTTTGTTTTCTCTATCAAGGAGTTGACAGTTGGAGTACTGAATTTTACTATAGTCGATAAGTGAGACGGTCTTATACCGTTCTACGAATGTCCGAAATTCTGTAAAAATTGAGTTGTCTTCGTCGTCGGTTTCAAGTTGTTCTATATCACTGTCTTCGTTTTCGTTTAAGGGAGTTCTCGTGAAGTGTTGGAGTTTGGTGTTTGATTGGAAAGTCATACATTCATCAAAATGGTGATTCGAATGCGTGAAAGGGCGTCTGCGTTCTTATTTACTTTTTCCGGTTTGTACATAATTTCATAATCGTACTCCTCGAGTTTGAGGCGCCATCTGGCAAGTCGACTACCTGGATCTTTAATAGAAAAGAGCCACGTTAACGGGCGGTGATCGGTCAGAAGTTTAAACTTTCGTCCAAAAATTATCGGCCTGAAGTGTTTAACGGCCCAAACAATAGCCAGAAGTTCACGCTCTATTGTGGGGTATCGAGTCTCAGCTTTGCAGAGGGTCCTAGATGCGTATCCGATTGGTGTCGAAGTGAGGGCTTGCTTTAATTCATTGAAAGAATTAACGCATTCAGAACTGAAATAGAATGAAACATCTTTTTGGAGCAATTTTGTTAGTGGTTTTGAACTTTTAGCAAAATTGGGTATGAATCCACGATAATACCCGGCTAATCCCAGAAAGGATTTGATATCTTTTTGATTTTGGGGCTGAGGAAATTTCAATATACATTCTACCTTTGATGGATTCGGTTTAACTCCATCTTTGGTAATCAGATGTCCGAGATAGGCAACTTCTTTGCGAAGAAATTCGCACTTGTCGGGTTGGATTTTGAGGTTTGCCTTTCGTAGGCGTTTAAAAAAATCAGTAAGACAAGACAAATGTTCGTTGATAGTGGGAGAGTATACGATTATGTCGTGCATATAGACGAGACAACGTTCGTTTTGAATTCTTAAAAGAATGTTGTCCATAACCCTCTGGAATGTTGAAGGGGCATTCTTTAGACCAAAGGGCATCCTTACGAATTCGTATTGCCCATTCTCAACGGTAAACGCGGTTTTGGGTCAATCTTAATCTGATGGAATCCTGAGGCGAGGTCGAGTGCTGTGAAATATTGGCATTTGCCAAGTTGGTCTAATAAGTCCGAAATGTTAGGGAGAGGATATTTGTCATCAACCGTTAGTTCGTTGAGTTTTCGATAATCAACTACAACGCGCCATTTTTGCTTTCCTGAAGCGTCCAGTTTTTTCGGTACTACCCATACAGGGGAGGACAAGGGCGAATTTGAATGGCGTATAATACCTTCTTCTAGCATTTTCGTTACCTGGGATTTAACTTCCACTTTATATATCTGCGGGTAGCGATAAGATTTCGTGAAAACTGGTCTAGAGTTGTTAGTTTCGATGGTATGTTTAATTTCTTTGGTGAATGACAGATTGTCTCCTTCGAGATAAAATATGTCAGAGTAATCAAGACATAGTTGCAATATTAGGTCGGATTCTTCTTCATTTAAGTGGTCAAGTCGAAGTTGATTGAAAATTTGCTCTTGTCGTTCTAGTATGTTGTTGTCTGTTGGTTGGGTTTATGAAATAGAATTCACACTAAACTGTTGTAAAAGCTCAAGTTTAGTGTCAGTGAAATTTATAGTTTTAGGGATGGCATTTGCATTTGATACGGATGTCAGAAATTGGTCATTATATCGACTTTTACTAGAGCATTCGGAAGATGGACTTTTTCAATTTCTATGCCTGTTAATAAGGCGTCTGTATCTCTAAGGTTGCAAGTAAGTTTACAGATTTTCTCTGTAAGTGGATGAATAGAAATTGTGTTGACGGGGTTACATGAAAATTGTTTGGGGATGTCTTTACTGATTAAATTGTCTGTTACTTTATACAAGGGAAGTGTTTTGAAATTGGTTACTAGTTGCTTCTTATCGAAATCAACGATGCAATTATAATGTTCCAGGAAATCGGAACCTAACAATCCATCGAACTCGATATCGATATTGCAAATGTAAACCTTATGAGGATCATTGATATTAAACGGGACGAGAGTCGATTCGTTGATATGAATTTTCTCGTTAGTTATTCCCTGGATGACGACATTTTCTTGGAACCTTTCCTTGAAGCGTTTGCAAGTTTCTGGCTTAAAAATAGAGAGTCCAGCACCGGTGTCCACAAGAAGTTTGTAGGTGTTGGATGCATCGGTGATGTAATATATGTTCTTGGAGTTTACGGACAAGAGGGGTCTTACAGAAATCTCTGTTCCGGGATGTTCAGATTGGGGTCGAAGCTGTCTAAATTCAAGGTTTGAATGTGTGATTGAAGGTTTGACATGTCCGGGGGCTCTGTTTGAGGGGTAGTGTCCTGAAAAGTCTGTTCTAAAGTAATCGTTAAAGTCATTCTGGGAATTGTCGAACAATAATCGTTATAGTCGAAATCTGTGTATTGGTACTGGTTGTGTGATGGGTTCGAATAAGTCTGTTCACTTCTATGATTTTCGAACTCATGATTATTTAGGTGATGAATACGTTGTTGGCGGTAAAAATTAGGGTTCGGTTTAAATTGGTCTGTAGTTGGGGGTTGATTTCTTGTTGATGGGCGTTGTTGCTGAAAACTCTTATTGGGTTGAAAGTTTGTTTGGCGGGGTTGTTGATAATTTTGTTGATTGGAATTTTGGGCGAATGGATTAGGGCGAGGTCTTTAAAAATTTTGTCCAAAACCTTGATTTTGTCCAAAGCTTTGGTTCTGTTGGAATTGCCTCGATCTAGTGATGCATTCATTAACTGAATGGCCCATTCTCTTACAGAATGTACATTGTTTTGGAGGTGGCAATTGATTGGGTCTTCTAAAGGTCGGAATTGTATTTTTGAAGTTAGAGAATTTTTGAGTTTCGAGATGATTTAATTGAATTTCTCTTTTAATTCTAAAGATCGCGGTTAAGATATCTTTTGGGTCGCTTACTCGAATTAATTGTCCCATTTTTGGCTCTAGGCCTGTAAGCAGGTTGTTTAGTGCCATAGGTTCAATGAATCTATTTGGGCTTGTTTTTCCTTGGAAGTTATATTTTGTCTTGTGACTGCAGCCAACATTTTTACCTGGTGGGTCTGAATTCTGGTTGAGAAAGTTAAGGATGATTCCTGATGGTACTTGTTTCATTCGTTGGAGATCCTGAATGAGTGCCGATAGGTCTCGAGGGTCTCCGAAGTGGTTTTCGAGAAGAGTAATGATTTCTGTCAACAGACTAGGGTTTCGTGAATTTACTAATTCCGCTGCCCTGCCACGGAGTTTATTTTTTATGTGGAGTATTAGTAGGACCTGTTAGTTATCGGTCGCTATACTGTGGGCGGTGTTACATGACGTTATAAAAGTATTTAAAAAGATAGGGTTACCGTCGTACTCCGGCACTATCGCAAAAATCTCGGAAATTTTATAGGGCTCCACAGTTGGAGTGGCTGCACCTTGCCTTGTAGTAGTCATATTGTTTAAAAATCAAGTATTTGCACAATATTAAGAGTCGAAATAAGATTATATTGTCAAATTGACAATGGTAAAATGTATAAACAAATGTGAAAATAGATAGATATCAAAATAATTAGATCAGGTTATTATAAGTTGTCGTTCAAAATTATGGTATAAATTTAATATGTAATTATCAATAAATTGGTCAAAGTATTTCTTACCTTGCACTTTTACTCAAAATAAATGAACAATATATTAAAGGTAGTGATGTAATATGTTTAAAATAGTTAAGGAATATTAATGGATATATCTTTGATGACAGAAATGGTGATTAAGTGTATCAATAAATAGAAATAATAAAATTATAATAACGTAATCCTTAGAATATAATTCCTGGCATGGACTGTAAGTTGACTGCACGGGTTAGCCGTTGCGGGTTCCTGGTGCTAGCTCGCTTCCAGTTGTGTCTCCAGAAAGAGGTTGATTGTCCCACGGAGGTTTGGAAACCACCACGACTAGTCAGAATTCTCGTGTTCTAGTCGTTTTGGAACACTCCTACTGACTGCGCCAATTATATATCTTCAGAAACACAAATACTTTAAAAAAATATATATTTTTATTTAAAAAACAATTTAAATATTTTTACTTGAAAGTTACTTTAAACAATATAAAATATAAATGAAATAAAGGAAAGCGATACACTTAATGACGCTCACAGCCATCGCATGTGCATTTATCAGCTACGTGTTGCGTTGTCAGCAGTTTTACATGTGCAATTTGCGTATTTCCTGGGAATTGCTATATCGTGTAATATGACACCATGTGAACGACTCATTTGACCGGTCACACGGTATTGTTATATTAATATTCTAAGTATTGTTTACGACGTATATAACATATATATATATATATATATATATATATATATATATATATATATTTGTTTTTAACTTTTCGCGGGCACTAAATGTTTTAGGTGGTTTCCGGGAATTCATCCGCGTAGTTGATAACTGATCCCCGCCGGGATCGATGGTAAAATGACGACGTTTCGGCAGAGTCACATCTGCCCTCTTCAGGTCGGTTCGCATAATTCTCGTAGCCTTCTGCTTTCGCTTCTAGTTACTCGAATACAGTAAAAAAATATTCTAGTAACTTTATATATCATATCGGGAAGTTCAAGCAATAAAAGGGATGGAATTTTACCTTGACATTGATATAAAACTTAGGGAGTGAGTTTATTACATTCAGAAGTCCAGATTTTCAATAACTTCATATTTTTGGTACAGCAAGGGTTACAGTTAATATTTTTGGGATCTTATTGGAACACTTCAGGGTAAATAGCGTTTGAAAATGCATTATTTCCATCTACAAAAAGGCAAAATTGTAATTGACATCACATATAATCCAATTTTGACATAACCAACGAACAAATATATTTGAAATTTATACAGGACCACAAGGACAGGTAGCTGCTGCTACTGAGCGCATTTTGGTAATAAACAATGGGAAATTGAAATTTAGGAGTAGTTCTACTTTTGAACAAGAAGAAAGAAAATTACAGATTTCAGGAAAATGGAATGATATCTGGGAACTGAAATTTGAACAAGGAGAAATGAAAATTGGAAAATTAGTAATTAAAAAGTTAGATGAATTTGGTTCTATATCAATATAAAAACTCTAAATTCGCTATTCAGATTTTATCTGTGTTAAAGGAAACTTTGTTCGGGTTAAAATTTGAATTTTGACTCTCAAAAAGTTTGACACAGAATTTTTTTTCAAAATTCAAAATTGTTTAAATGGTATTACAAGTTAATTGAGAAAGCAACCATCAACCAGATTTTAAGAAAGTAGGTGTGCACAAAAGCTGGTGAAGTGCATTCAGTATAGAAGCCAACTTATAAAGAGAGCAGTTAAGTCAAGGAGCAGATAGAAAGCAGCCTTGGTTTGAGATTGCAGTAAATTTATAAAGAAAGCTGGCAGATAAAGGAGCAGAAGGCATGCAGGTTTTGGAACGAGATTCTGGAGAGCGTACGTGTACTGATAAGAGGTGTGGAAGTAGCAATTGAGCAAATCAAGGGATAAAGTGATTGATGCTTTAAGACAAACTTAAAGTTATAAGGTAGATAGTACAATTTTGCAGTAAAATTTATAAAATTTCATCCGGCCCTCAGAGTATTTTAAAATGACAAAATTTACAATTGTTTTTGATTCATTGGAAAATATACATTTTTAGTATCGGGTTTTTAAATTCAAAATTTAGTAAATTGCTTTTGAAACAGCATTTTTTTAAAATTTATTTTGTGATAAAAAGAACCATTAATTTTGAACAAATGTTTTTAGATTAATTCTTTCATTTCAATTTTAGTTAAATTTCTTTTTGATATTTCTGATTTTTGTTAATTATTAGTGAGTTGCATTTGATATTTCTGAATTTTTATTATTATTGAGTTGCATTTTGAATTTCACATGATTGTTTTGAATAGAATATAAATTTTATAATACAAAAATATATTGAAAAAATTGTGTTTTATTGACTGACAACAGTTGATTGAATATAAATAAATCTTTCATTACAGATTTACAGATTTTGAGTCTCAAATAGCCAGAGCAAGAAGAAATAAAGTTTTGGAAACTAATAGATCAATTAAAAATATCCATTACAATATATGAAAAGATCAGAGTCTAGATACTCGGGCCTAACTATCCCAAGAACTAGGTTCAGTTACCTAGTGACTCTTGGGGAGTAGGCAGATTGAGGCCCCGAGTTCGATCTAGACTCTGAAACTCTTTTTCACTTTTGTCTCTTGATAATGGCTCCAAAGCAGGAGTCGAAACGTCGAGTATTCAATAAATTCAGACGCGGTTCTCACCCGGAACCTAGCTTAGTTCATATATATATATATATATATATATATATATATATATGTTTTAAGTTTTCGCGGGCACTAAATGTTTTAGGTGGTTTCCGGGAATTCATCTGCGTAGTTGATAACTGATCCCTGCCGGCATCGATGGTAAAATGACGACGTTTCGGCAGAGTCACATCTGCCCTCTTCAGGTCGGTTCGCATAATTCTCGTAGCCTTCTGCTTTCGCTTCTAGTTACTCTTAGTATTCGAGTAACTAGAAGCGAAAGCAGAAGGCTACGAGAATTATGCGAACCGACCTGAAGAGGGCAGATGTGACTCTGCCGAAACGTCGTCATTTTACCATCGATGCCGGCAGGGATCAGTTATCAACTACGCGGATGAATTCCCGGAAACCACCTAAAACATATATATATATATATATATATATATATATATATATATATATATAGAATTTTGGAATTTCCAAAAAATAATGGGAAAGTAGCCAATTTTTTATTGTATAAAGGGCACTAAATAAAGTGTACTCTTTTATTATATTATGAAAGCTTTCGAAATTTATTGATTTCTTCTTCAGTCAATTTTCTGAAAGATTACACAAATTAATAATAGTAAAACTTAATCTAGATGGATAAACCAGACTTACAATATCGAGGTTAGAAAATTATTAAAAAAGGTTCTCATTGCAAGTACTGTAGAATGCGTAATGCGCTTTAAACAAACATTACAAACATATATCAACAATTGAATAAAACATTATTGTAACTGGATCACACATCCATTGAGTACAATTTTTAAGATTAAAACCATCACATTTTAAAAAAGTTATGCACAAGCCATTTGTCATATTTAACCAGTGACATGGAACGGAAACAAAAGTCGAGCCTCGGTGTTACAGGACACTAAGATTCTTAGGTCATGGGGTATAAAAACAAAGACATTGAAGAAATTTGTAGAGAGTGTCCAATGGAATACTGACTCGATGATATATAAACACATATACATATACACACACATGTACATATATACAAACATTTAAAACCCAAAAAACAGGGGGAGATATAGCTTGTAAAATTACAGTTAATGTTTATGATTTTTGTCCAACTCAAGTAAATTGCAATATATTGTTTTTAGGTTTTTTATGTCTGTTTTTTTATTGATACTATTGTTGTGTCGATGTATGCAAACCATCTCCAGAAACTGTCTTTTGAAGGTATTGGATTCACAAGCTAAAACCCTGGGTTGTCAAAGTCAGGTGAGTGGTTATTCTTCAAACAATGTTCAGCCAGAGCACAGCTACACTTGTTAAGGCGTATATCACTTTTATGTGTTGTTAATCTGCTTTTGAGGTTTCTTGATGTTTGGCCTATGTAACTAGACTGACAGTCTTTACAATCCACCTTGTATACTACATTGGTCTTTAAAAGTTTTGCAATTTACTTGAGTTGGACAAAAATCATAAACATTAACTGTAATTTTACAAGCTATATCTCCCCCTGTTTTTTGGGTTTTAAATGTTTGTATATATGTACATGTGTGTGTATATGTATATGTGTTTATATATCATCGAGTCAGTATTCCATTGGACACTCTACAAATTTCTTCAATGTCTTTGTTTTTATACCCCATGACCTAAGAATCTTAGTGTCCTGTAACACCGAGGCTCGACTTTTGTTTCCGTTTCATGTCACTGGTTAAATATGACAAATGGCTTGTGCATAACTTTTTTAAAATGTGATGGTTTTAATCTTAAAAATTGTACTCAATGGATGTGTGATCCAGTTACAATAATGTTTATTCAATTGTTGATATATGTTTGTAATGTTTGTTTAAAGCGCATTACGCATTCTACAGTACTTGCAATGAGAACCTTTTAATAATTTTCTAACCTCGATATTGTAAGTCTGGTTTATCCATCTAGATTAAGTTTTACTATTATTAATTTGTGTAATCTTTCAGAAAATTGACTGAAGAAGAAATCAATAAATTTCGAAAGCTTTCATAATATAATAAAAGAGTACACTTTATTTAGTGCCCTTTATACAATAAAAAATTGGCTACTTTCCCATTATTTTTTGGAAATTCCAAAATTCTATCCAGATTCTTAGCCGTTAATTGCTACGATATATATATATATATATATATATATATATATATATATATATATATATATATATATATATATTTGAAAACAAGTTGGCACTGACGGAACGGAAGTATGTGTAGCACACACACATTTTGTAACAGTTGACACCAAACTAAACTAACGACAAACGATGTGTATATGTTCAAAGAACGATAAAACCTCTATACAGTGTCGAACAGCCAAATGGAATAAATTTGATAACGAATTAAGGAGGGCCTGCAGGAAAAAAAACGCTTGGACACGTCGATTTGTATTTTTAAATTGGCATTTTTTTCAACAAAAAATTATATAGGGTATGTCGTGTGACAGTGGCTAATACCAACTTTCTTATTTTATATGCAAGCCCCTGCATATTATTTATTATTTGGATTCTCCAGAAAAATGCTAGAAATAATTCGTGTACAATGTCCTACACCTATCTTCAACTGTTTCGCAAATATTAAGTGTTTTCAGATTTATTACAAAAATTAACAATAAAAAAAATTATTTTATTTCACAAATTCGCTACATTACACTCCATACTTAATTCCAATTTAGCTCTTTATATTGAGATAGTAGCAAAACCATTCCTGCGTTCCTTTTTACTGATTTGGAAAAAAAAGGTTTTGTTTATTTTCGTCAAGACTCATAGCCTTAGCATCTTGTTTTCTGCCTGCATGACAGTGGTGATCAGTGTCAGTGCTATATAATATCAGAAAAATGGTTCATTCAACAGAAATGCACAAAATAACAATTTTTCAAATGATTGGTTATGGAGACGGAACAATTAGCAAAATAGAAAAGCAGTTCCGCGAGCTTGGTGGTGTAAGATAGATATAAAAAATAACTTCCAATGCTGTAAGTGATAATACGAAATTGAACATTATGCGTGAGTTTCAAGAAAACCCACATAATTCTGTTTATGTGGGTTTCAGGAGCTTATGGAAGACCAGATTAGTATGTTGCAAAGACGTTTGCGGCGAGCAGTTTGAACATTTCCTACATTGACATTAATGGTTTTTTGTTTTTTTTTATATATTATTAAGAAATAATCAGTATTACTTATTAGGTTTTTAGTGTAATATAGCAAATTTGTGAAATTAATAATTTTCTTTTTTTTAATGTTATTTTTTGTAATAAATCTAAAAACATTTAAAATTTCTGAAACAGAAAAATTAAAATTAATAATACACAGGAGCTTGCATTTATAATAAGAAAGTTGGTATTAGCCACTGTCACATGACACACCCTATATAATTTTTTTTGAAAAAATGTCCATTTAAACATACAAATCTACGTGCCCAAGCATTTATCCAAACACGCCTTCCTTTTTTCGTAATCGAATTTATTCCACACTGTATATACTATATATTAGGTATATGAAGGCAATCTCATCCTATTTCCATGGACCAATACTCTGACGGCTGGTACCAAGTTTAGCAAAACTCTCGAAAAAAGCAAATGTGAAATTTAATTTTTCATAGCTACATCAATGAACGGCTGTTTCGAATGGGACCATTCATTAATTACGTAAAGATGATTTTGACGTTTTTTTCCAGAATAAAATATGTTGTTGGACTAAAAACACAGTTTGACGTAATTGTAAGAATTTTGTTTTTAAAAGATAGCTTAGGTTGCCCTTTTTTTGTTGTTGTACCCGAGAGTGGGATTAAAGCCGCCATTTGTTGATCCACATAGAAACTACTCCAGCTTTTCAACGTTATAAAATAATGTTAGTTGGAGTAAAATTGTGACTGGAATTAATATTGAAGAATTTTTTTTATCATTCAAGCCTATTGTTGCTTGAAAAAAAGAATACTTTTTATTTTCTGGATAATTAAAATACGATTAATACGTGGCAATGATGTACTATAATTATTATTTATAACATTTAAAATGAATAAAATTGAACACAGATTTTCAAATATCAATAACTAATAAAAATTTGGAAGATAAATCCAATTATATATTATAAAATGAAGAGAGGCATTCGACATTCAAAATGAAACTATATTTATAATGTTAAATTTCGAATTACAAAATCTTACATAAGAATTGGTTTTACCTCTAAAGTAAGGGCATGTAGAGATTTACTTAACCCCCTCCCCCCGAGACTCTTACTTAATTAATGAATGGCCCCTAAGCATCTTATTTGACAAATGTCATTGGAATGAACTTTTAGATATCAAGGACATTTAACGTCATGTTGAGTATGTAATAAGTATATGAATGCACTCTCTTGTCATTTCCGTATCCCAACACTCCGTACCTCAATGGGGTCAAGCCCCCTCCTCGCCTTCAAGATTTTACTGCAAAAGGAATACAACTGTGCTTGATCCACTACACGACTCAAATGAATAAGATATACAAGATATGGACATTATGGATACAGTTATTGAAGATACAAATGAGGATTCAGATTCCGGTCACGATGGATTTGATTGAGTAGACGACATACAAAGAAAACAACAATAGTTCATCGTGAACAGCATTTAATTTTCTTCATGGGGAGTTTCTGAAAAATACATTTTCCAATCCGGCAAAGAATGATACCTTACTATAGTAGATAGGTTTTTTGGAATTATTATCACTATAAGATAATAGAATACTGTGCATATCGCAAGATTAGATGAAAATAGAAATAAAACATTTTTGTAGAAAAAATTCGAAGTTTGTACACCTACTGAGTATTTGGTAACAGACGAGCTTGTTACGCAGTTCAAAGGTTGGGGTAAATGTAAGCAGTGAAAAAATATTGAAACCACATGTTTAGGTTTTTTGTAACTGTTCTTAGCTGAATGGAAAATATTAAACTCTAAGTTTCGTTGAACCAATATAGTTTCTACTAATTTTCATTAACTTGTAGACCTTTGTTAATGACGCGTTAAGAGTCAAAAGAAGCACAGTTTCTACAAATAAGTGATTAACAACACAATTAATATTGCTTGATCATCTTTTCTCTTGAAAAAAATTTGAGAAAATGAAATTTATCTATGTTACGATCCAAAGACAGTTTTTCAAGACAATAAAGATTATTTTTATTTTAATTAATATTTAAAGTCTAATTAAATTATATGAGAAATTACCTGACTCTTTTCAGGCGACATGTTCGTTAATTAATTTGAGCAATTTATATTTATATCTTGCTTCTTGAGCTAATGAGATATTTTTGTTTATAATATTACTACTTTTTCCACTTACACTAATGAAAGGGAATTTTCTTCTTAAAACGAAGAATTTTCCTTTTGAGCAAGCAAATTTCTTTCAATACAAATTTTGGGGTAAACAATCTTAAACCTATTTTACTGTAAGCTCTATAAATGGCAAGAATTTCAAACAAGAACTAACTACAAATGAACATTTTTATATTAAACTAGGAATTCAATGATCTTAATGGCAATAAGCTATTTATACTTATATTTTATGAAAATGAACCTTTGTTAACCAAACTTCACAATGATGCTCTGAATGTCATTTAACGGTAAGATATTGAGTGCGCTCAGTGGCCGTATTCTGTAACTCGTTATGATCGAAACGAAATGGAACGTAATAAGTTTGTTCGTACAGACCAGTTGCCAATAATTCTAACAGTTAGAAAAATTCTCCACCAATCGATTGTTGTCACAGCCAACTGTCGAGATCGCTGATTCGCTGAAATGGTTTCAAAATCTTTGTCAACTAGTGTCGTCGAACAAACCATATGTCATTATAACGCAAAGATCGATTCGGAGTCACAAAACATTCAATAATTTAGCGTTCTATCGTTATTTTATAACGTTAACGACTTACAGAATACGGCTGCAGGAAGCTTAACATATTGGGTATTAGCCCAATCAACAGAGTTTGTCATGCACAAAAAAAATAACAGCAAACTGTTTGCTTATAATTCAACTCCAACTGGAACGGATTTCATTATTTTTGACAGGCCTTTGTATTCACTTAAATCCATTTTTTTTTGATAAATCAGAAAAGTAAGCTAGAACTTTTCGGGATACAATAGCTTACTCTATAAACTGTATAAACATGTGAAAATGAATTTTGTCCAATGAATAATTTGTGCATAATTATAGTATAAACAATTCAGAATATTGTTTATACTATTTAATTTATTAATTTATTGTTTAATTATCTGCAAATGGTCAATCGAAAGTAATGCTATCAATACTTATTATTTTTATTGTATAGGAAAATCCCAATGCTCAGTTGGAGTTCTAATCATCTATAAACTACCATTTAAATCATACGACAGGGAAATGATAATTTTCTTTGCATCATCATTGTGTTTTTTGGTCGTTTGAATGTGTTAGATGTTTGCATGTTGAACACCCGAGGGCTGTTGCTCCTGAGTAAATCTAAAACTGTTCCCCTGAGAACTTAAAAAGCATTTTACCAAAACAGCGTAGATAGTTTCACAAGTTAACTAGTTAACAAGGACACTATAAAAACGAGTTTTTATTACTTATTAAATATATAAAGTGTGAGTTGGATTCAATTGTGTGAAATGGATAACTGTCGTTTTCCGCACTTTTACCGTGATCTATTGAAATTTCTTCCGAACGTTTCATCTGCAACTGAGGCAGACATCTTCAGCAGCGCAGGCGTGGGTTATACCTCGTAGAATGTTCGAGTTGAAAAGGATTGTCGATCGATGGGAAATTGGTATTTAATCCTGTCTGTGGGAACTCGGCGTCACTTGACTGGCTTATGGTTATCGAAGAGGCGGAGACTGTGAGTCTCGTCGATGGGCTTGATTTTAGGCGTCGAAGAGCGGGATAATTATTCTATAGTTTTAGACCTTCTTTTCATTGAAATTGTATTGATGTTTATAAATTTCTATAGCTTACATCGGTGTAATGTATAACACTTTCCGGGTTTTAACAATCGGCAACTTCGCTTGTGTTTATAAATATGAGTGTTAACACTTCCCAGGATGATACTGCTACATACATCATCGCGTGAACCAGGTAGGGTGTAAACTCCTGGAGGTCACAGGCGGTCACTGGTATTTTTAGGAAATAGGAGTATGTTGGGATCTTTGCTGAAGATGTCCGCCAAATTAGCAGATGGAACGTTCGGAACCAATTCCATCAGACCACGGCAAAACAGCCCAGAAAACCATAGTTTATCGTTGAAACGGTCCGTGAAAGTCCACGCATTTTGATTATGTGTAATTTGCAAATGGCTACCTATTATCGTTAAAAATATATACATTGAATGGTTTGCATCACCACGAAAAATTAGTTGGTCGATTAAAATACTGAAGTTCATATTTATACACAAATGGCCCACATAGTTTTCCGTGCAATACCTAGCTTCAAAATTCTGGCATTTATTTTTAACAAACTATTGGAACAAGATCTTGGAGTTTCAATGAAAGAACACACAGACGCTATAAATCGGTTACAGTGCATAACAGCTGTCATTATGTATATCTCTGATGAATTCCTATTTTATAGTGTTTGAAGAAATTTAACAGTAATTACTTAGCATATTTATTACCAAAAATAAAGACTCTGCATATTTGAATTATCTTAAATTATGAGTTAAACTGTATTTCTTTCATGTGCTTTTACTAATTTTTTTAACCAAACTAAAAGAAACCCGTAATACATCATTTTCGGGAGACTGCACCAAAAACCCTCATATGGTGGGAAAATCTTTTGAATTTTTCACGCAGGTCATCAAAAAAAGAAGGTACACGATCAACCTTTGAGATCGGAATGAAAGGGTCGTTTTATGAGCTTTTACAACCTTGAAGTTTTCCGCCTAGTAACAGCTTTCCTTTCCTTAGAAACTCTCGAGTATTCGCGTTTTCTTATCTCATAAAATTTCCTCTGTGATATTATTTAAGAGGCGGGTACACGACAAAGTTCCTTCTTCCTCCTATCTGCCATATTAATTTCGTTTCACAGACGTTTATCGAGGGCGATCGGTATACGTGATAAGGGTATATGGCGCCGGTCGAGTCATTTAAATATACAGGATTCGAAAATCATTATCCTTCTAACGCAGACCTAATTCATCATAACGTACGATATTTAAACAGCATACTGAACGAATATTTGAATGAACTTTGAAAGCCATTTACAAAAAAAAATACATGTATTTCCTTCTTAGATTAAACTAAGGACATATGACAAATTAATATTACTCATACAACACTTATTTATTATACTCTCTTCGAGGTGTCATTCCTTTGTACGCAAGACAATATATATTATATATATTGTTTCTGGTCAGGGAACCTTCATCAGTTGCGCTTCCCACAATTGAATGTCCTCTCGAACATTTCTTTATGTATTTGATACATTTCGTTAAATTTGAAGACGCGAGATGTAAGACCGACATCTAGGATTTTCGAGAGAATTAGTACATATAGGTTCCGAATCTGGAGTCGTTCCGTGTAATTGCTGTTCTCCCTTAACTCCTAGGACAGAATGTCACGATAAAATTTTCAGGTTACTTCACCTGTCAGATCCAGATTCGGAACCTCTGTGTACTAATTCTCTCGAAAATCCTCGATGTCGGTCTTACATCTCGCGTCTTCGAATTATTTATTATGCCGAAGTGATAAACATACATATAATTATTTCAGTTGATTACCTACATGTATTTTGTTTATGTCAATAATTTGTTTTAATGGGACAAAAAAAGTCATAAGATGTACTATAAACTTTTCTACGGATTATGTATATGTAGGTTAAGCTTCAAGCCTTTTCAAATTTATTCTGCTAGTAACATAATTGAATTTATTAAATTCAATATATTCCAATAACGGTGTCTTATTCGGATTAGCTTTACTACAAAGAATTAAATAATTTAAAGCAACCTTAATGTAAAATTTTCGGGATTTCAAACACGTGGGTAATGAGCTACCACTCTATCTGGCATACCAACATCAACTTTATAGCGATTATACAATTTTTGTTAACACCTTAACTGATTTAGAAACATTATAGAACATGCGGAGAGTCAATAAAAACCTCTGAAACATGTGAATGTAGTAAGTTGCTAAAATGGCTCATGTCGAGCGCATATATCTAACATTTCTTACTTACTGTAATATGTTTGTAGAGAAGTTTTTCCACCAGTCATTGGACCGTCTGTGGAAATTGCATAAATTAATTTGATGTTTGGAATCCATCCTCCCATGTTATCATTATAAGATTTTAGCATTCTGACTGGTTAACTCATGCACAGGCGGTTGTAGTTCAATTCACATGATATCTGAAATTCAAGATGTTGTTACATTTTGAAAATCATTGCTAGAAAGTTATTATATTTTGTTTTTTTACATTTATTTAGCTTATGGCATTTAAAAACAAACAGATATTAAATGTATAATCACAACAAAAACTAAAAAAACAATCAGTGCATAAACAAAAGTATAAAAGTATTTATAAACATTATCAATAATATCACAACTCCATATATGTAGTTGGTTAAGCCATTGGATGGGCTGGAATGTTGCTTGCAAGAAATCATTTATTCAATCCGAAAAGCCCTTTTCGAACATTCGTAGGTAATGTGATGCATTTTTTGAGAAGCGGCACCGCAATCTCATTGTAGACTAAGCGCATTCCCATTTGTGTAAGGCCGATTCTACCAACGCCAGTGCGAATCCTGTTTAACCGGACCCAGGTTTTACGGAGCATGTTGAAACCTTGTGCTGAATTTTTCCGGTATATCAGGGAGTATCAGGCTCAACTAACTTTGTTATGCCAGTTTGATATCCATTTGGTATATCCGTTAAAATGAAAATTAATGAGCTGTTCCGCTGTTTTGAGAGGTCCTAGAGTTCAGTCGGTTGACTCTTATTAAGTCCTGATCGATCGGCAACTCCAGGTTTCTTGCAGATCTTTTTAAACTCTCGGACTAATATTTGTTGTCTACGGATTTTCAATGGTTCTGTATGACATAATACGGGTAACCAATCGATAGATGTGTGATAGATCCTGTAATGATTTTCATTGTTTGGTTAAGAACAATATCCACTTTGCCAGACCGATGCACCATATTTGGCCGTATAAAAGACCAAACTGAGTGTGGACGTGTGTAGTGTTGAAGCCTCAGCCACAAGGTCAATCCCTCTAGTTTGTACAGAATATTGTTTAGGGTTCTTAGCTTCGCTGATAAGTTGTTACATGTTTGTTGAAAGAGAGAGTAAGATCTAAGTTGTTCGATGTTGTTCTAATATTAAGGTGAAAACAACTATCTCCGTTTTCGTTATACTTGGTATGAGTCGCCATCTCTGAATAGTTTAATAGAATTTTCCAACAATTCGATAAGTTCTGGATTTCATTGCGTGCGTTTAGACTGTGAGGCCTCTTCGCTATTTAAATTGCCTCTCTTACGAGTCTTGATTTCGGGTGTTCTATATTTGCCAGTACTCTGGTGTTCTCAAAGTCTATCCGGTGTGACGTCGTGGTGGCGTGTTCCGCAATGGATGTTGTTTTTTCCTGCTTTCTTATAGCATTCTGGTGTTTATCACGTCTAGCTTGAATTCCTCTGTTAGTTTGCCCCACATAGGTTTTATGACAGTCTGCACATGGAATCTCGTACACTCCTTGTTGTTCTAAAGGGATCCTCGTCTTCGGAGTCCTCAACACCGTGCTTATTTTTCTGTCTGTATTGAAAATAGTATCGATATTGTGTCTCCATAGAATTCTTGCAATACTGTCCGTGGTACCCTTGACATACGGTAAATAAGCCTTGGTTATTGGTGTCTCATGCACCTCGTCTGTTCGTCTCGGTTTTGACTTTAGGGCTCTTTGAATATTTCGGTCTGTAAATCCGTTTTGTCTCAGAGCTGTTTTTAAACTGTCCATTTCCTGTTTGATGTTGTCCTGGTCAGCTAGTCTTTGTGATCTGGTTAGTAAAGTTTTGACGACGGCTTGTAGTTGGGCTGGGTGGTGATGAGAATTAGCATGAAGGTATCTGTTGGTGTGAGTTGCTTTCCTATATATTGTATGGCCAAGGGTTCCATCTTCCTTCCTATTTATGAGAACATCAAGGAATGGCAGTTGATTATTGGCTTCAACCTCCATGGTGAATTTTATTTTGTGATGGATGCCATTAAGGTGATCTAAAAATGTGTTGAAGTGTTCCCTCCCATGAGGCCAAATCACAAAAGTATCATCCACATATCGCAACCATAAACTGGGTTTAAGAGTTGCTGTTCTTAGTGCCAACTCCTCAAAGCTCTCCTTAAAAAGGTTCGCTATAACTGGTGAGAGTGGCGATCCCATTGGAGCTCCTTCCACTTGTTTGTATCGTTGGTTCTCGTAAACAAAATAGGTGTTCATCAGGCGGTGCCTTGTTAAGTCTACAAGGTGTTGAGGCGGTTTGTATTTTTCTATTATGATATCCAAGGCTTCGTCGATAGGTATGTTGGTGAAAAAAGACACTACGTCAAACCTGACAAGAAGACACTCAGCTTGTAAAACCGTTTTTCTAAGTATTTCGATGAAATGTGTCGAATTTTTGACATATGAGTCTGCCCCCTCTGCAAACGGTTGAAGTTGTTGGGCTAGGTATTTGGCTAGCTGTTGTGTTGGGGATCCAATTGAACTTACTATTGGCCTCAAAGGTGCACCTTCTTTATGTACTTTTGGCAACCCATAGAATTTCGGACATCTCGATGACTTTTCACGCGGAATGAGTTGCAGTTGGAGATTTTTGTCGATCCTACTTGCTTGGATTTTGGCCTTGGTTGTTTTCTCCAGATAAATTGTTGGGTCAGTAGTAATTTATTTATATGCTGGATCTTGCAGCAATGTTTGAATTTTGTTTGAATAATCCGCTGTATCTAAAATTACAGT
The DNA here is from genome assembly GCA_034190945.1 of Octodonta nipae. Classification (NCBI taxonomy): domain Eukaryota; kingdom Metazoa; phylum Arthropoda; class Insecta; order Coleoptera; family Chrysomelidae; genus Octodonta; species Octodonta nipae. The sequence goes on from CM067219.1 coordinate 79,544,194, forward strand.
CTCATTTCCTTTATCAGCAGGTAGAATGACAATGTCCTTGTTGAGGCGGAGTTGTTTCAAGGCCTCATTTTCTTCTATAGATAGGTTCCTTTTGGGTGGTTTAGACATTCTTAGAACATGTGACACATCTTGTCTAATTATTTCAGCGGTGTTCGCATCTAATTTTGAAACTGCTGTTTCCACGCAACATATTATGCTCTCTGTTGGTATGTGAGAGGGAGCAATAGCGTAATCGAGTCCCTTAGCCAACACGCCAATCGAGGTAGAGTGCAATTGGACCGAAGATAAGTTATAAACGGTTCTATTCGTTTCCAATTGCCTTGAGGTTAGACTGTGACCGTTATTTTCCGAGAAAAATTCGTTTTTGGGCTTCTGTTGGAGCTTCAATTTATTAAATTTTGTCTGTTGTTGCATTGTTGTCAACTCTGCATTCGTTTCGGCCCTAAACTCGCTAATTTCATCGAATTTATCCCATATTATCGGGTGGAGTCTAAACGCACGCAATGAAATCCAGAACTTATCGAATTGTTGGAAAATTCCATTAAACACCGTACCGGCCCGGACCCGTCCAATAACAACTCAACCGGAAATAACAAATCAGCAGGCGGGAGGCGTGCCCACTGAGCGCCCAGGGCCAATCACACGCAGCCGTTCACGGTGCCAACCAATAGGCGCCGAGCCGCGACTATATAACACCGTGTGCGCTCCTGAAAATATCAGTATTCGAGTAACTAGAAGCGAAAGCAGAAGGCTACGAGAATTATGCGAACCGACCTGAAGAGGGCAGATGTGACTCTGCCGAAACGTCGTCGTTTTACCATCGATCCCGGCAGGGATCAGTTATCAACTACGCGGATGACTTCCCGGAAACCACCTAACATATATATATATATATATATATATATATATATATATATATATATATATATATATATATTACAGGCACGTCAGAAATAAGGGAGGGTTTTACAAAAATATAATTTATTCAACTAACTAAAACTCATCTTCACAATGGATGTACGCTGTATAATAATTATCTGGTAATATAATTATTCTCATGACAAAACAAGGTGACCGTTACAAGTTATTTTATCTTAATTATGAAATGCGGCTCGAGAATTTGCGCAAAATGCAGATTTTAATTCTCTCACGCCGTCTTGACGCTTCAGGGATGCCCACATGAAATTGAATGCAAATGATTAAATCAAGGTAAGGTAATTCCATAACATCACCACACTTAAGTTTTTTTTACGCCTTAAGAAGGAACAAGAATTAAGAACTAAAATATCTGAAAATCAATCCACTCAAAATCATTAAAATTTCATTCTTAGTATTGCCTAGATTGAATCAAATGACTTTAAATATACAAAAGTTTAAAATGAACAGTAGAAAATAATAATCAAGTATAATATTAAAGATAAAATATGTAAGATCCAAACTTACAATAGCACAAGTAAAAACTCAAGTATAAAATAAGTTTCTAAATAAAGGTAAATTAAAATAAAAGGAAATAAAAATGAAAAGTAAATAAAATTAAAACTAGTAGCAATATGATAATGCTAAAGCAAACAACAGTGAGTATGTCTACAATTTATCCGTTTCAAATCGTTTTTCACAACACTTTACTCTGCTCTTTTTCAGTCACTTAGTTTTCACACAAATCTCAAATTTCCTTCACACTCGAGACGAAGTGTGTTGATGATGCTGATGGTGGTGAGAATGGACCATCAAATTCTGAAGCGATACTGATGACTTCTGGAACAGATCTTTCTGATACATGAAATGAAGGTCTTGGAATGTTTAAATTTCTGGGCTTTGCGCTGGACAAACTGTTGTCACTGGCAAAGATTTGGATAAAACAATTAGCCACTTATTATCGGATAATTTTTCAACATCATAATCTTCAATTACAGAAACAATCTTTTTACAATTCGTTGAAATTTGTGATTCCATTAAAATTTTGACTTCACATTGAGACTGTTCACTAAGTGTCTTAGGATAGTGATTATAACATAAACTATATTCATTTTGAATTATTTCTGAACATTCTTTATCGTTTAGAGTAAGATATTGCTTGCTATCTCTAGATATCGTAGCGTACTTGTAATATGAAATGAGGGTGAAAAATAAATTTGCTTTACTGTCCTTGGAATATGCAAAATAAAAACAACCCTTTCATTTGTCTGAAATGCTTCAATTTTTATTAAAGAAATTAAATTTGACAATTTTCATGTAAAGGGCTAAATGGAAGATTTCCATGGGTTAGCTCTGAAGAGATCTTTACTAATACATTTAATAATATAGTAGATTCAATAACTGAGGGATGCACAATTTTTAATCTTGCAAAAGTTATCCTATTAATGATGTCATTTAATTGATCTGAAATAATCACACTAACTTCCATGAGTTGTTCAATTTTTTCTAACATTTTAATTTGTAACTCCAGATAATATTTAGTTTCTTTATTTTCTCTTAATTCCTTATCTATTATTTGTAGGTTGTTATTAAACGATTGTTCATTAATTTGCAATTTACTAATAGTATTATTAAAATTAGTTATAGTGCTTGAAACAATGTGAATCTAATTTTTCATTCAAAATTGTAAATCTTTGTCAAGCTTTTCAAGTTTATTTATACAATCATCATAAAATTCACCGTCTTTGCTGCCTAGAGATCCTGAATTTTCCAACCTTCCCCCATAAAATTAATTAAACCTCTTTTATTTCCTGTTTTGTAGATACGTTTATCTCAGAAAACTTGTCTTTAATTTGAAAATTCATTGTATTAAGAAGGGCTCAATGAGCTACAAATATCATTTTGAAATTAGGATTTACGTCATTTTCATTCAGAATATTTTTTAAACTATTCTGCCTATTAACGTTTTACTGGAAAGAATTTTGTAACAAAGTAATATTCTTAAAAGCTATTAGTTTTAAATTTTCATTAGATATTCTGATACTACTTCAAAAAGAATGTAGTTTTGAAAAAATATTCATGTCTCCAACAGGAATATTTCTTTTAGTGATTTTATGAACTCTATTTTTGATCTGGTTCCGAGAATACATCTGGAACAATAAACGGGTTTTCATTTAGCTCTAATTCTGCTGTATTACTGTTTACTATTTTTATTATTCTAAATAGACCATTATATTTATTTCTCATTTTAGTTTCTATTTGGGATTCTCTTAAGTAAACTAAATCATTTTCTTTATATTGTGGTCTATTTTGAGAAACATGTTCGTCAAACCTTGTTTTCGCTTTTTGTTTTGAACTATCAATATTTCTTTTTACTTTGTCAAAAGTATAAGAACCAAAGTTTTTGAGTTCATTAAAATAGCTTATTTGAAGTTCATCTTCTGAAAATACATTTTCCTCATCATAACCCTCAATATGACCAAAAATTATTTCTTCAGGCGTGAACTTAGTTGAACTTGATTTATTTCTATTGTAAGACTTAATACAAAACGGAATAGCATCAATTACTGTTTTCCTTGGATTCTCTAAATGATATGCTCTTAGTGAGTCTAATAATGTTGCATGGAATCTTTCAACGCTCTAATTCTGCTGTATTACTGTTAACTATTTTTATTATTCTAAATGGACCATTATATTTTTCTCGTTTTAGTTCCTATTTGGGATTCTCTTAAGTAAACTAAATCATTTTCTTTATATTGTGGTCTATTTTGACAAACATGTTCGTCAAACCTTGTTTTCGCTTTTTGTTTTGAACTATCAATATTTCTTTTTACTTCGTCAAAAGTATAAGAACCAAATTTTTCGAGTTCATTAAAATAGCTTGTTTGAAGTTCATCTTCTGAAAATATCTTTTCCTCATCATAATCCCTAATATGACCAAAAATTATTTCTTCAGGCGTGAACTTAGTTGAACTTGATTTATTTCTATTATAAGACTTAATACAAAACGGAATAGCGTCATTTACTGTTTTCCTTGGATTCTCTAAATGATATGCTCTTAGTGAGTCTAATAATGTTGCATGGAATCTTTCAACTACACCATTAGACTGAGGATGCGCAACAGCACTAAAAGTTAACTTAAATTTGTATAATTTTGCTAAATCTTTCAAATAATTATTATTGAATTCTAAACCTGAGTCACAATGTATTCTTTTTGGAATTGGAAAATGTTGAAAATACAACAGTGGCTTTTCTATTACTGACGTTGCTTTTTTATTCGGTATATAGTAAGCTTGTGCGTATTTAGAAAAAATATCAACGATAGTTAGTAACACATTTTGTCTGTTTACTAATAAATCAATGTTTACATGCTCAAAAAGTTTGTCAGGTGTTTCAATTATTACTAAAGTATAATCAAGATTCTTCCTACTAGGTTTTGTTTTGTTACAAGTATCACACGACTTAATATAATTTTTCATATTTTCTCATACATAACGATCTCGTATTCTTCTATAACTTTCATTAATTCCTTTGTGAACTGAAATTTTACTAGAATGAAAATTTTCAATAATTTGTTGTTTTTCTTTCTCTTCAGGAATAGTAACTATATCATGACAAATTGTAAAGGTGACTTCTGTATCTTTAAAAATATAACTCAAAATTTCAAATAAAGGTAAATGTTTAATTGGATTAATATAATAATTATTAGAAGTTAAGGCATTTTGAAGTTGAAAAAATATTTTAAATCAATTTTTCAAACTCAAAGACTCAATTTTCCTTGTCGGTAATTGAACTATATAGTATTTTCTATTTTGAACATTTAAAATATTTTTGACAGTTAAAAATTGTGAAAAATTTACATTTTGTTCTTCAGAATTGGATCAAAAAGCATCCATTATAGTTAAAATATTAGGGTATTCCCTAGATTCATCTTCTGGTACTAAATAAATAATGTTTTTATGCAGACCAAATATTAGATTATCATTTGTATGTTTAATTATGTTGAAGTCTACAACAGAATTATTTTTTCTTTCTATACAAAAATTATCAAAAAGTTGATCAAATATGTTTCTTTCATTTCGATTACTTGCGTATTCACTTTCAGACTCTGAATTTTCATTTAAAGCATTAATTTTTATCCTAGACAAAGCATCTGCATTTTTTATTATCCTTATCTTTTTTGTAAACAACATCATAGTCGTATTCTTCAAGCTTCAAGCGCCATCTTGCTAACCTTAAGCTTGGATCCTTGATAGAAAATAGCCATAATAATGGTTTGAAATCACTCACTAGTTTTACCTTTCTGCCAAAAATTAGAGGTCTAAATTTTTTTAATTGACCAAACAATACTTTTTAATTTTGTTAGCAAATCTTCAATCTTTGAAAATACGCCCTAGGTGTTTCATTTTGTTTTTGAAAACTAGAAGTTAAATCTCTTAATAAACCTTAATAATTAAAAAAATAATCAGTACCTACGCAGCAATATCAATCAATAAAATAAACAAACAATAAACTTACAAAACGAAGATAATTCCGTATAAAATCATTTCCTTCATGTCTGGTCTACTGCAAATTTTAGGTTCTTCCTGTCTTGACTTTCCTCTCAAAGTAAGGATCTTACGACTGAGGCTTCGAAAACTTCTCAAACCAAAAGAATATTTTTCTCCAAGTAATGGTTACAAATGCTGCTGATATGCAGGCTGGATTAAGACAAATTTTTGGTTTCCAAGATATTCCAAAAATCTTGTCAAATTGTTTTCCAAAATTATTAATACGTAGTTTTTTGTGTTTACGTATCCTACCGACTGCGCCACTTTCACAGGCACGTCAGAAATAAGGAAGCGTTTTACAAAAATATAATTTATTCAACTAACTAAAACTAGTCTTCACAATAGATGTGCGCTGCATAATAATGATCTAATAATATAATTATTCTCATGACAAAACAAGGTGACCGTTACAAGTTATCTTATCTTAATTATGAAATGCGTCTCGAGAATTTGTGGAAAATGCAGATTTTAATTCTCTCACGCCGTCTTGACGCTTCAGAGAGGCCCACATGAAATTGAATGATTAAATCAAGGCAATTGCAATCTAAGAACTTATGGTTGAAAATATAATTTAATGTATACAGGGTAATTCCATAACATATATATATATTTATATATATATATATATATATATATATATATATATATATATATATCCTCTATTAAAACATTCTCTTCTCTCTTTATGTATAACATTTCGTGACTTTTACAAATAAACAAAAAAAATCTACGGCTGTCTTGTCTGAAAAGAAATACCGAAACAAATATTAATAAACAATTGTAACTATTATAATTATATTATAAAATAAGGATGTACTGTACAGACATCCTTTAATATATTTTTTAATAATATAACATATAGTAATAATTATAATTTTTAAGAGAACATTAAACTCTAAGTCTAAAAAATTGTAAACTAGTTTGTAAACTAAACAATAAATAAACAATAATAAACAATGTCATCTTTACGTCCAAACATTCCTTTGAACATTTCCTTGACTATAACTACGAAGGTCATCCAAGTTCCATTTGTTGATCTTGTTAAAATTGAAATTTCTTATTTCATTGCCCACAAGATTTAAGGTTAATGAAAGAAAAAATGTATTTGACTTTGAATTTTTTTTCAAGTTCATTATCAAAACTGTATTCGGAGAAAGGCGAAAATTTTTCCATGTATTCATAGAAAATAATATACGTTTAGAAAATGAAGAAAAATCTATTTATTCCCTAAATGGTCTTCACAATCATAATCAAGACCATATTTTGGCGTTATATTTGCCACCCTTTGCAAATTCGCTATAAAAAATCTCAATTTTTTCCTATTCAAAAGATCTTGACTTTCAAATTACCTTGAAGGAAAAGCTGAACGTCAAATCCAAGCAACAAACCGATAGCCCTTCTAAAGTGCAATTTACGTATTTTGCCGTACCCGGATTTTTGGATCACCCTGCATGTTAAAATGACGGGTATGACTGAGGTCCGCTAGATGGATTCTGAGCAGTTTTGTAAGAGAAATGTCAAGTTATTGCTCACACAGCCACCTCCTGGACCTGGAAAACCTGTCATGAGCCATTAATCCTTCCCAAAAAATTTCTGATTTGTCCCTCTCTATAGGACAATTTTGTTCCAATTTCCAATTTTTTATCTAAGTTGTTGGGCGTGTGTATGAGTGACTAGAGCATAATTTGAAAGAATAATTGACTAATAACTTGTACTAAGAGAAATTAATAACTTGAGGTTTAAGCAAGGTGAAACATTGCCATCATTTGAGAATTGTTCAAGAATAGATATCATGACATGATAGATAGACAGAAACGAGTTTCCTAACTTGCCTGGATTTTTATCTATGGGTTATCTCAATTATGTGCGTCAACATAAATTCCTAACAGAAGTTGAATTAATTAAATTGAATTTAGTACCAGTTCAAACGATTATAACAGATATACTTAACAATATTTTGGGTTCCACAGTTAGGTGTCTTTATTTATGCTATGGAAGTAATGGTCATTTTGTAAATACTAATTAATTATTAGTATTATTAATTTGTAATTTAGAATTCCGTTAATAAAAAAACATTCAGTGCCGAATTGTAGAGATTTTTCGTGATAATTAGTAAATGGTAGTTACAAAGCTTAAAACATGTTTAAACTTTTAGAAATATAAAACAGGTCCTTATTAAAAAAGTACATGGTGTATTTTCGAAAATGAACCATCAGACTGAAAATCTGTATATGCCATCTTGTTTCTCTAAAAACGCGACGACGAGAAAGTGTTTATCATTCTTTTATACCTGTTAAAATAATGTCAGCAATAAATAATAAAACATTATAATATCAAACGGTTTCTCTGATCACAATAGTGTCCTATTCTTATCTTGGACACAATATCCTACAATCAATTCGGAAAGAGTTTTTGCAACTTTAGCTATACAAAGACGAGGACCTCATGATTATATTATTTATATATATCACAAAACAATAACAAATGCAATTTTAATATCATATAATCACATAGGGCATGCTAAGATATTTCCTTGAGCTTCTTTTTGACTTCTTGATTCTGACCATACATTTTTTTATTTGAAAAAGTTTCACTAAAAAAATATATTTACACAGTTTAGCATTTGTCCAGCATATTTTCCGAAATACTCCTAAAATTATATACCTTATCAATGTTTTTTTTTCAGATCGGGGACCAAGTAGTCGCTTTACCAGAATACAAAGCGTGGGCTGAGTTAGTAGCCGTCCCATCAAAATATGTTTACAAATTACCAAAAGATTTGACTCATTTGGATGCTGTTACCATTACAATGAATTACACAGTGGCCTACATATTATTATTCGAGATCGGTGGCCTATCTCAAGGAAAATCAGTTCTCGTACATTCAGTTGGTGGGGGAGTGGTAAGTAGTAGTAGTACCTAGTGGTTACCCGCGTATGGCATGCAAAATGATGTGGATATAATTAGATTAGTTGTACTTGGTTAATGAAGTGCAATAACGGACACCCTGTCACTATTACCTTGTATATTTCTGTATATATACTATTGCAAATGTCTTCATTTCTCACATGCTGTCGGAATATTCATCTGAACGAGTAACATCAAGTATCTACACCTACCGCGAATTTATCAGTCGGAAGCAAGGCCGTAGCCAGAAAATTTTTTCGGGGTGGGTTGGACAATATTTTCGGGGGGGGGGTTGGATAATTTTTTTGATTGGTGGTGGACTGATTGGTACTGCAAAATCTGTATTTGTATTAATATATATATCCAGGATATATAAAAATGTATAAATATAAAATTTATTCTCATGAAAAAGATGATTATTTAGTTAAAATTGGATCTTGAAACCCAATATTCCAAAATTTCGGCCTTGGCCGGAGGTAAGATCAAAATACGTCAAAAATGCCATGTATACGGCCTGCAAGATTCCTGACAGTCTCAATATCTTACATATAGTCGAAATAGACTTCTCCACGAGTAAAATTAAGTAAGTAATGATGATCACAATTTCTTACATGCGGTCGGAATAACTTTCTGAACGAAGTACCTACGCCGTTCGCTAATTAAACGCGAATGTATCAGCCGAAAGCAACATCAAAATACCGCGAAAACTGTATAACTTCGAGCTGCAAAATTTCTAACAATCTCAATTCCTTACATACTGTCGGAATAGTGTTCTGAAAGAGAAAACCGTTCGCTAACTATTGGCGAATATATGAAACGAAGACAAGATCAAAAAACCTCAAATACGATATATCTTCGGTCTGCTAGATTTCTGATAGTCCCAATTTCTTACGTACGATCGAAATAGCCTTCTGAGACAGTAAAATCTACGTGTATAAAAATTGGACGATCATAAATCTTGGAGACCGATATTTTGATCTTGTCTTTGGCTAAAAAATTCGTTCATAATTCGGGAACGCCATCGGGTATTGATTTTAATCGCTCAGAGTGATTTGTCAAAAACTGACTATTTCAAAAATCTTGCTGACCAAAGATATAACGTTTTCTAGGCATTTTGGACTCACCTTGGTCTGATAAAGCGAATAAGTTGCGAATGGCCCTGGTCGATGTTTTCATTTATCCAGCAGGTATACTGAGGCAGGCAAGGTAAATCTTGCAGGATAAAATTTCAAAGTTAAACCGGTATATCGACGTCGTTCCATATAATAAATTCGCAAATAAATCCGGTCCATATTCTCACTTATTCAGCAGAATTTGCGGATTATTTACGAAAACTATCGTTTATTATCCACCGTTCTGTTTTAGAAAAATCCATTACTTAAATCATTATTTCTAAAAAATCAGGCATTTACCATCGGCATTCTAAGCTGGCCGCTGTATTCTTGGCCACAGCTACAGCTTTCCACTTACACGTATACGTTTACCTTATGTATTAACATCCTGATACCCTTGTAACTGCTACAGAAGCTTTACCGTATTTACAAACACCCTGTAGAATACAATCCTTTATACTTACATCCTATACATCTACACCCCTTATACCTGCCATGTATATTTACACCGCGAAAAATTATACTTTGTATACTTACATTGTTAACAATTAATCACCTGTTTTGTGTTCTGCAGTTGTTGTATAGAATAGGATACTTTAAAATTTATTAATGCTTATAGTTGTTGACTAAATATCTTTAAAATATACATATAATATATAATCATACCTGCAACGATAACAGTTAATTAGTTTCATTTAAAAATCTTTTATGATGTCTTTTTACTTGCTGGTTCTATATGTTAAAGAATCAAGTTAATGAATTCGATTACGGAAACTGTTAATTGCAGACTGTTCATTATCATAAGATTAATTAAATATTCGTTTTCATTCAATAAATTTTATGCATTTTACAACGTTTCTTGAACTTGATAAAGGACCTCGTTATTACTAGGCTTTTGTTTTAAAGACTTTCCCATCCAAGTCCTTTCTCTTTCAGTCCTTGTCCCCTACCATTAGGACGGCCATCACTTTTTCCAGGTATTTATTGCTTGGTCAGCTCTAGTTTTCCCTACCTTTCCTTTCAATATTCTTTAAACCCAAATTTAACGGGTCCTATCTATGTGCCTCAAACATCTAACTCATTACATTATGACCTGGACAGTGGCTCATTCTCAAAAGTTCAAATCTCAATCCCACAGAAATAACACGTTGTGATATTATTCCCTTTATTACTGAAGTAGTGCATATGTGCTAATTAAATAGACATTTAAAGATTGCGCGTAAGCATGATTTTTTAAAATCCATTACTCTCCTTTCCACCCGGTTTGTTTTATTCGAGAGTAATGGCTCTAACACTTTAAAAGCGCTTCTATATCGCTGTTTAATTATTCTCCAGAGTTGAGATGCAGTCTTTAAGTTCTTCAACTGTTGTTCGTTATCATTGTTTGGCAGTTCAATTAACTTGTCAGGCCGCGTTCGGCAATTTACGAAATCCCTTGCCGGTCTCACCCCATTGTGACACCCGTCGATTTCATTACCACATAAATCAACTTACTAAAGGAATTTATTGTCGACTCTTCGGAAGCTTTTGGAATTTCGAATGAACTATTTGACTTGACTCTAATGAATATCAAATCGTTCCTCAATAACGAATTTCGGACAAAGCCGTTAGTTCTATTGCAGTGAAAAATCTCATTTGATCTAAAAATCAGAATTAGACTGGTATGATTATAATAACGTTCTTTGATTAATTCGCAAACATTTTGAAATGAATAATTAATCTCTTGTATTTTCAGTCTGCTAAAAAATTAGGTATTCCGTTAATTACGTTTCTATAGTTTGTAAAAGTTTTCGATTAAGAAGTAATTTTCATATAGTTAATGAAAAAAAAATTAATAAACCGTCAAATCTGATCACAACCTATTTTAAACTTAACATAACCTTTTGAAAATTCAGTTTTGTCTACATATTCTGTTTTCATAAAACTGTTTTGTATTATACACTTATACAAGGTATAACATAATGCAATGCATTTATTTTGGTAGTTGATAGAACTGATCAGTGTAAGTAAAAAAAGTCTTATATAACTTATGTCAAATATTTAACTAACGGTTTACGAGAAAAAAATTCAAAGTTGTCAACCAAAGTAAGCACTTAATAGCCCCACACATTACCATGATATCCGTTGATTTTCTTCACGACGATGAAACACGTCGTGCCAACCAGTCGTGTTTTATGTCGCGTCGGTTTAAACTGTTCTTACATCAATTTTGATAGGACTTCCCAGTCAAAACCGATGTGTGTGTGTGTGTGTGGGGGGGTGCGTGCGTGGGTGTGTGTGTGTGTGTTGAGGAACTGAACAGTACAATAAACAAAATCCTCTACCATTTCTCAAATGAAGTGATACTTAAGACAAATATAATAATCAATATTTTCAATATGAAACAGAAATCGTGTCAACATTGGATAAAATTTACTTTCCTTCATTAAGCGTAAACAGTATAAAGGAATTATTCCGAAAGATTCTGCTTAGGTATAGCAAAAAGGAATCTGATTAATATATGCTTTCATTATAATATTTTGACCTGCTTGGTTTTGCTAAGAGAGTTAGTTTTATTTCAATATTAAATTGAACAATTTCTTTTGGTTATTTTTCAATTGAGAAGTTTTTGTTTAAGTTTTTACGAAATGTGAGTGTGGAAATGTTAAGTATGGAATAAAAACAACTCAATTATTGGTGAGTTTTTTTATGACATTGCAAATAAAATGTTGCTGTCAAATTTCTCAAACAATTTTTTTGTTTTTTTTTTAATGTCAGTGGTCCTGATTAAGTTACTACTAAATGCTTACTCAGGCCCAATGTAGTCTCAGCTACCCCTTCATCATTTACAATTCCAATGGGACCTCTTTTTTATTCATTACTGAGCCCGTCTCAACAATTTTTAAAATCAACTCCAATACGTATTTATGACGAACGATACGTTCGGGATGGTTTGGGTTAAAATCCTTGCAGCAGATCGAGCACAATTTTGATTTTGGTAATAAAGACTTAACAGGTCAACACGTTCTTGCAATGTGTATACCATAATTATCTTTTAAATTTTCAACAAATCAGTAAAGTAATAACTTGACAGATAAATGTGCAATGCTTCAAATGATCGAATAAAGGTCAGAATAGAAAACAAACTTGCTGTAAATATCAGCAAAAAATAATGTAAAATAAATGAATGTTTACATTTAATGTTTTTCTTGTATTGTGTGTTATTGCAGGGTGCGGCAGTGAAACAGGATGGTTTAAGAGCGTACTATAAAAGAACTCCTTTTTAATACTTTTCCATGCAGTAAACACTTTTAATTTAATAATCCGGTTTTACTACTAGGACCGTTAGGTTTTCTATGACATGAACAGGAATTGCAATCAAAAATTTTATTATGACGGTATAGTCCGTAAAAAAGGCTATCAAATGATATACGACAACAGCCATTTTCTCTTTCTCAAATCTCAAGCTCATTGAATTGGCCTGTTTATGTTGAATGCGCGCATGCGCTAATTCACCTCAAAAAATTTCCCCCTCGAAACCAAAATTGACCTGTTTTTTCTTATTGCAACAGTTTTGAAAATAACCAAGATATTCAAGGTGGCTCGTTTAACATGGAATACCCTGTATATTTCAAAAGTTCGCTTATGTGTAATTTTGAGACAATTTGTCTTCAAATTAACGAGCTTTTCCTCCTGTTCATAAAATGCGTTCAAATATTTTTAAATAACCTAAAGTTTATTTAAAAAAATTAAACGCTATAATTAAAATATATTTTTTCCTCTACGATATTGGGAGTAAAAACTTCTCGAGATACTCAGAAATTAAACTAATATAACTGGGGGGAAAAGGAAAGGTATACATTTTTTTAATAATATCATAACCTCATAAACTACAATTTCCTGCACACCAACGATATATCCTGCATTAAACAACAATCTAGAAAATAACACGTGCAACAACTGTGTTTCATTAACGCCGCTTCACTGCTGGACTTCATTTAATTGTAGTTGCAGTTGTGCTTGATAACTTTTTTATTAACGTATGGGGCAGCGAAATCCGAAAAAGGACCAACTATCGATTTCTGAAGTAAATTTAATTGGTTTATTAGTCTGCTTTATCTTCAAAATAATCAGCTTATTAGCCCCAAATGATAAATTAAATTCCAGTATTTATCTCGACGTCCATAAGCATAATTAACAGTATCACCAAAAAATCAAAAACATTAATTATGTAGTGTATTGCGTAATTATTGTAATTATACTTATAAGTACTAAATTTGCCTAAATTTGTTTTCTCTATATGCTACGATGTAGTCAAAAATAGCTACTTGCGATCTTACTGACACACATACAGTACTCTGTTCGAAGTGTCATTCTTTTGTACGAAAGACAATATATACGATATATATTGTTTATGGTCAGCGAACCTTCATCAGTTGCGCTTCCCACATTCAATAACGAATTTGATTAATTAACAGCCGTTTTGAAACCAATGATTATTATTGATTGTACGTCCCTGGACTTGTTTTCAATTGACATCCTTCCAATTATACTCTGTTTCATAATCGACTTGTAACTTGCAGAGTTTCGTTTCGTAATTCAAAATACTACAAGTTACAACTTGTAAAATCCAAAATATTAGTATTCGACGTGCACATTTCGAAATAATGTGTAGCTCCAATACACAATTGACTAAATAATATTGAGTTGGTATTCTTCGATTGATCGAGTTTTTAATTTAATTATGTGGAAGACTGCAAATCACCCCAAATTCGTGTCGTGTGTCCACCAGGGCAGATTGTTACGTCTCAACCCTACCAGCAAATATTCAAACCCAAGAACAAGGTATGGGTAATGTGTTATGTAGCATTACCCTGCAACAGGATTAGGCATTCTCAATAGAACCAAGTTTCACCAGCCAGATAAGTGAGTCATTCAGTCTTTGACTAGGCCTGTAACAGTTTTTGACCTATTGCGGGGATGTGTTAATATCACAAGAATTTGTCGACCGGCTTTATTCTACGAAGTAATTGACACACGACTTGTAAATATGTACATACCTGTCTTCAAGTCGACACACTGACCATTTAATTGAAAAATACTCTGATTGTGAAAGAAATAAAATAATGGATTTAAAGAAAAATTCTTAAATGTATTTATGTAGTTACAAGAAAGTAAAAGAAGCAAAATGTCTGCAAATAAAAGTTTATATTTCTTGGTCTTAACGTATTGTATAGATGTCTATATATATATATTTGTTTTTAAGTTTTCGCGGGCACTAAATATATTAGGTGGTTTCCGGGAATTCATCCGCGTTGTTGATAACTGATCCCTGTCGGGATCGATGGTAAAATGACGACGTTTCGGCAGAGTCACATCTGCCCTCTTCAGGTCGGTTCGCATAATTCTCGTAGCCTTCTGCTTTCGCTTCTAGTTACTCGAATACAGTATTCGAGTATTATGCGAACCGACCTGAAGAGGGACTCTGCCGAAACGTCGTCATTTTACCATCCTGGTAGGGATCAGTTATCAACAACGCGGATGAATTCCCGGAAACCACCTAATACATTTAGTGCCCGCGAGAACTTAAAAACAAATATATATATATATATATATATATATATATATATATATATATATATATATATATATATACATATATACACTAGCCGTTACCCGCGGTTTCACCCGCGTATGGAATGTATATTTCTTTGCAAAAAGAAATAGCTTATGAACCATATGGGCAATACAATGTAACAATTTTTTTCTAACCTAACTATAAATCTACCAATCCCGAATACATTTCACTCAAACTAGTGCTTATGGGGCACATTATACGAGGGTGAATCAAATATATAGGTAATTCGAGTGGCGTGACGTCTCGATATATGTTAGGTAGGCGAAGTATAGATACCTCCGGAATTCATTGATTGATCCCTTCTGACGACCAGAGTCACAACATAATTCTCGTAGCAAACTATACCTCAACTCTGCCGAAACGTCGTCATTTTACCATCCTGGTACATTTCACGCGGATGAATTCAAACTAGTGCTTATGGGGCACATTATACGAGGGTGAATCAAATATGAACCGGACTTTTCTGTTTCTCGCCCTGTAGGTAATTCGAGTGGCGTGACGTCTCGATATATGTTAGGTAGGAATCACGAAGTATAGATACCAGGAGTCCGAACGGTATAGGCTTTTCCGCAGTATTCAGGACGTACCGATGTTATTATTATGATCAAACGTAAATACACGCTATCGAATGTCGAAATTATTAAAATTATAAAACTAAGTATAAAATATTAATGTAATTGTTTAAAAATAGTTTTAATAAAAAAATGGGAAGGTGTTGTGCTGTTCATGGTTGCCTCAGTGGCCGAAAGGCAAAGGAAATGTGGCTAAAGTGGGTATATTCAAAGTTCCGAAAGTGAGTAACCTAAAAATAATATTAAACATCAATGATGTTAATAAATATTGTATTTATAAATTTCCAAATTACTGTAACTTACGGTTATTATTAATAGAAAGAAAATTAATCATCTTAACTTAAATAATAATTAAAACTTTTTTACTATGAAGAGAAATTTCCACTAGTGTATTTGTCAAATCTAAATTGTTTGGTATTTAAATGTTAAACGTCTTTTATTTATAACTAATACGATTAATAAATAATATATTTGATTGTAATCAATTAATTACTTTCCTATTATCAAGCATTGTAATACTGAAATAAATAGGTATTTAACCATTTTTGAATTTATATATACTACTTAATTTGCACAAACTGTGTTTAAATTCTTTACTTTACTTACGGTTTGTTTAATAGTTTAACACGTAGAGATTAAATATGAACTATAATTTTAATTCTTAAAGACCTGTTGATAACATTAATTTATTTTTTTAATAAAATTGTTTGCTGTCAGCTGTCAGTATCAACAAGATTACCCGCGTAAGGATTTAAACGAGTACTTCCTCAAAAGTGGTGCGCTCTACCGGCAAAACATTCTGTCCCCTAAAATGCTACCATTTATTTAACATTACGTTCGGACTCCTTGTATCTATACTTCGTGGTAGGGATGTTAAGAAGAGGGGAGTTCGTCGGTTTGGCGAGGCGTAGTCGATGCGCTGTAGCATCATGTCAGAGCAAGAGGTGCATACGTCTGTTGCGCAACGTGTTGTTATCAAATTTTTGGCGCGGGAGGGCGTTAGACCGTCTGAAATTTTGCGTCGACTATCTGCACAGTTCGGCAATGAAACACTTCAAGGACCCAAGTGTACGACTGGCACAAAAAGTTTTCAGATGGCCGAGAGACAGTGGAAAATGAGCCTCATGCACGCCGTCCCACGACAAGCATCAATGAGGCGAATATCTACGCAATTCGTGAGCTGATTGAAGGTGACCGCCATCCTTACAGTATTGGCAATTGCTGAACACGTTAGAATGTCATACGGGAGTGCTCAATCAACCATTTCAGATGAGTTGGGTTACCGAAAAGTGTGTGCAAGATGGGTTCCTCGCCTTCTAAGGGAAGATCAGAAAACAAACCGTCTTGCCGTATGTGAAAGGCTGTTAGCAAGATATCGAGCAGAGGGGGATGAGTATTTGAGACATATTGTCACATGTGATGAGACATGGGTGCATCATTATACCCCAGAGTCCAAACGTGCAAGCATGGAGTGGCGAAAACCTGGAGAGGCAGCACCGCGGAGAGCCAAGACCCGTCTTTCTGCAGGGAAAATTCTTGCCACAGTTTTTTGGGATTCGAAAGGCGTACTGCTGATCGATTTTCTGCACGAACGCCGTACAATTAATGCTGAGTATTACTGCGAACTACTCCAACAAGTGAAACTTGCCTATCGGCAAAAGAGGCGGGATATGTCTATCCGAAGTGTGATTCTGTTGCATGACAACGCTCGGCCACATACAGCTGCATTGACTCAAGGAAAATTGAACAAAATGCATTGGGAAACCCTTGAACACCCGCCTTACAGTTCTGATTTGTCGCCGACTACCCATGTTTGGGCCACTTAAAGAAGAACTGGGAGTTTGAGGACAAAGAAGGTGTAGAAACGTTTGTGCGCAATTGGTTATCGACACGACCAGTTTCATTCTTTGAGAAAGGTATTAAAAAACTTCCGATTCGGTGGGAAAAATGTATACATAAGAGAGGAGACTATGTAGAAAAATAATATGTATTAAAATTTGTATTGATCGTACCAATAAAATTTTTAAAATAAAAGTCCGGTTCATATTTGATTCACCCTCGTATAACAATTTTATTCCACATTTATTGGAACCACCTTGTATAACTGTAACTCTGCTTATCCATCCTATATATGCTGCTTATTTGTCACTTCGTAAACTACAACTTTAACCGGCCTTTATGTGTTGACTCCGCCCCCTTTGCTGATGTGTTGGGTGTCACACTTGTTGACGGGTTTGTATTTTGCGTGGCTAATGCTGTTTTATTTTGATGTTGAATAATTGTCTTCCATGTGTTAGAAAGGTGCAGGGCGTCATCTCTTTTGTTTAGATGTCCACTTTTCTCAATTTCAAGGCAATAGCACAACAACACCTTGAGCCAAAACCAAACGATGACCTCACCGAAAAACCAAAAGCAGTCTTACATCAAAGGGACAACGGACAGAATTGGCCGAATTCTTCGAAGGCATGACAGCGACAGCATACAAACCGCTCCACACCATAGGCACAAGTTTAGGAAATCCCAAACCAAAAGTTAAACTTGAAAACCAAGGGGTATATAGTATAACTTGTGGAATGTGTGACAAGGTATACGTCGGACAAACGAACAGGAGAATTTCAGCCCGTTTAGATGAGCACAGATTAGCTGTCAAAAATAAACAGACAACATCGGCCCTCTTTCAAAACCAACAACAATCGGGCCTTAAAATCAATTTCGATAGTTGCAAACAGATCGCACCAACAACTCGTTACAAAGCCAGACTAATACGAGAAGCCATTGAAATCGAGAAAAGTGGACATCTAAACAAAAGAGATGACGCCCTGCACCTTTCTAACGCATGGAAGACAATTATTCAACATCAAAATAAAACAGCATTAGCCACGCAAAATACAAACCCGTCAACAAGTGAGACACCCGACACATCAGCAAAGGGGGCGGAGTCAACATCGACCAATCAGGCGCGATATAACCTCCGACGGAGGCATATAAAATAAAAAGCTCAGGTAGATCACCTGTCAGTTCACCGTAACAACGAATTGAGAATGCCAAGTGAGACCTTCAAACATGAATCAATATAACGAACGGATGTATTCCCGGATAAATATTTCTTCATATTGTTCGTGAAAGCCTTCGACTATATATATATATATATATATATATATATATATATGATGGTTTCCGGGAATTCATCCGCGTAGTTGATAATTGATCCCTGCCGGGATCGATGGTAAAATGACGACGTTTCGGCAGAGTCACATCTGCCCTCTTCAGGTCGGTTCGCATAATTTTCGTAGCCTTCTGCTTTCGCTTCTAGTTACTCGAATACTGAGATTTTCAGGAGCGCGCACGGTGTTATATAGTCGCTTGGTGATTAGTTATGTCCGGTTGAGTTGTTATAGGACGGGTCCGGTCCGGTACGGTGTTTAATAGAATTTTCCAACAATTCGATAAGTTCTGGATTTCATTGCGTGCGTTTAGACTGTGAGGCCTCTTCGCTATTTCAATTGCCTCTCTTACGAGTCTTGATTTCGGGTGTTCTATGTTTGCCAGTACTCTGGTGTTCTCAAAGTCTATTCGGTGTGACGTCGTGGTGGCGTGTTCCGCAATGGATGTTGTTTTTTCCTGCTTTCTTATAGTATTCTGGTGTTCATCACGTCTAGCTTGAATTCTTCTGTTAATTTGCCCCACATAGGTTTTATGACAGTCTGCACATGGAATCTCGTACACTCCCTGTTGTTCTAAAGAGATCCTCGTCTTCGGAGTCCTCAACACCGTGCTTATTTTTCTGTCTGTATTGAAAATAGTGTCGATATTGTGTCTCCGTAGAATTTTTGCAATACTGTCCGTGGTACCCTTGACACACGGTAAATAAGCCTTGGTTATTGGTGTCTCATGCTCCTCGTCTGTTCGTCTCGGTTTTGACTTTAGGGCTCTTTGAATATTTCAGTCTGTAAATCCGTTTTGTCTCAGAGCTGTTTTTAAACTGTCCATTTCCTGTTTGATGTTGTCCTAGTCAGCTAGTCTTTCTGATCTGGCTACTAAAGTTTTTACGACGGCTTGTAGTTGGGCTGGGTGGTGATGAGAATTAGCATGAATTGGTGTGAGTTGCTTTCCTTTATACCGTATGGCCAAGGGTTCCATCTTCCTTCCTATTTATGAGAACATGAAGGAATGGCAGTTGATTATTGGCTTCAACCTACATGGTGAACTTTATTTTGTGATGGATGCCATTCAGGTGGTCTAAAAATGTGTTGAGGTGTTCCCTTCCATGAGGCCAAATCACAAAAGTATCATCCACATATCGCAACCATAAACTGGGTTTAAGAGTTGCTGTTCTTAGTGCCAACTCCTCAAAGCTCTCCATAAAAAGGTTCGCTATAACTGGTGAGAGTGGCGATCCCATTGGAGCTCCTTCCACTTGTTTGTATCGTTGGTTCTCGTAAACAAAATAGGTGTTCATCAGACAGTGCCTTGTTAAGTCTACAAAGTGTTGAGGTGGTTTGTATTTTTCTATTATGATATCCAAGGCTTCGTCGATAGGGATGTTGGTGAAAAGGGACACTACGTTAAAACTGACAAGAAGACACTCAGGCTGTAAAACCGTTTTTCTAAGTATTTCGATGAAATGTGTCGAATTTTTGACATATGAGTCTGCCCCCTCTGCAAACGGTTGAAGTTGTTGGGCTAGGTATTTGGCTAGCTGTTGTGTTGGGAATGCAATTGAACTTACTATTGGCCTCAAAAGTGCACCTTCTTTATGTACTTTTGGCAACCCATAGAATTTCGGACATCTCGATGACTTTCCGCTGTATCTAAAATTACAGTCGCATTTCCTTTATCAGCAGGTAGAATGACAATGTCCTTGTTGAGGCGAAGTTGTTTCAAGGCTTCATTTTCTTCTCTAGATAGGTTCCTTTTGGGAGGTTTAGACTTTCTTAGAACATGTGACACATCTTGTCTAATTATGCGAACCGACCTGAAGAGGGCAGATCTGACTCTGCCGAAACGTCGTCATTTTACCATCGATCCCGGTAGGGATCAGTTATCAACTACGCGGATGAATTCCCGGAAACCATCTAATACATTTAGTGCCCGCGAAAACTTAAAACACATATATATATATATATATATATATATATATATATATATATATATAAATTCTTTAATTCTATCTGTTTTAATATCTGATAGTTTTAAGTTAAATATGAAATTATACACCTCTTATAAACGCGATATACTGAAAAAGGTCTTATAAATTGTACAAAGGTCTTATGAATTGTACATAACTTAAAAAAGTGTATAACATTTACAAATAGTAGAATACAAAAGTCTAAGGATCTAATTAACTAAAGAAATATAATATTTAAGGCGTGGTTAGTGCCTGTAAATTTTTTCAATCATCTTGGCAAACAATACGACAGGATGCTAATTTTTGTGTATTTGTATTATTGAATTTGGCATTCTGCTAGGTCTTTAACCCTTACCATCTGCTATTGCAGTCAACAGGTTGGAGTCGTCTAGTCGAAAGCCGACATAGTGGAAGTTCTGGCGAACGCGACGCCGACGCCCACAATTCCGCTGTCGGAGGCGTCCACCAGTCTGTTACTTTCCGAACGCACGCATCGATTTACGCTAACAGTGGCAGCGTTTATTTATTCTGCTTCCATTTACTTTTAAACTTGCTACAGAATATTAAATGTAGATACATGGCAGGTGCAACCTTCTAAGTTGTGTTTAGTCCAAAAATATTTGATTTATTACTAACATTATTTCTGACTTCTCTGAATTAACCGGAAACATCTGATTTGGCATTCCTATAATAATGGTTTCAAAAGTTAAATATGGGATGGATTCTCCTCCGTCCTATAGTTTACAGAAGGCAGCTAACAAATTTATGCTTATCCGTGGGCAGTCGTATGTACAGGATGGTTAGTACATAGGGTGAAATGGAATTATCTATAGGTATACAGAGTTGTCAAAAAAAGTTAAAGAAAAGTTACATGGCGTGGTCCACAAGGCATAAATATATTTTGGGCTTATTAAGTCAACGCGTACTAGTACATTTTGTTGTGTGTAATGTATCATTGTGTAATGTTGAGGCTTTCGATGTTACCTGGTCCTGTCTATTAAGGTTATACATACAAAATATACTAGATTGGTAGGTAATTAATTTGTACAGAATGAGCACCTTTTAAGGTTTACATTTTTTACTTCCTGGGTAGGTACCTAACAATATTGAATGTGTTATTTATTTGCTAAAGTTGTATTTTGTTATAATTATTATTTTTAGCGCTTTTTAGTTATAGGTGAAAGTCGAATATATATATATATATATATATATATATATATATATATATATATATATTTAAATGTTTTATAAACTTTATTTATAGAGAAACCCAATTGTGTTCCTTTTTATGTCATACTTTCTAATTGCATCAAAATAAAAACATTATATAAAGTGTGAAACTCTCTTGATTCATACTTTATGTGACATCTTTTAATTTTAAACTCAAACATTTCTTTATTTCGGTATGCGAATGCTAATGGTAGTCCAAATAAGCATACCTCACATAGGAATAGGTTATATTTATCAATCCGACTGTATATGAACCATGCACAGTAGCTGTCATGAGTAGATAAGATGGGGCGTTGCTGTGACAAGGCGATAGCATGTCCATCAAAGTGTCCACCGTAATAGAGGGTCCTCAGTTCTTGTAGAATGAATCGTCAATGTCTAGAGGGTAGTTTGTCAGTTTGTCATCAAGAAATTGTCTCAAACAATGGATTAGGTGACAAAAGGACATTTTAGGTGTGACAAAGTTGACAAAAAGTGTCAATTTGGCTAGACGTAGATGGTGAAGAGATCGCGAATAACCAGAAGGGTTTACTGGGAAAAGCTTATCGTTTATCAGTAGTTTTGATCTCTTCTTCTTCGCTAGCTGTTCGTCTTTCCTTGTTTAGCCAAGACTGTCCTTGTCTGGCTTATACGAGGGGTGGGCTAACCTAGCGTATCGCTTATCAGTAGTCTTGATCTCTTCTTCTTCGGTAGAATGTATATTTTTGCGGTCTTTGTCTAACACAACAAATTTCATTATGATAAAAAAATATGAGCCACTTACTCTCTTTGTTTAATACATAGTTACCGTTTTATTAATTAATGTACCTAATATATGTATAAATATAAAAACGTAATTTTTTTGTATTGATTTGTATTTTGCTAAAAAATACATCAGTCTATATATTATAAATTATTGCTTCCTTTCTATCACAAAATAAATTTCATTACGATAAAGAAAAAATGAGCCACTTACTATCTTTGTTTAATAGTTACCGTTTTATTAATTAGTGTAGCTAATATATGTATAATTATAAAACTTAAACTTTTTATATTGACAAATTTTGCTAAAAAATACCGAGAAATATGTTTTCACAAATCTACGCCTATGCCCTTCCATAACGCCGTGTCTTGTCGGGGGCTGAGCTGACATTTTTGCCGCGACGTACGTTAACGACACGACTGGAAACTCCAGATAGAAATGAAGTTGGTGGTGACAGCTTTTGTTTCGCGGTTTATGAGTCCGTACAGCCGCAAAATGTATTAGTATTAATGTGAAAATGGAGCACAGAAAGGAAAATATAATATCAAATGAAACCAACAATTTGTTTTAGAATAAACAAAATTGCAAAAGTTTTTAATTCTCCGGTAGAATCTCATAATTGTTCAAATAAAATTATCTCCGTATGTTTCATATATTTCAAAACCGAATTAATAATAAGTCAGGAAAGTTGATAATAATGAAACACTCTCCCTAAATCGAATGTTGCTAGTGTACATATTGTGACTGGAATTCATCCGATATTTCGGGGAATCGGAAATGTTGTTCGTCTATCGCATCGAGGTCCGCGACTCGCTTTGATAAGTTCTCGAAGAACTCGAGAGTCATTGAAGGAAATTTCTCGGAGGCTCTTTGACCTTCTGAAGAATTCCGAGAATGAATATATAAATACGAAGAGCTAACGGAAGCATTCATTCAGTATAGTAAAGATAAATTGTAAATAGTTCTGTGAATATAAATGATTGTAGTGGAAATAAATTATAGTGAGTTGGACTTTGTTTTTAAATAAATCCAAGAACTGAACTGAACCCGAGTGGGAAAATAAAAACATTACAATATCAACCCGAACACAGCAGATCCGTCAGATTTTAAAAATGAAGTCTGCCAAAAATGTTTTATATAAATCTATTTCGTTCAGTACTATCTCAACCGAATTTATAAACCCAATAATCATTAATTAGTGACGAGTAATGAAAATGAATATTACTGATATGAACATAAATCTACTACTATTCTTCTCTTCCAAAATTAAACTAGATTCAAATGTTTGAACAGGAGGCCTGATTACCAAACATTTTTGTTACTGTTGTCCTTGTATCAAGTCAGCGTATTTCTTTACAAGAAAAATACGAGAAATCACCAATTATCTAAACTGAAAACTCTCTGCTTCAGATATATTGTGGTTGTGCCTAATTATCCGACAGTCAACTTTATTAAGAGTTTCACTTCTGGCGCATTTATCATGTCCTTTCGTGGACGTATTTATCAAAAGTAACATCAAGAGTTTCACCTCAGTCTTTCCAACATGATAAGGGCAGACTTTTGTGTTGGCACGTTGGCCGATATTCTTCAATATTATGGCGATATACGATTTTTTTTTCATTTCTTCGTTCTACGCATTTGTATTAGTATACGATATCATATTAGGTAGACCTCAGCTAGTGACAGATTTTGGTCGACCATTTTTTCGCTTCTGCCTCGAAGGAAGTTGAAAGGTTTGTTATTGTTGAATACAATGAGGCGAAATTTTCCATTTGCATCACAAAACTATAAGCATGAGTGGCGCATGTGACCAAACGGTTGAGATAAGGACGTGATTCAGTAAGGAAACGTAATAATATGGCCTTGATTTTCTCACTTCTGCCAAGCGGAAGAATGAAACTTGATTTCGAGAGCAATCCACAATAAAATTAGCATAAGGTTTGCAAATGGCTAACTAAGGGAAAGGAATCATACAAGTTTCCACAATATTTTCCATTTTTTAACTTAAATAGATTTTAAAAAAACTTGATTTTTTTACTCTTAGAATAAGGTTCTTAAATACATTGGTAATTTCATGTAAAATATTATTACAATTGTATGGGAAATTATTCATTACCATTATCAAGGAGGATCGTATTTTTCTCATTTTTGGACTGTTTTGAAGTGCTATTTGGCCTCTAAAACAAATGTCCAGTCTCCGCGGTTTTTATGAGTGCTTCCATAATTACTCTTCTCAGTTTATTTTTACCAAATTATAAATCGAACCGGATAATGCGAGGATACTCGACCTAATTATAAGCAAGCTTCTTATGGACTATCGCCCAATTCTCGATTTTCTATTTGTTTTACTTACTGCACATATCCAAGTAATTTTATACTAAATTACCTGATAAGAGAAATATTAATTAAACCAAATACAGGGTGTAACATATTGCAGTGAAGATATTTTGGCAGGTGATAGTTACTGGTTAGAAGTATCTATCTTGTATAGTAAGGACCTATTCCATTATTAAGTTTTTGGAATTTTCTCTACATCTGAGAAGCTTGCAGTGTGTGCGGAACGGAAAGAGTATACTAAAAACTGAAATGTATTTAAGTTTTAAATTTCTATGATAGGTTTTAAAAATATGCAGTTTTTGTATTAATTATATTCATTTATGAGAAAATATTGGTGCTACTGTTCAACAGATTCTTAATAAATTCTTTGAAAAGAAGAGATTCAATGAAAACACAATGTCAGTAAGATATGTTTATTTACTGAAGCATGATATGGGAATTTTTTACAACTTAGGGTTTCTTACATTTTTCATGCCGACTTTACCACCATAATAATTTTTATTCCATGCTTAACATAACATTAATTCATATTGTGGCATCCTAATGTTTATACATTTAATGGGAATAACACCACAACTGAAATAAAACTTCCACGTCAAAATATTACATTCAAAACAACCTTACTTTTTTGCATTACGGAACTTGATCATCCTCAATAAATTCATTATTACGGTCTATGAACGAATGCAAGAATCAGATGCTGCCATGATTTTGTTTATTGTACTGTTCAGTTGATATATTTGCTGCTGTTTTGCAAATAAATAGGTAAATACACACAACTTTGGACATTTTTTTTCTCGTAAACCGTACATTTTTTATATATGTTATACAAGATTTATTTATTTATACTGTTCAGTTCAATCATCTGCCAAAATATCGCACTGCATTATGTAACACCCTGTATAGAGTAATATATTAATATTTTATCAAACAATAGTCCCGACCCCGAACAAATCCGTTTATACCGAAAATCCCAGCGATCCCACTGTTTTATCCACTAGCCGTAAGATTTCTATCGAAGTTTTTAGAAATGTACGGTTTCAAATTCCCTCTGCTCATAGAATTTCAGAACTCAAACGAATAAAAACGTAAAGGTCTAATCCACTTAGAGGATAAGGAAAACGGCGACCCGCATAATGCTTGAAAGCGGTACCTTTTCGGTTTCGATGAAAGGTAATGAAAGAATCGAGGGTTAACAAATAGTATTCTTTAGATCAGCTGTGGGTTTTTAGTTGGATATTATGAGAGAAAAGAAACTTCAAAATGAATACACTGGGAACTAGCATTAATACATGATGAATACATATTCACAAATATGACTTAAAGATAATAGTTTTATACAAATGGTAATGAAAGAACACGTTTTTCATAATCGAGCATCTGCGCCAATAGGCCTTTTCATATTCGAAATTTTTTTGTGGGCATACGTCAACATCTGTCATTTTTTTCGGACAGTTTTCACACCATTGGCATGTAAATACAATGTTTTTTTGTCCGAAGAAATGTCAGAAGTTGACGCATGCCATCAAAAAAATTTCGAATATGAAAAGGCCTATTGATTGATTTCTACAAAGTCCATTTTTTGTGAGTTATCGCCCATTAGAAGTCGTGGATACCTATAGAAAATAAATTAGTTCTAATATACGCTATTATTAACATTTGTTCCCTAGTAGGCAATTATTTTGTTCAAATTAATATTAAATAAATTAATTACTTATAGTTAGACAATTAAAATTAGGAAAGATATCAAATATGTAGGTTTGTATTATATATCTAGAAGCATCTTATAGACATTTGAAATATTGTTTCCTTTTGTAAATGTAAATTTCTGAGGTTTTTTATTCTTTCTAATCTCATTGCCAAATGCTAGTAAGGTTTTTTAATTTCTAGTTCAAGTGGATAAACTACTGATACTGCTTTATGAACTGTGTATTTAATACGTTATATATTTGTACTTAGAATTCTACCAGATTCATAACAAGCGTTTTGTAACTAATAAATTTTTTGACTATATAAATTATCACCCTTATTATTTTTCAAAAAGATGTTCAACGATTACTCGACAGGATCTCAAAGTGATCTCATATTTTCTTCATGCCATGGCATATACTGTTTTTCAGAAAATCGGAAAAAACTTATTTTACAATAACATTTGGCGAAGGTGAGGGCATTAAATGAAAGTGTTCGAAATCTGAAGAGAAGTTACTTAATTGAAAATAGATTTGAATTAAATAAAAATAAATGTTAGTTAACCGATAAAAACATGGAGGTTCTCAATTCGTCAAATATTATTGGTAATACTCAAAATTGTTATGAAACGAAGTTAACTAGTATTGATAACATCCAATTATGCTATAGGGATGTAGCATAATTGGATAATTAAAAATAAATATTAAAAAAATAGGAAAAAAACTAATTTTGTGTTAAAATTTGGCAGCGGACGGTGTTAAATGTATGTAACTGAAACGAAATCGAAGTCAGTGATAATTAACAGACTTAAAAAAAGACGGTGGTTCTCAATTCGTCTGCATATACAGTGTGTATTCTAAGTTAGAATCATTATTACATATTAACATTAAAAAAAAGTTATTCTTCATAAAAAATCTACATGGTCTGAGACCTAACAAAAAAAATATTTAAATTGTCATCATCAATTCATTCAATAATAAAGGAGGGTCCAAAAATATGAATGTTTGGTACTTATAAGTAAAATACCTTATTTTTGGAAATATCGAAAAAGTTAATTATATTTACAACGGCATCCAATTTTGCCATTATTTTGCGTAAATATTGCAAAATTAATAAATATGAAAAACAAAACAAAAAATGCAAAAGTAACTTATTAACTAAAAAAACAATTAGATACTTATTTTGAATTGTATCATGAGCGTGCAACTAAGAATAAATTATTTTAAGGCAAAATGTTAATTTCCGAAATTTGAGAGTTTCAATCAAACAAATCTACTGAAAATAAGAGCCTTGCGTTAGAAACCAGATGCCAAATTTGAAATTAACTGAACTTATAAAAGAAATATTGTTCTACTTTTTTGAGCTTTTACTAGAAAGGAAATTTCTTCTAAAGTTTGTCATTAGTACACAAAGTCAAGTGTTACTTCAATATGAAATAGTTGTGCTTGGCTTCTAGAAAATTTAGGAAAATGAACACACAGACACAAATTCGTAGTAGGTAGTAGAAGTGATTGAATTATACAATACAATGAGAACGTCTGATTGATGTATTAATTATTTGGTCAATCGAAGATGTCAACTATCGTATTTTTTCTTAGGAATTTTGTAAACAGTTATATGTGTATACATATGATTATATCAACTTTTCTAAATGGCAACTCATTATGATGGAAAAAATATTTTACTTATTTGATCTAGGATAATAAATCAATTATTATATTAAATAAGGTTTTATTAAATAAAAGTTCACAGTTTTAAAATGTACATATATTAATATCATATACATACCTTTATTTTCTTCCCCTTATGTAAATGTAAGTGTGATACTTTCAAATCAGAATCACTACTTTATTCTTTCTAACTATCAAATATCATGTCAACATGTTCAATCATGTACATTATATTGGAGAAATCAGAAATGTATAATATATCTATAACATTTTGTATCATACTTGGTCTTAAAGGAACACTAACTCCAAAATAATTCGTTTTTTCTGAAACTAGTGTTTCTTTATTCCTAGTTAGGGAGTACTGGTTGACAAAGCTATACTTTCAATCTCTTACTTAATCCTATGAAAAATTCAGATAGTGCAATAGTCCAAACAACAACCCAAATTACTATTGGTTTTACTTTGAGCTAAGATACTAAACTTTTACTTCAAGAATCTGAGACATAAGCAAAATAGTAATTTATTTTTTATGACTAAAGTTAAAAATATCTAAAAAAGTTGTTTTACGTTAAGTGTGCATTACATAGTTTCATTTCTTTTTTGATTGTACCATGAAATACAAACATAATGCCTGTAAAATTGAACCATATGTTAACCTTTCGATTACGGTTATCTGTGTTGTCAGACACCATGTTATATATCCCTTCGCTTCGCACAACGCACCACCAGTATTGATCGGGCGATACGAAATTAGGAACTGTGATAAAACAGCGTCTTTCTGCTACGACTTTTGTTTCTGATTTTGTCTGGGGGTCTTTGTTAATTCATTTATCGATACTAATGATAAATCTTAAATTATTTTATAAATACTTGTCATTGTTATTTATTTATTTATTTTTAATTGAATAGAATAACATGTTTCATTACTTTCACAGTATCCTGTTTTGAAACGCAGTAATCAACAAATGGATCTTACCAAACATAAAATAACGAAAAAGTTATAAAAGGATACGACTACCATAAAAATAAAACCACAACTCAATACTCACTCATAATGTCTAAATACCACCTAGCATAAGAAACATTGATAATAATCTACAGCATGATATATAGGTAGTAATTAATTTATAGAACATCTAGATTAGACTTTGAAAAAACAATGAATAGACGTTTCTGTGAACTGTAAAATGTTTCAGGAGCTAACTGAAAATTTAAATAGACACTTTTAAGATATACAGGAAACTTAATACAAATTTCGTTTCCAAAAATATATATGGTATAAATTCGAACAACCAGTTAAAAATGATAAATTTTAATATAACTAAGACATAATGTTTTTAACCAAACTTCAAAAATGATGATAATTTATTATATCCTCCATAAGGTCATCTTGATTTCGATGGCAACGATCAGCTATGTTAAAGAAGTTCTGTAAGTTAATAAGGCTAATAAAACAAAAATACCTGAAAAGTCAAACAGTCTCTATTATACAAGAGCACAATTCTACAAATTATGATATATGATATACTGCCGAAACCAGACCATATGAACCAAGACGAAAACTATTATAAAGAGCAAAGAAGAAAAAGAAGTTCTGGTGAAACATTACAGCAGAGAGAAAGAAGTCCAAACATACGAATAATATGTGAAGTAAAAAATATTAGAGAGAGGACACTCAACAGAATAAAAGAATTTAATATTTAGACAATAACATAACATAATATTAAAAATATCCAGGGATAAATCACTGAAGGAAGATGAAGTACTGGACGCCCTAGACGAAGATGGTGTGACAATTTATATCCGGACTAGGTAATATCGGTTAAAACCATATATATAGCCTACGTTAAAGAAGTCAAAAGAAGTACATGCAGTCAACACATTTAAATTAACACATTTTTTTCAGTGGTATTATGAAAGTATCCCAAACAACAAGAATTTCCCATATTTTTCCAGTACCTTAAATCAACCACAAAATGAAGTAATGTTAAATCCTCAGATAAGTGATTCTGTGACAATTGAAACAATTTAGTGTATGCTTTTATGTGTTACAATGTTTTGTAATATCTATAGTGTATTTAGACATATTTTTAGGAATATTGTTAAAGTTATCACAAAGAATGTAAATAGCTATACTTGATTAAGTGAATATTCTAAAAATAAATGTCCTTTACATTCTATACACTATTGAATAGATAAAGTTTCACATATTAACAATATGCAGGTATAGTAATTTAAAGTAATTACCTAAATATATAACTTAACTTAATTTTGGGTGATTTGACTCATAGCTTTTCATCTTGTATAATAAAATTTAAAATGTTCTAACAAGTAAATAACCAAAAATTTATCTAAGCTGTCTTTTTTGTCAAAATGCGGGACATTCTTTGCGAAAGTCACTTTTCAAGCTAAATTTCATAATAAAGATAATAAATGAATTGATTTTGTTCATTAATGTGTGAAACTAGAAAAAAAAGTCAATTTAAAAGCCTTTATATCGGTAATTAAATGTTCCCACTAATAACTTTACAAAGTTCTCTACAAAGACTTCAGCAATTCCTTATAAATCGATTTTTATAAAAATGAATAAAACATAATGTATTGTAATGTTTTTATTTTCACACTCGGGTTCAGTTCAGTTCATGGATTTATTTAAAAACACAGTCCAACTCACTCTAATTTATTTCCACTACTTTAACACAATTTATATTCACAAGAACTTTTTACAATTTATCTTAACTTATCAATAGGACCGCCGAAAACAGAATGAATCCCATCGCCAGCTGTCCGTATATATATATATATATATATATATATATATATATATATATATTTCTCTCAGAATTATTCTGGCAAGTCAACGAACTATCGGGAAACTTCTTTCATGTGTTCTGAAAGCTTGAAGGGAATTCCCAGTAACGGCAGCGGTCGGCCTGTTGAGAGACAAAACATTTCGGATTCCCAGAAGTATCGGAATAATGTCCCTTCCCCGAATTGGTTGATGGCTGATTACACCAGCTCTCGGATAAATTCTCGTAACAGTATTGTCACAATTGCTGAAATGTTATGATTAACAGTTTTGTTTGTATTCAAGAGGTAATTCATTAATGCATACATTTAAAATAATATTATTAGTTGTTTTGATTTAAAAGCCCCAACTACTGCTACTCCCCCCCCCCCCCCGAACTTACCTTAGGCACAAAAAATTATGTTTTGCATTTTTTAAATTATTGAATAAAAACAGAACTGAAATACACCCACTGACAAATACGTCGCAACACCAAGAAGTAGATGTTTAAATTTAATAATGTTTTGGTTAAACATAGATAGTATAGTAAGAAGTGAATGGTTCAGAATTGAATAAAAAATACCAAGCAGTTTATTATTTTTTTTATTAGTTTGTTCACCGCAGATATCTATATACTCCCAACACGTGCTGGCATTCAATAACGTGGTATTCTTGAGGAACACTATCACAAGCTACCTGTATTTCATGTCTTAGAACCTCCAAAATCCGTGCGGGCTAGGGTAAATTTCCAAGCCTTCTACCCATCATATCCCAAACATGTTTTATGGGCGAAAGCTCAGGGGATCTGGGCAACCAATGCAACAGATTCACATTGGTCTCTTTAAAAAAGTTTAAAGTAACTCGAGCAACTGAGGTCGAGTATTATCTTGTTGAAATATGGAATCCATGAGCCGATTACTGTAAGGGAGTACATACGGCTCCACTACTCCCGAAGATAACATTGCGCGATCTATCATGTTGCCTTGAACAAAGTCTAAAGATGACTTCCCGGTGCAATTGCACCCCATACGATAACGCCTACTGCTCGGTGTACATGTCGCTCAACATCAAAGTGTGATGGACGTCGTTTTCTTCGACTTCGTCTAACTCTTCTTCGGCCATCATGTCCACCCAAGCAGGAATCGAGATTCATCAGAGAAGACGACCTGATGCCATTCCATATTTCAATGTTGTTCCTCGGCACCAGCACAAGATGGGTTCGATAATGCTGCAGTCCAAAAGACCTTATACGGCGGTAAACCGTTCGGACACTTACAAGATGCCCTTGTTCTTCTTAGACGTCGATCTTTATTTGTGCCCCTTCGACGTCCGGTGCCTACTCTTCTCCGATTTTGGGTATTATCTCATAACAGTAGTTGGATTTCTGTTCGTGCGGTTAGCGATTTCTCAAAATGAAAAAATTCACTTAGATATTCAAGGTCCCTGGATTCTGGATCGCATGAAACAGTTTGTTTTTTTTTTTTGGTCAATTAAAATAAAACGCAAAAAGCCACTACAATATTAATTAATAAAAAAAAGTTTACTCCTTCTAGGTGTTGCGATTTCTTTGTCAATGAGTATACATAATTTTGAAAATTGATTTGTTCAGCCATAAAGAAATTGGTTGACCCATACAAGTTCCCGCCATGACAAGCTTTCTTTCTCAAAAATTAAACGAATCTTTATGAAGTCTTTTTATTTAATTTATATTTAAAGCATGAAGTGATCCCCAAATAATAATAGTGCCTATATTGTTTATTAATCTATAATTGATCATGAAGTTGTGAAATTTCAAACTATATATCTAGAACTCTTCTATTATATCATCATTAAGTCTTTATACAAAAATATTAAATGTATTATTTTTGAGGGTGACATAATTAACACATTTTACACTGTATGGGTTCTCAAAACAAAGGGTATTAAATACCTACTAAATATCCTGTTCTTAAATTTAATTTAATCCGCCATATTATGTGTACATTTTATTATATAAAATATATAAATAATTGAACATCTATTACCGTGTCGGTATCGTCAATAAGGCCATAATTCCTATGCTTAGGATTCCTTGTGCCTGACTGATGTAAATAATAAACTTAACTAAATGGGCATTTAGAGAACATCTGCTAAACAATTCCTAATTAACGTCATGTTAAAGAACATAACATCAGAGACCACATAAAAGTTTCAGTGTTTCAACTGTTGATTTTTACTGCATTCGGATGCCGCATACTAGTAACATAAGAAATTACTAACGTCAAATAAAGGTCCATATTTAGTACCGCGCACGCTAATACGCGAAACTTTGTGTTGTTTTATCTTCCAAATCAGGGTATTATTATTATTGCTTGCCAGGAAATGAAATATCATTTAATTACAAAACGTTTTGCACAAGCGGATAATAATTTTATATTAATTCATCCGTTTTTTTCTGCGTGAAAATATTAGCAAAATTTAACTTACGTAGGTACAGCTTTTATATAGCAAAAAAAGCGAAAAAATACGCGACGAATTGATAACCTCCTCCTTTTTGGAAGTCGGTTAAAAATAATAAAAATAATTAGAAACCTTCTGACGCTAAAGGGAGTCCTAGTTCGGTTAGAATGGCTCATTCCACTACTGCTGTCATATTTTGAACCACTGATGGCATCTCTAAAAGTATTATACTTGACTGATCTAAACGCATTAACATATTTATTTATTTATACTGGTTCGATCAACTCATAATTATTGCGTGTTTTGTCTTTTATTTTATCTGCTCCTTCTGTAACGCGTTCAAACCATAATCACGTATTTTTTTAAATCTATTGAATAGTTTTATTTCTTCTTCTTTCTTCAACTTAGATTTTGACGTTTATTTCTTTCCCCATCTCTTTATCTGAAGTTATATAAAAAATTAATCAGTGAGAACTTGGGTTACCATCGTTTTCGGGGTCTCCTGATTGGTTTACGTCCTAATAATGTTCATTTCTCGCTTGACATGTTTACCTTTTGCTGACCGAATTTTATTTGTTTTTTACCCATCAAGCAAGTTATCGCAGAGTAAGTAATATAGTGAACGAGAACACTTGATTTGTATGACAGTCTCTTCGAAAAGCAGATTATATTTTTCCATTTCCATAAAGTTCAGAGCATGAAAGGACAGCGAGAGGGTAAGCTATACGTGACCAGAATTTACTTTATTGGCATCAAACAGTCGTTATTGTGACGGGACTACTATATTATCATCCTTTGTGTTCCCTTCTCACCCTAAAACCGGGGTACCAGACTTCATTATAACGGCATTAGTTTCAACTACGAAACTTCATATATATGAAAGTCACGAATGTCGTAAATAACTTTCCTATCTATTGGTAAATTTGGGGAATGTATTACGTATCATATATTGATTTGGTTAAACAAAAATTCATATGTGAAGCACAAAAACAATTTTAAAATTAAATAATGAATTCGTTTCGGTCCTTTTGTTTGATGTTATTATTAATTACTATTAAATGTTTAATTAAAACAAGATTAAAATGAGAGAAATATCAGTATACACTTTGAATTTTAAACAACCCCTTAAAAAGAAATCTTATCAATTAAAAAGTCTAGGGATCGAGCAGTCCTTTCCACTATTCCCCTTCTTTCCCAACCACCAGTCTGGAAAGGTTCTATTTAGGAAATCGCACAATGCTTCAACCAAATGTAGAGGTGCGCCTTCCTGTTGAAATTAGATTATGCGGTTTAAATTCGTGGATATTTTAATCTGAGGAAAAAGCTGGGCCAAGTCAGGAATTAAAGTGTTTTGTAAGAAATCCAAATAAAATGCTGCTGGTAAATTTTGAGTTAAAATATAGAATAATAGTAGTATTTTTTAGAATACCAGGGCAAACATTGATTTTTGGGGGAGCTTTGCATATGATAATGGATTTTCATTACAACAATATTCGATGCTACCTATTTTGGTCAGATTCGTCTCAGTCAATTCAAGGATCAGCCGTACTTTAATGGGATGAAAAATTACCTTTTGGAAAAAAATTATACTAAAGCCTTTTCAGTTCCAACTTCCCTAGTTATTCCTCATACGGTACCGAGTAAATTGTGTACTGAGAACAAAATTATTTCATCCTATATATTTGCATTAACTTGAAGTCTAAATCTTTGTTCACTTCTGCTTCTGGTTGTGAAATAGATTCACGATCTGAGTATATTTCTTGGAATATTCTACACACCTCTTGTATCCACACCCTCCCAACATAAATCATCCTACAAATTTCTTTCTTCCACTTGGAGTAAAACTCATTTCTGTAAAACAGGATAAGATTGCTTATATTTACCGTAAACATAGAAGCCTTTGAAATACGGAATTTTACTTGAATCTTTATGATTTTTTTAATAAATTACAATGGATATAAAATAACGTATTATAGTATCTGATAAAATGTTAATAATAAATGGGGATATTTTATCACAGTAGTTGCATAAGATGTGTATATTCTAATATTTTTTGTTTTTCGCCCACCGGGTACTGGGTAGTACCTTCAAGTCATTTGTACAATTTAGAATCTTCTCAGCTAAGCATACTTGAAGACCAAAAAAATATAATAAAAACCTGTCGTCGTTTCTTGCAGTTCAGACTTTAGCTTCAGACAGTAATATTTGGAAGAACAGTAACTAAAAAACTACCAGTTTATGTAAATTTCCTTAAATTTTTTTTTACCTAATAATGAATTTATGCTTTACTTTAAAGAAAATTTATTACAGTGCGTATTAAATTTTGTATTGCGAATCGATAACAAGTAAAAACTGTAATTATATACTTTTTTATCATTGATATTGTAAGTATTGCACTGTGTTTCAATAATAAACGACGAAATCATCAACTCTGAGATATTCGTATAGCTACAACAAAGCTGTGAATGTTGTATTGTTATAAAATTCAATTAAATTGATCTAAATAGCTCATTTAAAAGTGTAATTATAAAAGAGAATGAATGTTTAGCCGGCTGCATTTTTTGTTAGGTTAATAATAATTAATGATGCTTGCTGTTCCTTTTCCCACCAGAATTTGGAATTCTTAATCTACATTTTATGCTTCAAATAATAAGTAATATTGTCTGCGGAAAACACGGAACGCATTAAGCAAATACTCGAAGCTTCTATACAGACATAAAAAAGGCTATTGATAATTGAATCTAGAAATAACATATCATTTTATAAGGATAAGTATTATTAAACTTTTTTCGTAAAACGAAGCCTAAAAGTAATTTTTGGTCTATTATTTTATATATTTTAGATTATAGGATTAGTATAATTCGCTAGCTATTGTAACTAACTTGGAAAATTTTACTTTCCAGAATTTATAAATTATTGACTAAGCATTCAATGTTTGTAATTGGAGATGTATTTGAAGAAAATTAATAACTTCATAAGCATTTTTTTTTCGATTTTACAACAGTTAAAAATAAATGTTGGACCTGCAATATAAAGCATACTTTGATCAAAATTTTGCATTGTAATAAAATCTAACTTGTCTAAGGAATAATGACCAGGAAGTATGGTTGCCAGAAGAAGACAACAAATATACCTAATAATAGCAGTTTCTGGACAGGCGTCAGTTAAAGCGATAATCGAGTGTGGCTATAGAAGGTGAAAGTCTTCCTGAGGAAAAGTTTCAAAATTGTAAACAGCTATGTATTGAATCAAATTCCCTGTAAAGTTGTTAATAATAGGGGTGAACCTCGTCATCGAGCAAATGTACGCCATTTACAGCAGCATTTCCTTTGCCGTATAAGAAATCTAAATTCAAAAGGGCGCACAGCTAAGTGCGGACGAAGGACTTTAAAGTAGATGACACTTGTACTAGTTACTTGTTTATACATAAGAAAACATAATCAAAAATTACGAACAGCTAATTCTGACGAAGGACCTTAAAAGGGGGGAGGGTAAATTTGACTCACCCTGTTCACGCACCAGAAAATGGATGCCATTTGTACTAATTACCTGTTTATACTTAAGAAATCATAATCTAAAAGGGCGGACATCTAAATATTGACAAATGACCTTAACTTGGATTAAATTTAATTAACCCGGTTTACGCTTATTATCAGGAAAACGGGCGCCAATTGTACTAGTTACTTGTTTATACATAAGAACTCATAATCCAAAACGTGGACGACAGCTAAATGCTGATGAAAAACCTTAAAATGGGGTACATTTAACTTACCCAGTTAACGCTCGTTATCAAAAAGGCGGGCAGCTTAGTAATAGTTGAAATTTTTAAAAATAAATAGAAAGTCAATAACTGAAATATTCTTATAGAAGCAAAAATCTAATTTTACTACAAATTATAATTATGATCTTAATTTTTAACAACTTATTTATATTAATTATAAATAATTTAAATGGAATATAAAAGGTAAAATAGAAGGAGATGGGATAATAAATAAGGAGAGGACAATTTCAAGTAATCATTATTTAAATATTTAGAAAATGCCTTTATGTCGAAAAGCCCGGAAATTTGCAATATTAAGATGAAATGTTTGATACATTTCACAACAAAATAAACTGAATTTAAGTTTGTTTAGTACCTCGATTCTGTGTACATGATTTGCTTCTTTTTTATTTAACAAATCAAATAAAATTACTAAAATTGTTTTAAACCCAATATTGTTAACCCGCTACTGATTAAGAATTAATTCTCGAACAAATCAAGAAATAATAGCAGAGTCTTTATTTTAACGATATTGTAACAAGTTTCACCAATATGGCGGTTTCTTGAGATAAATTTATTTGTCACTTGTTCGAACTATTGTTGTATTTAAAGTAATGTCTGTTTGTATTAGTAGCGACGTATAGTTTAAGATTTTTTTTTCAGGGCCAAGCGGTAGTTCAACTCGCCAAAACTGTTCCCGATGTCACGATTTTCGGAATCTGTTCCAAATCAAAACATGAGGCTCTAAAAAATGCCAATTCACCAATCGATCACCTTCTTGAAAGAGGTTCCGATTACGTCAGCGAAATTCGCAAAGTTTCACCAGATGGAGTCGATCTCTTCTTAGATTGTCTGTGTGGAGATGAATGCAACAAAGGATACAATCTACTCAAACCCATGGGAAGATACATCTTGTATGGCTCCTCTAATGTAGTCACTGGTGAAACTAAGAGTATCTTCAGTGCTGCACGCTCGGTAAGATTAGCAAAGAAATTTGTATTTTACTTCATTATTTAACTAGAATAAGGAAATTTTTAAATTATTTACTATTATGTTATAAACACGCTTTTCCCGGCGATCCGTTGTATTTTCGATTAAAATCACTTTTAAAGTTTAAAATACAACAAACGCCAAAAAGCGCAGATTTTGTATTTACCTGGTAAGTATGTGTTTGTATTTGTTTAGCAAATAGACAAAGCAGGATTGTATTTGATTGAAATATTCTTAAACCATGTCGAAACACAAATAGGTAGGTAAACTTCGAGAAATCTAGTAGAAGAAAAAAATTCGACTACACTACATCTCGCAACATATAACTACCGAATACGAGTAACTAGAAGCGAAAGCAGAGGGCTACGAGAATTATGCGAACCGACCTGAAGAAGGCAGATGTGACTCTGCCGAAACGTCGTCATTTTACCATCGAGCCCGACAGGGATCAGTTATCAACTACGCGGATGAATTCCCGGAAACCATCTAATATATATATATATATATATATATATATATATATATATATATATATATATATATATATATATATAAATCTAATTATAATGGTAACGGCTGTTAAAATTTACCCGCAATTCGTTTGATATATATATATATATATATATATATATATATGTTAGATCCTTCACGGATGGAACAATGTGATTTTCTTTGGTGTATCCGGTGTACATCCGTTTCTAGGTTTGTGCTCTGAAAAGAACAGTTTACCTGACGTTTCGCCAAAATCTCATTTGGCATTTTCAAAGCTAAAAATCTGAAAACAAATAAAGAAATTTAGAGAGTGGCTTTTCTATTTATACCTTCGTTCGAGAACGTAACTTGTATGATGTATGATGACAGTGCCGTTACTGATCTACCATTTCTTTAATTCTCCGATTTTTTAAATTTCCATAGCTTCCCTTACTTGCTATTTCGGTGATTTTTTATGTAGGCGATTTCCTTGCATGTTTTTATGTCCTTTATTGAGTTCGTATTGGAATAAGGGCAATGTCGTCTGCTTATTCCCACGTATGACTTTTGACAGTCTCCGCAAGATATACTATAGACTCCGTGGTTTTCTTAACTCGATTTTATCTTTTGGATTACCGTGGACTTTGTATATGTTCGTGTGAGGCTTGAAAATTGACTTTATATTTTGTTTTCTCAGTATTCGTCCAAATCTATCAGTAGTACCTCTAATATAAGGTAGGATAGCTATATGTTTGTTCTCCTCTATGTCATTGTTGTTTTATTGTCTTGTGTTGCGGTTAATTGCTTGTTTTATTGTATGATTTTTGTATCCGTTTTTCTTTAGTTCTTCTGTTATAATCTCAATTTCTTCTTTTTTGGTTAGGGTCTGTTAATCTAGATGATCTGGAAATAAGGGTGTTAGCCACTGCTTATATCTACACTGGGTGATGGTGTGACGTGGCGTTCAGGTATCTATTGGTGTTTGTTAGTTTTCTGTAAATTGTAACTTGAAACTATCTGTGTGGTATTTTGGTAACGAGAACACCTAGAAACTGTATTTTAGGATGTAAGGTGTTGATATATGTCAGGAAATTTTCCAATTGGTGTACAAAACCATCTCAGAGCGTCATTTCTTTAATTTTTTCGAATATTAGAAAAAATGGTAAATTATACGTATATGGCCTCGCAGATAGTAATACAACAGAAGCCAAACGCATTTATCAAGAAGGACAAACTAATTGTGCCTTGCCAGATAATTGACGAACATCCTGAGCCTAGTGCACCAGGAAGATCGCTAAATATCTGAATATTTGTCACCAAATTGTTTGGCATATTTTGGTTAATTTTTTGTTATATCCATACCATATTCTAAGAATATAGGCTCCCCAGAGATTTTAAAAAGCGTATGAACTTGTCAGTGGTGTTTTTAGAGTATTATACTAATTCAACAGTGTGAGTCACACATTTTTATCCATAACAATCATATATCAGCGGAAGAAAACCTCCATGTCATAACTGAACCCCATTGTCAGGACCAAGTTAATGCATGCTCTGGAACTATTAGTAATCTAATCATTTAGTTTAGTTTCTTCTAATCGTTGGAAAGGTCGCAGATGACTTCAGTAATAATCTTTATTTTAAGAGAAAGCAGTGGCGTACCATTTTTTCTAAATAATATTCAATGCAAACTGCGCACAGACGCCACTGGTAGAAATAACTAAATTTTCCTTAGGTTTCAAGGATTCGTATGATAAATGTTAAGAGATACGTAAGTATTAGAAGGCCCCATAACTTACCTACTGACATGAGAAATTTGATATATTACCCCATAACTCTTTTCTCATAAATAATATCCGGCCCTTAAATTTATGAAATCGTCATTCAGAAGAGATCAGCAACACACATAGATCAACTTAAATAGTTTTCATCTTGTCGAAACCTGTTCAATAAAGTTCACAACTAAGAACACAAAGTTACATGTATATTAAATTGTAATACATATTTTCACAACGTCTTGACAGAATTCGTGTAGTTAGAATATCTAGAAAATGTTTTTTTAATATAGTATGTATTACTTTAAAAGTCACACATCCACAAATTATTGGGCTAAAAATCAAGGGTGATTCTCATTGAAAAAATAATGTCATAGTTACGTCCATTAATTTTTTAAGGGAAAGACGTCAATCACTATTTATTGTTTACACTTTAATTTCACCAAGAGGTAGGGAGGGGTCGAAATATTCAAAGAAACACCTCACGTAATTCGTAGACGCCCTTATAAGATATGATGGCATAAATTAATTGATTTATGGGATCTCTGACTTAACTTTTTTTACCAGTATACAATAATTCAAAAATTAACTACATTTTTTATGTTATCTTCATAGCAAGATTTCAGTCAGCTTCTTCTACTCCACTCCATAAATTAATCCGTAGACAACTCCAATAAATTTTGTTCGCACACTAGAATAATTGCGGTTCTCATTATTTTTTGTGATAACTTTTTTTGTAATTTGAAAGTACGATAAAAGAATTCAC
Source organism: Octodonta nipae (assembly GCA_034190945.1). Lineage (NCBI taxonomy): Eukaryota > Metazoa > Arthropoda > Insecta > Coleoptera > Chrysomelidae > Octodonta > Octodonta nipae. The sequence goes on from CM067219.1 coordinate 79,585,649, forward strand.
ATGTATTTTTATACAGTATTCGTCGATACAAGATTGTTCAAGCCATGCAGTTACTTTCAATTGCAGCAGAATGTTAATTTTCTTTATGCATTGCTGTCAAATTTTAGCACAAATTTTGGATTTTTCGTATTGTTATTACTTTATATTCATTTTATCGCCGGTCGTTTGATTATACTCTCAATGATCCAAATAAGATCTACCCAGATTACCTAGAAACCAAAATGTTTTCATACTTATCAAGATATCTTCGCCATACTAAACTGGCCACATTTTAATCTTTTGACAATTATCCCACAAATCTCAAAATTTGGGGTAGAGATCTGTACATTTTATTTTAAATATATTTTTCTGCATTATTTAAATTATGAGTGAAAAGTCGTAACTGAATAATTTTTTAGGAATGCTTCCTAAAGCAGTTGACTCTGTCTCTCTGCAGCTTAAGTTTATTTTTGAACCATAGATCTTATAAATAAGGTAATACATACCACTTTAAATAAAAATACATTTTCATAAATATATATAAGCTACGTTTTATGTATTATGAAGCATCAAACAGGCTATATTAACAAAAAAATATATTATTATATTTTGCCAAGCAATACATATATTAATTGTTAAATTTTTTTTCTTGGGTTTATCTCAGTTTATTTTGTTCCATAGTGGTGGCAAGTTGACAAAGTATCCCCACTGAAGTTATTTGATGAAAATCGTTCTTTATCTGGTTTCAATCTGCGTCGCTTAATGTATCAACAAAATGGAGTTGATTACGTCAAACAGACCGTCCAGAAAGTGTTCAAACTATTCCAAGAAGGAAAAATCAAACCTCTATTGGACTCTACCTGGGCACTAGAAGATGTAAGTATAAGTATTTTCCATGTCATTAAATTGTTCAGTAGTTACTCATTCATTCCGTTAGGTTTGAGAGTTTAATATTTATATTTGCTTATCAAATTAACATTGAATGTTTCAATAAAATTATTCTCGCCATGTCTTATACATTTATGTAAAGGTTGAAACTACTTTGTCACTATTAAGTAGGATGACCATTCGTGTCGGACTTTACGAGCCAGTCCCAGTTTTATCAACCAATAATTCAGGAATTTCATTCGCAATTTACTGGTATTTACTCAACATTCTGAAGTGTTACACTAAAAGATGAGTTATTGTAAATACACCCATGCAGGCAAGGCAGTAGCCAGAAAATTTTTCGGAAGGAGAAAGGGACATCACCATATAACTTGCAAAATATTTACTAATTTTAATGCCATTTAACGACATGCAATAAAATGGCATGAACGTCTCAGTCCCGCAGTGTATTACTATAAAGATGGTATGGACGCCTGTGTTCTGCATTATGAGTTTGTCAGACTTCGTACTATTTATGTTTTTAAATATAGGAAAATGGTTATCAAATTCGATGGTTATATATGTCACGTCTTTTTTTACATGCTCACCTTGTGAGAACAAAATTTAGGGCTTGTCAACTATCTTGGATTGATAATTCTCCCATTTCTTAATGCACCTGTGCTATATTTTTTACGTTCTTATAGTTTCCTGGTTTGTTTAACGCCATTCGATTCCAAGTGAACAGCATGTCCTTACATAACTTCTCTTCCATTAAATGAACAATTTTGTTATTTACTATAAAAAAGTACAAAAAACGGTGCTAACTTTACGTAAAGTTAGAAAATCAAACAAAAAAAAAGTGTGAAGCGTCTCAAATTGGGAGCTATTTACGAGCTTTTAATTGACTTATTGACCAGGCACCTTTCATATGGAAAAATGGACTTCCGTCAAATTGTTTGAAATTTTGGTATGTTGTAGAAGTGGACGTTCTGACAAAAAGAATCCATGGCCTCAAACAGATTCTATGATTAGTTTTCGAGATACAGAGTGTTAAACATCGAAAATGCCGCTTTTTTAATATCCGATTTCCAATGATAGACATGCTTTATTTCCGGTTATTGGCGAAATTGTGATTTGTACATTATCTAACATAAATATTTCAAAAAACAATTGCCATAAATTTTGGTGGATTTAGAAAATACGTAACATGTGATTTTGGAAAAAAACTTTTTTTTATTACAACGTTGAAAACATAAGAAAATGTTATTGCGCAATTAATATCTTGTTAAAGTAATAATTTCTTGGATGTGTTTCATATAATATACAGTGTGAGCCATAAAGATAGCTAGAGAAGGCATATATTATTTTTTCCTATTAATGAGTCACCCTGTACGAACCATTCGTGATGCAATTTTAATAAGACATTAAACAGGTTTATGATCCGTCTCGTTATACTCAACGGGATGTTAAACTGATTGCAAAAACTGTACATATTGAAAAAATGTATTTTTTATACTACCCCGTAGTTTTAAATTCTCTCCGTCAACATTGTATGTTGTTACATTTTTACGTTAACAAATGTTCAGTGTTTAACTGAGCAGAATATTATTAAAATTGTCTGTTTTTGAGATATAGAGTGTTAAACTTCGGAAATGTCGCCATTATCGTATCAGATTTCTCATAATAGATGTGTTTTATTTCCGTTTATTGCAGAAAACTTGGTTTGTACATTGTTTTACATAAATATTGCACAAAAAAAATACTGTTAATTATTTTTTATTACAGGGTGTTTCCCATATACGTAACATGTTTTTTTAGAAAACTCATTTTTTATTATAATGTTGAATACATAAGAAGATCTAATTGCTCAGTTAATACAATGTTAAAGAAATGAGTTTTTGGCCGTGTTCATACATTATACAGTGTGAGTTGTAAATATTGCTAAAGTGGGCATCTATTATTTTTTCCATTAATGAGTAACCCTGTATAAACCATGCACCCTGAAATTTTTATATTAAATTATACAAATTTACGACTCATCACAGTAAATTCTACAGGTTTATAAAAATTGTACAAATTAAAGTATTGTAGTTTATACAGGGTTACTCATTAATGGTAAAAAATGGTATATGCCCACTATAGCTATATTTACTACTTACACTGTATAATATATGAACACGTCCAAGAACTCATTTTTTATTAATTGTGCGATTACATCATATGTATTCATGGTTGTAATAAAAAAATGAGTTTTCTTAAAAAACATGTTACATATATTGGAAACACATAATTAATGGTAATTGTTTTATTGAATATTTTTGTCAAATAATGCGAAAATTACCTTCCCTGTAATGTACGGAAATAATACAAGTCTGTTATGAGAAATCTGATAAGAAAAAGGAGACATTTCCGATGTTTAACACCCTATATCTCGAAAACTAGTCATACAATTTTAATAATATTCTGTTCAGTTAAACACTGAACATTTATTAATGTAACAATGTTATAACATACTAACTACCTTTTTTCAATATGTACAGTTTTTGCAATGAGTTTAACATCCTATTGAGTATCAAGAAACGGATCATATATCTGTTTATTGTCTTATTAAAATTGCCGTACGAATGGTTCGTACAGGGTGACTTGTTAATAGGAAAAAACAATATATGCCTTCTCTAGCTATATTTGTGGCTCACACTGTATATTATATGAAGCATATCTAAGAAATTATTACTTTCATGAGATATTAATTGTGCAAAAACATCTTATGTTTTCAACGTTGTAACAAGAAAAATGATTTTTCCAAAAACACCTGTTACGTATTTTTATAATACCTACCCTGTAATCCAACAAAATTTATGGCAATTGTTTTGTGAAATATTTATATCCAATAATGTACAAATCACAATTTCGCGACTAACCGGAAATAAAACACATCTATCATGCGAAATCTGATATTAAAAATGCGGCATTTTCGATTTTTAACACCGTGTATCTCAAAAACTAGTCATAGAATCTGTTTCGGCCCATGGACTCTCAAAATATTAACTTCTATAACATACCAAAATTTCAAACAATTTGACGGAAGTCCATTTTTCCATAAGAAAGGTGCCTGGTCCTTTGTATAAGGGGTAAAAATCAATATTCAATTTTAATTTTAAATTTAAAACCTTCTAAATTTACCTACGAATTACGAGTTCATTACTGATGTAATGCAGATGAACACCTAATTATATTCAAGGGGTGAAAACCACTCCCAAATTATGCAGTTTTTTCAAATTTAATGATTTATAAATTTTGGAAAATACCAGCATAATCTGCGATTTACGAGCTTTTCAACGGTATATTGCACGACTACTTTCAATTCCTCGAAAAGGGTGCAAACTACCCCCACATTATGTAGTTATTCAATCTTCATAATTTACACATTTTAAAACTCATTAGCATAATCATTAGCATCTATTTATGAGCTTTTCAACTAAATTCAATTTTTTTTAAAGGGGTGCAAACAACACCATAATTTCGCAGTTTTCTTACATTTGCTCATTTTTAATTGTCAAAACTACCATCCCCATTTACGATTTATGAGCTGTTCAACGGTTTCTGACCTGACTACTTTCAAATTATTGTAAGGGGTGTAAACAACCCCCAACATATGCAATATTTTCAAAATAATCTAATTTTTAATTTTCAGAACTGCTATCCTAATTTCCGATTTACGAGCTTTTCAACGGTATATTACACGACTACTTTTAAATTGTTGTAAGGAGGGCAAACAATCCCGAAATAATGCAGTTTTTTTTTAAATTTTACGATTTTCAAATCTGAATGTTCAAAACTACACTACCTACAAATCTACAATTTACGAGCTCTTCAATGGTATATTACACGACTGCTTTCAAATCATTGTTCAAAATTTTCAAATTTTTTAATCTTCAAAACAACCATGTTAATCTACGATTTACGAGGTCTTCAAGGTTATCTTACACAAATTATATATTTTTTTAATTGTGATTTTTATAAATTTGCAAAACTACCATCCTAATCTATGATTTACAAACCCTTCAGTGATATGTTACACTACTGCTTTGAGTCACTGAGATTTGCGAGCTCTTCAATGGCCACTATTAAATTATTCATAGAGATGAAACCAACCCCTAATCTACGATTTAAATGCTGGCTAACGGTGTATTACACAAATTCTTTCAAATTATTCTGAAAGATATTATGATTTTTTTTTAAATTTTGCGATTTTTAAATTTAGGAAACTGCCCAAAATAATGTATGGGGTGCAGATAACTCCCTAACTCTCTATATGTTTATTTAGTGGGTTTCAGAATCTAATAACTACCAAAAATATGGTTAAAAAATAATTCTGAAATATATTACAACGCACTGCCGCTCCCTCTCAGATACCAACCTTCGGTTTTATACTTGTTATTATTCACCCGATGTTTTAATGGTCCACGTTAGACAAAAAATAAGAATGATATTAAAATTATATTTTTTAACTTAAATTCTTTCCATCTGAAACTGAGTGAACAGATTTTAAAGAAGACGCGAGTTGAATACAAAACCAGAAGACTGATACAATTCCTCATTACATTTAATATATATTTATCCGAACAATGTATATGAACTCCGTAGTCGGTTTTCAACACATTGTTGGAAAGCTGATACAGCGTAGATAATTACATTTTCAAGTTTCCAAAATCATAAAATTAAAAAACTCCAGATTTCTAAAGAGTTTCATTGATTTAAAAAATCTATGACTTTGAGATAATTGTCATTAAGGTAGTTAGTTACCTTTCAGGTTATTTTGAAGCACTTCTGCAATGTATCATTGAAGAGCTCCTAAATCGTAGTTTTAGTTGCCAGTTTTCTAAATTCAAGAATTACAAATTTGAAAAAAAAAACTGCATAATTTTGTGGGTTATTTGCACCTCTTACAATGACTTGAAAGTACTGGTGTTATATACCATTCAAGAGTTCGTAAGTCTTAGATTAGGACTGTGTTTTGAAAATTTGAAAATCATAAAATCTGAAAAATCTGGGGTTCTTTGCACCCCTTACTATAATTTGAAAGTAGTTCCATAATATGCTGTTAAGGAGCTCGTAAATCATAGATGAGGATGGCAGGTTTGAAAATGAAAAAATCAGGAGTTTGGAAAAACTGAAAAATTTGGAGGGGGGTTATTTGCACCACTTTCAGTAATTTCAATGTAGTCGTGTAATACACCGTTGAAAAACTCATAAATCGTATAAACCATTTATTTCGAAAAAATTGCATAATTTGGGGGTGGTTTTCACCCCTTGAATATAATTAGGTGTTCACCTGTATTACACCAGTAAAGAGCTCGTAATTCGTAGATAATTTTAGCAGTTATTAAATTTAAAATTAAAATTCAATATTTTTTCGGGGATGGTTTTTACCCCTTAGACAAATTAGGAGTAGACATTCAATACGTCAATTAAAAGCTCGTAAATAGCTAATTTGAGACGCTTCACAAATTTTTTTATTTGTTTTTCTGAGATGGCGGTGCTAACTTTACGTAAAGTTAGCACCGCCAATAGTTTGCTTCATCTACATTAATTATAAAAATCACAATTTCAATAAATTTATTTTGGAGCAAATACTTTTACGACAATTACTGTTGGTTAATAATTGTTGTAATTTTTTATATTATATCGATTTTAACTCCGTTTTTCCGCATTATTAGAGAAGAGTTTTAAAATTTTCAACACTCTCTCAATGCTTTAAAGAGTAAGTAAGAGATATTTGGTCCAAGCTCAACCTCTACATAAGGTTTTCTCTCTCTATACCCTACATATTTGATGTCCATACCATTGAATGAAAAAGTACCTTAAGGTAAGGTTGTCCAAGGGCATTTTTTTAGTTTGAGGCTATTTTGTCCCTTCAGTTTGTTGTCTCCATCAATATTAAATATTTCGTTATTTCGTATAGTTTACTGCGTCTTAGCATTTTAAAATTATTCCTTGTTGAAAGGATATTTTCCTTTTAATAACTGAAGAATTTTTTTTTGTGTTTTATAATTATAAATGAGTAGTATTTTTATATTTCTTGATATAATAAACTATCATCGTTTTTTTTGTAACATAGTTAAGATTAATTGAGTCTATTGTTCTTTGTAGTGGAAAATTTTAAAATGAATTGCCTTATTTGCAATACGTCCACTAGAGACAAGATTATGTCATTTTCTGAAAAACGAGATATTTTTAAAAATTGTGAAAATGTGCTAATTTTCCGAAAAAGGAATAAATTAAAATATGACGATTTGAGTTTGAAGAAATCTTTAGCCAGGATCAAAATGTAGAAAAAAGTGAATAATGAGCCGATAATAACCACTATATTGTGATGAGAAGAATTCTAATTATTATCTAATAAAAATTCTTTGATTTTACTGATACAATTGTTTAAAATATTAATTATTTACATAATTATTTTTATCATATATATCCTCATGCATATTAACTCCAGAATAAAATTATTGAACTAGTGATTTTTATAATTAATGTAAAGGAAGCCCATGAAATAAAATTGTCTGATACTTCCGGCACTTTTAAACATGCATATCAAGATATTTTTTTAAACAAATTAAAAAAAAGTATCTACACTGTATTGGTAAAATTTTACCCGCTCTCACACCCTTTAAGTAGGTATGCTATGCCCACTTTCGGCTAAAAAAAAATAGTAAGCTTTTTTTTCTTTTAAATAAACAAATTTGCTATCGAATGCACTACAATTCGCGAAGATCTGCGATGATGGTAAAACATTTTTTTGTCTTTATAAATAATTTTTTTAACATACTTTCGGCTAAGTAAATTAACCCGTACCAAGATCATTTTGTTCGTATAATTGTCAATTATCGATTTTTATAACGGTACTTTTGATGTCACCTGCTCCCGGACTATTAGGTTTAGTTAGTGTGTAATGTCCCAAAAGCCCGGTAACACAATCCTTTAAAAAGTTTCCTTAACGTTCCAATTTATATTGAGAAATTTCCAATCTAGGAATACCACGTAGCACGAGTCTCTAGTGACGCATTTCTCTGAAGCTCTTAGACGTCGCTTTTCAATTTGGATTTAATATCTAATCATATATTGGAAGTACAGAACTAATTTTTCAAGATCTCATTCTTTTGAATGTAAAGACATAGTTTTGCACCCTACCACCAAACCTTTATTTAAACAATCAACGTCGCGTCGTTTCACAAACCAACCAGTTTGGTTTACTCATTGATGATGGCAACCAGTTTGGTTTACTCCTTGATGATGATTGATGAAGGTTTGGTTTAGGGTACAAAACTTTGTTTTTACATTTGTGACACACCATAGGTTCCACAGCATTTCCATTCTTTTGAATGTAGCTCAATTCATAGCAAGTCTCGCCTTGAAAGTAAGTTGTCTTGCATTGAAAGGTATGTAAAGACTTGAAAGGCTAGTAACTTTATTTGAATTGAAGTTGTGTAAATTAGTAGTTTAAGACAACTTCTACCAGACAACTAAAGACAACAAACCCTATGAAGTTAAAAGAAAATAATTTTAGCTAATAATTTCAATATTTACAGGTCGCTGAAGCAATGCAAAAAATGCACGACCGCAAAAATGTTGGAAAAATTATATTAGATCCAAGTCTTGAACCAAAACCAAAGCCAGCCACCCCAGCTAAGGGAAAAAATAAGGAAGACAAAAAGAAGCAGTCTTCTGAGGAGAAAAAAGACCCTGAAGAAAAGAAGGAAGAAGAAAAAAAGGAGGAAAAGAAAGATGAAACCCTTACTAATGGGGAATCTGGCGATTCTGGTAAAAACTAAACAGTTGATTATAGTTATATGAATAGAACTTTATTTGAGAAGATAGCAACAAAATATTAGTTGCTACTATAAATGTATGTTCCTTACACTTTATTGCAAAAATCTTGAATTTCTCTGAAAAAAACTCATCTGACTGTCTAAACCTTTTCAGAAGTCAACAATATAGAACATTGTTTTTACACCGTAACACAATTTTGACACTTGATCTCTATTTTTCATTTTCTGTACTGTATTTAGGAAAGTACTCAATTTTAGGCAATTTCAAAATACAAGTACTTGGCTAATTTTTAACAGGGATCTATTTGTTAATTGTTCAATGAATGCTTGAAATGAAACAATACATTACCTTTTCTAATGTGATCATATACAAATTATAACTGATTGAAATACATTTTTAAATTAGTTTGTTATCGCAAATAATTGGTTGAGTACTGATCTTAGTATAAAATTATATTAAGAAGTTTCTTTGAAAGATAAAGATAAAAGAGCTGCACTTTGTGCCTACATAATTATTGTATTTCATCACCTGCATCTAATGTTCCTCTGCCTATGAAGTAGCAATTGATGCTGTCATGTACAAAAACACATATTTATGTCTTCTAGTGTCTAAAATCCTTTCTGCAAAACTTATTCCCTCTGAGTAAAGTATTGATGGTGATGAAGCAAGATTTTTCATAGAAATACCCCGTCTCTAGGGAAGACTTCCTGATTCGCCAGTAGAATTTTCATCAGCTTAGAAGCAAATAAAGCGTTGATCATACTATTCATACACCCGATTATACTATAGATTCTATGATTTTTTATATTTGAACAGGTAACTAAAGGTTTACCACCAACTGGTACATTTGAACAGTGGAAATCGTGTGATTGTTCAGTAGCAATGAAGTCCATTCAATCCTTCCATAATTTCACAAAAATGTTGTATTTAGTACAAATTTGAAGTTAAGTTTTTGCACATTATGTGATGAAAATAAGATAAACATTTATTATTTAATTAATTTCCTCAAATTTAAATTTATGTCAGTTACTCAAAACCTTTCACAAATAATGTTTGTCTTAAACTTGAAAGTAGTTAAATGTAAGGGACATGCTTATAGTCAAATCAAAATTGACTTCTCAAATAATTTTCTTCTAAATTACTACCCTGACTTTCTTTTACTTTCCAGATTCTAAAAAAGAAAATTCAAGTTGAATTTGAGACGTCTACACGTTCATTCTTCTAAAAAATATATCATAAAATATTTTCAGCTTACATTTTATTAACTATTTTTCTTAATAATTCTTAGCAACTATATAAAGATCTCAAAGTATTAACATCATTGACCAATTCAGTCTGATCTGTAATATTCTTAAATATGTATGGTGATAGATAAGCAAAGTGTGTTAATGAGACCAATGATTTTATTTTTTTAATGTAGTATATCTTTTTATATAATTGTGAGTGAATTTTTCTATGACAAATTTTCAATTTTAAGTATTGTATTGTTGTGCAATGGTCAAGATCATTAGTTTAACTAAAAAAATATTTCGTGTGAATATCATATGTACATAATTGAAAATTTGCTGTAGAAATACTTCAGTATTTGCTCATTATTGCAATTTTAGATTTTTATTTTATTTTAGAATAATTTTATGATCATGGTGCTCTTTGAATTCCAACTGGTAGTTACAACATAGCCTATTTTCATAATTTACTTTTGCCAATTATGAAAAGATACATATCTTGTATCAGAAACAATGAAAAGTAGATAGACATTTTGATACAGAATATTTTTTCAAGCTTAGTTACACATGTATATGTAGTTCAAAAATGACAAATAACCGTAGTAAACAAAAGGTTGCTATATTTTTGCTATCTTGTTCTTTTGAACATCTGTAAAAGGCATATCAAGGTTTCTCAAAGAATCACCACAGTTTTTAAATTACCATTTAAGTACTCATTTTTGACCAGAGTGGGCTTAGCGAAATTCCAAAATATTATGCATAAACACAAGTCCTTCTGATTCAAGTGTGAGTTTAGTTTGATAATTATGTAAGTTTTAGAATATACAGTTGCTTATGAGATTATTTAATAGGATATACAATTGCATAAATGTACATTTTTTGTGAAATATATTTCTCTTGAATGGATTATCTAAACGTGAATTCCATTATGTTTTTGTTTGTTAAAAAAATTATAAATTATAACCTTACCAGTTTTAAAGCTATAATATGTTACTGCTATTAATGCTTAAATATATATTATAAAGATATGTACATGTAAGACTGATGTGTTAACGCTATTGCATATTGTTTGGATGCCTGTATAATACAATTGTATAAATGATTACGTAATTTTATTTACCTATCCTGAACCGCAAACTTATAGTCGATATTATTAGAAAGAATTTAATTTTAAAACGAGCAGGACTGTGGAAAATCTTGTACTAGTCAATTTAAAATAAAGTTTGTCATCTTAGTCGAATCCTGTAACATGGGTTCGTAAAACACCCCACTGGTCGAAAGCAATTCAATCGTGATTCATAAGTTCATCACCCCTTGGAGAAATCTTTTCAAAAATGAACAGGGCTTTGTTCAATTCTAACGATGTTGCTGTTGTTTGTCTTCTACAAACAACCCGAAAATATTTGGTTTCCAAATATTTGCCAAAATTAAAAAAAAAATGAAATTTGTGCCTTTGAATAGGGAGTCTCTTTGACTTGATTTTTGACAATATCTATTATTTGACTTATGATGTAACTAAGAGAATTTAATTTGATAATATTAAAGGGTAGCACAGAAACTTCTAAAGATCATATAATATTTGGTTTGGTGGCGTTATGTTGATGACATATTCGTTATTTGGGAACATAATCTTGATGTGTTACATGAAATACTTAACGACTTAAGCAAAAAGAACAAACTATTCAGTTTACACTAGAGCTTTACCAGAATAACAAATTATCTTTCTTAGACATTTTAATGACAAAAATACAATCGACATTTGAAACGGAAGTTTACAGAAGACCGACTCATACTAACAGGTATCTCAACTTTTACTTTAATCATCCAAATTCAGTAAAAAGAGGTATCATCAAATCTCTGTATGACAGAGCAAAAATCAACTGTTCTAACATCAATAAATTTAATGAAGGTTTATAAAAAATATAATTTCTGCCAATAATTACCCAGAAAAATCTATTAACAAAGAGTTAAACAAACCCATCAATAACAACCAACACCAAACTTCACCACGCGACTCTGACTCCCACGATAATCACATTACTACAATAACTTTAAATAAAAAGGATTGTATCGCTACTACCCCCGTGAAGTTCAATCGTTCCTAGTTGCCGATGATTAAGGAAGAAATTGCTAATGGTCATGTCCTTGTGAACAACCCAGGGTCGGGGTAGTACATAAGGTTTTTCCTTGTGATTTTAATGGGATCCTGAATCAACAATATTTTTTGCTGGCATTTTTGGCGAATGTATCTTATAAGAAAGTAGCGCCACATAAAATTCTAAAGATCACCCCTTTCAAATTCTTCCAATTTGAAAGGAACTTTACTATTATATGATCTTTAGAAGTTTCTAAGCTACCCTGTACATTATCTAATTAAATGCTCTTAGTTATGTCATAAATCAAATAGATATTGTCAAAAATTTAAATTTTTAGAATTGTGCCTTTTATCATAGTTTCTTTGCTATTGACAACGGGGTCTGACCTAAACCCCGAAACGTTTGGAAAGATGCAGTAATTTCGTGACTTGTTAGTTCTCAAAAAGGCCTTAAACACTGAAAAAATATACCACAAATATCCTACAGAAAACAATTGTTTTCAATGTTGTGGAAATGCTTTAATAATAATTTTAAAACATGAAGCACATACGTTTTAGTTCAAAATTGAAATCTACAAAATTCAAAACAGTGTCTACAATAGACGTACAGAAAAATATCTTAGGCTACGGACATTTGCGTTAGCAATTCAGTATACTTGATCACCTGTTAGAAGTAAGACACCCCCACTGGATCTCCTAAAATCATTTAGGCCTCAGAATCCTTTGCTATCATGGGAACATTTTTGTCATCATCATCCTCATCGAACAGGCCTCGCAATATTTATAACCCTAACAAAAGTTCACACAGTCTGCGAATTTAGAAGTATATTAGAAGTTCAGGGGAGTTTTGTAAGTCAACAAAAAGTGCTTAATCATTGAAAACAATTGTGAAACTATTCACAGAGACTGAGAGTGTACTAAATGTAAACCTGAAAAGACAGCCACGGTATAAATTTTCGTCTTTATTTCCACTCCAAAAATTAACAATTATTAAGACACTACTTTTGTTACAACTACAATCAGCTGATCCTTTTTTTCCTCTGTTAGTAATCTCAAATTAAACGTTATAACACGCCACTCCTTTAATTCTGATCGTGCGAACTAGAAACGTCCTCTCCGTGATAGGGATCCCGTCGATCCAAATGGACCACCTTCATCTTAGCGTTCGGATTCCGGCGAATGCGATAGAACATATTGTTGATTCTTAAACTACTTCAGATAGCCGATCCCAAGCTGGAGTGAGGTTTGGAGACGCCCTTCTCCTCTGGGATTTGAACAGCCAGACCTTAAGTCTCTCTTGGAACACTATTGAATTTGTCTTAAGATCCTAGCGTGTCTGCGATCTGAATTGGTCGACATAATCGTTAACTTCATTGGGCGGTTCTTGTGGTTAGCCAAAGACCAAATCACATGGTAGTCTCTGCTTTCTTTCGAAGAGTACTCTAACTGGAGCCAGTCCCGTGCTGTAGTGAACGGCTGATAAAGCGATTGAATAGAAGTTGTCCCAAGGTCAGTTGAATCCTTCCACCATTCCGTCGAATTCTGTATGCAAGGGTATGGTTCTCATTGTATTAACATTGTACAGATGTTTTGGAATTGTTGGCCTCAGAGTTCCGCCCTTGGTCCGGTTGAATTCATGGTTGCCTCCCGATTGGATGCGGCATATGCTTCACACCATTTACTAAACTAATTCATAGCGACGAGGATGTACTTGTTACCCCTCCCAGGCTTGGGGAATGGACCGACGACATCAATAACTATTCTTTCAAATGAGACTCCCACATTGTACTGTTACATTCTGCCCCTTCGGGGGCTTACTGGCTACACAGGTGTCACATTTCCGACACCAGGCTCAGACGTCTTCAAAGTAATTTATCTATAAAAGGCTTCCCTGATAGCTTATTAGTAAAATAAAACTCTAATGTTAATTTTGGGAGCCAAATCAGAAAATTAAATACATATTTTTATAAAAATCAAGCGAATAATGTAGCAGATAAAATAAAAAGTCTCTATGTGGAAAATAAAAGTGTATATTTTTTATAAATTTAAAAGGCTTCCTTTAAAAGATATTATGGTAAATATACGAAAATGCACTCATTCCCTGCTTGTCTGAAACTGGAATATTAGAAACCTGAAGGAGCTACGGAACCCTTGGTATGCGAGTCCAACTCGCACTTGACCAAATTATTTATTCTAGATTCCGAAAATTTTACATCCAAAATGACCTTGACCGTGACCTTAGTCATGACCTTGACCACGACCGAGTTCAAATAGATTTCTTCAAATGAGAACTGTCATTTGTTTACGGTCAAAGACAAATGAAAGTCAATGTCGTGTTTGGACGTTTAATAGTGTCCCCCGTACAGATCCAGAGTAAAAAAATGGGAGTCCTCATTTGAAAAAAACTTGGTCCTTGTCAACGTTATGAATAGAGGTCAAGGTCATTTTAGACGTAAAATTTTCCGCTCTTTCCTAATTTGGAATAAAAGATGGGGTTCTCGGTTGTAAAAATCCATTTGACCTTTGCCGTGGCCATGGTAATGTTGAAGGTCAGAGTCAAGGACATTTTGAACGTAAAATTTTCCGCCCTTTCCGAATCTAGAATAAAACATGGGGGTTCTCATTAAAAAAATGCCTGTGATATGACCGTCAAGTTGATGGTCAAGGTTTTGAAATTCAGATTTTTCAAAAAAATGCATTCCTGAAGAGTTATCCGGGTTTCCATACTTTTGGACCACCTTGTATAGTTCTGGAATCTTGTCAAAAATGTAGTAAGTTGTCATCTGAAAAATTCTCTTATACTACGTTTACGATGTTATTGTGCAAACCGAGTACTCCAGAATGTACAAAGGGTTGGTCCGTCAATTCGCGAGGCCTGAGTAAATTGCTTATTGCTTCTGTTTAGCCCAGCTGGAATTCTGCAGGCGAGCTTTGATGCTGCAACAAACCTAATAACTGTGTCACTTAATACATTTTCTAAAAAGCCCTTTTTAATTATAAAGTTGATGTTAAAAATGTAAAATCAACTAATTGGATAATATATCACTAACATCAGACTAACTCATTTCGGGATTGGACAACCCTAGTGTTGCAATCTGACAACTGACAGCTCTATCGTAAAGTTTGACATTTTTGAGGTTATCCGTACTCAGAACGTTTTGACATAGGAGCGCTATGTGTTTTTTACGGTAACTTAAAGGATTCATCTCGGCCAAAAAATGGAATTAAATCTTGATCATTTTCGTGCGATTATTTTTTACAACTGTCGACGTGGATTAAGTCAGCAAAAGTTCATGAATGAACTTAATTTAATGTTTGGCGATTAATCTCCATCAAGGACCACTGTTTATCGATGGTATCGTGAATTCAATCGAGGTCGTAGTTCACTCCAAGACGAATTTCGTGAAGGTCGTCCAAGAACAGTTGTTGTTCCGGAAACCATTGATGCTGTGCGCGAACTGATATTGCAAGATCGTCATGTGACCTATCGTGAGATTGAGTCAATCTTACACATTAGTGGGACCAGCATACATTCAATATTGCATAAACATTTGAATGTCAAAAAAAATTGTTCGCGTTGGATCCCACACAATATGTCAATCGTTCAAAAAAAGGCTCGTGTCGATTGGTCGAAAGAAAAGCTCAAAAAATACGATCGCGGTGCTTCAAAACACGTTTATGACATAGTGACAGGTGATGAATCGTGGATTTACGCGTATGAGCCCGATAGTAAGCAGCAGTCGACTGTATGGGTGTTTCTAGATGAGCTGAATCCAACAAAAGTTGTTCGCGCACGAAGCACTTCCAAGCAAATGATTGCCTGTTTTTTCGGAAAAACTGGACATGTCGCAACCGTACCACTAGAACAACGCAGAACAGTCAATTCTGAGTGGTACATAACCATTTGTTTGCCAGTTGTCTTCCAAGAAATGAGGAAAACCAACCGCCGAAGACGGATCACTCTTTACCACGACAATGCAAGCTCTCACACATCGGCTCAAAAACTGCATTTTTGACCACTCAAAACATCGATTTGATGAGTCATCCGCCGTATAGTCCTGACTTGTCACCAAATGACTTCTTTTTATTCCCGTACATAAAAAACAAACAGAGGTCAACGTTTTTCGACACCTGAAGAAGCGGTTGCTGCGTTCAGAATGCATGTTCTGGAGATACCTCAATCAGAGTGGAAAAAGTGCTTCGACAATTTGTTCAAACGCATGCAAAAATGTATAGATCTTCATGGGGAATATTTTGAAAAACAATAAAGCGATTTTCGATGATTAATATTTGTTTTTGTTCTCTAATCCGGAAATATAAAAGGCAGCCCTCGTAATACCCTTACTAGCGGGCTAACTAGAAAGTGTGGTAATTTTTAAGGATGCATTTGTCCTATTAGTTTAAATGTTAAAATTTACACAAAATAAAAAAGCAGTTCAAAAACTTTTACAGAAATTCTTTTGTTAAACTTTCAAACAGAAAAAACTAGGAGTCGATTGTTCATTTCACATTAAAGTATTTAGTCTTGGGGAATAAACAAATAATTTAGTCATTTAAATTGTTTCAAAGATCTCAGCTGATGACAAGTTCAGTTTGAATTTATGTTAGAAATGTTTGGAAAATGTTAAATCGTTTAATATTTTCAACAATAAGTATTTTCCAATTTGGATAAAATCATATTATTCTACAGGTTAAATTAATGAAAATTCCCTACGTTTCAATTAGTCATTAAAAATAATGACTATAAAATACCTTGATGTGGTATGGTCATTTTTATCGCAGAAACATATAAAGTAGTAACGATTATTATCAAAATCTTGCTGGAGTAAGACGTGTTATTTAGTGTTATCAAAGCGAACGTAACTGTTTTAACAAGATTTGTGACATTTGGAGACAAATAGCTACATGGATTGCACTATATTCCAATATTTGTTAAACAGAAAATAATTCTATAAGATTGACAGACTTATTGTGAACTACTCATATAGCATGAAATTTTCATGTCCTATTTGAAATATTTGTACGTCTACAACAAAATCTCTTTAATATTTCCCTGTGACCTCTATAAATTCTTTGGTATTTGGTCGAAATACAAAAGATATTCGGTCACGTACCTTTGGAGTAAAGAGCCGACCAAATTCAAGAACTTCAGCAAAAACAGCAATCCAACGCTGACCTAGTTGAGAAGATCCAATCCGAAATGGGAAGAGCTCTTCTAGAACAATGAAATAGATCCACATACTAGACTAATTCTTCCCAAACTAAGATCTTCAAAGAAACTGAGAGGCTATGAAATAAGTTTATCTTGCCTATGTTTTAAGTGCTAATGAGTTAGAGTCGCTACACACGAAAAATCTGCAGAACAATAGGGACTTCGTTAAGACCAAAGCAAGACCAGCCCCAATTTAGCAAAGCCCGCAAATACCACCTTGACAAAGAAAGCTTGAAGAGAACATCAGTTCTCTTTGAAAAGAAACCGGAAGAGTGACCGAGTACCAACATGGGGACAAGAACAACAAAAAAGAGACTTGTCAAGATTATCATGGACAACAACCGAATACACTCTCAATGGGACGGACAACGCATCTATCTCAGCAGTGTCTTGGCAGTCGCGACAAAAGATATCGGTATTCTCAAGTCAATTAAGAGGGTACAAAGCTAACCAACTAAAACTGGAGAATGCACTATTCTAACCAATCAGAAAAGGAGTTTTATAGAAAAGTTAACGTCAATAATAATCTTTTCCACAATTATGTAGTAAAATGTAGTATTCTGGAAAGCACAGCTATCCACAAAATGTTCTCTTAACTCCAGGGTCATGTTACCATCTGTTACAACAGAAGAAAAAACTTCCAATATAATAAAGAATCTCCATAACTGGAAAACGCCAGGACCGGTGTACAGAAATACTAGATAAAGAAGGTATACGCCACGCACGAAACAATAACGGCCCTTATTAATGACAACTATCTATCCACATAAGCCGCCTAATTTCCTTATAGATTGTGTTCCATACCTGTTACCAAAGGACAACTTGTACATTCGACCCAGCAGTGTACATCCCAATTTTATACAAACGTATTAGTTCGTGCATTAATCATTGTCATTTCAGACACTGTGAGCTGAACAAAATAATTTCTGAATATATCTATCTAAACGTATGTAAACGACACTTATTTTATTTTCTTTGACATTCATGTGTTTTTTGGTGGTTTTTGGGCAGATTTTTATTTTCAAATTTATATTAACAAATAGTTAAGATTTATGTCATCTCTTGAAGAAGTAGTGATTTCATTTGGAGGTCTTAGGAGTATTTCTAGAAAATCGTCTTGCAGTTCTGGAGATTGTTGATTGTAAAAACGAGTTTTTTACCATACACCAGAAAAAAGAAAAGTTAACAATTTTTGGATATTTTTGTGCCATAGGCGGAGTAATAAATTTTAAACTGGGATCTTTGTATTGAAATGGCATATATTTGTGGATAGTGTGAAAAGAATATACATGCAAGTGCAATTTTCTGCAATGGAGCTTGTGCATTATCGTTCCATACATCTTGTGTTGGGTTAGAAAAGATTGATGTGCAGCATTTTTTAAGAGAGGAAAAAAACCCAATGGAAAGAAATGTTATGGTACAAAATGCAATCCTGAGCAACATGCTTTAAGCGAACAGCCAGGGATTGAGAGTATGATTGAAAAATTGTTTATAAAACATTTTACTTCTTTTAAAAATGATGTAATGAAATGTATAGATAATTGCACAGCTGTTTTGGAAGAATTGAAATTGAGAATAGCAACACTAGAGGCACAAAACAAGAGTGTGTTTGTTACCAAATAGAAGAAGTCACTGGTACCCACTGCTGGTTTATCTTCGAGATGAAGGACCTTCCCTACCACTGGATCTTGCTCCCTTCCCTTCTGGAACTGGCCGTACTTTTTGGCAAACACCTTGGCTCTTCCTCTGGACATCCGGAGATCTCGAGCCACACAATGAGCATATTCTATGGGCACCTCAACAGGTTTCGGGGTTCCTCTCTGGTTACGTCGTGCTGCACTTTCCGCCCACCAGAGTACAGTGCCATGAACTTTTCGAATGTTATCTCGTCAGCGGGTGGTTGGATGCTGCGAACTTGGGCTTGGTCAACTTCGCCGCCATGACTTCCGACATAAGGGGCTAACCTGTTGAAATGTAACAGCTTTAGTTTTCCTCGATATAGCTTCCTTATTCTGTAGATAACATCGTTGATCTTCTTTAGAATTTGGTAAGGCCCCTGCCAAGATCTCTGTGTAGCTTGTGCGAATAACCACGACGATGACGGGTTATACAACCAAACAAGATCATCAACTTGGAATTCCCCGTCCCTGGCTTTGATGTCATAGGCTTCCTTCATTCGGGCACTGACATTATCTATATTTAACCGGACTCGTTGGTGGATGTCGTCCATCTTTTGACGTAACTGCCTAACATAGTCTTCACCTGCAGCCTCTTCTCCTGGGGGACATTCAAACTTCAAATCGCATGGTAGTCGTAATTCTCGTCCCATAATAACACTTGCCGGGGTCTGACCAGTGGACTCGTGCACAGATGAACGATATGCCATTAGAAACAAGTGAAGATACTGGTCCCAGTCTCTTTGGTGGTCAGAGACTACCTTTGACAAATGGCGGTTAATAGTCCTATTTATCCGTTCTACCATACCGTCGGATTGAGGGTGTAATGCTCTGGTCCGTGTTTTATTGATCTTCAAGAGTTTGCAGAGTCTTGGAAAAGAGTAGATTCGAAATTTTTACCTTGGTCTGAGTGCAACTCCAAGGGAACACTAAAACTGATACATTCCTTGAAAAGGACATCAGCAACGGTCAATGCTTCTTGATTTGCAAGGCATAAGCTTCTGCCCATTTACTGAAATAGTCCATCACTACTTATGCACTACATGTACTTATTTACCGGAGTCAGATTCAAGAAATGGACAGGCAACATCAATGGGTACTCTTTCGAATGGACTGCCCACGTTATATTGCCTCATGGGGGCTTTTGCTTCCTGAGGCCCATTACTTGCTGCACAAACCGTACTTTTCCCGCACCAATCCTTAACATCTACTTCGCAGTTTACCCAATAGAAGGTTTGAGAATTTTCTAGTAATTTATCTTCTAAAGCCTCTTTCAAGTTTTTAGAATTTTCTTGCAATTTGTCTTCTAGGGTTTGCGAATTTTCATGTAATTTCTGTAGCTTATCTTCTATTTTTTTAATAGCTTACTCATGTCTCCATTACCAGAAACTTCAAACAAATAAGTATAGAGATCGTTACCTTCATTTATTAGAGCATCTCGTAGCCGTTGTATTAATTCACTTTTCTTCCCACTAATTTCTAAATCCCTTTCTTCAAGTTCTTCTTTAAGTCCGTTACTTTCAATTGACCCAAAGTCACCGCTTTAAACATTGTAAGTCCATTTATTTTTCACTTTTAAAGTTCCACACCTGTCACCACTGTAATGTTTTTATTTTCACAATCCGGTTCTGACCAGTTCTTGAATTTATTTAAAAACACAGTCCAACTCACTCTAACTTATTCCACTACTTTAACACAATTTATATTCACAGAACTATTTACAATTTGTCTCTACTTAACTATATGGCAGTCGAATGCTGAATGAATGCTTCCTCAGCTCTACGTATTTATATATTTCTTCTCGGAATTCTCCAGAACGTCAAATAGCCGCCGGGACTAGACTAGATTCTTCGAGAAATACAACAAAGCAAACCGCCGAACTCGATGCGCCAGATTAACAACATTTCGGATTCTCAGATATATCGGAGGAATGCCGCTTCCACGAATTATCGGATGAATGCCAATTGCACCAGATATCGGATGAATGCCGATTGCACCAGATATTGGATGAATTCCCGTCACAATATATTACGTTGTGATTCTTCATCGTCACACTGGTCGAGTCATCCTTTATATTCGACTAGATGTGGCATATTCTATATTCAAGACATAATAATAGAGGTCAATGTATGGTGTAAACTATTGAAGACAAACTACGAGGGATCAAGCATAATTATTGGGTTTTTATACCATTCGCCTAGTTCGTGTGATGCTGTGGTTTTGCAAGAATTGGAAGCATTTCTGAAGATGTCTTTTGTGGTAACTTTAAATGTATTCTTTTGGGTGATTTTAACATTATTTTGTAAATAATTTTTATACTAATAATGAGAAAGGGTTATTTAATACGTATGGAATTACACAGAATGTTAATATATATACTCGAATAACTAATACTAGTAGGACTTTAGTAGATTATGTGTTGTCAAATTTTCAAATAAGCGATGTTGTGGTGCATGATCTGCCAAAAATTACTGATCAGTGATATCTGTGAATTTCAATGTCAGTATTAATAGTGAAAGCAACATTATTCAGGAAGTTTAGGAAAATTAATTTTGATAACTTGCATTCAATTAATTTAAGCCTTATTGAATGTAATTATGCTCTTCAAGCAACTTATATTAATGTTATTTATGAAAATTTATTATTATAGCTCTAGTGAAAGCTGAAAACAGAATCTGTTTTCAGATTTTCTGCTTTGAAAATGCCAAATGCGATTTTGGCAGAACGTCAGGTAAAATGTTCTTTTCAGAGCACAAATCGAGAAACGGATGTACACCGGATACAACAAAGAAAATAAAATTGTTCCATCCGTGAAGGACTACAATCTAACACACAGATATATATATATATATATATATATATATATATATATATATATATATGTTATATCCGTCATAAACCACACTTAGAATATTTACACCATAGCAACAATATAATAATCATTTCTCATAAATATCGTTATTACATCTCATATTTCACGATATAGCAATTCCCACGGACAACGCTCGGCTTCCTCGCACATGTAATTTGCTGATGCTTAGCTTGCAAAACCAAGATTATAAATTCACATGCGACAACAGCGAGCGTCATTAAGTGTAATAATATAAAAGTCGGCGCAGTCAGTAGGATTGTTCCAACACGGCAAGAACACGAAAAATTCTCACTAGTCGTGGTGGTTTCTAAATCTTTGTGGAACAACGACCTTCGGGCTGGAGACACAACTGCGAGTAAATCAGCACCAGGAATAAGCCAGGCTAACCAGTGCGGTCCTCACAGAACAGTCCATGCCGAGATTTATAATGTAAGAATCACGTTTAATTTACACTTAATCACTATTTTTATTTTTTATTTTTGATCGAACATTTCTATCATCAACGACAATTTATTTTAACATATTTATTTTTGTACTGATTTATTGATTTTTGATTTCCTTTTTAACTAATTTACCATTTCCCTACACTATATATCGATAAAATATTTCGCAATATATTAACAAGGTTTTAAATATTTTTCACAACAAATTATTATTATCCCTTTTTGGTAACATTTTATATACTTTAATCTGATTAGAATTCTCATTCTGCTATTGCTATTGTTTTTGTGTCATTAAATTTTCTAAGATTGTGCAATAACCGTATTCTTAATACAAAATGGCAACGACTAGACAAGGTAGAACCTTACAAAATTTCAGAGATATTTGCGACTATTCCTGAATACGACGGGAATCCCATTTTCCTTAACACTTTTATTAGCTCTTGCACAACAGCACACAACATGGCTGTTGCTAATCAAACAGCCTTATTAATCCTTCACATAAAAAACAAGTTGAGAGGCCGTGCCGCCGAACTTGTAAATTCCCGGAACCCATCAACTTGGGACGACATCAAAACGCTCCTTGAAACACACTTTGGTGATTCACGCGATTTGTCTGCATTAATTCAAGATCTTCAGAGAATGCGGCAACTTCCCAATGAGTCCCCATTAACTTTCGCAGCCCGCCTTCAAACACTCGAAGCCAAAATGCACGCGGCTGTCAATAAACAAAACATAACTACAAAAGAAAAAACACACAAATTTCTCTCATTGACTCTATGGCTCTGAACAGCCTTTTAACAGGTCTCGAGCCGAAAATAGGGTAAATTATACGTGCCAGCAACCCTGACGACATTATAACTGCTGTTTCTAGGATAAAACTGGAGATACAACTGTGTCATTTAGAAAACCAAAAGTTTCAAGTGACACGTAACCAACAACAATAAAAACGACCAAACGCTACAACTTTTATAAAGCAATGCTCGTTTTGCAAACGAACAGGGCATTTGTTTAACGAATGCTTAACTAGACAAAGGCAACAGCAGCCAAACTCGAATTTTAACAATAATAATTTCCAACAATTTCGACCTAATCAATTTTCTCAGCCCGCAAACCAAATGACACCCAACTTTGACCAGAATAGACAAGAATTTCAACAAAATCGACCCTCAACTAGCGGACAAAATCAAGGTCCTAACAACTTTCGACCCAATCCAAACTTTTACACAAATCAGCAACAAAGGGCCCATCACTTTAACCAGTCAGATTTTTATAACCCTCCCAATTACACAAATGTCCAGTCCAACAATTTCTATGACTCTCATTACCCTCAACAAGATGAATACTCACATTTGGATACTGAACCACAAAGTAACGATCTATATTACTCTCAGGTTCACAATTATGAAAATTACGATAATTATGAAAATGTTTATCCTGAATTCTGCTTTGATATACCCGATAATTCTCAGCGAAATTTTCAAACGGCTCTCACCGTAGACAAACCACCGGACACTCAAATCCTCAACCTCCAGTCCCTCGAGACAATGAATTTCAACGGCAGCTTCAATCCAAACATCTACTTCCCGGAAAAGGCTTTCCTATAAGCCCCGCACTCAAAGAACCTCTTTTACATCAATGACGCTTCTAACACTTACAAATTGTTAATCGACACAGGAGCACGCTTATCAATCTTCAAGCCCAAAACTTGTGAAAAATTCCCAAACCGATCTCCTGAAAACGTTGTGATACAAGGTATCACTAACCAAAAAAATTCTCATAAACGAATCGACTTTAGTCCCGTTCAATCTAACATATCCACACAAAGTCTACATATGCGATCTAGACATCGAATTCGATGGCCTATTAGGATCCGATTTCCTGGAGCATTATAACTGTGTAATAGACTTTAATAATTTCAAAACCATCCCGCTCATGAAAGTTACTGACGAGACATTATCAACCGACAGACAACTACAGATAAACAACCAAACGATTTCAAATACCATCAGTATCGAACCGCGGACAGAACGCATTTATAAACTTAACTGCGATTTACGAAATACGGAGGCCATTCTAACTTCCACCGTAATATAAAACGTAAGATTACCAAACGCTTTAGTCTAGGTTAATGACAAGGGTGAATTTTTCACTACTATTTTAAATGCAAATGCTAGTCCAAAAATTATAAATTTTAACAAAATCCAATTAGAACCCATTCAGAATCTTTCTATTAACCACTGCGAACAAATCTCTTTCGGAAACAACTCTAACATAGACAGACTAACAGAAATTCACAAATAACTTCGACTCGAACATCTCAAAGAAGAAGAGGCAGAATTAATTCAACTATTTAGAAGGAGACAATCTTAGCTTCACTAAGGAAATAAAACACTCTATTGATACAAATAACTCGAAACCCATATTCACCAAATCCTATCGCTACCCCCAAATCCATAAGGAAGAAGTTCGAACCCAAGTCTCAAAAATGTTAGAACAAGGTATCATTCGCCCTTAAAATTCTCTTTGGTCTTCCCCTGTGTGGGTTGTCCCAAAAAAACAAGAGGCATCCGGTAAACAAAAGTGGCGTGTAGTCATGGACTACCGTAAACTTAGTGAACTCACAGTAGACGATAAGTATCCCTTACCTAACATATCGGACTTACTGGACCAACTTGGCAAATGCCAATACTTTACTACACTAGATCTTGCTTCTGGCTTTCACCAGATCGAAATTGAATCAAAGGACATTCAAAAAACCGCTTTCACTGTAGAGAACGGTCATTTTGAATTCGTTCACATGCCTTTCGGTTTGAAGAACGCTCCCTCAACCTTTCAAAGGGTGATGGACAACATTCTCATCGGAATCCAGAACGAGAGATGCTTGGACTGACTGAAGTATTCAAACGACTTAGGAAGGCAAATCTTAAGATTCAGCCTGATAAATGCGAATTTCTCCGCAAAGAGGTCGCATATTTAGGACACCTCATTACAAAGGACGGAGTAAAACCGAACCCGTCCAAAGTCGAATGTATACTTAACTTCCCTCAACCGCAGAACCAGAAAGACATTAAATCTTTTCTTGGTCTGGCTGGCTACTATCGTCGATTTATACCAAACTTCGCCAAAATATCCAAACCTCTCACAAAACTGCTCGAAAAAGACGTTTGATTTCATTTTAATTCAGACTGTGTTGACTCCTTTATCAAATTAAAACAAGCTCTCACGTCCACTCCGATCTTGATCTATCCCGACTTCAACGAACCTTTTCTTCTAACTACAGACGCTAGTGCTTTCGCAATCGGCGCTGTACTTTCGCAGAGACCAATAGGCAAAGACCTGCCCATTGGATATGCCTCTAGAACTCTCTGCAAAGCAGAGACTAGATACTCCACCATAGAGCGCGAACTTTTGGTCATCGTCTGGGCTGTCAAACACTTTCGTCCGATAATTTTTGGCCGCAAGTTTAAACTCCAGACCGATCACCGCCCGTTAACGTGGCTCTTTTCTATTAAAGATCCGGGTAGTCGACTTGCGAGATGGTGCCTCAAACTTAAGGAATATGACTATGAAATCATATACAAGCCAGGAAAAGTTAACAAAAATGCCGACGCCCTTTCGCGCATTAAAATAACTCACTTCAATGAATGCATCAATTTCCAGTCAACCAACAATCTTCAATACTTTTCAATAAACCCCTTAACGAAAACGATGACACCGACTCAGACGAACCTGAAACAAATAACGACGATTACCTAATATTTACCGAATTTCGAACGTTCGTGGAACGTTACAAAACAGTTTCACTCATTGACTACAGTAAGATACAATACTCTAACTGCCAACTTCTTGACAGAGAAAATGAAAACATCCTAGTTTTCTTTCAAACCGACAATCTTAAAGACTTTCACCACCAAATCTTGAAAGAAATCTTTGAAGAAAATGCCGACTTCGAACAATATAAAATTAACGTATTCTCCAGCAAAAGTGTTAGAAAAAGACGGTATTATATTACACACTTACCATCTAATCCTGAAACCGTAAACGAGATTCTATTTGCTTCAATATTTAAAAGCAAAAATGTACTAACCGAATCAGAACTCTGTTGCGTTGAGAATAACTTGGAATTACCTATTTTAGAAATGCTTTCGTTTATCTTTGCAGAATTAAACGTAAAATGGAAAGTTTGTCAAAACATAACTCAAACTATCGAAAAAGATCAAGTGCCAATAATTCTTGAACAGTTTCATAACGGAAAAACCAACACACATAGGGGTATTAATGAAACAATTAGGCGAATTAGGGAATTATATAATTGGCAGGGTCTTACAAAAGATGTTGACAATTATATTAAGAACTGTCGAATATGTCAAACAGCTAAAACATTTCGCAAAAACCTTGATAGCCCTCTGGTAATTACTGAAACTCCAAGAACTCCATTCGAAAGACTTAACATCCTCGAAGTCCCGAATAAAAACGATGCCTTGACCATACGAGACGAGTTAACCAAATTTTCCCAAGCATACCCAATCACCGACAAGTCTGCTAAAACAGTAGTCAATACGCTTCTCTTATTTTTCCAACATTTCAGAACACCTATTAGAATACACTGTGACTATGGTCGAGAATACTTAAACATCTTTGTAAACTTTTCGACATTAAACTTTCATATTCAAGTGTTGGACACCCGCAATCCAATGGATCATTAGAACGGTTTCACTCTACTCTTCTAGATATGTTACGAATTCATAAAGCAGAACACCCCGCTGAACACCCCTTTAACATTTTGCCCTATGCGGTAATCCCATATAATAACTCTGCCAATAAGACACATGGGTTCACACCCTATGAACTTATCTTCGGCCATACTTCCAGCAGACCCCCAGAGACTTTATACAACGAAAAAGACCTGATAACAAAATACATTAGAGACCTCAATAATAGAATTTCCCATTACTATAAGATCGCCCGTGAAAAGACAGAACAACAGAAACAAAAAGCCAAAGTCCGATTTGACAAACACGTTTCCGGAAATCCTCCTAATTACCAAGTAGGTGATAAAGTGTACACAAGAGAATCTCAATTTAAAGACAAACTACAGAACAAGTTTAACGGACCTTTCGAAATACTAGAAATCCATAAAAATTCAGCAACTCTATTAAACCCCCGAACTAACCAAAATACGAAAGTAAACTTTGATCGCATGAAACCATTCATAGAAGACTAATTTGTTTACAGGGTCCTCCTGCTGTTCGGATCAGCAACATCCCAGTTCGAAATAAAAACCATAAATAACACAATAGGAATTGACTATCACGAGGAAGCACGAATTGACGTTTCAAATTACAAATGGACACTTTTAGTCCATAAAAACCTTTCAGCTCTTGAACAAGTCTTCACTACTAATAACAGACTCCTTGACACATTAACAAGATCTATGTCTTATAACCTCAACTCAATGAACCTATTCCGTGCCGACGTCCAAACTCACTTAACACTTAACAACACTTAACGCTTAACCAAATTTCGAAATCCATAAATAACAAATTTAGCGAAATTTATATGGATACCAGGAGATATAAACGCGGATTAATAGATGGTGCCGGTACAATCTTCAAGGCAATAACTGGCAACCTAGATGCCGCTGATGGGGAATATTTCACAAACAGTATCAACAGATTAAATCAGGGACAACTTCAAGTTGAAAATCTTTTGAAAAATCAAATTAGCGTAACAACTTCATTGATAAAAAACTTTAACAATACTATACAACAAATCCAACTTGTCGAAAAAGCGTTCAATGAAAATATTCGGAAAATTGAAAATACTATACGTAAACTAAGCGATAAAATGACCTACGTGGAAGCCAAACTTTCATTTTTAGAAATGTCTGAAAGACTTATCGAAAACTACTTATTCTTAGAAGATAGCTTAAACGACGTGTTAAACTCAGTTACATTCGCCCGTTTAAAAATTATTCACACTTCTATTTTAACCCCCGAACAGTTCATAACCGCCCTACAGGAAATATCGCAACAAAACCTCGTAAAGAATAATTTGCCTCTACCTGTTAAATATTCGAGTATTGCGCGATATTTATAAATCACTGAATTGGAGGCTTTTCAAACAGACTCAGACCTTGTTTTTATATTAAGAATACCTTTAATCGAACAACAATCATTTACTGCTTTCCGTCTATATCCTATTCCCGTCTACGATGATAGAACTGGCTGGCATCATGTACTGTCATTTACCCAAAATTATATTGCCAAAAACGATGATTCTCTGCTGTATATCCCCATTAAAGACTTAAGTGAGTGCAAACCATTAACGATCCGGAAGAAAATGTGTTCAGAAATTTATGCGTACCCAATAGACTCGAGTGCTTTGTGTGA
This sequence comes from Octodonta nipae, assembly GCA_034190945.1. Taxonomy (NCBI): domain Eukaryota; kingdom Metazoa; phylum Arthropoda; class Insecta; order Coleoptera; family Chrysomelidae; genus Octodonta; species Octodonta nipae. Next base: position 79,614,241 of record CM067219.1, read on the forward strand.
AGCCCAACACCTCAAAAACTTTAAAACCGTACCAGATAATTGTAAAAGTGCAGTGACACTCGCCCAAGGCTACCATGTTCAAAAGTTAGAAACCAACGTATGGTTAGTCATGGTTGCGGAACCTCTCCGCATCACAATCAGTTGTCCAAATATTAGTGACTTTAACAATTACGAACAATTCCTTGTTAAAATTACCCATCAACATAATAGACAATTACCAGCCAGTTGTCATCCCTTTCAATTGATGTGACACAATTTCAGAGACAATCCAAGTCCCAGAGCTGAAATCATTAAAGCTCAATGACTTAAATGTGGATGAATTAAACATCGCCAATAATAAGTTGAACGAGTATTCGAAAGAGTTGGACGAACTCATTAACCAACCATTCGTCAACAAACATATTTCGTGGTTTACATATGCCACGATAATTTCCATAGTTATTATTATCGCTGCCTACGTGCTCAAAACGTTTTGGACCAATGGTCACACAGCCCAGAAGGACGAAAACCCTACGAAGTCATCACAAAGTAGACTGTCTAGACTTTTACTAAAGATAAGACCTATCCTAGAGGGAAAACTACCGAAGATATCGAACTTCAAGTAAATAAATAATTTTGTACATTTTGATTATTACGTTTTCTCTTTTACCATTTTCATTATTTTATGTAACAATGTGTATGAAAATTTATTACTTTATCTTTAGATTATTAATTTTATTATTTTAATTACCTCATGTTTCATATTCCTTTCGAAATTTGTATTAGCTTAAGATTTTTCTTCCTGATTTGCTTTTGTAATTTATGCGAAAAAAGTTCCTGTAACACAGCAACTTTTTGTTGGTAAGGGGAGTTGTTATATCCGTCATAAACCACACTTAGAATATTTACACCATAGCAACAATATAATAATCATTTCTCATAAATATCGTATTACATCTCATATTTCACGATATAGCAATTCCAACGGACAACGCTCGGCTTCCTCGCACGTGTAATCTACTGATGCTTAGCTTGCAAAACCAAGATTATAAATTCACATGCGACGACAGCGAGCCTCATTTTCAAGTTTTTAATTTTGTAATTCAAATAAAAAGTTTTTTTTAAAAAGTTAATTGTGTATATATATATATATATATATATATATATATATATATATATATATATATATATATATATATATATATATATATATATATATATATATATATATATATATTTGTTTTTAAGTTTTCGCGGGCACTAAATGTTTTAGGTGGTTTCCGGGAATTCATCCGCGTAGTTGATAACTGATCCCTGCCGGGATCGATGGTAAAATGACGACGTTTCGGCAGAGTCACATCTGCCCTCTTCAGGTCGTTTCGCATAATTCTCGTAGCCTTCTGCTTTCGCTTCTAGTTACTCGAATACAAAGATTTTCTGAAGCGAGCGCGCTGTTATATAGTCGCGGCTCGGCGCCTTTCGGTTGACACCGTGAACGGCTGCGTGTGATTAGCCCTTGGCGCTCAGTGGGCACGGCTCCATCCTGCTGATTTGTTATTTCCGGTTGAGTTGTTATTGGACGGGTCCGGGCCGGTACGGTGTTTAATAGGATTTTCCAACAATTCGATAAGTTCTGAATTTCATTGCGTGCGTTTAGACTGTGAGATCTCTTTGCTATTTCAATTGCCTCTCTTACGAGTCTTGATTTCGGGTGTTCTATATTTGCCAGTACTCTGGTGTTCTCAAAGTCTATTCGGTGTGACATCGTGGTGGCTTGTTCCGCAATGGATGTTGTTTTTTCCTGTGTTCATCACGTCTAGCTTGAATTCTTCTGTTAGTTTGCCCCACATAGGTTTTATGACAGTCTGCACATGGAATCTCGTACACTCCCTGTTGTTCTAAAGGGATCCTCGTCTTCGGAGTCCTCAACACCGTGCTTATTTTTCTGTCTGTATTGAAAATAGTATCGATATTGTGTCTCCGTAGAATTCTTGCAATACTGTCCGTGGTCCCCTTGACATACGGTAAATAAGCCTTGGTTATTGGTGTCTCATGCTCCTCGTCTGTTTGTCTCGGTTTTGACTTTAGGGCTCTTTGTATATTTCGGTCTGTAAATCCGTTTTGTCTCAGAGCTGTTTTTAAACTGTCCATTTCCTGTTTGATGTTATCCTGGTCAGCTAGCCTTTGTGATCTAGTTACTAAAGTCTTGACGACGGCTTGTAGTTGGGCTGGGTGGTGATGAGAATTAGCATGAAGGTATCTGTTGGTGTGAGTTGCTTTCCTATATACTGCATGGCCAAGGGTTCCATCTTGCTTCCTATTTATGAGAACATCAAGGAATGGCAGTTGATTGTTGGCTTCAACCTCTATGGTAAATTTTATTTTGTGATGGATGCCATTAAGGTGATCTAAAAAAGTATTGAGGTGTTCCCTCCCATGAGGCCAAATCACAAATGTATCATCCACATATCGCAACCACAAACTGGGTTTAAGAGTTGTTGTTCTTAGTGCCAACTCCTCAAAGTTCTCCATAAAAAGGTTCGCTATAACTGGTGAGAGTGGCGATCCCATTGGAGCTCCTTCCACTTGTTTGTATCGTTGGTTCTCGTAAACAAAATAGGTGTTCATCAGACAGTGCCTTGTTAAGTCTGTTAAGGTGTTGAGGTGGTTTGTATTTTTCTATTATGATATCCAAGGCTTCGTCGTTAGGGATGTTGGTGAAAAGGGACACTACGTCAAAACTTACAAGAAGACACTCTGGTTGTAAGACCGTTTTTCTAAGAATTTCGATGAAATGTGTCGAATTTTTTACATATGAGTCTGCCCCCTCTGCAAACGGTTGAAGTTGTTGGGCTAGGTATTTGGCTAGGTGTTGTGTTGGGGATCCAATTGAGCTTACTATTGGCCTCAAAGGTGCACCTTCTTTATGTACTTTTGGCAACCCATAGAATTTCGGACATCTCGATGACTTTTCACGCGGAATGAGTTGCAGTTGGAGATTTTTGTCGATCCTACTTACTTGTATTTTGGCCTTGGTTGTTTTCTCTAGATAAGTTGTTGGGTCAGTAGTAATTTGTTTATATGCTGGATCTTGTAGCAATATTTGAATTTTGTTTGAATAATCCGCTGTATCTAAAATTACAGTCGCATTTCCTTTATCAGCAGGTAGAATGACAATGTCCTTGTTGAGGCGCAGTTGTTTCAAGGCCTCATTTTCTTCTATAGATAGGTTCCTTTTGGGTGGTTTAGACTTTCTTAGAACATGTGACACATCTTGTCTAATTATTTCAGCGGTGTTCGCATCTAATTTTGAAACTGGTGTTTCCACGCCACATTTCATCGAAATTCTTAGAAAAACGGTCTTACAGTCAGAGTGTCTTTTTGAAAGTTTTGACGTAGTGTCCCTTTTCACCAACATCCCTATCGACGAAGCCTTGGATATCATAATAGAAAAATACAAACCACCTCAACACCTTGTAGACTTAACAAGGCACTGTCTGATGACCACCTATTTTGTTTACGAGAACCAACGATACAAACAAGTGGAAGGAGCTCCAATGGGATCGCCACTCTCACCAGTTATAGCGAACCTTTTTATGGAGAACTTTGAGGAGTTGGCACTAAAAACAATAACTCTTAAACCCAGTTTGTGGTTGCGATATGTGGATGATACATTTGTGATTTGGCCTCATGGGAGGGAACACCTCAATACTTTTTTAGACCACCTTAATGGCATCCATCACAAAATAAAATTTACCATGGAGGTTGAAGCCAACAATCAACTGCCATTCCTTGATGTTCTCATAAATAGGAAGCAAGATGGAACCCTTGACCATGCAGTATATAGGAAAGCAACTCACAACAACAGATACCTTCATGCTAATTTTCATCACCACCCAGCCCAACTACAAGCCGTCGTCAAGACTTTAGTAACCAGATCACAAAGGCTAGCTGACCAGGATAACATCAAACAGGAAATGGACAGTTTAAAAACAGCTCTGAGACAAAACGGATTTACAGACCGAAATATACAAAGAGCCCTAAAGTCAAAACCGAGACAAACAGACGAGGAGCATGAGACACCAATAACCAAGGCTGTAAGAAAGCAGGAAAAAACAACATCCATTGCGGAACACGCCACCACGATGTCACACCGAATTGACTTTGAGAACACCAGAGTACTGGCAAATATAGAACACCCGAAATCAAGACTCGTAAGAGAGGCAATTGAAATAGCGAAGAGACCTCACAGTCTAAACGCACGCAATGAAATTCAGAACTTATCGAATTGTTGGAAAATCCTATTAAACACCGTACCGGCCCGGACCCGTCCAATAACTCAACCGGAAATAACAAATCAGCAGGATGGAGCCGTGCCCACTGAGCGCCAAGGGCCAATCACACGCAGCCGTTCACGGTGTCAACCGATAGGCGCCGAGCCGCGACTATATAACAGCGCGCTCGCTTCAGAAAATCTTTGTATTCGAGTAACTAGAAGCGAAAGCAGAAGGCTACGAGAATTATGCGAAACGACCTGAAGAGGGCAGATGTGACTCTGCCGAAACGTCGTCATTTTACCATCGATCCCGGCAGGGATCAGTTATCAACTACGCGGATGAATTCCCGGAAACCACCTAAAACATATATATATATATATATATATGTTATATAAATTTATACTATGAACTTAGCACGAACTTCAACGACAATTCAACATTCCCAGCTGACTCTGCGACACGTGCGGTGTCATATTACGGCGCCGCCGACAGGCGTGAGAATCGCCGTGTCAACTATGCCTATTCAGCATCTTTAAACTTATATATTGTAAAATTTCTCTTCTACTGTATTATTTATTACTCTGTCTGTAGTTAGTTTATAGTGTTATTTTTCATTTATATTTTAAATGTTATATTTGTTGTACAAGTTAAATAAATCTTTTTAAAAACTCAAATTTGAAAAGTGTGATATAACAAAGTGGCGCAGTCAATAGGATCCGTCAACGTTACTAGAACTGGTAGGGGCGAATTCTATCCCTCAACTGAGCAAAGAATCTCTAAGAAGTCCCAACTGCGATAACAAGGAGAATATGGATCTTCCAATGTTCCTGTTGATGTGAGTAGTAGTGAATCATCTAACGTATAAGGTTTTAAGCATTTAGTTGATTGATATATTTGATAATTTTATTTGATAATCTTGATATATTATTTGAATTGATTTATTATTTGATTATATGAATTGAAATATTTATTTGATATATTTTGATTTATTGTTACATATTTATTTTATTATTTCTTACTACCGTTCTATTATCCAAAATATCGTTTATTCCCCATTTATATACATTCGCTTTATAATTTTTATATCATATTTTAATTGAAACCCATTTTACAATCCCTCGTTTATTTTATTCATCTATTATTTTTCAACTTGTGTACACTTTTAATTCTAACACATCGAAATCGCACAAGCAACAATGTAGTTTCCGCTGAAACCGAAAAGTACCCGATATCGGAAATATTTTCTATTATTCCGGAATTCGAAGGCGACCAAATCTCCCAGGCCACCTTCATACACGCATGTAATTGTACGTACAATATGTCGACTGCAGATCAAAAATATCTGCTAGTCATTTATATTAAAAATAAACTTAGGGGCATAGCGGCGCAGTTAGTCAACTCGAGAAACCCCGCTTCATACCTTGAAATTAAGCAATTGCTAACACTACATTTCGCCTTAAACAACTTTCTAATGAATCCCCTCTGACCTTTTATAACAGGCTTCAGGTTTGGAGTGCGAAAATGCACTCATGCATTCAAAAATCCTCTGGGCTAACCAATGAACAAAAAGACGCTCAGACAACTCTCATAGATACTATGGTTCTAACCACGCTTCTTATGGAATTAGAACCACGTATAGGCCAAATAATTCGTGCCAGCAATCCCAAGGACCTTCTGGAGGCACACTCTCGAATCAGAAGAGAATTTCAGTTGTCCTATTTTGAAGAACAAAAAATACATAAATCTGCTCTTTCTAAACACACATTTCAGGTCCGAAAGCCACCACAAACACCGAAATGTTTAAATTGTGGACGATTAGGCCATATTGCAGTAGATTGTCGGTTGCGACAACAAAACAACCCTCAATCTTACAACCAAAATATTAGACCAAATTTCATAGGGCCAAATCAAATTTCGAGGCCAAATCCATCCCAAAATAATACCAACCATCAAGGTCCACCATTTCGTCCGACGAATTTTCAAAAAACCCCTTATAAGTCAAACCCATTTCGACCGTCTGTAATACAGACAAACCCCCACTATCGTCCAGAAAGGACACATCTTTCAACGAACACCTAAATACCGATTATCATGAATTTTCAGAAACCGACTACCGCTATTATACTGAAAATAGCCCAAACATTTATGACGATCTCAGCCAAAATCCTATCGATTATGGCATTGAACAAACTCTAGACGATAGCTTCATAACACCTTTGAACAGTCACGAATACCAGGATTTTCTGGCTCTCACGAGCCTAGATCAGCCCCCGATTCAACAAACATTTCCAAAGCCCAAACCCAAATCCAGAATTTAATCTGGAAGATTTCAACCCAAATACGAATTTCAGGCAACAAGCATTTCTCTAAGTCCTCTTCTAACAGTCAACTCCAAAAACCCATATTACATTCACAACGCTTCCAGAAAGTTCAAACTTCTCATTGATTCCGGGGCTGGTATCTCCATTTTTAAAGAAAACACCGTTAAAAATTTTCGTCAAAGATTTCCCGAAAAAGTCCAAGGTATCACTCATGAGAAAACTCCGATCTCTCAACCCACATAAGGTTTTTATCTACGATCTAGATATTGTGTTTGATATGGAATTTTAGGTCTAGATTTTCTTGAACATTATGAATGAATAGTTGACCTAAAATCCAGACAGTTAGTTACTAACTTTAAAACTATCCCCCTACATAAAGTACCCGATAACGATCGGTCTAATACAGAACCAACAGACACACCGAATACTAACACACAGACTCTTACACATAACAATCAAATAACTATTCCAGCAAGAACTGAACAAATTTTCAAACTCAAATGCGACCTTTTTAATACTTTCGCAATTTTACCGACACAAGTAATTGACAAAGTACGACTTCCCAACGCAGTTTTGTACGCGTTAAGGGAGAATTTCTGACCTCAATAATAAACGCTTACCGATGCCTAAAACTGTTAATTTTTCCGATCTTCACTTAGAACCTCTTGACTATACACACCCTCTAAACACTCAGGGCTACTCTGACTCTCTAAACTTAGACAGAAACTTTACTATCAGGGAACAAATTCGGACAGAACATCTAAACGACGAAAATCGAGAGCTTATCACGAATCTCTGCTTAGAATTCGAAGATATTTTCTATCTTGAAGGCGATGTTTTGACTTTTACTAATGCCGTCTAACACTTTATTGACACGAATAATGCCAAGCCCGTTTTCACGAAATCTTACAGATATCATCAAGTCCATAAAGAGGAAGTGAAAACTCAAATTGCCAAAATGCTTGACCAAGGCACAATCAGGCACTCCTCTTCTCCTTGCTCCTCCCCCGTATGGGTCGTCCCCAAGAAACTCGATGCTTCTGGTAAGCAAAACTGGCGAGTTGTTATCGACTATAGGAAGTTAAACGAACTCACTGTAGACGATAAATATCCTCTGCCCAACATTTCTGATCACCTCGACCAATTTGGTACGTGTCAATACTTTTCGACACTGGATCTCGCTTCCGGGTTCCACCAGTTGGAAATCCTTGAGGAAGACATTCCCAAGACCGGCTTCTCTGTTGACAATGGCCATTACGAATTCGTTCGTATGCCATTTGGTTTGAAAAATGCACTTTCTACCTTTCAGAGGGCCATGGACAACATTCTTTGGGTATCCAAAATGAACGTTGCCTTGTGTACATCGATGACATTAGTCTTTTCACCAACCATCCATGAGCATATGTCCCGTTTGACAGAAGTCTTTAAGCGTCTTAGACAGGCAAACTTAAAAATTCAAGTAAGAAAGTTGCTTACAGAATACAAAAATTTTCCTCAGCCCCAAACTCCTAAAGATGTTAAATCTTTTCTAGGTCTCGGCGGATATTACCGACGATTCATCCCAAATTTCGCCAAGATCTCGAAACCCCTCACGAAACTCCTGCAGAAAGACGTCAAATTCATCTTCGATGCAAATTGCAAGTCTGCCTTCAACGAACTGAAGCAAGCCCTTGTATCTGACCTTATCATGATCTACCCAAATTTCGAAAAAACGTTCCTGCTCACTACTGATGCTAGTGCTTTTGCAATTGGACCGGTTCTCTCACAAGGCCCCGTAGGAAAAGATCTTCCTATAGCATATGCTTCCCGTACTCTCTGCGCTGCAGAAACTCGATATTCCACTATCAAATGGGAACTGCTATCCATTGTTTGGGCCGACAAGCACTACAGACCTCATCTTTTTGGGAGAAGGTTAACACCACTCTGTGACCACTGTCCGCTTACTTGACTCTTTTCTATCAAAGATCATGGCAGTCGTCTAGCCAGATGGCGCCTCAATGTAGAGGAGTATAACTATAAAATCGAATACAAGCCCGGCAAAGTAAACTTGAACGTATTAAAATTAATCACTTTAAACAATGCACCGACTTTCTTTCAAAGATAAAATTTTTCGCAAATAACGAAACCAACCCAAAACAACCCGATCCAGATACTAGTCACGATAACTCCGACGACTCCGATAACGATCAAGAACGCGATGATCATGACGAACGAATGATAACAGAATTTAATAGATTTGTTCAACTGTATAAAACCCAGTCAATAATCGATTATTCAAAAATAGAAATTTCTAACGCCCAACTTCTAGACAAATCTCACAAACGAATAGTCACTTTCTTCTGGCAAAATAAACTCAATGACATGCATGACAAAATCATCGAAGACATTTTCGAAGAAGACCCTAACTTCACTACTGACACTAAACGTTCTAGCCAGTAAAACTGTAAGGCATAGAAAATATTTAATTGTCCCTTTTCCCTTTGATCCTGGAACAGTTGTCTCACATCTTTTTAACATCCTCTATAACAACCAAGACCAGTTCGACGAATCCGAAACGTTCTGTATTGAAAACAACGTAGAACTACCGATTCTCGAAACTCGATCCTTTATACTCGCAGCCAAAGACGTAAAACTAAAAATTTGTCAAAACATTGTGACAACTCTTTCACATGACGAAATTCCCGTTATACTGCAACAGTACCACTGCGGCAAAAATAACCTCCATCTTGGTATTAATGAGACCATCCGACATATTAAGGAAAAGTATAATTGGACTGGACTAATCAAAAGTGTAGAGCAATTTATTAAGGCCTGCGAAACTTACCAAATGGTAAAGTTCTGTAGAAAAAAGTTAAGTGCCCCTTTTGTCAATACTGAAACACCAAATACGCCCTTCGAACGTATCAACATTGATATTTTCGAATATCCAACTAGAAACTACGCACTGGCTATTAGGGATGAACTCACCAAATTTACTCAAGCCTACCCTGGTGAAAAAACAGCTAAAACTGTCGTAAACACCCTCCTAATATTCTTCCAAAATTACGGTACACCTCTTCGCATCCATTGTGATTATGGACGTGAATTTGATAGCACTCTCATAAGGGACCTGTGCGAACTATATGACATAAAACTATCCTTTTCAAGTGTCCACCATCCCGATTCAAACGGTTCTATCGAAAGGTTTCACGCGGAAATGATAAGGGCAAATACAGCTGAACATCCGGACGAACATCCATTCAACGTCCTCCCTTACGCAGTTATCTGCTACAACACTAAAAACAAGACTACCGGTTTCACGCCCTATGAACTTATCTTTGGGCACACTTCTAGTACACTCCCCGAAACAATATGCGATTAGGAAAAACTTATTTCCAAATACGTTAGGGACAACAGAATGAACTACTATTATAAACCGACCAACAAAAACAAAAATCTAAAAGATTTGACAAACATGTTTCAACTAACCAACCAAAATACAAAGTAGGAGACAAAGATTACGTGAAAGAGTCTCAGATTAAAAGAAATCCGAAAACAAATTCAATGGACCTTTTGAATTTACCGCGATACGAAAAAACTCTGCCACCGCTATAAATTTACAGGCTAACCAAATTAGTAAAATTAACTTTGACATACTAAAACCATATTTTGAATGAATCCCTTCTTTTCAGATTCTGTGGACTGTTTTCAGTCGTGAACCTCCAACAATACTCTCCAACACCCGTTAACAATACAATAGGAGTTTTCTTCCATGAAGAAGGCACACTTAAAATTTCTAACGACAAATGGACACTTCTTGTCTTCAAAGACCTCAGTCCTTTCAGAGGTGCTATTTCAAATAATGACGCTATACTAAACCGAATTTTAGAAACTATCAACGAAAACACAACTAATAGAAAATCATTTAAACCAAAAATACAGACACATGTGAGCCTCTTGAAACAAATTTGTAAATCCATTAAATCTAAATATACAGACATCTTCGCAGACACTGAAACCTACCCGACTAACAGACGAAAACGTGGACATATTAACGGACTGGGATCAGTTTGGAAAGCTATTTCAGGAAACCTAGATGCAGCAGATGGTGAATACATAAATGACTGTATAACTAGAATTACTAAAGACCAACACCAAATTCAAGACTTAATTAAGAAACAAATATCTGTAACAACTCGTCATTACGAGCCTCAACAGCACTTTACAAAAATTTCAATCCGAGGAGAAAATATTCTCGAATCACATTGAAAAAATAAGGCAGTCAATTTTATACATTTCAAATGATCTTGATTTTCATGAATTTCAAATCAATATTTTGGATCTGTGTGAAAGCCTAATGGAGAGTTACATATTTATCCAAAACACTCTCGATGATGTTTCAATTGTAGTCTCTTTAGCCCGCTTAAAAATTTGACATAGTTGAATAATAACCCCAGTAGATTTGGTCGATTCCCTTCAAAAAATTTCTCAATCACTTCATGAAAATAATTTAACACTTCCTATTTACAGTTCAAATGTTGCTCAGTTCATCGATTTGATAGAATTGGAAGCTTTTCAACTCAACACTAAAATCATTTTTCTACTTAAAATTCTTTTAGTTAATCCTGAGATTTACACCCTTTATCACCTTTCTCATATCCCAATTTTGGATGATCGAACAGGATTTCATCATATACTATCATTAAAGACAAAATTTATCGTGAGAGACGACGATTCGTTATTATATACATCCTTCGAAGACCTGGGTGACTGCAAGCCATTAACTAAACATCATAAGATTTGTTCCAAAGCCATATCACATCCAATAGACAAAGATGCCATCTGCGAAGGTCAGTTTCTCAGACAGCCAGCCACACTTCCAGCAACCTGCAAAAGTTTGATATTATATGCAGCAGACTATAATATCCAAGAGATTGACGTAAACTTTTGGTTGATCTCGATTTCAAGACCACTGGCCATCACCATCAAATGCAAAGGGAAATATGTCGCGACACGAACCATATCGACAAATTCGATGATGCAAATTCAACCTGATTGCAACACCTTTATCGACAACACAAGCGTCCATGCTACAAGAATTTCCAAAAATGTTCAAAACATCACATACAGAAACCACCCAGTGGACATTCCCTTCAACTGCTGCAACGGCATGCCAGCCGTCAATGAGATGCCAAACCTAACACCCCTACACTTACAAGAATTAGATGTACAAGACCTAGATGTTGCCAACCATAAGCTGTCCCAATATTCAATGGAACTGGAAAAGCTGATGAAACAACCACCCTTAGAAAAGCATATGTCCTGACTCACAATAATAACGACCAACTTAGTAGTAATTGTGATTATACTCCTCACAGTGAAGTCAATCCAGAAGAGGTTGAAGAAGACCACTACACCAAACTCCGCTGTCCAGCATACGCCACCTACAGCACCATCAAACCCTAACTCCAAAGGAAAGCTACATAGCCTCCTGAGTCCAACCGAAGATATGGAACTCCAGACCTTGGCATAAAAGTTGATGCTGTACCATCAACTTTTTTATATGGATGGGAGTTGTTATATAAGTTTATACTATGAACTTAGCACGAACTTATATCGCAACGATAATTCAACATTCCCAGCAGACTCAGCGACACGTGCGGTGTCATATTAAGGCGCCACCGACATCCGTGCTAATCGCCGTGTCAACTATGCCTATTCAGCATCTTTAAGCTTATTTATTGTAAAATTTCTCTTCTACTGTATTCATTATTACTCTGTAGTTAGTTTATATTGTTATTTTTCATTTACAGTTATTAATTGGCTCTGTTGTCTGCAATCAAGCTAATGCCAAATCTCTACATGGCAACCAACATTCCTTCAACTCCGTTATTACACATGACTGGCTCATTCAGGTACTGTAACTTTACAAAGCAAATAACTCTATTTTTTAGAATATTCCATGTCCACTTGGTAAACAAGAATCTTTTTTGACTGAAGCCCCACTTCCATCACAAGAAGTATGTTCCAAGGAGACTCATTACCAAATACCAGTCAGAGAGCGATACTTCCGGTCGGAATTCTGATCCTAAAGTATTAAAAATATCTTTTATTTTATTATAAACCTCGTATTGTGTACTTTACATTCAATTACTTCTTTTGTATCTAATTACAGAAAGCAATTTGCTGTACGAATAGGATACATAAGATAACCATATTTATACATGTTTTCTATCCATTTCTATCTATCAATAACAATAATCTATCCGTTGTCATTTTAAATTGTGAAGCATTTTAATTGCAAACTTTCAATTTTTCCTATAAATGTCATTGCAAAACATTTTAGTTGGAATTATTCCCCAAGAAATCCATGCGGTGTATGTAGAACAAAATGGTGCCATCACTTTGCTAAAACCTCATGGGTTGCCTCAAAATACGAATGGGACTATATTATATGAGATGATGAACAAACATGCGAATACTCGCCAGGTTTTTGGTTCATATATCGCCAAAACTGTAAATTAAAAACTAGTGTACCTTGGCTCAAATTGAGGCAATGATTTACAGATTGAAATACATCACCTAATAAAGAAGTCATGTAATAGTTGATAAGTAATGTTCATAATCTTACTGAGAGGTCTGCTTCCATACACAGAGATAATCGGAAAATACCTATGATTTTATGCTAGGCAGGTTAGAAGTTGATCAATTATTCACAATAAGACAATTACTAGACAGATGCATATGGTTGAATATATGAAACATGCATATGATTCAGTAAACCGAAGCGCGAATGGAAAGACTGATAGCATTTACTCAAATGTGTTTGAGCAATTAATTTGCATAACCCAAACTACATACTTCAAGAAAAACCGAAACCTTAACTAGAGCTCTAAATATTCATTATTTACAGAATGACGATATTTACATTTTTTCGTTAAAAAAAATTAAAAAGTACGAATTTTAGAAATTAATATTTTTAACAGTTGAAGAAGTTTTATGGAGATAATTGTGATTTTTAGTGTTTAATTGAGTGAACGCATGGTATCTTTTACTTTATGTAGTGATAATATAAAAATAAGAAGTCGTGGTTGTAAATTATCATTTTTTGATTTTCCATTTTTAATGTTTTAATCTTAGCAATGTTACAAAGAACTGTGAAAAAAGTGGATAAATGCTTTTTTGTGTTCGAGATTTAAGTCACCTTGAAATTTTAGTAAAATGGATTAAAAACCAATTACTTTTCGTGATTCTGTTAAGAAAAATAATTATCCTCCCAAAAATTACTTTCAGTTTGAGTCAAGGACGATTGACATAATGACTATAGAATTAATTATAACAGGGTTCTGCAGAATTTAGAAAAAAAAGATCTGGCTCCATTAATAAAATCCACCAAACGATTTGAAGTGGTTGCTGAATTTTTTATGTGGTCAAGATTGTAAATATAATAGAGTAAGTGTAATTACTTTGAATTTAGAGGAATTACGTAAAAATGTTCTTACTACTGTTATATTGTTAACAAAATGTAGTAGCTTAGTAGATTTAAAAGTAAAGTACCATAAAGTTTATGCGAAAAGAAAGATTGCCTGGGATATTTTACCTTAAGTTTTTATCTACTTTGCTCCAAGATCATTTAGTCGATCTTCATTGTCTGTTCTTCGAAGTTTTAAGATTAAGATGTTTAAACTTTAAACTCAATATATGGATTGGCAAAAACGGTCCTAAAACTGGCCAACGCAACCACCAACTAATACCCTCATTGATTTCTCTATTATGTGCTTTTATTTAGGCCACTTATTTATAAGAATTTGAAAAGTATGTATTTGTTCTGTATTTTTAGTTAATATTTCCGGTTAACTGTTCAAAGTTGTGTGTTAGTTTTGCCTAGTTTTATATTTTATTTATAGTTCAAATACGTATTTTTTTTATTTATAAAATGTATACTCAAAGGATAGGACCATATAATGGAATTATTTTTTAATTTCCCGATGATGGATTTTTCGGTTAGAAAAATAGGTAAGGATATCCGTGTTATATAAAAGTTGTGTAGGAAATTAAGTTTCGTCTCAAAATAATGAATAAAAAATCCAGTTCTGTATTTAAAAAAATGAAGCCGGTACCCTATTGAAAAAATCCCTTATAGTCCATTACATACCCACACAATCTGTATTAGTTTGTATGTAGTCTATCTGGCAAGAAAATGTGGCATATAAAAGTATTTTTTGGACATATCGGAACTTATCTGCAAGTCCAATAAAGCGAGTTTTCGTTATTGGAATTAATGGAATTTTAACGTATGCTGTAATCATATGGATTCTTTATGTAGGTAACCTGTGGGAATGATCTGTTTCTATTGTAGACCATTAAAATTATGGTGCTTATACGTATTTCCTAATACAAAATAAAACATGTTTCTAATGGTTTTTCCATAATCAGTAAGTTTAATGTTTCCTATTTGCAGCTATATTAAACTATATAGAAACTAATAGGAGATTCCATATAAATTCGAAACATATAATCTAACTGCAAACACCAATAGCATAAATTTTTGTTTGTATGTTTTTATAGGAAGCTACGATAACAATGAAATAGTTTATCTATGGGAATACTATTGGAACTGCAGCGACAAAAGCACACTAAAAATTCATAAAATTCCTTACAACTATCGAATTCTATCAGAATTTATCAGCCAAACCATACATCAAAGTTGCTATAATCTTTATGGAATACTTTTGGAAATGCAGCGATAAACACACATTAAAAATTCTTAAAATCCAATGCAAGTATCAAGTCACAGGGATCTAACAGCCAAACCATACAAGCAATTTGCCATGATATTCTATAGGTTTTTATGGGAATGGTTTGATAAAAATAAAATTAATATATAGGATTATAACGAAAATTATGTCATAATCTGTACGTCCTTATAAACTGGACCTATAAAATCATGAAAAAGAGTATGGTTCTAGAAGAGAATTTCAGCAAATAGGTACAATTAAATGCATATGTCTTTTACCTGCAGATACATATGAAATATACACTAAAACTGTATGAAATTTAACGGAATATTCATATAAATCGAGATTCTAAGCTAAAAGTTTAGATTACGACAATTTATTAAGAATTTAAACTCTTATTAAATAAATGGTGTAAGCAGAAGTTTTTGTGAGAAAATATTCAAGTAAAATGTATGTTTTCAACTGTCTTTTATCCAAGGAAAAACGATCTCTATCTAATACTAATAGTTGGGAGTTTTGAATTCCTTTGTCACATTAATAGCCCCTTGTTGGCCTTTTCTGTACCTGTAAATATTTCAATACATTCTGTTTTGTGATTGGGTTCCCTTCATCGCTTAATATAATAATGGATAATTTTTTTGGTTGGTGATGGGATGATTAGGACTGCAAAATTAATATTTTTGTTCATGTATTTACAGGATATATAAAATTCTATAAATATAAAATTTATTCTCATGAAAAAGATGATTAATTGGTTAAAATTGAATCTTGAGAACCAAAATTCCACTGGCTACTTCCTTGATCATAAATACAAATCTAATTTACTTCAAATTTATGTTCTGTATACCTTTAATGTTAGGCTTGTTCATATAGTGACCAGTTTTATATAAATGGTTTAAAATGATAATTGTGTCAATACTGTATGGAGGATTAGTACACATAATGAAGGCAACATATTTTAATTTTTAATGAATCTAAAATTTACATTCGGTATTGACAAATACTAAAAACCACATATATAGTGTAATTTCATATTTACTTAATATTTTATAGTAAAGAATGTCGCAGTCCAGCCGCAGCCCCGAGGATGGCAAGTGAGATACAGATTAACCCAAAAATAATATTAAAAGAAAAAAATAATTGAATAAACATACCTATAAATTTATGCTCAAATAAAGTATACTAATAATTTTTAGTTTCACTTAATGAAAGTCCTCTTTTAAAACCTCACTTCATTTCAATTTACCGTTTAATTTATATAAAGTTGTGGTGCATTTATTTGTTATTTACAGATAAAGGCAGAGAATTATTTTTAAGTGGATACAGCAATAAAATCCTTCTAATATCCAGATAAATAACATTGAATCTGAAACAGTGTTTAATCTTGATATTCCAGTCGATTCCCTATGATTTCATTTTAAGGTTATGAGTTAACAATGAAAGTTTAAGCACTTTTTGGGAAATGATACCATAATTCAAGAAATTACTGTATATTTCCAAATCGGGGTCTAGGTACCGTTGTCAATGGCAATAGAAACAGATACGATCCCACAGGTAACGTGCATAGAAAACTCGCCAGATTGGACTGGCAGATAGATTCCGATAAATTAGTGATCTTTTGTTTCTCTTGAAAACTTATGGGTATTAATGTGGACTGACAGCGACAAGAACACATTAGATACCCATACACTTTTTTATTGGAATCTATGGAGTTTTTTAAACAGGAAAACTTCAATAGAAACAGATACGATCCCACAGATAACGTGCATTCAGAAATCCATACGATTACGGGGTACATTAAAATTGAACTGGCAGATAGATTCCGATAAATTAGCGGTCTTTTGTTTCTCTTAGGAAATACGCATAAGCACCGTAATTCTACAAAGACTACAATCGAAACATATACGATCCCATAGGTTTCGTGCGTACAGAAATCCATGCGATTACGTTGTACTTAAAATCCCATTAATTCCAATAAAGAAAACTCGCTATATTGGAGTGGCAGATAGATTCCGATAAATTAGCGGTCTTTCTTTTCTATTAGTAAAAACGAATAAGCACCGTATTTCTAAACAGACTACAATAAAACAGATACGATCCCATAGGTTACATGTATACAGAATTTCATACGATTACGAGTTACATTAAAAAACCATTAATTCCAATAAAGAAAACTCGCTATATTGGACTGGCAGATAGATTCCGATAAATTAGCGGTCTTTCTTTTCTATTAGTAAATACGCATAAGCACCGTAAATTCTAAACAGACTACAATAGGAACAGATACGATCACATAGGTTACATGCATACAGAAATCCATACGATTACGGGGTACATTAAAATCCCATTAATTCCAATAAAGAAAACTCGCTATATTGGACTGGCAGATAGATCCCAATAAATTAACGGTCTTTTGTTTCTCTTGGAAACTTATGGGTATCAATGTGGAATGACAGCGACAAAAGCACACTAGATTCCCATAGACTTTTTTTTATTGGAATCTATGGGATTTTTTCAACAGGGTAGTGACAGCCAGAACATGAAACGACAGAAATCAAATTTAGAGACACTATGGTGTACAGCGGAACAAATGTTTTTGATTTAAACTGTGTTTCGTAATTCAATATTTTTTTAAATATGCAACAATATTTAGGCGATTTTCTTAAATCAGGCGATATCTTAGAAACAAATAGGATTATTCCAACAGAGCAAAAAACTCAGTCAAAAACCTGCAAATTCTCTTATACTTAATCTTTAGCAATAGTGGCAGAAGATATTCAAGAGAACTGACAGCAGTCGTCAGTGAAGTCGAGAACATCCAGGCTTTCATATGAGTTATAAGGCCATTTGTATGAATAAAATTATTTAGTGGCAAACATTTCTGATTAATTAAATCAAATTATGTAACTAAATCACAAATAGACGAATTTCATTTAAGACTTGAAATTTATCTGTTACTAGCATTTCGAGGCTTATACTTACACCTTTGATTAAATCCGATAAATTTGTGATGTTGAACAAAAGGCAAACAATTATAAACATCATAGTTATCATATTATAAAAATATTTATTAGTAAATAAAATAATTTTGTTTTCATTACAGTCTATGTAATAATTAATATACATTGTTATTAAAATGATAAACATCAAGATGTACATTATTTAGCCAATAAATAGAAATAAATACCAACTTTAATAATTGAGATAATGTTAGGGAAATAATGAATGTAACTGATTTTCTGCAAAGTATATTAAAAATGGAACATAATTAAATATTGTTTAAAATTAAATTTATTTTTATAAATGAAGATGGGAAATGTAAATATAAATATTTTACTAGAACTGGTTTTAATTCCCAAAATTTATATTGTAAGCACTACGAGCAGATTTGGAGCATAACACATTATCTATTATTAAGTTTTCAACAAATTAAAATATATAGTGGTGAGATGAAAATTTACAAACGGGTGCATATTTTTAGTATCTCACTTAATGTGATGTTATTTTTGTTACTGATTTTTACGTATTGGAAAAATACTGTTGGACTGTCATGCATAAAACAACTGTAGATTCATAGGCAGTAAAGCGTCGTAGAAAAAAGAAAACTTAGCAGATGAATTCCTGGAAACCACCTGATACATATGGGCTAAAATCTTTTTGGTGCCTAAAAAATTATCCCTTTTGTTAAATTTCACTTTTGATGCGAAAACAGTACAAATTTGTAAAAAAATAACTTATTTATATGTCGGGGAATAAATGTGGGCTAAACATTTATTCGACAAATAATAATCACACTAAATTGACCGAGGCTCATAATGATCCACCACTGGAGTTTCGAACTATACGAACAACAGATAATGTTGATGATCAATTCATCCTGGGTGCCACCCAACATAAGCTCGATCGGCGTAGCGATATGATATTATTAATCTAAATTGGCGTGGCGAAATCCCGATTACGCGATAGCCCTCTACGATCTTACCTCGCTCGAGGTTCGAACAGAACTAACTTTGTTATTCTCGATATGATTCTTATCACAAACATCGTGCATCATATCCTGACTCACCGACTATCCTGTAATCAACAGCTCGCCGAGTGATTACTTATTTATGAATCACCCCCAGTCCCTAGCTGGCAAATTTGTAATAGAATATAATAATCGTAAACAAAAGTACGAAAGCACAAATATCCTGTTTCCGATAATACAAACTATATAGTCTTTAGGCCTTCGCCACTTGAGAAACCAACTATTTCATTATCTCCAACATATAAATGTAACACTATTTTACTATACAAAAAAAATAAAATATAAACAAAATTGTATTTCATTTTTAAGCAAATTTAGGTAACAATGTTGTTTACTATTAGTAACGCAGTTGTTTTGCATACAAAATATTGCCGTCCCGGAGCATGACTATAATGTTATAAAGGGCTACCTCTCGTACTTTTTCATCGACGGCGCATACTTGAATATCGTTGTCAAAGATATAGGTTTGGAACTTTATTAGGTTTGTAATTGTACTTTTTACCTAGTGTTTAATAAAACAAAAATTATTTTACATTGTGTCCTCAACAAAGAATAAAATCTTAACTACCCTGCATTACTGAAAAAATCCATAAAATAAGTGTATTAAAAATTAGTGTACCTCATTTCGTTCGACTTAGTAACTATTAAAAGAAACAAGGTCCCTTCACAGACAACTGAGGTAAATGTGTTTATTGCGTGACCCCTGAGTTACCGCTGTCGAAAGGTAAGGAATAAAGATATTTGCATTATTATTATTCTCATACACAGATGTTTAGGTATAGATTTGGAGAGTGAGATAATATTTCTTTTGTTTTTCCTTTCAGTGCACATTTACAAAACAATTGAATATTTACTACTGCATTACTGCTACACTGCATTACTATAAAAAAGTAAAACAGGTGTATTGGTAACGCAGTTACTTTAAATGTACTTTAAAATTATTAAATGCATTGTACTACGGTTTCCTGTTTTGTAGAAAGAAGTTTCTACCATAAATGGCTATGACACAACGTCGTTATCAGCTTAAGTTAAAGCTGGACTCCGTAATAATGATTACAAAAAGAGTTATCAGAAAACTAAAAAGTTAAACAAAGTACAGTCTCATCAGTTTGGAGAGTCACAGAAGCAAGTGCCGTTATACAGAGGCGGTCCTAGAGGGCTCATAGTGGTCATGACCCTTCCTCACCCCTGCCCAATCGTACAAGACAATTTGATGAAACTTTTGAGAGAATTACAAAAATTAAATGAAAAAGTGGTATTCAAGATAATTTTGAGAAAAGCGTAACTCTCCCAAAATTGGCCGGGACCGTTTCTAGCCGTACCAAGAATAACTTCCTACAATAAGGTTTATTCCTCATATGCCAGCTCTGACGACGAGTACATTGCAAACTTTATGCAATAAACAGGTTCTAAGGTAAAAGAAAAACAATTGATTCAAAAGGAAAATATCAGATGGATTTCATGTTTTAGTTTAGTATTAATATTTGTTTTTTTTGTCATTATTTTAGTTTTTTTAAGTTTGACTTGGAAACGCAGTGACTCGAACTATAAAAAATATTTCATTGAATTGAGATTATGTTTGTGATTTAATTTTATGAGAGATTACCAGTAGTACTATAGTTTAAAATTGCCATACTAAAGAATGTAATTGTATAATGTTATAAATAAAGTTAAAATTTCAAGGAAAGTCACGATTGTTTAATTTTCGACCACTTCGTGCATAAATTGCCAAAAATATGGTGGGTTCATTAAAAACATCCCTGCAAATGTCAGTATATTATAGATAAAACTATTGCCATGCTATATCAACAAAAGATCATTAACAAATATATTTTTAAATTTCCATAATTTTTCAACAAATCGCAATTCAAGTTAGGCATTAAAAAGTATTTTGGCCCATACACATACAAATAAAGACGGTCAGAACACGAGTGTCAGCTAAATTGTTTTAGGGTTTAAAGAAACACTGTATTTCTTGACAAAAAATAATCAAACCTGTAACACAAATAAAAGAACCTATGTACAATATCTGAACATAATAGGCTGTAAAGATATGGAAAATAATTTTACTAACAATGATCATTGAGACATTAATCTTTGCCTATGAATAGTTTTGTGAAAATAGTCTCTTTTATATACAATTCAATAACAATAATTTCATTCCTTTAGTCCATAATATTTTTTTTTCATAAACTAAAATTGTATATACAAAATGTAACAAACAATATGTATTGTATTTTACAGTTGAACTGAAAAGGAATAAAGAATATTCTTTTTAATGAAACAACGAGTGTTTCTTTAAACCACAAAATATTCTTTGCCATTTGTCTCTATTTTGTGACTCACGGATCCACATCCGGCAGATCGCTTGATATCGCCCGTCCATGGCATTGAGGATCCCCTGGACCTCCACTAGTCCACTTTTCAGCTTTCATCATCTTACTATGTGGCCTGCATAGTTCTATTTTAATTTTGCTATTATTTGAGTGAGCAATTTTATTGTAGAAATGATTATTATTTAATTACAAACAACTTTCCTCTAAGACAAATATAATTAACTACTAGTTAGCAGATTTATTTTAATCACACTTTCTACTTTGCCGGTGAGTGATACTAATATTCACAAAAACAGAATTTGATCAATTTAAAATATTTTTTTATGTGTAATTGTTCATTTAAAAATACTGTAAAATAGTTTGACTATAAATAAGTTACGACTTAATATTTCAGTAATAAATTGTTAAAAAAAGTTGGGAAAATAGTAATCATGCTCTTTCATGATAAAAACAATAATGTAGTAATACCATTAATATTAACTTTAAAATTGGTAGTAACACAATACAGAAATAATTATTAAAATGTATCATTAAATAACAAGTAAAAACAACTCTTTCAATTATTTTTATGTTTTCTTGGGAAATAACACCACAATCGAAATAAAATGCTGTATATTGAAAGAAAAACCAAACGTTTTAAAGTCGATTCTGACTTCGTTGTCATTGGCTTTAAAATATGCATTGAAAATGTAAATTGCAAATTGAAAGTTTGATTTATGACATTTAAGTTGACATAAGAAAAATTTGTTATGTTAACTTAAATGTGAAAAATCAAAGATTCATTTTGCAATTTACATTTTGAATACATATTTTAAAGCCATCCACAACGAAGTCAGAATCGACCAATCTACTTTGAAAGTTTTTCTTTCAATATACAGCTTTTTATTTCGATTGTAGTGTTATTTCCCAAGAAAACAAAAATAATCAAGAATATGCCACAAATAAAATTTAGAAGACTCTTTCAATATAAACTAGTTATTCAGTATTCTGACTCCTCCTTTCTTCTACAAGAGACTGAATTTTTCGATTTGAAATACGTTTAGCTGCTGGAATTTCTAAATCACACTCCACCAACAACCTCTTTCTGGTTGAACAGCTGTTGTTTACATATTTATTAATATGCTGCAAATCCTGAAAATGTAAAGATCAGTTGAAATGCTAGGATGTCACATAAATTAACTACAGAAAAATTGAGAAATATGAATTCCAAGCTAATTTTTAAGTCTTAAATGATACAACCTCATTGTAGGTTTAAGTTTAATACATTTCACTCCATGCACGTTTTTGTGATTTATGGTTTCTCAATATAAAATTTTGACATACTGTATTTAAAATGAAAATATGTTATGCATTTAGCAACAAATGTGTGTAACTGGTGATTTTATATAATGGGGGAGGGGTGTCCCAAATTAACGCAAGATTTGAATTTGCCGCTGTTACAGTACAGTAAATTGTTGGCAACCCTGAAAAACATAATTTGACATTTAAGTTACACGATACAACAACGTGATAGCATTATTGAAAAATATTTAAAAAATATAGGCCAATATGTGGTTTCAACAAGACGGTGCCACATGCCATAAAGTTCGTGAAACAATTCAATTACTGCATGAGACATATCCTGGTCGTGTACTCTCTCTCGTTTCGGAGATCAGAATTGGCCACCTAGACCGTGTGATTTAACACCATTAGATTTCTTTTTTGGGATTATTTGCAATCAAAGGTCTATGTCAACAAGCCCACAAGTACCCATGAATTACAGGAGGAAATTAAACGCTGCATCAACAAAATTTCGAAAAGAGTTCGTATGTGCCAGCAAAGTCGTGGAGGCAATTTGTACGAAGTCCTATTTTATAAATAATCATATCCTATGTACTTAATGATTCAATAAAAAATAACAATTTTAAGACCAAAGACAATGTTTTCTATTTAATTCACATCTTGCGTTAATTTGGGGATGTAATTGACGGTTCTCGGATGTGTATGATTTGTCTTAGAAACACATTTTTTCGACGTCTCGACAAAATCTCACCCATCTGTTTCGGAATAATCGATGTTATTACTCACTAAGCATAGTACAAACTGATTTATATGTACTACGCTGTCATAATGACAACAATTAGAATACGAAAGAAAAGAGGATTTTTGGCAAATTTGTCAAGATTTTCGTACATTATTGCGCAAAAAGATCAATTGTGAAAAAGTACACATAAATATATGGAAATAAGAGTTGTATTTAGTACACCAGACTCTTAAAGGCAATTGATCGTAGACGTATCACGAACGGTATATTATTTACATTGAGGTTATCCACAAATGAGTTTGAAGTGTTTGAGGAACATATACTACAGTATTGGAGTAACTAGAAACGAAAGCAGAAGGCTACGAGAATTATGCGAACCGACCAGAAGAGGGCAGATGTGATTCTGCCGAAACGTCGTCATTTTACCATCGATCCCGGCAGTGATCAGTTATCAACTACGTAGATGAATTCCCGGAAACCATTTAACACACCTTATCGCATGTTCCGCAAGTTATACTATATACCCCTTGGTTTTCCAGTTTTACTTTTGGTTTGGGATTTCCTAAGTAAAAGTAAAAAAATAAACAGCTCAGGCAGATCACCTCTCAGTTCACCGTAACTACGCATTGAGAATGCCAAGTGAGACCTTGGCGAAACGTCTGCAGGATTCAAAGATGAATCAATGTAACGAACGGATGTATTCCCGGATAAATATTTCTTCACATTGTTCCATCCGTGAAAGCCTACGACTAGACAGGTATAGCTTTATTTTAACATTTTAACCTCTCTATTTAAGAACTGTTCTACTCCGCCCTATACTTTCACTATCATATATATATTTAACCACGGATGGCGACTTTATATAATTATTTTCTGTATGTATGTCTCATAGCAGTCGACTAAAACTTCCTAAAACTCCATATTAAATTGAACTTTTAAAATTAGGAGTGATTGCTCTTAACTTACTGTGATGAACAAACACTTCTGGAAAAGTTTACTGTATAATTGAATCGGCTATCAAATTTGCACTAAGAAATGTTAAATTAGTTTTATGTATCGATATAATTCCGACCGATGTATCTGTGTTATTGTTATTGCTTTTATAATTTTGTGGTTTTGTCTGCTATAACTCAACACCCTGTGTATAATAGCACCAAATAGTAGTTTAGGGCTTGACATATGTTGTCACTGAATTTTCTATGAAGCCGGGAGTTCGTGACACCAAAAGCACCGTCATAGCAAAATTGAAAACATTTAATTGTAGATAGAAAATTTTCAAATTCGCAATTAAAACTTATAGTACCTGCAATTCCCGCACTATTACATTGGAATTAAAATATTTATGAGGAAATATCAGTTACGTCACTTCGATGGATTGGATAAGAATATTGGATTTTTCGACAATTTTCTGCAAAACTGCATGTTGCAAGTCGCAGAGAAGTACATGAGACCGCCTAGAGATCTTCCTTAATAGATTACACTTTAAAAAACTACACACATCGATAAAGGGCTTTGGAAAAATCGACCAATATGTTAGGTATATTGGTCGATTTTCATGCACGCATGTGTTCATTCACAAATTTCATCAATTTACCAATAGAATTCTTTTCCTAAATTTTAAGTTTCACCAATCCGGATATATATACTATTGAACAAGACAATAATCGTTCAAATCGATGCACAACAGGAGAAGAAATCAAGTAACATAAATACAAAAAACAACGCGCCAAATTGACAACCTCCTCCTTTTTGGAAGTCGGTTCAAAAGAAGAGCAACACAGCGGCTATCCTGAAAATTTGATGAAGGTGTATAAAAAGGATCAACACAAGGCCGCCTCGAAATTTCGATAAGATTCCTGAAATACACTCTGGTAAAACAGAAATAATCATGATATTAAAGAATTTTTTCCGCATTGGCTATTTAAAGGGCAGTTGTACAAGTGAGGAGTTTAGTTTACATTAAAATTTGCGGTGTGATGAATCGACAGCGAAAGAAGGGAAAAACTGTAGTATTACTCATTGTGTGTGTGTGTAAACAGTTTTTGGTAAATATAAATAAGTTGAAAGTGTAAGTGAATATTTGTAAAGTTTTTAACCCACAGAATCTATTGCAATTTGATAAATATTGTGATTATATATAATTTCTTGTTTTAATAATATAAAGTATATACCCTATCGTACATAAATGGTAAATGGCTTACCTTAGATGGGCTCCTGCTGAAGAAGTAATTGAAACTTACACCAGTATTTATAGTTGATGCCTCAAGTGGTTTTACGTACACATTCCCCAAAACTTGAATACTTGTCGAAACCAAATCTCGTTTAATTGCTGGTAGAGGGCTTAACAACAAGGAACTGATCTGAAATAATAAAAAAAAACATTAATTTGTCATTGAAAATTGCTTTGTTGTTATCAAAATATTATTATAGCGTGTAATTTTGACGCTACTAAATAAAAGAGTAACGAAATATTCTCGAATTCAGTCAATCGAACAAAATAAACAAGCTGGCGATGTAAATAAACTTTATACAAACTTGAAAAAAATCATTAACATTTGAAAAAAGGGATGGTAGATTCCTGGAGAAGCAAGTCGGTCTGCGGCAGTCGGGCAGTTGAATGTTAGTTGGAATTGAGTAATTCATAATGAAGTGTATATATTAGTAGCAAGGGCGCCTGTCCCTTAAGTGCACTCGTGCACTGAACCACCAAATTTAATAAGCTTTTAATAAGGTTAAAAATCAAGGCAAAATGTTTAATAAATATCATTTCAATAACAAAGAGTTTATCCAAAAAACAACTTAAGCTCTAAACCAAACTTGTATTAAGACTTATATTCGCTTGAAAGAATATTTCACCGTGCACTTCGGCTAGCGCACGGTGAAACTTATATAGCTTCTATGAAATATGATATAACACGCTTAGCACGTGAGATAGAAGATAATTAAGGCAAACTATATGGAGTAATGGGCTGATTCTCGTACGCCGCACGGAGACACCGAACGTTTCAATAATTCAAATTGTTGCTTACGTGATTAGTTAGTGGTTGCTTTGTTTTGTCCTCGTAGTCTATGAAAGAATATTTAATATACAGAGTGTGTGTGTGTGTGTGTGTTTACATAACTGTGAAAATGAGTACCAACTTTAACACTGACTATATTAAAAACAATAATAAATAGTTTCAAAACAAATTAGATATAAAATTGGCTGGTCCACCTAACCCAACTCTTAATTGAAAATAATTTGGTCAAGTGCGAGCTGGACTCGCATACTAAGGGTTCCGTACCACCTTCTAATATTCCAGTTTCAGAAAAGCACTCAGCATTTTCTTATATTTACCCTAATATTTTCTTAAAGGAAGCGTTTTAAATTTATAAAGAATATACACTTTTATTTTCCACACAGACTTTTTATTTTATTTGCTACATGATTGTCTTGATTTTTATAAAAATATGTATTTAATTCTCTAATTTGATCCCCAAAATTAACATTAGAGTTTTGTTTACTAATAAACTTTCAGGGAAGTCTTTTATAATCTACTGTCTGAATTTTAGGCTCTGTAGATTGGAATTTAAAGGGGAAAATAGGTAAAGTTTTAATTAATAATTATTTAAAAATACAAATAAAATATATTTTTCAAAATTTTAGATAGTGTAGTTTCTGAAGTGGGAATTAACTCGATGTTTAATATTTTTGTCAAAATCTTTTAAAAAAGTGATTTAAAAATATGATATATTTATAATTTACATAATGAGCCTTTTATTTGATATATTACATGATGCGTTTGAAAATTTCATTTTTATTTTCCATTTACTTCTATAATTTGCCCTCAAAATTAATATTGGGGTTTTCTACTAATTTTTTTATAAATTTCAAGTGAAAACAATTATTTTTAAAAATACTTAAAATATATATTTGTATTTCTCATAATGAGCCCTTTCATTTGATGTATTGCATGTTATATTAAAAAATATTTTTATACATTTTCCGTTTAATTCTATAATTTGGCCCCCAAAATTAATATTACGGATTTCTTCGTATTTTTCCTGTACACAAAAAATTGTATGTCTTATACTTTGGGGAATAAAGGGGGAATGGGTTATTTTTTTATATTTTTGTTAATATTCTAAAATATTCAATTTAAAAATATGAAAAAATATATACTACTATTCGTCATAATGTGCCCTTTGATTTGATATATTACATGATGCGTTAGAAATAATTTTAATTTTATGTCTGTAATTTGCTCCCTAAAATTAATATTAGGGGTTTCTCCTTATTTTTCCAGTAAAGTTCAGCTGAGGTCTTATATCCCTAATTTTTTTAAATTTTTACGGCTTATAGTTTTGGAGATAAGGTAGGGGGAATGGGTAAAAATTTTTATATTTAATAATATCTTTTAAATAATTTATTTTAAAAATATGAGAAAAATATGTTGGTATTTGTCATAATTTGATTTGATATATTTTTCCGGTAAAATTCAGGTGAGGCCCTATTTGTCTAATTTCTTTCAAAATTTTACGGCTTATAATTTCGGAGATAAGGTAGGGGAATGGGTATTTTTTTTATATTTTTGTTAATATCTTTAAAATGATTTATTTTAAAAATATAAAAAATATATATTTCTTTTCGCCATAATGAGCCCTTTCATTTGATATATTACGTGATGGGTTAGAAACAATTTTAATTTTATATTTTCCATTTAATGCTGTAATTTGACCCCCAAAATTATAAGCAGAGGTTTCTCCTTATTTTTCCGGTAAAATTCAGGTGAAGCCCTATATCTCTATTTTTTTCAAAATTTTGGACTTTTTTAGCCCCCCCCTGAAGGACCCCTAAAATCAAAATTTCTTCATTTACGATAGGTACTTCTGATCGGGGCACCAAACTATACACTGAGACCAAATTCCAACCTTTTCCGTCCAGTAGTTTAGGATAAAATTGCTATGATGTGAAAGAGGGAGAAATCCGGAGTGATATTATAAGGGTACCTGTATATTGTATATACGGAACCCTAACAAGAGTGCAAAATGAAAAATATTTACACCAAGTTTTAAAAGTGAAATTTATAATAAAAAGAAATGGTTGTGTGGATGTGATCGCATCAATACATTATTTTGTTTTCCTTGCATTATTTATGGCGGGGAATCAATTTGGACGAAAACTGGAGTGAAGGATTAAAACGTTTCTTAGAAGTACGGTGTCTCAGGACTGGCTAAATGCTCTTTCTGTGCTTAGTATTGAAAAAATATATACTTTAATAAAAAGGTCATTGAACATTTCGCTTTCGAAAAAAGTCGACGAATATTTTAATTAATAAAAAATAAATGCAGTATTAGCAGAGCTATGGTTTGTTTTGATGCATCTTTGATTCCCAATATTTGACCAGTAAAGTGCACCACCAGTTTCATAACCCACCAGCCGCCACTGATTAGTAGTAATATATTTAGTTGTAAATTTGCGTAACAAAATAAAAATTTATATTTGATGTTAATAAAATGTTTTGAATACACAGAAGTATTCAGCATTGGCGTCAGATTCCAGTAAATTAAGTTAATTTTACGTATGTTCACAACGAAAAGTGATGATGCTACGATGGACAAGTCTAGTAAGGAATTTTTCAAAAAGGTAATTGCTTTCAAGAGGTTCAGCTTAGAACTTCTGCAGAACATTCCAGTAGTCGAGTAAGGTAACTTCGAGAATACAATTTCAGCCTTTGATAGGAGATATTAATCACTTGTTATACCAAACGCAACTGAATGAGAGCTATAAGAATTTTAAGCACTCATTAACGTTTAATACAGCGAACCTACATACACCAGAGTTCGAAGTTCAACGAAATCTAAGAATTAGTGGTATAAAGAGTAGTAATGAAGTTCTGCGACGTGCTCCGGAAGTAGAAGCTATTATAAACAGAATCAGAGTCGTTCCTTTAGGAAGTACTGTTAGGAATAAACAAGTACCAAGGCCAGTTTGCAACAATATAATGTGAGCGTTCTATTTGAAAGAATTGCTATTGAGGTTGCCGGGCCATTCCCCGTGTACGAGAGAAATAACAAATACTTTCTAGTCGCTATAATCTATTTTAGTAAATGTCCTGAAGCGTATGCAATACACAATCGAGAGGTAACAAAGCTGACTTACATCCACAAAGGTGATAGAGGTAGAGTTCAATTGGAACGATGATAAGTTATAAACAGTCATGAATATCGTGGGTTCAAATTAAATTTAGGACTGATATTCACTTTCACTTTCGAGAACTTTATTTACACAAAATAAATCCCCCATTTATTTACTACAGCTGATTTCTATCAATACAATTCATACGGAAATATAAGCCAAAACTGACTGCTCAAAATGTACAAATCTCGTATTTATAATCGCCGGAGAACAGACTAGAATGTCAGAATTATCGGTTTGTTGGCGGAGCGTTCATCAGGAAATTTCCCGATGTCGATGCTTTTGTCGGAATGATTAATTTAGAGGGTTTGTTAATTTTTCCACGGGTGGCATAAAATGAATTTTATAACACTGCCCCCCCTTTAACTCTGATCGTCCCGATCGGAAACATTCTTTCGATGGTAAGGAGTTAGTCGATCCAAATGAACCACCCAGTAGTACCGTTGGCGAATTTTATCCAAGGTTTTATTCATGACCAGATGACCTACGGTAACTCCATTACGTATTTCGGTTAGGATGGCTGGTACCTTTTTTTTATCGATACTATCTTTTTACAATCGACAGCGTAAGTAGAACATACACTACAAACAGTACACTTCTGGTGAATTAAAATTAAAGTAAATGTTTTCAAGTTACCATGGCACCCCGGATGTTAATGTGTGTGGTAAATGTAAAGATAATTTCATTGTCAACACGAAATTTGTTACGTGCAGTCGATGTACTCTAAGATGGCATAGCATTTGTTCTTCAATTAAAGATACTTGGATAAAAGTTATTACTGATACTCCAAATATACATTGGTTTTGTGATCCATGTAATCACATTATAGACGAGGGGACCAAAAATGTAGATAAAAATATCGAAACTGAACTATTAAATAAGGAAATAAATTGCTTGGAACGCGAAAATAGTTTGATAAAAAAGTTGCTTCCCACAACTGAATATACTCTTGATCTTCAGAAGTCTGTAATTGAAAAATACAAGCAGGAATGTCAGTTAAATAAACAATCTTCGTCTACAAATCTTGTAAAATTTCCTAAACCTAAATATAGTGATATAGTAAAGACTGAGTCTTCTGTACTTTTGATAAAAACTAACGATGAGGGTCAAAAGTATGAAGATATTTTGAGTGATATAGCAAAAACCATTAATTCTGCTAGCATAAATGTATGCATTAATAACACTACGAAAATTCGACAGGGTATTGCCGTTCATTGCCAAGATGATAAATCACTGAAAGCGTTAAAATCAAGTCTTAGCAATAAGATGGGAAATAAATATAAAATAGATGTTGCTTCTAAATATAATCCCAGGTTAAAAATATGGGACGTTCGCTTGGATGGTTTGGATACCCCCGAGCAAATTCTAAGCAATATCTTGAAGTTGAATGATATACCTGAAGGTGATTTTTCACAGTTGAAATACGTTACCAAACTGCATTATCTGCATGAGACTAATATCGTGGTATCACCGGCAATGCGTAAGCTTTTGTTGCAAAAAAGCTTCATTTTTGGTTGGTAGAAGTGCAAAGTTACCGATTACTTGCGAATTATTAAATGTCAAAAGTGTTGTGCTTATGGTCATATCGAAAAAAACTGTAAGGAAGACCGTACGACTTGTCCCAAATGCGCAGATGGTCATTGTTTTAGAGACTGTAGGTCTGATGCAACGAAATGTATAAATTGCACTAGGCATAATACTCATAATAGTAATGGGATACAAAAAAATTACCCACTGATCACATGGCTACTGATAAAAATTGTACCGTGTATCAAAATTACGTATTGAAACTTAAGTCTAAAATTAACTATTAATATTCTTGTTATCTTTGATTTTTTCTGCATGGCTAAAGGTACACATTCATTGTTAAATATCGCCAATTTAAATGTACGTTCATTATTGCCTAGTTTTGATGAATTTTGTTATCAAGTAGAGGATAAGTTTGATATTGTGGGTGTGTCGGAGACCTGGTTGAGTGGAGCTATACCATCTAATGCTGTTTCATTGCCTAGCTATACTCTGTATAGAAAGGACAGACTCGACAGGGTTGGTGGTGGTGTGGGCGTTTATGTAAGATCCACAATTTCTTCTAGTGTTGTCGATATCCAGGAGGAAGTAAGCTTTGAAATCATTCTCTTGAAACTAAAAATAAGTTGTTATAGTCTTGCTGTCCTAATGATTTATCGGCCCCCAAATACTAGAGTTTCTGATATTTTAGAATTTTTTGAAAATCGTATTCCTCATTTATTGTCATTATAAGATTATTCCATAATAATGGGTGACCTTAATATTGACATGCTTAATCCAAATTCATTAGTTAACTTATTCCGCGCCTATGGATACGACCAACTTATAAATGAGCCTACGCGAATGACTGATACAACATCTACATGCCTGGATCCCATATTTGTTAGTTCTAAGGAAATCTGCACGGTTAGCGGCACTATGGCGTCAAGTATTACTGATCATAATTTTATGCCATTTGCTACTCTAGATATACAAATTAAATGCTCCAAGCAAATAATTATCAAAATTCGCGATTACAAGTATTTTCAATTTGAACTTTTTCAAAATTACTTGCAAATTATTCCTGGGGACGACCTGTTTTATATAAACGACATAAATGAAAAAATACTTTTCCTTGAAACACATATAAGTGTTCTTTTTAATATGCATGCGCCTTTTAAGGAAATTAGAGTTAGCAAGAGGCGGGCTCCATGGTTGACGGATAACTTAAAATTAATTCTTAAATAAAGAGATAAAGCCCTTACTAAATACAAACAAAATAAAACTACAGACAACTGGAATATTTACAAGGATAGACGTAATTTTGCCCTTGCGTCCATAAGACGAGAAAAGGCCGCCTACCTAGAACGATTAGAGGCTGATAAAACTGGAAAGAAACTTTGGAGGGGCTAAATGATTTCAACATTAAATCAACTAATAACTCAGAACTGCCTCCTAACCTCTGTCAGCCTAATACGATTAATGATTACTTTATAAGCATTTTTGGGAAGTCAAATGCATGTGTTAATAAAGTAAATTATTATCATAACCGTAAGTTTTCTAACAACATCTTTAATTTTCCTAATGCTGCTGGTAGGGATGGCATTACTTTACATATGTTACGCCTTTGTCTGCCGACAATTTTGGACCACATTACAAACATAGTCAATAGTTGCTTGGAGGTAGGCTACTTCCCTAGATCTTGGCGTAAATCAATAGTGACCCTTTTTCCGAAAGTACACAATCCAAAAACTGTACAGGATTTACGACCTATAAGTCTTCTGCCAATTATTTCAAAGGTGCTGGAAAGAGTGGCACATGCCCAATTAATCAATTACCTATGTGAATCAAATATCTTACCTGCACATCAGTCTGGATTTAGGAAAGGGCACAGCACTGCAAGTATTCTTCTGAATGTCACCGATAACATAATTCGAACATTAGATAAAAAATTAGCAGTTATATTGGTTGCACTGGACTACTCTAAGGCTTTTGATGTAATCGATCACGATCTACTTGTTGCTAAATTGCGTTACTTTGGTTGCGATGATATTGTCGTGTCATTTTTTAAATCTTACTTGTGGAAGCGTTCGCAAGGTGTGCGCATTTTAAATGATTATTCGGACTCAAAATTTATAACATCAGGTGTGCCACAAGGCTCCATACTTTATACAGCTGATCTTCTGAGTGTGACAACTAGTTCTGATATTCACATGTACGCTGATGATATACACAGATTGTCCACTATTTTGATCCTAGAGATGCGCAATTGGCCACACAAAATATTAATTCAGACTTACTAAAGGTTATGCAGTTTTCAAAAGACCATAATTTGCATATAAATCCCGATAAAACTAAAGTTTCACTTTTCGCTAGCCGAAATCAACGTCGTAACATTGAAGGTAATCTAAGTATAAAATTAGATAACGCTGCTCTTCAGTTATCAGGCAGTGTGAAGAATTTGGGGCTAATTGTTGACACATCGCTTAGATTTAGGGAACATGTTAGCAACCTACTGCAAAAATGTTACTTGCGATTACGCATGCTTTATATACATAAAAATATTTTAAGTTTGAACTTGAGGAAAAAATTATCAGAGTCCCTAGTTATTTCCATAATTAATTACTGCTTAATTGTATATTACCCGTGTTTAGATCGATATTCTCAGTATCGACAGCAGAGAATTAAAATACATGTTGCCGTTTTGTTAACAATTTGAGGAAATACGAGCATGTAACTGAACCGTTATACCCACTTAAGTGGCTGAAAATTACCGAAACGTTTAAGCTTCATTTTGTGGTGTTTTTATACCGTTTATTTAAATCGCACATACCTGGCTATTTATTTGAGAAACTGATATACAGAAACTCAATTCATAACCGCTATATTAGGTTTAATAATCTTACCATGCCCCATCACTCCACCGCCTTGTTTGAGCGTTCTTTTACTTATCAGGCTGTCCATTTTTTTTATAAGTTTAAGCCCCATTTTGACAGGTCTCTTTTTGCTTATAGGAGTGAATATAAGAAATTATTTTTGGAACAACAATTTGCTGTTTGACGATTGTAATTAGTTTTAGTTTTAGTATAAGTGGTTGTGAACTGGAAGGTTAAGAGTTAAAGAATAGCTTGTAGCTAATCTTCGCCTGTCCAGTGCAAATTATAATTGTAATTTGTTGAATAAAGACGATTTATTATCCCGACTTGACCATACAATGTATGGTATCACACTCCCTCTAAGGCACGCTATGAGTGACTTTAGGGGAAAATTCACTAAACCCCAGATATGCTAGATATCAAAAGAGTTTAGCTCTGTGGGAGCCCTTGCCAGGTTTTCAGGCCCATGGTTGGAGTCGTGGCGGCAGTTTCCCATGAATTTACGGACCGTCCGGGCTGTTCCTAACAGGACGGATTTTGCATTTGTTTGTAAAGATGTTCGTCCAGACCGAGGTATTTTAAATTGTTTAATAGATGTTTTGGGACTAGTCCTGTCGTTGACATAACAATTGGTACAGTTCGTGTGTTGTTCATGCCCCACTGAGTCTTTATTTGAAATTCCAAATCTCTATATTTGGTTATTTTCTCAGCTTGCTTGATATTTATATTATTGTTGTTAGGAATTGCTATGTCAATTAAAGTTGTTTTCCGAGAGACTTTATCTACCAAAACTATATCTGGTCTATTGTGAGCAACTGTCCGATCGGTCAGTATCGTGCGGTCCCAGTACAGGTTGTAGTTGTTATTTTCTAAAATAGATTCTGGTTTGTATTTATAGTATGGTAATCTTACCGACTGTGATAATTCCTGGTGAAGTATTTTTGCCACAGCATCGTGTCGTTCTTTGTATTCAGTTGCAGCGAACGCTTGACAACCTCCTGTGATATGCTGGATAGATTCAGATGTTTGGCAACCGTACCTGCATCTGTCGTTGTTAATAGAAGGATCTTTAACGATGTACTTTAGGTAGTTCTTAGTTGGAATTACTTGATCTTGGATTGCCAACATAAAGCCTTCCGTTTCAGGAAACATATGACCAGTAGTTCGACACTGCACTGTCGACATAATCTTGGTTGACGTCATTTATGTCTTCCATGAAGGGGCTTCTCTTTCCATTTCAGCAGTTTCTGATCTGTGGTCTGGTGGTGTAATTGGACATTTTGTTGTGTCAGTCGCAGTGGTGTTGAGTCATCAACCAGGCACATGACTCTGTGTAGATCAGAAAATTCTGCGAGTTTCTGGAAATGACTACGCAAAATGGAAATTTGTTGATCTAATAATTTGCTTAGATCTGTCAAACCTCTTCCTCCTTCATACCGTGGCAAAATTGTACGTTCGACAGAGCTCTTTGGGTGGCGATTTTGAGCTTTTGTTAGTAAAACTCGAACTTTTCGTTGTAATTGTTCAATGTCAGTCTTGCACCAATTAACTATACCGAAAGAGTAACTGAGCACTGAACACGCATAGGTGTTAATAGCCTGAAACAGATTTTTACTGTTTAATTTAGTTTTCAACAGTCGCCTTATCCTTCTATAAAACTCTGCTGTTAGGTCCTTTTTCATAGTCATGTGATCAATACGTTGAGCCTGCATTATTCCAAGGTATTTATAAGTATGACCTTCCCCCATAGATTCAATTAAGGTGCCATCTCCCATTTCGAAGTGCCCTTGCTGTATTTTGCTTTTAACTATATTAATAATTCGGCATTTGTCTAAGCCAAATTTCATATGGATGTCACTATAAAACCCTTCTACTATTTTAAGCATATCATGCAGCTGTTGTTTCGTAGCTGCCATCAACTTTAAGTCATCCATGTATAACAAATGGTTTATCTTTAATGCTTGTACGTTGTTGTGTTTAAGACTTAACCCAAAATTAGTTGAGTTCAGTTTGTTTGAGAGAGGGTTCATGGCAAGGCAGAACCACAGCGGGCTAAGAGAGTCTCCCTGGAATATACCCCTTTTGATTGGAATGGGGTCAGTTTGTATCGAACAGTTGGCTTCATAAAGTGAGATTTTGGTTTGCCAGGTGGACATGGCATATTCTAAAAAGTTAATAATACAATTATTAACTTAACAGAGTTTCAGCACCTGAATGAGCCAATCATGTGGAACTGAATCAAAGGCCTTTTTGTAGTCCACATATGCCATGTAGAGATTTCGTCGTTTGGCGTGGGCTTGATTGCAGACAACGGAATCAATTATTAGTTGTTCTTTGCACCCCATCGAGTTTTTCGCGCATCCCTTTTGTTGTTCGGTAATTATGTTGTTTAGCTCACAATGTCTGAAAAGGCGATGATTAATGCACGACGTTATAAGTTTGTATAAGGTTGGGAGGCAAGTGATTGGTCTGTACTTTGCTGGGTCCTGTGTACATAGGTTATCCTTTGGTAAGAGGTATGTAGCACCATGGGTAAGGAAACTAGGCATCTTGTGTGGATGGGTAATTATGTCATTAATGAGTACTGTTAATTTATCGTGGGTGGCGTAAAGTTTCTTTATCCAGTAATTCTGCACACCATCTGGTCCTGGTGCTTTCCAGTTATGGAGGTGTTTCATTATGTTGGACATGTCTTCCGTTGTAAATGGTTGGTGTTGCATCTTATCACAATTCTGAAATGCAGCCTCCTCCTCATTAATCCAGCTCGCTCTGGAGTTATGGGAAACTGTTGTGGAAAGTTGTGTTTTCCAGAACTGCTCGATCGCCGTTTTACTGGTATAACTAGGGGTTTCATTATTATTGATGTTGTTGAGTTTTCTATAAAACCCTTTTTCTGATTTTCGGAATAGTGCGTTGTTTAGTTTCCGTTGGTTACTGGTTTTGTACCTTCTCAATCGAGTTGTGTATACGGTAAGCTTTTGTCGTAGACTATCCAGACACTGCTGAGATGTGATGTTTTCTCCATCCCACTGGGAGTGTATTCGGTTATTGTCCATGATCGTCTTGACAAGTCTTTCTATTCTGTTGTTCCCGACCCCTCGTTGGTACTCGGTCAGTTTTCCAATATCTTTCCGAAGAGAATTAATTTTCCTTTCTAGCCTTCTTTGCAGCACAGTAGATGATTGTGTGTAGCGACTCTAACGTATTAACACCTAAAACATAGTGTGGCAAGATAAATTTGTTCATAGCCTGCAAGACGATACCC
This sequence comes from Octodonta nipae, assembly GCA_034190945.1. Classification (NCBI taxonomy): domain Eukaryota; kingdom Metazoa; phylum Arthropoda; class Insecta; order Coleoptera; family Chrysomelidae; genus Octodonta; species Octodonta nipae. The sequence goes on from CM067219.1 coordinate 79,651,746, forward strand.
AGTTTCTTAGAAGATCTTAGTTTGGGAAGAGTTGGTCTAATCAATGGATCTGTTCCACTATACTCTATAAGAGCTATTTTCATTTCTGCTTGGATTTTCTCAAGCAGGTCAGCGTTGGCTGGCTGTTCTTGTTGAAGTTCTTGAATCTCGTCCGCTCTTTGCGCCAAAAGTGTTTCAGGTTCTGGATCTGTTGTATTTTGACCAAATAATTAGCGCTCAACTTCGCTCTTTATTTCGTCCAGTTGATCAGGCGGAATAAGGCCATTTCTCAAGATGACTCGATATTGATCTGCGACTCTCTGTTCGGTAACTTGAAGCTCTGGGTACTCGCGACAGTATTTGGCGATATCCAGTCTTGTCCTGGCCAAGGTTAGTCACTCTGTAAAACGTGCGCATTATAAATTTATTCATGGCGCTAGTCCATTTCATGCGCTGTCTTATCAGTCCCGCTTGAGTGAGCGCTGGCTGTTGATCCTGCGCAACACTTTCTGCGGGTGGAGTTCTCGTTCTCGTTTGACTCCGTTGGTGATGGTCACGCTGTTTCTGTGACTGTATTTGTGAATGGTGTTGTGGTACTTGTGGTTCTTGGGCTGTAGCTCTTTGGGCGACAGGGGCCCGCCTCCTCAGCACCCTGCCACCGACGTCCCGCATGCTGTCATATCCAGCGCCGGCTCCAGACATGCCCTGGCGATCCCCAGGCAGCGGCTCTTTTCCGAGACCTCTACTCCGTAACTCCATTTTCATGGGTGGTGCCACCAATTGACCCTGGTGACCCGGGTAACTCGGAACCGTGGAGTTGTCAGTTCCCAGATGAAATGATTTAAACCAGATCATCCCGTGCGGGTTTTGGGGAAGGGAGGAAGGCTAGGTAATAGGTCAGCGGACAGCAGCCCCTTTAGTCGCCACATACGACAGGCGGTAGATACCATAGTGCTATTCTAACCCGGACACCACACGGCGTTATTATTATCCCGACTTGACCATACAATGTATGGCATCACACTCCCTCTAAGGCACTCTTTAGGGGAAAATTCACTAAACCCCAGATATCCTAGATATCAAAAGGGTTTAGCTCTGTGGGAGCCCTTGCTAGGTTTTCAGGCCCGTGGTTGGAGTCGTGACGGCAGTTTCCCATGAATTTCCTGACCGTTCGGGCTGTCCCTAACAAGACGGTTTTTTGCATTTGTTTGTAAAGATCTTCGTCCAGACAGAGGTATTTTAAATTGTTTAATAGATGTTTTGGGACTAGTCCTGTTGTTGACATAACAATTGGTACAGTTCGTGTGTTGTTCATGTTCCACTGAGTCTTGATTTCAAATTCCAAATCTCTATATTTGGTTATTTTCTCAGCCTGCTTGATATTTATATTATTGTTGTTGGGAATTGCTATGTCAATTAAAGTTGTTTTCCGAGAGACTTTATCTACCAAAACTATATCTGGTCTATTCTGAGCAACAGACCGATCGGTCAGTATCGTGCGGTCCCAGTACAGCTTGTAGTTGTTATTTTCTAAAACAGATTCTGGTTTATATTTATAGTATGGTAATCTTACCGACTGTGATAATTCATGTTTCAGTGCTAGTTCCTGGTGAAGTATTTTTGCCACAGCATCGTGTCGTTCTTTGTATTCAGTTGCAGCGAACGCTTGACAACCTCCTGTGATATGCTGGATAGATTCAGATGTTTGGCAACCGTACCTGCATCTATCGTTGTTAATGGAGGGGTCTTTAACGATGTACTTTAGGTAGTTCTTAGTTGGAATTACTTGATCTTGGATTGCCAATATAAAGCCTTCCGTTTCAGGGAACATATGACCAGAGATCAACCAGTAGTTCGACGCTGCACTGTCGACATAATCTTGGTTGATGTCATTTATATGTCTTCCATGAAGGGGCTTCTCTGCACCAATTAACTATACCGAAAGAGTAACTGAGCACTAAACACGCATAGGTGTTAATAGCCTGAAACAGATTTTTACTGTTTAGTTTGGTTTTCAACAGTCGCCTTACCCTCCTATAAAACTCTGCTGTTAGGTCCTTTTTCATAGTCATGTGATCAATACGTTGAGCCTGCTTTATTCCAAGGTATTTATAAGTATGACCTTCCCCCATAGATTCAATTAAGGTGCCATCTCCCATTTCGAAGTGCCCCTGCTGTATTTTGCCTTTAACTATATTAATAATTCGGCATTTGTCTAGGCCAAATTTCATATGGATGTCACTAGAGAACTCTTCTACTATTTTAAACATATCATGCAGCTGTTGTTTGGTAGCTGCCATCAAGTCGTCCATGTATAACAAATGGTTTATCTTTAATGCTTGTACGTTCATAGCCTGCAAGACGATACCCAGTTTCTTAGAAGATCTTAGTTTGGGAAGAGTTGGTCTAATCAATGGATCTGTTCCATTATACTCTCTAAGAGCTCCTTCCATTTCTGCTTGGATCTTCTCAAGCAGGTCAGCGTTGGTTGGCTGTTCTTGCTGTAGTTCTTGAGTCTCGTCCGCTCTTTGTGCCAAAGGTGTTTCAGGCTCTGGATCGATTGTATTTCGACCAAATAGCTCGCCCTCCACTTCGCTCCTTATTGTGTCCAGCTGTTCAGGCGAAATAAGGCCATTTCTCAAGATGACACGATATTGATCTGCGACTCTCTGTTCAGTAACTTGAAGCTCTGGGTACTCACGACAGAACTCTTGATAGAGTATTTGGCGATATCCAGTCTTGTCCTGGCCAAGGTTCGTGATTCTGTAAAACGTGCGCATTATAAATTCATTCATGGCGCCAGTCCATTTCATGCGCTGTCTTTTCAGTCCCGCTTGAGTGAGCGCTGGCTGTTCATCCTGCGGGTGGAGTTCTCGTTTAACTCCGTTGGTGATGGTCACGTTGTTGTTGTGACTGTATTGGTGAGTGTTTTTGTGGTTCTTGGGCTGTAGCTTTTTGGACGGCAGGGCATCTACTCCTTAGCTCCATTTTCATGGGTGGTGGGGTTGTCACTTCCCAGATGAAATGATTTAAACCAGACCATCCCGTGCGGTTTGTGGAGAAGGAAGGAAAGCTAGGTAGTAGGTCAGCGGACAGCTGCCCCTTTAGTCGCCTCATACGACAGGCGGTGGATACCGTGGTGCTATTCTAACCCGGCCACCACACGGTTATTATTATTATTATTATTGTTAATTCTTCAGCAAAATTCAGAAGAACCATCATAAAAATGAAGATTTTGAGCTTGCTAGTTGAAGCTTGTCGTGTGATACATGTTTTGTATAGCATTTTGGCTGTTGAATTCGGATTTGAAATATATATTTCTATACCAACCTTTCGTCTTCAGCAAAATTCAGAAGAATCTTCAGGAAAATTAAAAATCTCAGCATGTTAGTTTAAGCTTTGCTTGTGATACATATTTTCCATATTATTTCTCCCGATGAACTTTGATACGAAATCTTATAAATAGTAGTGACGGAAATACACTTGTTAAGTTGTACGAAAAACAGTCACCAATTGTCAAAAATGTCTTATTAATGTTATTTTGCGACAAATGATTCACGGCCTACTTAGAAAAATTAACGCCTAACTTTACGAAATCTGATATTTCGATGATACTCAAACCTTTTATGCATTAGACTGGAAATTGTACGCTCATTCCAAAAATTAAAAAACCCAATATGGACATAAGAAAAATGAAAGTTGAGGCGGTTTCCGAAATCCGCCATTTTCGGTTTTAGTCGATTATTTCCAAAACACGTCAAGAAGCCACCAAGAGGTGAAAATTCCACTTCAGACAACCTAAGGATATATATATATATATATATATATATATATATATATATATATATATGCTCTCTTGATGGTCCGGGTGTTCGTCCGTTGAAAGTTTTGTCCCTGTAAAGGAACGGTCCTCTTCTTCCAACACGAAGGGTGGCTGCAGGTTCGGACCTTTCCGGACTACTTCGTATCCGAGATCGTCGGCTAGGTCGTTCTCCGCTTGGTCTGCTCTCCGTGGCGTCTGAAGTGGAAGTGAGCTCCGATATGTGCGCGCCGCTATTTATGCTATCTCCCGAGTCCCCTCCTATTTCTTTGCACCGCCTCCGATTGTGTTGAGGTGGCGGTGCCGTTTGTTTTGATTGGGTGACACCATTGCGTTGTCGCAAATTGTACCGATGACGTGGTTCTGTTTATACCGATGGCGGCCGTAGATGTTCGTTAGAAGGGTGGGCGTCCCGATAGTTAGCTACGAGTGACGGAATGCAACGTTGTGGTATTGTTGCGCTCTGTTTTAATTTGTTATTCTTTTCCCGTAAGATGTTCTTCCAGGCTTGATGCAGGTGTAGAGCTTCGTTACGGTTATTGATTTCTCCTTCCTTTTCAATTTCTATAGCTTCCCTAATTGTTCTTCTTTTGAAGTTGTTTTCTGTTGCCAGATGCTTAGAGCCCTCAAAGTTGATTCTATGTCCTGTTTGCTGTTGATGTTGGAACAGGGCCGAGGTTGTGGTCTTGTTTCGTATGCTGAGTTTGTGCTCTTCGATTCGGGCTTCGATCCTACGGTTTATTTGACCTACATATGCTTGCTCGCATCCGCCGCAAGGTATCTTGTAGACTCCGTGACTCTCTAGTGGACGTTAGTCTTTGGGATTGCCTAGAATGCTTTTTATCGTCTTATGAGGTTTGTAGGAAGTTTTGATGTTGCTTTTCCTAAGGATTCTTCCGAACCGATCTGTCACTCCTTGTATGTACGGAAGGGTGGTCGCTGCCTTTGGGGGGTCTTGTTGGGTTTCTTCGTGCCTTGGTAGTTCTTGTTGATTCAGGGCTCGTCGTATGGTGTTGTTGCTGTACCCATTCCTCCTCAAGGTCTGTGAGATGGTGTTTAGTTCCTCTTGTTTGTGTTTGGCGTCTGCAATGCGCCGTGACCTGCATATAAGTGTATTTGCTACTGCTTGTATTTGGGAGGGATGATGGTGGGATTTAGCATTAAGGTATCTGTCGGTGTGTGTCGTCTTTCGATAGACTGTGTGTTCTAGCTTCCCTGTTGTTGTCCTTTTTAAGTAGATGTCCAGAAAAGGAAGGCATCCATCTTCTTCCACCTCCATGGTGAATTGGATCCTTTCGTGTAGACAGTTTGCCAGGTGTAGGAAATTGCTGAGTTCCGTATCCCCATGAGGCCACACTATCAAGATATCGTCTACGTATCGTAGCCAGACTTTTGGTTTCAGGGGGGCTGTGTTTAAAAGGGCCGTTTCGAAATAAGACATGAAGAGGTTTGCCACCGCCGGTGACGTAGCAACAATCCTGAGGTCTGCTAAAAAACCAGAGCCAAACGTATCCAGGGCAGAACACCAAGCACTCACTAACCTAAGGGGAAACGCCACGGTAGTCATGAACACAAATGACTACAACTCAAAAATGAAAGAAATTCTACTGGACCAAACCTATAAACCAATTAAGAGAGACCCGACAACCTACTTGGAAAAAACAACCAAATCCAAGATTCAGGCTCTCATACCAGATGATGACATACGCAAAAAACTCATCCCGAGAGAAAAATCCAGTAGATGCCCCAAGCTGTACGGTCTGCCAAAAATTCACAAGGAAGGAGTCCCGATGCGCCCGATAGTCAGTGCTTTCAACTCACCTCTTCAACAACTCGAGAAGTACCTCGCAGCAGCCATGCAACCTTTAGTCGAAAATGCCGCATCCTACGTAAAAAATTCCGAACATCTTCTCATAACAATAGGGGACCTAAACTTACAAAGAAGAAGACCGCCTCGCAAGTCTCGACGTCAAATCACTTTACCCAAGCATCCCCGTCGACGAAGCCTTGGACCAAATTGCCATGAATGAAGACTTTCCTGCGCACATCATACAACTCGCGAAACATTGCCTCAAAAACACATATTTCTCCTTTGACAGGCAACTTTACAGACAGGTCGACGGTGCACCTATGGGCTCGGCGCTCTCACCAGCGGTGGCAAACCTCTTCATGTCTTATTTCGAAACTGCCCTTTTAAACACAGCCCCCCTGAAACCAAAAGTCTGGCTACGATACGTACACGATATCTTGATAGTGTGGCCTCATGGGGATACGGAACTCAGCAATTTCCTATACCTGGCAAACTGTCTACACGAAAGGATCCAATTCACCATGGAGATGGAAGAAGATGGATGCCTTCCTTTTCTGGACATCTACTTAAAAAGGACAACAACAGGGAAGCTAGAACACACAGTCTATCGAAAGCCGACACACACCGACAGATACCTTAATGCTAAATCCCACCATCATCCCTCCCAAATACAAGCAGTAGCAAATATACTTATATGCAGGTCACGACGCTAAACACCATCTCACGAAGAAACCCAATAAGACCCCCCAAAGGCAGCGACCACCCTTCCGTACATACAAGGAGTGACAGATCGGATCGGAAGAATCCTTAGGAAAAGCAACATCAAAACTTCCTACAAACCTCATAAAACGATAAAAAGCATTCTAGGCAATCCCAAAGACCAACGTCCACTAGAAAGTCACGGAGTCTACAAGATACCTTGCGGATGCGAGCAAGCATATGTAGGTCAAACAAACCGTAGGATCGAAGCCCGAATCGAAGACCACAAACTCAGAATACGAAACAAGACCACAACCTCGGCCCTGTTCCAACATCAACAGCAAACAGGACATAGAATCAACTTTGAGGGCTCTAAGCATCTGGCAACAGAAAACAACTTCAAAAGAAGAACAATTAGGGAAGCTATAGAAATTGAAAAGGAAGGAGAAATCAATAACCGTAACGAAGCTCTACACCTGCATCAAGCCTGGAAGAACATCTTACGGGAAAAGAATAACAAATTAAAACAGAGCGCAACAATACCACAACGTTGCATTCCGTCACTCGTAGCTAACTATCGGGACGCCCACCCTTCTAACGAACATCTACGGCCGCCATCGGTATAAACAGAACCACGTCATCGGTACAATTTGCGACAACGCAATGGTGTCACCCAATCAAAACAAACGGCACCGCCCCCTCAACACAATCGGAGGCGGGGCAAAGAAATAGGAGGGGACTCGGGAGATAGCATAAATAGCGGCGCGCACATATCGGAGCTCACTTCCACTTCAGACGCCACGGAGAGCAGACCAAGCGGAGAACGACCTAGCCGACGATCTCGGATTCGAAGTAGTCCGGAAAGGTCCGAATCTGCAGCCACCCTTGGAAGAAGAGGAAAAGCCTTATGAAAATGCCAAGTGAGATTTTGGCGAAATGTCAGGCGACCGTTCCTTTACAGGGACAAAACTTTCAACGGACGAACACCCGGACCATCAAGAGAGCTACACATAGTTCCGTCCGTGCCAACTTGTTTCCAAATATATATATATATATATATATATATATATATATATATATATATATATATATATATATTACTTTGGATTGTAATATTCGAGTAACTAGAAGCGTGAGCAAACTGATTCGAGAATTATGCGAATCGACCATCTGTTTTTAAACTATTTCATTTTTATGCAGATCGTTTTACAACACCCTATATTTTATATAAGTTTTTCATTTCAACTTTTTTTTCAGTTCAATTGATACTGAAAACCTGTAAATCTAAACAGCTTTTTTTAGATTATTTCTTTATTTTACTTAAAACATAATGACACCAGTATTTAAGGTGTCAGTTTGTTAATTCCTCAAGTAATTTATTCTGAACAGTTATCAATTTTATTAATTTTGTATATCAATAATATTCTTAACTAGGTACTTAGGAAATCAATTTGCAGAAATTTTGTTCAAGAAGCTAATAAAAACAGAGTTTATTTCGTATAGATGGTGTGCTGTTAGAAAGTCCAGAAGCAGACTTCCAGTTTTCGTCACACCTGACATTTCCTACATTTCCTTCTTAATTTTCCCTACTTCTGGCTTGAAGTCTCCTATTATTAGACTGTATGTAGTATTATTATCTTTGTATAAGTTGTCTGATATTTCATGGTACAAAGTTTTCCATTTCTTCATTTGTGTTGGAGTATTAGACTATTATTTTTCATTATGAAGTGAGATGTATTACTTTTATCTTTTTTTGGTGATGGTATCTTGGTCATGGGGGCATCTAAAACATCACGCTTGCCAGATGGGTTGGCGAGTTTTGGTGTATGTTGCAGAGTTTTAAAAATGGGCAAATTGCTTTATTAAGTAAACCCAAACCAACCTCAAACCTATACAATTATAGATTGTTGTGTATTAAATTGCCTAAAAGCAGAAACACAAAGTATTATAATTCACCATACCACATTTTAAGTAACGTTTTGGTTAGCAGGAATATCTATATTTATTTGGGTGTTTTTCTTGAAAAATAATAAAAAAGAATTATCCCAAATCTATCAGTTTTAGGTGTAGGCCATGATAAATAAAAAATACAAGGTTCTTTTCACAAAACTCGAGTTGGTATTTACCTCTGGTATAACAGGAAGTGTGTCATTTTTGAAAACAAGATATTTAAAATTAGCAATATCTAAAAAACCTACTATACACAAATTTTATATTTCAGCTACAACTGCATCCTTAAACCATCTAATCTAAACTCTTCGTAAGTACTGTGTATATATATATGAATGTATTATTACTAATTTCTTAATGTCATAACGCGATATTTAATTCGAGCGGTTTCTTAATTCCTTTCGCACCTGACTTACCATTAAGATTCTTGACTTCTGAGAAAAATAAATTAATAATTATATGGGCACAGTACTCACTTCTTGTACATTCCGGAATCGCATTGCAGTTTTCTGCATCACCTCTACATAGACTGAATTGTAGAACTGAATCAAATCACTTCGCTCCTCCTTCACAATTGCACCATCTAAAAATAAAGTTGAACTTGTGATGGTTGATGATGAATACAGGTAGTAAATATGAAGTAATTTATATTGTAACAATAAATAAATTTAAGAGCAACAGTATTTAAAAATAAATTTTGTACTTTGTTTAAAAATAAGTGTTCAAAATTTGGCTTTGTTGGAAAATTTTGAACCGATTAGTGTTTTTCTCTATAGTTTTCAAATGTTCACTGCAATAGTTAGTTAAAACAATTCCAGCGACAAACTTGAAAATAAGTGCAAATTGCCAATGAAAACTACATGGATCTTCACCATAGGATAGTAAGCAAACATTTTTTCCAAAAAAAAGAATAGATGTAAACGGTTGTGAGTCTATATCCTGAGGAATAACTAATACCACGAACTCCTACAACCTGAACCCAATGAAGTCTTAAGTAACCACATGAAATAAGGAATACAGTAACTTAAAATTATGATTGTAGTTATAACAGACTTAGTTGTCAATTGAATTACAGCAGTGTCTGATTAGACCTTTATATACAAAAGCAATAAACAACACTCTTAGTGTACAAAATTTAGGTAAACAACAGAAGTACCGTCATCATGGAATTGGATTTTTTTAAACGATAATTAACATTTATACGAACAAAATGAACTTGGTACGCGTTAATTTAGAAAAGATTATTAAATAAAATATTTATAAAAAAATAATAAAAATGTGTTACCATCATCGCTGATCTCAAATATTGTATTTTTTTAACCGAAAGGACAGCTTTTTTAATTTCACTTGTTTTAATGTGATTGAAAAATATATCTTGGTACGCATGTATAAAAACTGTGGAAAGTATCTGGCATACCAATTATATTTCATGGGCTTTCATTACATTAAATATAAATATCATTAAGTTCAATAAAATAAATGATAAAAGGAATTAAATAAAATAATTATTTTCGTTTATTTGAATTTTAAAAATAACTAATACTTTAAGCAATTGTATAAGTAAAATCAAAGAATTTTTATTAATAATCATTAGAATTATTATTATCACATATGAATTATATCAACCGTCGCCTATGCTAGCATACAGAATTACGTGGCCACACGAAAACCATTGACCAGGCGGATGGCAGATGCAGTTATAGGTCATATTTCATCGCAATTTATTATTTTGCATTATAATAGTCAGTTAGTTGTAACGCTTCGAGATTGTTGGGTCAGAAATTAAAAAATTTGTATTTCAAATAAAAATATTTTCTTTAAAACGGAGTTTAGAGTTCACGACCCATTTTTGGCGCAGTCAGTAGGTTAGTTCCGAAATTCGCAAATCGATCGGGGATTTTTCGTTTTTGCGATTAAAGGAACTAACGAACTATCGAACTTTGTTGATCGAACCGGTGATAGCGATTGTCGAAAGAGCGGCTCCTCGAACTTCAGAAAACCCAGTTCATCGAGAACCTGCTTCAGCCTTTTACCAGTCCATCATAGAAATTTAGAACAAAAGTCGTCCGAATTTGCAAGGAAGACTCCAGTGGCGTAGACGAAAATAGATTCCCTGGACGTCGCCCTTATAGTTTGTGAAGAATGCTCAAACTCGTTTTTATTTTTATGTAAGTACAACATTAAATGTCAAGTGAAAATTTGTCGGATATTTTTAATTGTTTATCTATTAAAGACGGCCCTACAACTGACTCAAAGTCTAATTCAAGCTATCATTTTTCTGAAACTTCTCAAAATAATTTAGATAACGACGAAGAAATGGATTTAGATAGGAATTTCGTTGAAAAATTAATTGTAGAAATTAATCTTAGTAATAAAATAGAAATGGCTAGACCTGTTGCCAATCCTGAACCATTTAAATCTGAGTATTTAAATTGCGTACCCGAATTCGACGGAAACCCAAATGAACTTGGAAGATATTTAAGTATTTGTGAATCCATTTTAACAACTTTTTATGATCGTGCAAATCCAGAAAGCTTTCATAATGTTTATTTGTTGAATTCATTAATTTCAAAATTGAGAGGTAAAGCTAGACTAGTGATTAATATTCAGGATGTGAACAGTTGAAATGATTTAAAATTAGTATTGGCACGAAATTTTGGGGATCAAAGGGATGAAAGTTGCTTAAATAGAGATCTTGTTTTAATGAAACAACTTCCTAACGAAAAACCACATCAATTTTATGATAGATGTCTTAACATTTTAAATTTGTTGTGTAGCTATGTAAATTGCCATGAAGTCACAGATCAAGCCAAACAGTTAAAACGTGATATCTATCAAAATTTAGCATTAAAAACATTTTTGTCAGGATTGCGTGAACCCCTTGGTACAATAATATGTTGTATGAAACCTGATTCTTTGAGTACAATTTGTAATCGCAGAAGATAATGCCCACTATTTTCAAACAATTTTGTCTAAAAATTTACCAAAACCTCCACAGATGATTCAAGCACCATTTCATAACCAAAATAATTTTTTGAATAACCCTTCTTTACCAAGAAACTATAATTTCAATCAAAACTACCGCACACAAAATTTATTTCCTTCACAGCCTGTTCAAATACAACCAAGACAAAACTTTCAGCAACAAAGCAACCAAAATGTTTTCAAACCAAACTTTCAAAATAGAAACTTTCCAAGACCTACTCCAATGAGCGGAATTTCTGTTCGAAACTCATCAAATCAAAAAACATCTTTGCCAACAACTTTCTACCAAAATCAAAATACCCAAAGATTTCCACAAGGTAATGTAACAAACTATCACAACAGCCGAAATCATTTGGTTTTGAAGAAATTAATAATACTGAAACTGATGACAAATTCACAACTGAAAATGACTATGAATACTATTACGATGAAAATACTGTACAACCAAAAGAAAACTCTAGTATCGAAATCTCTGAAGTTGAAGACGATAAGTCCCAGGAAATTCCACAAGAAATATCTCTCAATCAAATTAGTTCGAATCAATTACCATATATTATTTTTCCTGAACAAAATTTAAAACTTCTAATTGATTCTGGATCATTAAGATCTTTTATCGATCCTGAAATTGCCTATAAATTTTTCCCAAATCATATTGTTCCTGAACCATTTACAGTGTCTACAGTTTCTCATAAATCAACACATCAGTATAGTGCACTGATTCCCGCTTCAAAGATTTTTCAATTACCAACACCTAAGTCCTTAAAATTTTATCTTTTTAAGTTTCATGAGGTATTTGATGGTCTTATAGGCTTAGAAGATTTAATATGACTTCAGGCTATACTTGACTTCAACAAAGGATGTCTGATAACCCGATACGCAAAAATCAAACTTCTTTTTCATAAAGTAGAAAATAATAAATAATACTGTTATCCCAAATTCTAAACATTTTAGCAATACGAAAATTTTTGTTCAGAAAAAATTTCACAAACTAAATTCGTCTAATACCTAACGAAAATATAAATACTTTAAAATCGAGAAACACTCAAAAGTTTGATCACAAAAATTTTATAAACGAATTTGAAGATCAGGCTAATTCAAATTCGGCAACCAAAATAAAAGTAAACGCAAGAAGTACTCAAGGAATCTTAAAACCCAGAAAAAAAGTAGAAACCGAACAAGTAGAAAACATCAAAAACTTGTCAAATTTTCTGATAACAAATCAACACAAGACAATAACATTTTTATGCTTATACAAACTGGTAACAACAACTCTGAACATACTCGGCAAAATTCTAGAAATAACGAAGACAATTCTGAAAAAACTACTGCTCCTTCTAATACAAATGCCAACCCCACAGTTGGTATCCCCATTGTTAATTACGCTGTGAATTATGGACAAAATCAAATAGTTAATCATTCTGTCTTACACTCCCCAGCACATCCAAAAACAACTATACTTTTCGAACGAAAGCGGCGAATTAATGTTCAGATTTCCAGAAATAATTTTGAAAAAGATAATTAATTTCGTTAAAAATTTTGTTTCCCCAAACATTCAGTATCATCTTTTTCGAAAATCTCAACGATTAAGAACCTTTTACATTAGTTCTCCAAAGAAACTTCAGAATGTCCAAATTGAAATTGAAAAACTGTAACAAAAAACTTCTTGATATCACGAACAAACATGACATTAAAAATATTATTGAAGCTTATCACGAAGGTAATAAAGAATTAAAGAAAAATATTATTGGCCAAATCTCAAAAATTCTATTCAAACTATTCACTCCTACAGCAATAAAACCATTCGAAATAATACATCTAGATACATTCTCTTTCGAAAATACAAAATTTCTTACCATTATAGATAGCTTCTCTAAATATACGTAAGCATATCCTGTAAATTGCCTCACAGGGACAGATATTGCAAATAATCTCATATATTTCTTTTCTCACCATGGAACACCCAAACAAATTGTGGTAGACAACGGCACAGAATTAAAAAATTCGGTTGTTTCAGAACTTCTCCGCAATATTGGGAACACAAGAGAAGATTACAATTAGGAATTTATAAAATAATCCCGGCATTATTCCTTTAAAATTAGGAACAGCAAAAGTTCAAAAATACATGCATTCCTTAAACCATTATTATGACCTAAATCCACTTATTACTGAAGTAAAACTAAAACGACAATCCGAAAATCTTAAACTTTACATCAACAAAACTATAACGGAAGAAAAAGTGGAGAATAAAATATCACAAATTTTACCACACCCCAATCGTATCAAAAGAGGTTTAGGTTCCTTTTTCTAAGCAATTAGTGGCAACTTGGATTCCACAGATGGCGAAAGATATGACAAGTTAATTGAAGAACTTCAAAACAATCAAGACAACCTTGCACAAACTATCCAAAAACAAAGTTCACTTCGATTTCACTTATTGACAAATTTAATAACACTGTTCGACAAATATTGCATAATGAAAAGCTTCTCGAATCAAACATGGATCAAATTTCAAAAATTGTGATAGGCTCAACTTATAGAGAAAATTCTATGTTCATTAAAGACGTTATGAACCAAATAATTAATCTATACGAGGTCATTAACTCTATTCTACAAGACGTTGAAAATTCAATAACTTTTGCAAAACTTGGAGTCATGCACCCTAGTATAATGACAACTTCACATCTTTTTCACGAATTAAAACTTTTGCAAAAATATTTGAAAAATGAACAATTTCCTATTGAGATCAGTTTAGACAATATTTTGTTATACGAAGAAATCATAATGGTTCACGGTTATATAAATAAAAACAAAGTGATCTATATTTTGCAAGTCCCAATAACGCACACTTTTGAATTTGAATATTATCATTTATTTTCAATCCCAATTAGAAAGGAGAACCAGTTTAGAGCCATTATACCAACAAAGAAATATTTGACAAAAACACAGCTGTACTATGCATATATGAACGAGTCTTGTAAGTTTGTCTTTTCACAATTCTATTTGTGCGGCCAACTAGACCTTCAAGAAATGAAGAAAGAAAACCCCTGCGAAATCCAGCTACTAGAAATGCAAAATGCCTCTAGTTGCCAACCAATATCAATCACTATCACAAAACCAATGTTCAAACGTCTAGACCAATCAAACCAATGGATTGGCCTAATACCAGTGATAAAAAAAATTAAGCTCCATTGTCAGCAACAAGTAGAAGTTTTCAGCAATAACAAACCGATAAGCTTTAATCAACCAATATTGTTTCCTGAATTAGAAGCTACAAGTGAAACAGCCTCCTTCACAAACCCAACCATTCACTTAGAAGAAATCGATTTGGATGAACTCCAAGAAATACGAACACAAGTGTTAAATAATCAACCCCATTTGTCGCATAACTGGATATCACACACCCCCAGTATGTGGACGATCATAGTCTACGGGCTACTGGTGATAATATCAATGTATTTCATTTATACAAAAATTCTCCAAAGATGTCAGAAAAGTAACCGTCATATCCAGCAAGGTATCGAACTATCCGAAGTTCGTCTCCTTCACTAACTCGGGACTCGAATTTTCGGGGGGAGGAATTATATCAACCGTCGCCTATGCTAGCATACAGAATTACGTCGCCACACGAAGACCATTGACCAGGCGGATCGCAGATGCAGTTATAGGTCATATTTCATCGCAATTTATTATTTTGCATTATAATAATTAGTTAGTTGTAACGCTTCGAGATTATCGGGTCAGAAATTCAAAAATTTGTATTTCAAATAAAAATATTTTCTTTAAAAACGAAGTTTAGAGTTCACGACCCATTTTTTATGTATATAATGGATATTATCGTCTGATTCTTCTCTTTCTTCTTCATTTTGATCCTGGGTAAGGATTTCTTCAACTTTCAATGGAATATTGGGGCAATTAGCACATTTTCACATTTTTTAAAAATGGCGTAATCTTGTCAAAGTATTGCAAGTAAAACACTTCATTTTTTAATTTTCCACTATAAAGAACAATCCACTCAATTAATATTCACTATGTTAACAAAAAAAACGATGATAGTTTATTATAGCAAGAAATATAAAAATACCACACAAATTTATAATCATAAAACATTAAAAATAATTATTCAGTTTTTAAAAGGAGAATTTCGTTTCAACAATGAATCACTTTCAAATGGTAAAGCCCAGTAAACTATAAGAAATAACGAAACATTCGATAGTGATGGAGATTGAAGGGACACAATAGCCTCAAGCTAGAAAAAGACCCTTGTACAACCTTACCTTAAGGTACTTTTTCTATTCAATGGCAGATGTAGTTGCACATCAAATATGTAGGGGATAGATAAAAAAAAATTATGTAGAGGTGAGCTTGAACCAAACATCTCTCACTTACTCGAAGGGATTGAGAGAAATGTAAATTTTAAAACTCTTCTCTAATAATGGAGCAGAAACGGAGTTAATATCGATATAATATAATACATTATAACAATTATTAAGCAATAGTAATTGTCATAAAATTGGTATGTCAGTTTTTAGACATGCGTACAAAGATATATTTAAAAAAAAATTAGTAACCCTATTTTTATCTTTCAAATAAACAAACTTTATATCGAATACACTACAATTCTTTGAGATCCGCGATGATGGTGAAATATTTTTACTTTTTTAGGGTTCCGTATATATAATATACGGATACCCTTATTATATCACTCCGGATTTCTCCCTCTTTCATCACAGCAATTTTCTCCTAAAATACTGGACGGAAAAGGTATCAGTATATACTTTGGGGACCCGATGAGGAGTACATATCACAAATGAAGAAATTTTGATTTGATTTCGAACACATCATGTAATATATCAAATAAAAGGGCTCAGTATGGCGAAAACATTTTTTTTCATATTTTTAAAATAAATTATTTTAAAGATATTAACAAAAATATAAAAATTTTTATCCATTCCCCCTACATTATCTCCGAAACTATAAGCCATAAAATTTTGAAAAAAAATAGAGATGTAGAGCCTCACCTGAATTTTACTGGAAAAATAAGGAGAAACCTCTAATATTAATTTTGGGGGGCAAATTACAGAATTAAATGAAAAATATAACACGTAATATATCATTATGGCGAAAACAAATATATATTTTTCATATTTATAAAATAAATTATTTTAAAAATATTAACAAAAATATAAAAATGTTTACCCATTCCCCCTACTTTATCTCCGAAACTATAAGCCGTAAAATTTTGAAAAAAAAGGGGATATAGAACCTCACCTGAATTTTACTGGAAAAATAAGGACAAACTCCTAATATTAATTTTGGGGGGGAAATTACAGCATTAAATGGAAATCATAAAATTAAAATTATTTCTAACGCATCATGTAATATATCAAATCAAACGGCTCATTATGACGAATACAAACATATTTTTTTAATATTCTTAAAATTAATATTTTAAAACATATTAATAAAAATATTTTTAAAAAATTACCCATTCGCCCCTTTATTCCCCAAACTATAAGGCCTAAATTTTTTGGTTTACAGAAAAAATACGAAGAAATCCCTAATATTACTATGGGGGCCAAATTATAGAATTAAACGGAAAAAAAATTAACGCATCATGCAATACATCAAATGAAAGGGCTCATTATGAGGAATACAAATATATGTTTTTTCTATTTTTAAGATTAATTGTTTAGAAGATATTAACAAGATATAAAAAATTCTCATTTCCCGCTTTATTTCCGAAACCATATTACCTAAAATTTTGAAAATAATTGGAGGTACTAGAGCTCACTTGAAATTTATAAGAAAAATTAGTAGAAAACCCCATAGTAATTTTAGGCACAAATTATAGAATTAAATAGAAAATAAAAATTCAATTTTCAAACGCATCATGTAATTTATCATATAAAAGGGTCATTATGTGAATTACAAATATCATATTTTTAAATCATTTGTTTAAAAGATATTAACAAAACTAGACTATCTAATATTTTCAAAAATTTATTTTATTTGCATTTTTAAATAATTTGCCTACCAGATTTAATCATTTATTATTTAAAACTTGACCTATTTTCCTCTTTATCTTCCAATCTACAGAGCCTCAAAACTCAGACAGTAGATTATAAAAGGCTTCAGTGAAAGTTTATTACTAAAATAAAACTGTAATGTTAATTTTGGGGGCCAAATTAGAAAATTAAATACATATGTATTTTTATAAAAATCAAACGAATCATGAAGCAGATAAAATAAAAAGTCTATGTGTGTGTATATTTTTATATAAATTTAAAAACGCTTCCTTTAAAAGATATTAGGGTAAATATAAGTAAATGCACTCATTCCTTGCTTGTCTGAAACTGGAATATTATAATCTTGAAGGTGGTACGGAACCCTTAGTATGCGAGACCAACTCGCACTTTGACCAAATTATTTATAGAAATAATTTTATTTAACATACTTTCTGCTATGTAAATTAACGCGTACCAACCCCATTTTTTTCGTATAATTGTTAATTATCGATTTTTATATAAAAAAATCAATTCCGCCATAACGGTACTTTAGATGTCAACGGCTCCTCGCCTATTACAAATAAATGGCAAACATATATAAAACACAAGTAAAATTCAGAATACAGTTATTTTACATTATTGACCATACTGTAAACAATTTCCATAACGTAATGGCCATCCGCTAGAACTATTATGTGTTTTTGTTAGGCATCTAAGTTTTGCTTTGATTTTTGCTATTACTGTCTAATCCGCTATAAGAAGTACATAAGCTTAACTACTAAACACACTTTCATACTATCAGCTGTCAATTGAATTTTGAATCTAAAAAAATGAACTCATTATAGACAATTTTCACTGTATATGACCAAAATTTCGGTATTAAGAGATCACTGTAAAAAAGAACACAGTACCTCAAAGATCTATTCATAATATGCTTTTATGTTCTTGGATAGATTGTAAAGATACCTGTGGTTTGTTTACTCGTGATTTAAATAATATTCATATCAGGTAAAGTTAGGTCAACAAATATAAAAAGTTATGCAGCAACTCCATTTAAAGATTTACTGTTTAAATATCAAAATGAACTCCACATTAAGACTGTCAAAAATGTTAAAAATGTATATTTAAAACTAACCTGTCCCTTCCATTTCTCTAGACAGCAAAACATCTCTATAAACACTGCTTGTACACTGAGGTTGTTCTCTATAAAATTTCATAATGTCCTGAAATTTAAGAGGAATATTCAATATTCTACAAATAACATAAATTGCACACATAAGTAGTTGATCAAGATGTCTGTCCTTAATTAAGTCACTATTCCGTAGTGATTCTTCGAAAACTGTCCAAATTTTTTGCTTCAATTCAATGTCAAAAAGTTGAAGTTTGCCGTAAAGATGCTCCATCCGTACACCTGCTAAATTATAAACCTAAAAATAATTTGTAAATTAATAAAAAAAACCATGGCGATGAAACATTACATATTTTGTTCTCATTTAGTTGAATATATATGTAAAATATGTAAAAGATGATTATGAACTAGCTGATCGACCCATTATAGAAGTTTATCTGAACAAATTACAATGAATTTATGCTTGGAAATTGGTATTAAAAGATTATTGTATTAATAATGAATTAATAAAATACCATAATGAGAATTCATTTAGTGAAGAATGAAATTATTTTGAAATTTTTTTTAACTTACTAATTAAATATCAATTTTTTATTAAGGAGACAAAATGTAAAAATGACATTTTTAAAATCAACCAATTCCCATCCACAGAATAATTGTCAATAAACTTTTAATTTTATTTAGTGACCGACCGAAGATTCGGCAAAAAAAATCTCACTGCGGCCAAAAATCTAGTTTCAACAAAAAATCAGCAGTGATTTCAGTCGCTGCCATAAATTAGTATCTACCATAGTTTGGTTAACTTCTAGTTAGCTTATGCCTTGTGTTTTATAGCCAGATGAGTTGGCCTGCTAGTTGAATATATGTGTTTTTTTTTTCGGCATAAATGATTAGGGTAATATATCTTTTTGTTTTTACTTCGGACATATTTGAATGACATTTATTGGGCATTAAGGATGTTCGAAAGCAAAACGTAAATGTTTTTAAACCGAATATATAGTGTAATTTCTATCTTATATTAAAATTTGGGGTTCATTGACCATGTAATTTTTGAGAGAATGATTTTCAAAATCGCCACTTTATACATGGACTCTTATGGGATAATGATGTCTATATTGAATAAACATGCGATATTACATTTACATAATTTATATTTAAAAAAGAACCGACTTCAGCTGACTTAAAATAAGAACCGTTTATAAACCGTGTGCAATCAATCACTATCTTCAGACATATTCTCTTTTTTATCTGATTTAAGGTACAATTCAATTGAAAATTTTTAGCGTATTCTTATCTCTCTTTTTTTCTCCCTCTCTAATTTGTATTCTTTGTCTATATTTTCTAAATATATTTTAACTTTTTTATTTGTTTTATTATTTGGACCACTTTCTATAAGTGTAACTCTAATTCACTCTATATTGCATCCACACTGTATATGCTTGTGTATATTAGTAACCCCTATATAACTTACTGGTCTATCATTTTTTGAATCACCCTGTACAACTATAATTCAACTCAACACAATATTACAACGGTCATCTTTAAAACCACCCTGTATAAGTATAAATCCTCTCCACACTATTGACTCTTTCTATTTTTCTATTGTTTAAATTATTCCTGTATACCAATGATTTTACTTCGCCCCATATGTCTAATATTCCAATTCACCTTTTTGAACCACGTTTTATAATTTTTTATCCGTCTAAAAAAGGAACGCACGAAGTGGTGTGCCTTCCACTGCATTACATAGCACCAGTTATCATGAGCGACTCTTCTAACTAAACTAAAAGTTAGAATTGCTTGCAGGAAAAGATATTTACAAAAAATCTTACATATCTATACTAAATGTATTTATTCAGAATGAATTATTTATTATTGTTCTCACCTTCCTAAATATTATTGACAAGCTTCCTTTTTTTCGTGGCATTGTTGAGGACGAAACACTTGTTGGTTCAACTGGTTGACTAGTATGTTGAGCTGCTGTTTGAGAAGTTACTTCTTCAGGATTCTGTTGAATATCTTGTTGCTCAGTTTGCGGTTGTTGCACGGCACTATCCACAATCGGTATCAATTTTTTATTACCATCTTTATCTGTAATCACTAATAGACGTCATAAATTAGAATTTTGTTTAAATTTGTTACCATCTATACGTTTAGAATCTATAGTTTATAAAATTGTAGTTGTCTATTTGTGTGTTTGTACGGGCATCACGTAAGAACTACTCAACTGATTTTGCTGAATCTTTTTTTGGTGCAAAGCATATAGTTTGACTTAAAATCTGGTATACATTTTATCGCCCTAGATTGACAGAAACAGTAGATATAGCAAAAAATATACCACGATGTTGGGTAACATACAACTGGTCAAGTGGTTCCCCCGCATATTATATGTAATATCTGAAACATGGGACGAAGTAAAATTATAGTTACACAGTGTGATTAAAAAATGCTAGAAAAAGTTGCATATAAGGGGTGGGTGAAATATAAGCAGACAAATTATACTTTCCAGGGTGGTTAAAAAATATCAGAAAATGTTTTTTTAGCGTAGTCCATAAGCAGTTGCATAGATAAGATAGTTGAAATATAGAGTGGATCAGAGTTATAGTTAAGTTTTAAAAAAATGTTATTTGGTGGCCCCTAAGCAGATGCATATATAGGGTGGTTGAACTACTTGGTAGAATAAAATTATGGTTATGCAGGATGATTCAAAAACTGATAGACAAATAAGTTATAAACGTTGACTAATTGGCAGCAGTAGGTACAGGATGTTAAACATAGATGGAAGTAGAGTTTAAAAAAACGATGAATTTTTTTTATAAAGGGTGACCATAAACTCTTGCAGTTTGGGTCAAATGTGTTGGGGATTGGTGGATTTACATATACCGAGTGGTAGAAAACATGTTATATTGGGCGGCCCATAAGTAGTTGTATATACAAGGTGGTTGAAATCGAAAGCCGAGTAGAATTATAGTTTAACAGGGTGGATAAAAAAATGTTAAAAAAATTGTAACATAAAGTAGACCATGAACAGTTGCATCCTACTATATGGAATCATGAAATATATCGAGTCGCAAAATTATAGTTATACAGTGTCTTTAACACAATGTTAGATAGAATAAGTTGCATATAAAGGGAGGTTAAAATATCAGAAATAATTATTATATGGCGTAGACTATAAGAAGTTGTGGTGTTAGTTCAAAACGAACAACTCTTCTATATGTGCCACGAATGAACGGCACAGTTTAGTCAAATAGCCCGTTCAGTTCGCCATTAATAGAGTCATTCAGCTCGAGCGAGTCGAGAGTCATAGGATGTGCTGAACATTCAACGTTCAATCACGAACTAGAGACTCGTTCATCGTTCAATCTTTCGAGCGGCACAGTCGCCTCGGCTCGGAGCAGTGGAGAGAAAAGAGCCGTCAGACGTCTGGTTCATGAGATGAAGGGTATTATTTTAAAATTTGGTCAGAAGGTTTTATTTTCAACGAATCCATGAATGGGTATTTTAAATTTTTATTATGACAGGCAGTAAGGCACAGGGTTGTTATTGTTTTGCATTATTTTTGATATATAAATTTCTATTTGGGTTATAAGTAATCATAATAATTTTATTTGTTTTGAGAGTTTAGAACGTTTACATTTTAATGTTTAACGGTTTTTTCTTATTTTTGTTACCAAATAATACAAAAATAAAAATTTTGTATTTACGTAAGTTAATGATCTTTAAATTATGACTCAGCAAAACTTTAATATTAATTTGAGCAGCACACTACACAAGTAGAGACATTATATAAATCTGCCTAAGGCTAGAAGGCTGTATTTTAGTAGATCGTTCAAATGAACGACTCGTTTTGGTGAGCTGAACGAAATGAGCCGGCTCACTAAAAAGAGTCATAAAACCCAACGGTACTATAGAGTGAAATAGAGTTACAGATATACCAGATGGTTAAAAAAATGATAACTAAAATTGTTATATTGGTGGCCCAGAAGTACTTGCAGTTTGGGTGAAATATATTCGGGATTGGTGGATTTATAGTAATGTAGGGTAGTTCAAAAAAGTTGGAACATTGTTATATAGGATAACCTATTTCTTTTTGCAAAAAATAGTACATTCCATACGCAGGTGAAACGCAGGTAACGGTTAGTACAATATATAATAAATAATTTAAAAACAAAAACCGAAAGGAACTAAAAAGCAAAAAATAAAATTAAATACTTATTCTGAAATCGATGCGAAGTTGATCAGCAAAGTTACAAACTACAACAAAATTTTCACTTTAACTCGGCATTTGGCACCGACTTCAGAAAAAGTATTTAATTGTGGCTGGAAAATATATTTTTTGCTTTTTAGTTACGTTCCTTTTTTGAAGTCTGTTTTGGTTTCAATGTGCCTTTTACTAAGCAAATTTATAAAACACTGAACGCTGACCGCTGGTTTTTCGGGTCCAGTGGAGTGCTGTGCTGTGTCTCCCCTCCCCACCCCCCCTCGGTACCTCCATATATCCTGACATTTAATTTCAGAGATTTGTGTAGAAAATTTAACTGACATTTACTTTGACGTTTATCGTCTTGCACTTCTTCT
Organism: Octodonta nipae; assembly: GCA_034190945.1. Lineage (NCBI taxonomy): Eukaryota > Metazoa > Arthropoda > Insecta > Coleoptera > Chrysomelidae > Octodonta > Octodonta nipae. The sequence goes on from CM067219.1 coordinate 79,674,704, forward strand.
TTCCGATTTCCTGAAAACGATAGATATATTTGACGATATGAAAATAATTGCAAAATCTAGTCGGAATATATCTTTGTAGAATAAAATAGAACATATTTTGAGTTTTTCTTAATTTTCAAGAGCTACAGTGAGTTTGTAATAAAAATATATGGCCTATGACAGTCCACAATAAAGACGAATCGATAGACATGTTACTTGTTAAAACCGGTTCACCAGGAGGGAGGCTAGGGCGGAACATCTATACATACATACATAGAGTGTTAAAATCATTACTCTTCCTTTGCCATAGTCGGGTAAAGAACAAAAACCGTAAACTATCCAGATGTTATATGGGGGTACATAATATAGCACATGAGCCCACCTACCCGCCCTTCATGTCTGGAGAACCTTCTACAAAACACCCTGCATATATATAATAAAAAATAGTGGAAATCCAAAAATATTTCTAGTAATAGTGAGTTATATTTATTTTACGTACTGCAAAAAAAATAACAAAATTTCGAAACTCTACTAGAAATTTCTGACATGAAAAAATTATAAGAATACTGATTGACAGATCTTGTCATTGCAAAAGAGGCTTATATTATAACTTGTTTAAGACAAATTATGATAACAACGATAAATATTAAAACTGAAATTAAATGCAAGCCATTAACAACTACACACATTCAAAAATTCATATAATTTAATTATACATACTTAGGTGTGTATGACGTTGAAGAATGGAGTGTCCCGCTTGAATCGAGGGGAATAACTGCCTTGTCACTTGATTGATAGGAGATTGAAAACGATCCGTTGCTGAAGGACCAGGCGACAATATACCTAAAACAAATTAAACGTACGTATTCACAAAAAACTAATGGTGGTTAATATATTAGAGCTAAATAAATAAAGAATAAAAAAGTTACATAGTTCAAAACAGATTTTAGTCATATAGTATTTGGGAATAAATACTATACAGAATTCAATTTACAATTTATTACATCTCCATAGAATCTGAAATGTAATTAGAAAATTTTAAAGTACTCATTTTATACCTTTTTTAATGTTCAAGCAATAATACTTTTTTCGAAGATACAATTAGAAAATATTCAGATAATTAAGAAAAAATGATTAATAGTAGCAGAGAATAATTCATGAAAAATATATTGTTACGAAACTGGATATATTGGTAGTGTACTTGGATCGATGAGTTTGAAAAAGCCGATGGATTATATTCAAACAAAAAAAAACACTTGGGGCACAATAATATGAAAATTACAATTTAATCACTATGCAATTGCTCAAAAGATTCAGTTATGATAATTCTGATTTTTAAAACCAACTTACTAGAAGTCACTTCTGGATTTTGAATGTTTTTAGAATTTTGTACATTATACAAAATTTGACCAGGAAGAGCGGTTTCTTCAAATTTTGGGATTCCTTGTCCAGAAGCCTCTATTGCATTCCAAAGTTGACTGTTGGACTTCCAAGCTAAACTTTCCAGAATACTTTCCTCAACCTGCACATATGTATAACAATTAAGTTAAAACACACGAAACAATTATTTAACATTACCTTATTTAAATGTTTAATAATTTCTCTTGACAACTGATCGCGTGATCGTACAATTAATTCGATAACTTTTACAAAATGGAACGCCTGAATATCCAAAGTATTTAGAATCCAAGGAAATTTGCACGGACTGCTGTATGAGAAAAGAACAATTTCCAGGCAACAACCAAATGTACACAGATAGAAAAGATCTTTTTCACTCAATGTCTGCAAAATAAATGATATAATTTAAATGAATACATTGACAAGGTACTGAAAATATACATATTTTTTATTTCTACTTATCCATTTTAATTTACTATTTACCATAAAATCAATAAAAACTAACCAAAACGTTTTGAATTATCTCAATACTACAAACGCAGAGATAGAGAAAAATAATTAAATTTTCTTGTTGTTCTCTAGGAGAAAAAAATATCATAGGTCAATAATACAGTAAACGAATGAATCAGATGAAGAGCAAACCTTCCTTCGTTTTACATACATAAATCTTGAGGAGACATTAAGACATTCTACAATCTAGGTAGAAAGTAAAAATATACTAGAGAACAAAAAATTGCAACCCTTGTATATTGTAATGTACTTTTTCACACCTTTCAGTTCAGTTCTTGGATTTATTTAAAAACACAGTCCAACTCACTCTAATTTATTTCCACTACTTTAACACAATTTATATTCACAGGACAATTTACAATTTATCTGCACTATACTAACGGCAGTCGATACTGAATGAATGCTATCGCCAGCTGTCCGTATTTATATATTTCTCTGGGAATTCTCTAATAGATCAACGAGTCATCGGGAAATGTGTTCTTGAAGCTTCGATCAAATTCGACGAATTCCCATTAACGCTAGCCGTCGGCCTCAGGTCGATAGACAAACAATATTTCGGCTTCCCAGAAATATCTGAGGAATGTCGCTTCCACTAATTATCGGATGAAGGCCAATTGCACGAACTATCGGATGAATTCTCGTAACAATATGAATATTTAAGTACTTCTTGGGAAATAACACCACAGTTAAGAAAATTGCTGTATATTCCAAACGTTTCGGGGTCTACGTCAGACCCCGTTGTCAATGGTTAAGAAACTATGGATAAAAAAGGAACAATTCTAAGATGTAAATTAAAGTATTTGACAATAAGTATTATTTTATTTCTGACGTAACTAAGAGAATTTTATTTGTAATATACATGGTAGCACAGACACTTCTAAAGATCATATTATCATAAAAACCGAACAAACGTATTTCTAGCTTGTATAATTCCGATATAAAAAAGGATCAGCTGATCGTAGTTGTAACAAAAGTAGTGTGTTAATAATTGTTAATAATAAGATCCAGTGGGGGTGTCTTACTTCTAACAGGTGATCAAGTATACTGAATTGCTAACGCAAATGTCCGTAGCCTAAGATATTTTTCTGTTCGTCTATTGTAGACACTGTTTTGAATTTTGTAGATTTCAGTTTTGAACTAAAACATATGTGCTTCATGTTTTAAAATTATTATTAAAGCATTTCCACAATATTGAAAACAATTGTTTTCTGTAGGATATTTGTGGCATATTTTTTCAATGTTAAGGTCTTTTTGGGAATTAACACCACAAGTCACGAAATTACTGCATATTTCTAAACGTTTCGGGCTTTAGGTCAGACCCCGTTGTCAATAGCAAAGAAAATATGATAAAAAGCATAATTCTAAAAATTTAAATTTTTGACAATATCTATTATTTGATTTATGACGTAACTCAGAGCATTTAATTAGATAATGTACAGGGTAGCTTAGAAACTTCTAAAGATCATATAATAGCAAAGTTCCTTTCAAATTGGAAGAATTTGAAAGGAAGATCTTCAGAATTTTATGTGGCGCTCCTAAGTGCGACTTTGTTATAAGATAGTGCATTCGCCAAAAATGCGACCAAAGAATTTTGTTGATTCAGTGTTCCCATTTATTTAATATAAACTATTTCTATTTATATCTCATCTCAAAAGAAATATTTTAGAATTTTTCTTATCAAATCTATAAATTTATGTCGCTTAAAAACAGCAAGGAAATCAAAATAATTATGTGGATTTAAAATTAGTTTACTAACAGTTTTCCATTGTTTTTGGTTTGTTCTTTGGTTAAAAACGCCAAGAATTTGTGTTCGTCACCAATTTCATTGTGGACTTGAAAGAGGCTGATTTTGGTTTACTGGAATTTAAAATCCATGTGTGTGTTGAGTTTGGAAAGCATGGTCTATTACAAAACTGTGATTTGCACCGCATCACATTTTTTGCTCTCAGAAAAAGGGACAGTATACTTCAAATAAGAGCTACAGCTGCAGTTACAGGACGGATATTCTCTAGGAATGAATGATAGGAAGACTGATAGAAAAAGAGAGCTTACCGACACTTTTTGCTGCTTAGTTTGAATTCAAAACAAAAGGCTCGGCGCTTGCGAGTGCTAAAGAAATTTTGTTTGGGTTTTGAGGTGAGAAACTAAAGACAGATTTGGCTGCAGAACGATGGGGTATGGGGCGTCATATTTATAGGAAGCATTAACAGGATAACGCCAATCCTCATACTGCTAGTGACACAATGTCACTATACTATAGCACTATAGACCAAACGAGTGTATAATATAAATAACCACGGAGAGGCTAGTTATATAATATAATTTAACAAATATTTGCTCCATGTGTCGCATTTTCTTTGTTCTCCAGTGTATGTAACACATACTGTAAAGTATAAGGGAAAAAGTTGCCGAACTTTATTCTTCTAAATTAGTCGGCCCATTTTGATGCGAATATTTTAAATTATAGGGCATATATATCTCTATTTTAAGCCAAAATTTGTTTTTTTTTTAATAATCATAATTTTATTTTTTTAAATTATTCATATTACTTGAATTATTAGATTTTTAAATTAATTATTTTTTTATTAAATTGCCAAAAAGTATACCCTTTGTAAAGAATTTCGTTAAAAAATAATTTAAAAGCACAGACAACTCGTAATAAAGATAGTGATAAGTTATAGAACATAAATTGTTGTTGATAGTTGGGTCAAAAAATAGGGAAAATGTCAAAATTTAGAATTAAAACAACTTTAACCATGAATAAATTTTGAAGGAATAAATTTATAGAACGTCAAATATACATTGCCAATTCCCAGGTATTGCTCACAAAGTGTGCCGAAAATTCCAAAGTGCAAGAGAATGTTATTCCCATGTTATTTAAATAGTAAATGGAAATTTGTGATGCAGCACCTCTCAATTTTAATCACTCATTCACAGTAATTTTCCGTCATTTGCTATAGTTTCGATATAATTAAGAAAAAAATGTTTTTATATAGGCTTGATTGAGCCCTGGTTCATAAAAAAATCTAAAGATAAAATGTAGGTCAACATGTACTTACCGAAATATCATTAGTAATAGCCTTTTCGTTCTGAAGAATGTTTTCTAAAAATTTATAAAACAAAGTAATACCAAGTTCAAGTCTATTTCTAGCCTCTTCATCATTTGATTTCACAGCATCAATATACCCAGTCACAAATTTGTCGCCATAGTTTCGGATTATACCTTGTATTCTTCTAATAGGATCATTCTGACATCCTCTGCAATACATTTCAATAAAAGTGAAATAAGAGTTAATATTAAAAAAAATTCTTAAATATATCAGGTAAATCATCTTAGTGAGTTTATATTGAAAAAAAAATACTTAGGAACAAATGTGACAGATATAGTATTAGATTTAAATATTAATTAGTTCTACATACTAATATCGCAATTATTTTTCCATCATTCTATCCCAATTAAAAATTTTGAAATTTTTAAGTATAATAAGTATGGTTTCTCAGATAATACCATTTATATTGTTTACATTACATGATTAAAGTACAGTAATGTCACATAAGTCATATTAACTTAGATCATATTTAATTAATCCTTTTTTTGTTTGTATATTTATAACAGTCGCAATTTATTTGGGAATAGTACATGTAAAACTATGCTCTGTATAAATCTCGAAGTAATTATATAATTTAGCCCAGCAAGTTTCCAATCTGAAAAAAAATGTATGTGGCAGCACTTCATAAAATCCAATTTCACTAATTTATGACTGCAACAACGGTCTCTGAAGTTTCATTTACAGTACCTAACCGCAGGAACAAACCCCTTAAATTACATTATAGCATAGTCCGTTGTTATACGATGTAACTCAGTAACATTTGAACAGCATTAAGCAAATACTGAACTCATCTAGTTAGCTTTCTTTATATTTAAAGATTAACGGAAAATATTTAATTAAAAACGTTAGTTACACTTTTACGGTAAATAACGGGTCGGGAAGTAAAAGATCTTCCGTGCGTATATGATCAGTTCTTCAAAGGGACAAATTTACTTACAAATCATTGTTGAGACGGAGCACATTCACCTTAACATTTATACAACTTCCTGTCAAGTTTCTTTAATGGTTTCTACATGTAAAAATAATGTTTACTTAACATTTGAAAATTAATTCTTTAAGATTGAAACATAATTTATTTGCATGAAATTTGGACTTCAACAAGATGGAGGAAGCCAGAAATATTGTCTTAGAACATACAAAAGACCACAAACTTAATAATTGTAACGGTATCGAAAGTGCTGATAACTACCCAAAAATTACAGTTCCGTCGAATAACTTTCACATCACTGATAGCAACGGAATTATAATTTACTGAGTTTTTGTAAAATTGCGAAAATTGAATATTTGAGAAATCAAATTGCAATTCATTATAATTCCATTAACAATTGAGTACTAAAAAATAATTTGTCGAGTGCGAGTTGGACTCGCATACTTAGGGTTCCGTACCACCTTCAAGATTCGAATATTCCAGTTTCAGACAAGCAGGGAATGAGTGCATTTTCTTATATTTACCCTTATATCTTTTAAAGGAAGCGTTTTAAGTTTATAAAAAATATACACTTTGATTTTCCACACATAGACTTTTTATTTTATCTGCTTTAGGATTCGCTTGATTTTTATCACAATACATATGTATTTAATTTTCTAATTTGGCCCCCAAAAAGTAACATTAGAGTTTTATTTTACTAATAAATTTTCAGAAATACCTTTTATAATCTAATGTCTGAGTTTTGAGGCTCTGTAGATTGGAAGAAAAACGGCAAAATATGTCAAAGTTTAAATTATAAATTATCAAATCTGTTATTCAGATTATTTAAAAATATAAATAAAATATATTTTTCAAATTTTAAATAGTGTAGTTTCTAAAATGGGAATTAAGTCGATGTTTAATATTTTTAATATCTTTTAAACAAATGATTTAAAAATATGATATATTTGTAATTCACATAATGAGCCTTTTATCTAATATATTACATGATGCGTTTGAAAATTGAATCTTTATTTTCCATTTAATTGTATAATTTGTCCCTAAAATTACTATGGGGGTTTTCTAGTAATTTATTTTCCGTTTAATTCTATTATTTGGAGGCCAAATAATAGAATTAGGTTTTTTTTCATATTTTTCCTATAAACAAAAAAATGAGGTCTTAGAGTTTGGGAAATAACGGGGAGAATGGGTAATTTTTATTAAAATATTTTTTAAAATATATTTTAAAATATTCAGTTAAAAAAATATATATGTTTGTACCTATACGTCATAATGAGCCCTGGGATTTGATATATTATATGACCCGCTAGAAACAATTATAATTTTTTATTTTCCATTTAATTCTATAATTTGCGCCCCAAAATGAATATTACGGTTTTTTTCTTATTTTTCCAGTAAAGTTCAGGTGAGGGGCTATAATTCCAGTTTTTCAAAATTTTTCAGCTTATGGTTTCGGAGATAAGGGGGGAATGGGTAAAATTTTTTATATTCTTGTTAATATCTGTTAATTAATTTATTTTATAAATATGGAAAAAATATATTTGTTTTCTTCATCATGAGCCCTTTTATTGGATATATAACATGCTGGGTTAGAAACAATTTTAATTTTATATTTTCCATTTAATTCTATAATTTGCCCCCCCAAAAAAAATTAGGGTTTTTTTCTTATTTTTCCAGGAAAGTTCAGGTGAGGGGCTATACCTCCATTGTTTTTTCAAAATTTTCCAGCTTATGGTTTCGGAGATAGGGGGGGGATGGGTCAATTTTTTTATATTTTTGTTAATATCTTTTAATTAATTTATTTTAAAAATATGAAAAAAAATATATTTGTTTTCGTCATAATGAGCCCTTTCATTTGATATATAACATGATGGGTTAGAAACAATTTTAATTTTCCATTTAATTCTATAATTTGCCCCCCAAAATAAATATTAGGGATTTCTCCTTAATTTTCCAGTAAAGTTCAGGTGAGGGGCTATACCTCCATTTTTTTTTAAATTTTCTAGCTTATGGTTTTGGAGATAAGGGGGGAATCCTGTAAAGTTCGGGCAAAGCTCTATATTTCCTATTTTTTCAAAATTTTAGCCTCAGTAGTTTCGGAGATCGGGGGGGGGAATGGGTAAATTTTGGTATATTTTTGTTAATATCTTTTTAAATATATTTTTTTTAAATATGAAAAAAATATATTTGTGTTCCTCAGAATCAGACCTTTCATTTGATATATTACAGGATGCGTTTGAAAAAAATTTTATTTTTAAATTTTTATTTAATTCTATAATTTGCCCCCAAAAATTAACATTAATGGTTCCTCCTTAATTTTCCTGTAAAGTTCGGGCAACGCTCTATATTTCCTATTTTTTTCAAAATTTTAGGCTCAGTAGTTTCGGAGATCAGGGAGGGAACGGTCGATTTTTTTAGTTTTTCCCCCCAAAAGTACCCCTAAAATCAAATTTTTTTCTTTTACGAAATGTACTCCTGATCGGGTCACCAAACTATACATTGATACCAAATTTCAACCTCTTCCGTCCAGTAGTTTAGGAGAAAATGGCTGTGATGTGACAGAGGCAGAAATCCTGAGTGATATTATAAGAGTATCCGTATATTGTATATACGGAACCCTAACAAATAATTATAAAAAAGTGATTGTCATTTAAAATAGAATAGCTTAGCTCCTATTCGTTACAGCAGTTATTTATCTCTATAATAATAAGCTTTGGATATTTTCCGTTTTAGTAGATTTACTTTTTGGGCTTAGCGGTCTTCAAAAGTAGAGATAGTTACAATAAACATAAAATGACATTCACATCAGAGCCTAATAAGTATCCTAGCAACAAATTAACCATTCAATGGAATAAGTTGTGGTTGCATTTAGAATTACAAGCTATGTTTTAAATTGACAAATATAACAAATTAAATATTTTGCTCTATATATTTATTCAATGAGGTCCTAAGTAACAGATAAATGCATTTTCTATGTAAATATGAATTTAAATGAAAAACTATGAAACAGGTCAACAGGTCTGCCCCTTTAACCCCATAGGTGTAATTACTACTCCTAATTTTTAGGGTTCTCTATATACAATATACGGATACTCTTATAATATCACTCCGGATTTCTCCCTCTTTCACATCACAGCAATTTTCTCCTAAACTACTAGACGAAAAAAGTTTGAAATTTGGTATCAGTGTATAATTTGGTGACCCGATCAAGTGTAAAATATAAAAATAAAATTGTTTCTAACGCATCAAGGGCTCATTATGGCGAAAACAAGTAAAATGTACCCATTCCCCCCACCTTATCTCCAAAACTATAAGCCGTAAAATTTTCAAAAGAAATTAGAGATGTAGGCCATGACCTGAACTTTACTGGAAAAAATAAGGAGAAATCCCTAATATTAATCTTAGGAGGCAAATTACAGCATTAAGTGGAAAATATAAAATTAAAATTATTTCTGACGCATCATGTAATATATCAAATCAAAAAGCTCATTATTATGAATACAAATATATTTTTTTCATATTTTTAAAACGAATATTTTAAAATATATTAACAAAAATATTAAAAATATTACCCATTCCCCCCTTATTTCCCAAACTATAAGACCTACAAATTTTTGTTTACAGGAGAAATACGAAGAAATCCCTAATGTTAATTTTGGGGGCCAAATTATAGAATTAAACGAAAAATAAAAAAATATATTTTTTAAACGCATTATGCAATACATCAAATACAAGGTTATTACAAGGAATACTAATGTATTTTTTCATGTTTTTAAAATAAATTGTTTAAAGGATATTTACAAAAATATAAGAAAATTACTCATCCCCCCAAATGAAAGGACTCATTATGTGGAATACAAATATATATTTTTTATATTTTTAAAATAAATTGTTTACAAGATATTAACAAAAATATATATAAAAAAAACTCATTTCCCGCTATATTTCCGAAACTATACTACCTAAAAATTTTGAAAATAATTAGGGGTACTGGGGCTCACTTGAAATTTATAAGAAAATTAGTAGAAAACCCCCATATTAATTTTGGGCTCATTATGAGAATTACAGATACATTTTTTCATATGTTTAAATCATTTGTTTAAAAGATATGAACAAAATTAAACATCGACTTATTACCCCTTTAGAAACTACCTTATCTAAAATTTTGAAAATTATGTTATTTGTATTTTTAAATAATTTGTTTAAAAGATTAAATAATTTATTATTTAAAACTTGATCTATTTTCCCCTTTATCTTCCAATCCGCAGAGCCTAAAATTCAGACAGTATAATATAAACGGCTTCTCTGAAAATTTATTAGTAAAATAAACATCTAATATCAATTTTGGGGGTCAAATTACAAAATTAAATATATATTTCTATAAAAATCAAGCGAATCATGTAGCAGATAAAATAAAAAGTCTATCTGTGGAAAATAAAAGTGTATATTTAGATATTAGGGTAAATATAAGAAAATGAACTTATTCCCTTCTTATCTGAAACTGGAATATTAGAAAAATATTAACTTTGTATCAAATCTTGAAGGTGGTACGGAACCCTTAGTATGCGAGTCCGACTTGCACTTGTATCTTTTTGTAACATATTTAAAATTATCTTTTCCTGACAATTGAGACGTATTTAAAATATATTTTAGTTCGCCAGACCTAGTTAATAATTTTAGTAACCGTTTATTTAGGAATGTCTAAACATTAATATATATATATATATATATATATAATATATATATATATATATATATATATATATATATATATATATATATATATATATATATATATATATAGCTCTCTTGATGGTCCGGGTGTTCGTCCGTTGAAAGTTTTGTCCCTGTAAAGGAACGTTCGCCTGACGTTTCGCCAAAATCTCACTTGGCATTTTCATAATGCTTTTCCTCTTCTTCCAACACGAAGGGTGGCTGCAGGTTCGGACCTTTTCGGACTACTTCGTATCCGAGATCGTCGGCTAGGTCGTTCTCAGCTTGGTCTGCTCTCCGTGGCGTCTGAAGTGGAAGTGAGCTTCGATATGTGCGCGCCGCTATTTATGCTATCTCCCGAGTCCCCTCCTATTTCTTTGCTCCGCCTCCGATTGTGTTGAGGGGGCGGTGCTACGAGTGACGGAATGCAACGTTGTGGTATTGTTGCGCTCTCTTTTAATTTGTTATTCTTTCCCCGTAAGATGTTCTTCCAGGCTTGATGCAGGTGTAGAGCTTCGTAACGGACGAACACCCGGACCATCAAGAGAGCTACACATAGTTCCGTCCGTGCCAACTTGTTTTCAAACATATATATATATATATATATATATATATATATATATATATTAAATGAGTAGATTATTAATTGGGGTGGGTGATAAAACAAAAACACATGCTGAGGTACGCAGAACATTGCGAAGTATTCTGGCGGTCACATTTCCCAGTCTGCGGTAAGTAAAATAGAACAAAATTTCCGTAAATTTGGAACGATCAAAAATCTTCCCAAATCCAGGTGATCAAAACTGAATAACGAAAAAAATTGAGCATATTGTCAAATTTTGAGGAAAACCCACAGAAACCACAAGAGAAACAGCTGGTGATAACGATGTAAGTAAAAAATCCGTATTGAGAATTTTGAAAAAAGAGATACACCATCCATTTAAAATTACACTGGTTCAGGAACTAAATGACGATGATCCTGATGGTAGATTAGAATTTTGTAAAATGGTTATGAATAGATGCCTAGAGAAAAAATGTTTTATTACCTGAATTAAGAATTTTTCCTAAAACTGTTAACACCACAGACATTAATAGAAACATATGGTTTCAACAAGACGGAGCTACACCACATAATGCGGTAGCAGTACGAGCTTCTATCACATTTTTCGGCATCGATGGATCGGTAGACGGGACGATCTGCCTCCACTAGATTACTATTTAAAATAAAAAATCTTCTAGAATAAACCAACTAATACTGAAGATTCAAAATACCGAATCAACGTTGTCGAAGAATTTCAACACCTTATATTTTTTAACCGACTTCCAAAAAAGAGGAGGTTATCAATTCGTCTGCAACTTTTTTTTATGTATGACGAGCGATTATTCAAAAACGACTTGGGCAATTTTGATTTTTTGATTTAAACGGCACTATATTAAGGAACATTATAGATAGGTCCTATTTAATTGTTTATAACATGAGATTTATAAGTAAATAAGGGACTAGATAGATTTCAGTGAACTTCAATGAATGTTCACTGTTTTCTCTAAAACCGCTCAAGAAATTTGAATATTATAAATTGTATTCCACAAAGATATGTTCCAGCTTGAATTTATGTAACCCCTAACTGCAATCGCATAAAGATTAATATTGCACGTGCAAGGACGCAGATTCAGCGACTTGGCTGCCTGATGAATATCAAACCGATCTTGAATTAGAATCGGCATAGCAGTTGTAGTAATTATACGTATTTTCATAATTTAATATTGTACATGTTATAATCAGATATATTTTGAATTTATAATTTTAAGTTTAAGTGAAATAAAATATTTAAAAAAACAGTGTTAATTAACACAAAAACATCACTGGCGCAGTCACACGGGATTTTGGAACGGGAAATTATCAAAATTAACCCGTCTGAAACCAGAAAATTCCAAAGAACCTCCACTACCAGGAAAGTTCCAGGGATCTGCTAAAACCTCCACCAAGGAGAGTTTTACAGGCATAAAGACACAAATATTGTAAGTTACTCAATTCCAAATAACTTTTGTTAATTTCTTCCCTGTATATGCCGATCTCCACGCAATTTTTATCTCCACGTCAGGAAAATATTGATAGCGAGTTAAATATAAGTTCTGATTCAGATTAAGATTTAAGTTCACTATTTAATAATTTGACTTTAGATAATAATTCAAGTAATAATTTAAACAAGGCTCAAATACCAGTTTTTGATACAAAACTTCTACAAATAATTCCTCAATTTGACGGAAATGTCTTAGAGTTAAGTTCATTTTTAGAAACTGTAAATACTATAATCAATACATATTGGGATCCGAACCCAAATAATGCCGGTTGTGTTCAAAACATTAGCATAATTTATGGCATTTACGGTAAATTAACAGGCAAAGCACGCGAAGTTTATACTATATGCATTGCGAAAGACTGGCACTCTGTCAGAAACGCATTAATTGCACACTTTGGCGATCAAAGAGATGGAAACGGACTTTTGTTTGATTTAGATCAGTTAAGACAAACTAATGAATCCGCATTACAATTTTATACCAGGATAATGTCAAATCTCAGTGCATTACACAATTATTTAGACACTCATGAACCCATTGCCGCGAACAAGCAGGTAAAGAAAACTTTTTACAACACACATGCTCTCAAAATATTTTTAGCTGGTCTCAGAGAACCATTAGGCTCTACAATTCGAGCTATGAAGCCTAATGGGTTGGCTGAAGCTAGACAATTTATAACTTCTGAATTAACATACGTCATTTGCAAAAACCGATTGAAAATGTAAAACCAAAACCACAAAATTTTCAAAATCATCCACAAAATTTTAAACCTTTTCAAAATAATTTTGCTTTACAACATCATGTACCATTATTTCAACAAAATGTACCTCAGTTCGTAAACCCTATTCAACCACCATTTCCACGCGGACCAATAAATATTCAACCACGTCCTGTACCCTACCAAAGACTAGCAACGAATAGTCAAGTTTTTGGAAGACCCAGACCACCAATTAATGTTTGGAAGCCAAATAATAATTCAAATAATCATACTAATATTCAAAATACACCTCGACCCGTACCAATGTCAGGTGTATCAAATTTTTCTAATCATACTGCTAACACTGTTATCCCAAATCCTCGTTACCAACCGAAGAAATTTGGAGAAATGCATAATTTTGATTACAATGATCCTAATCAATATTTTTATAATAACACTAATGAAACAAATATACCTGAACAATCTTATTATAACAATCAATATTGTTTTAATGAACCGAACTACGACGAAAACTATGACGAAAGTGAATTTTACTCAAATTCATCACCAATAGTTCATGACTCTAACATAACACATCAAAATGAAACTTCTAATTCTGAAAATGTTAATGAAACCAATGACCAAAATTTTCACAATCCCAGCCAAAATTCGAAAATTTCATAGAAATGCATTCAATTTACGATCGCAAAGATTTACCTTATATTAAAATTGCTGATCCTCCCTTAAAATTATTGATTGATACTGGAGCAACGAAATCTTTTCTCAACCCAGATATTGGTGAGAAATATTTTTCTGATTACATTCAAAAATAAACTTTCACAATTTCTTCCATTTTCCAAACAACAACTCGAAACCTTTGTGTAAAGATTCCAGCATTCTCAGAATTCAATACCAAACAACCCATTAAGTTTTATCTTTTCAAATTCCACCATTTTTTCGGCGGTCTAATAGGCTATGACACTTTGAAAGATCTTAAAGTTGAACTTGATCTTAAAAAATATAAAATAAAAACACCTTCATCAGAAATTCCTTTATCACACTATGAAGCAAAAGGAAAACTTTTATTCTTTGCTAGAATAGAACCCTTCACTATCGAAACAGCAAAAAAACCAAACTATTCAATTGTGTAATTCGAGAAGGATTAACAATTTCAACAAATGGTTTTTTGTTTATATAAACCCATAAATGCAAATTCTTTTACCGAAAATGACTTTGAATTTTATCATGTTCAAATCGAACCCTCATTCACTGACTATCAAAACAACGTCAGAAATTTATTTCGAACGGACCATCTCAACCCTGAAGAAAAATTTCACCTTGAAAAACTTTGTAAAAACTACTCTGACATATTTCACCAAGACAACACTAAACTTACTTTTACAAACCAAGTTAAGCACAGGATAAAAACCAAAGACGAAATTCCAATTTACACCAGATCTTACAGATACCCGTTTATTCATAAAGAAGAAGTCCAAAAACAAATAGATGAAATGCTAAATCAAGAAATAATTAGGCCAAGCGATTCACCGTGGTCTTCACCTATTTGGGTAGTGCCCAAGAAAGCTGACGCCTCTGGAAATAAAAACTGGAGAATAGTAGTTGACTATAGGAAGATTAACGAAAAAACAATCGATGATCGATACCCTATTCCCAATATATCGGACATATTAGATAAATTAGGAAGACGTCAATATTTCACCACCCTTGATCTAGCAAGTGGTTTTTATCAAGTAGAAATGCATCCAGATGATATACAAAAACAGCATTAAACGTAGAGAATGGACACTATGAATACATAAGAATGCCTTTCGGATTGAAAAACGCCCCCGCAACTTTTCAGCGTGTGATGGACAATGTATTAAAAGAATACCTTAATAAAATTTGTTTAGTTTATATTGACGACGTAATTATATTTTCAACTTCTCTTCAAGAACATTTAGTTAACTTAAAGAAAATTTTTCAAAAATTTCGTGAACATAATCTCAAGGTACAATTAGATAAATCCGAATTTCTCAAAAAAGAAGTAGCATTTCTAGGCCACATAATAACTCCAGAAGGTATCAAACCGAATCCAGATAAAATAAAAGCAATCCTAAATTATCCAATACCTAAAACAACTAGAGAAATAAAAAGTTTCCTCGGACTTCTAGGTTATTACAGAAAATTTATTAACAATTTCGCAAAAATAACTAAACCATTTACCAGTTGTTTAACCCCTTGAGACCCTTGATGCATAATTATCCACAGTTTCATCAAACTCAATTTTTGTAAAGAAGTTTAATCTGACAACGTTCGGACTGAATGGGCATAATAATGAATATATTTTACATCAGTTAATGATACAAGTGCTGCCATCCTAGCGGAAATGGGATAAATACAGCCCTATCAATGGTTACCTGCTATAGCGATGACACGCATGAGATGTAAGTCTTGAACTAAAAGACCCTATCGAAATCGATAATTCGATACAACCGATCAATCATCAAATAAATGAACATAAAGAAACCATGTTAGAACTTTATAAAAATATTAACCAAAAATGCTCTGACAAAAAATTAAAGGTAATTACTAAACTTAACGAAAAAAGAAACGATCCACCCGATATCCAACCAGGAATCAGCGGTTATAAAAAACTAAGGGAACGACAATCCAAAACAAAACTCCTTTACAATCGACAACATATTTTAAGATCTAACGAATTGACATTAACAACCCCTCACGGTACTTACCACAAACACATTTTTAAACCTCAAAGAAAATTCACCAAACAATTTTTGCAGGATAATCCTGATGACAATCCTGATGACCAACAATCTGATAACGTCACGGAAAGTTCAGATTCAGAACCTGAACAATAACCCCGGAATTTTAATTTTCAAACAAGGAACCGCAAGAATTAAAATTGGTTCTCACTCTTTCCTTCATTATATTCCCATCAATTCAATCAAAACCCAAATTTTTAATATTACTCGTGAATATGAACACATTGGTAATTTAATAAACCAAACTACCCTTAATTATAAAATAGTATTTTATACTAGTTAAACATCTGAAATTTGAAATTGATAATGTAAATAAAAAATTAATTTCGATTTTCCCCAATCAAAGATACAAAAGAGGCTTATTGAATCCCTTAGGTTATCAAATCTATAACTGGAAACATGGATCAAGAAGACGCTAAGGAAATCTATAATAGCATTTCACAATTAGAAAATAATCAAAACCAGATTATTAGAAAGGTAAATTAACAAATATCTCTAAGTACTAAATTGGTCAATGGTATAAATGAAACAATTACGTCAGTTACGACAAATCAAAAATTAATTTCTAATAAGGTTGAAGAATTAGGAATTGCTCTAAATGAAACAAAATTCGGTTATGAACATTATTTTGAAATTCGAGAAATCTTAAATCATGTAAAACTTAATTTAGACTCAATACTTAATTTTCTGACTGAAATCGAAAATGCTATAAGTTTCGCTAATCTAAACACCTTGCATCATAGCATTATTTCACCAGAACAACTTAAACATTTAATAAACATTCTTTCTGAAATTCACAGCTATTCACAAATATTATTTGATAAGAACAATTATTTTGAATATTACAAAATTGTTAAGACAAATATTCTTTACACTGAAGATAAATTAATATTTTCTTTAGAATTTCCACTAGTTCATTCTGAAGTTTTTAATCATTATCACTTATATTCGATTCCGAATATCAATAATACCATAATTATTCCTCCTCAACCTTTCTTCATATTGAGTAATGACCAATATCAATACCAAGAAGATCCATGCCAAGAAATCAACCCCAACTACCTGTGCCAAACAAACAGCCTGGTGCCCACACACGAAAATTTAGACTGCATCACATCAATCCTATCGATGGAGACAAACTTAGAAAAATGTCAACAAGTTCCTGTCAAGTTAATCAATACCATTATTGAGGAAATCGATGAATCCCATTATATTGGTATTTTTCCAAGGCCACAGAAAATTCAAACAAGTTGTGAAGAAAATGATGTAGCCATCATCAAAGGACCTTACCTTTTTGAAGTTCCACCCAAATGTTCAATATCAACCCCAAAGTTTACCTACCAAAATGAAAAGGGAATCTCCCAAGGACATCCAATAGCCCTTCAAGATATTGAAGAAATTTCATTACCAGTTATGTTTGTTCAGAAACTTAAATTAGAAAAAGTTTCACTTGATAAATTGATCAAATTCAACTTGAAGAAATTAATAATGAACCTTTAGAAACAATTCTATTGCATTCAAATTATCACAGTTGGTCCATTGGAACATTTTCAATTTTGATTTTATTAATAATTTGCTATTTTCTTATTAGAAATAGAAAACAAATTCAAGCTTCAATAAAGAAGAAACTTCAATCAAATGGACAAGATGCCACTCCAAGAAGACTTGAAGAAACTCGAATAGTTCCAATCTCGAGTTCCTTCTAGGAGATGGAGGATTTATGTAATCCCTAACTGCAATCGCATCAAGATTAATATTGCACGTGCAAGGACGCAGATTCAGCGACTTGGCTGCCTGATGAATATCAAACCGATCTTGAATTAGAATCGGCATAGCAGTTGTAGTAATTAGACGTATTTTCATAATTTAATATTTTACATGTTATAATCAGATATATTTTGAATTTATAATTTTAAGTTTAAGTGAAATAAAATATTTTTAAAAACAGTGTTAATTAACACAAAAACATCACTTTGATTCCGTATACAGGATGAGTTTTTTTTGATGATCAGTATGGGGATCTCGGAAACTAGCGGAGATAGAGCAATGGTTAAATTGGGAAAGATTTGCAGTTTTACTGGCCCAATTTAATGACACTTTCGGATTTTTGTAAAAAGTCATGGCTTACTAGATATTTTGAAAAAACGAAATTCTGTCGATTTAGTCGACTCCGTCTAGCTCCTTTGTTTTTGATTTTACAAAAAAAGTGTAAATATCAAAATTGAAAGGAATTGTATCCCGAATATAATTGTCATGTCCTCGTTTGCGTGACAGCTCTCGTTTTCGAGATATGACACAAACTTATCTTTTTTTGAATGGAAATCATAGTTGGCTATGACCTCAAAAAATCTGACATTTTTAGAGCTTTTCAACGAAATAATACTCGATATAGTTATTCATAAAAATAATGGAGTTATGGATGCTTTTCTCTCTTATTTTCACTTTTAACGTAGGTAGCCATGAAAAAGATTATTTTCACTTTGACGTTTCCTCATTTGAGAGTAATTCCATTAGTAGTACTGAAGTGACAGTCGATATTGACAAGTTTTCGTGAAAAAGTGGAATATTATAAAGAAGAAAAACTGAATATGGTGGAATGTTATATCATATGCCATAAAAATTCAGTTCGTGCAGCTGAGGAATACTTTCATAGATATTTTAATCGTCGTCAACCTGCTCTATGTATATTTAAGAGGCTTTACGATAGTTTACGCAGATATGGATCTTTTACTAAACCACCAAAGGAACGTAATCAAATTAACGAAGAAGCACAAATAAATGTTTTGGCAATGGTAAACCAAAATCCATCTACATCAACTCGTGAGATTGCGGCAGAAGCTGGCACATCTCAACGAACTGTAGTTAAGGTACTGAAAGTGCACAAGTTCCACCCGTACAAACTTTCAGTTTCTCAAACTTTGCTTGCTGGTGACGAACATCGACGTATTTCGTTTTGTACATGGTTTAGAGACATGGGCCTTGACAATCCACAGTTTCCATTAATAGTGTTATGGCCAGATGAAACTAGATTTACTAACTGCAGTATGTTCAATAGAGCATGTCTGGGCTAAAGAAAACCCTTTCCATGTAGAACAAAGACGACCCCAGATAAAATTTGGTTTTAATGTTTGGTGTGGTATCATAGGGTCTACTATTCTGGGGCCTTTTAGCTATGACGAATCACTTACTGGGGAGCGCTACTTGCATTTCTTGCAATACACTTTTCAAGACATGTTGCATAATTTGAATTTGAGAAATTGAGTGGTTCCAACATGATGGAGTACCTGCTCATAACTCGTTATTAGTAAGACAACACTTAGATAATATCTATCCAAACTCTTGGATAGGAAGAAATGGCTTACGCGAATGGCCACCCCGGTCTCCCGATTTGGCAGTTATAGACTTCTATTTATGGGGTGCGCTAAAAAACAAAGTATGAGACAGTTGGTGACCTAAGGGAGGCGGTATTACAAGCAAGAAATTAATAGGCGGTCTGTGAGGAAAGCGCTAATGTCAATCTTAAAAAGATGCAATTTTTGTCTAAATAACAATGGTGGACTTTTCGAATATAAATTGTAACCATTCTTATGTACTTTAATTTGTTAAGTTTTTAGTAAGTACCTACTTATTTAGTTTTTTCGTTATATCTGATATACCTAACAAAAAAAAACGTTCAATGTTTTTTGGAATAGTTATTAATAAATCAAGCTATTTCATGGCTAACTACGTTAAATGTGAAAATAAGAGAGAAAAGCATCCATAACTCCGTTATTTTTATGAATAACTATATCGAGTATTATATCGTTGAAAAGCTCTAAAAATGTCAGATTTTTTGAAGTCATAGCCAACTATGGTTTCCATTCAAAAAAAGATAAGTTTGTGTCATATCTCGAAAAAGAGAGCTGTCACGCAAACGAGGACATGACAATCATATTCGGGATACAATTCACTTCAATATGGATATTTACTTTTTTTATAAAATCAATAACAAAGGAGCTAGAGGGATTTGACTAAATCGACAGAATTTCGTTTTTTCAAAATATCTAGTAAGCCATGACTTTTTACAAAAATCCGAAAGTATCATTAAATTGGGCCAGTAAAACTGCAAATCTTTCCCAATTTAACCATTGCTCTATCTCCGCTAGTTTCCGAGATTCTCATAATGATCATCAAAAAAAACTCACCCTGTATAACGTAAAACTTACAATTTTTCTGAAAATAGGAAAAATTTATGCAAAAAACTGTAAACATCATGGTAAATGTCAAATTTTCATCATAAATATCTAGTTTAAATGTCAAAATATACCATGAAAGTAATGTTTGTAATAGTTTTCATTTTAGTTCGTTTGAAGTAAGTTTTCTTCCGTTAGTTTATCGAAACGAAAATTTGTTATGTCGGCGAACTCTTCTATGTGGTATACGGTTGTAGGTGAGTGCGTGCGTGCATATAATATTAGGTAGTACATAAGTATTCGTATACATAGGATGGTTGAAATATAAGCTGGAATTGTTATACAGGGTGGTTCTAAAAATATTGTATTGGGTGGCACATAAGTAGTTGCGTATACAAGGTGGTTGAAATAAGAGTGGAGCAAACCTATAGTTATACAGAGTAAATATTTGCGTTATAAGACGGAGAATAATTACAGTTATAGAAAAGGGTTTAAAAATTGTCAGAAGCAGTTGCATGTACAGGATGGTTGAAATATAAGGTGGAGTATAATTGCAGTTATACAGGGCGGTTTAAAAAAGTTATATAGTTTGGAACGCAAGTAGTTACTTAGACAAGGTGTTTGAAGTAAGGGTGGGGTAAAATTATTGTTATTCAGGGTGTATCGGGTGTATCAAAAATTTGTTGTATAAGCATAAGCAGTTAGGATATTTGAATTATAGGACATCGGACGGGGTATAATTATAGACATTGGTTCAAAAAAATTTAGAAGCAGTTGCATATACCGGGTGGTTGAAATAAATAGTAGAGTAAAAATTTTAGTCGTAAAATAAGGTTCAAAAAGGTGAATTTTGTTATATAGGGTAGACCATGAGCAGTTGCATAAATGGAAATCTAGACATATGGGGCGAAGTAAAATCATTGGTATTCAGGAATAATTTAAACAATAGAAAAATAGAAAGAATCAATAGTGTGAAGATGATTTATTCTTATCGGGGTGGTTTTAAAGATATCAGGACCGTTGTAATATTGTGTTGAGTTGAATTATAGTTGTACAGGGTAATTCAGAATATGATAAACCAATAAGTTATACCGGGTGGACCAATACACAGAAGCATTTATAGTGTGGATGCAATATAGAGTGAATTAGTTACATATTATAGAAAGTGGTCGAAATAATAAAACAAATAAAAAAGTTAAAATATATTTGGAAAATACAGACACAGAATAAAAATTAGAGAGGGAGAAAGTGAAAGGGAGAAAGAGACAGAGATAAGAATACGCTAAAATTTTCAATTTAATTGTACCTTAAATCAGATAAAAAAGAAGATATGTCTAAACGGTTTTTATATTAAGTCAGCTGAAGTCGGTTCTTTTTTAAATATAACTTATTTGTCAAGAAATGAATGGCATATGACTATAATTATTGTAGATATTATTAATTACTTCGAACTTTATTTCTTTTCATGGCATTGAAAAATGATTTATCTTATTACCAACGTCCAAAAATCAAAAAATCCTATATTGCTGAATAGAAAAACCTTTTAAACGCCATGTCACATGCTACCACTTCTCATATACAATTAATTATTACCCCTAAGGGGTTGAATTGACTGATGAATAATTTTATTCAAAAAGTGTAGGTTCATATATAAAAATAGACTTGTTACAGGATTTTTCATTTACAATCATTATCCATTATTTTAGGACTTAACTGTATATAAGGGCTTATAAAATATTATTTTCAACTTTGCCCAAGTTGTGCATTTCTGAAATTACAAGCTACATTTTATAAACACAAACCCCAATAAAAAATATTTTTACAACAGTAAAGAAAATTGTATTCAGATATTTGAGGATAATTATCAACGCGGTATTTTGCTACCTCCAAAAACCATACAAAGATTTGTTCACAATGCGTAAAAATTCTTTTCCAGTGATACTTACTGAAACAGTTGATATAGTGCTTCACTAGGCGCTGGCGACCTGTTGTTCAATATATTATGTAACCTGGCAATTTTGGGTGTGCTTCGGTCTGCACATAATGGAGAAATATCAGCCTCCCTAGGCCCCAAAAATTTCCTGCCTGTTAAAGGCGTGTCACACCCTCTAGGTACTACCTGAAAATTTAATATAAATTAATGTTTATCCAATAACGATTCATATATTTACAACCCACGTCCAGTAGCCTGTTAACAATATTTCAACAAATTTCCTAAATAGTTTCAAAAACCTAGCGAATTTAGAGATATGTTGGAGAAAATGGGCCCAACGAGTACATAATTTTATGAAACTATAAAAAAATTATGAGAAAGTTTTTTTTCACCTGAAGTCAGTACCGACAATGTGGAAATACAATTAGAAATAAAATGTACCAGAATGTACCCTACATGTGTCAACCTGTGCCCCATTGTAGGAATATTTTTTGTCAAAAATATAATTTAGATACTTATCTGCAATTTGAAAATCGCTTTTTTGAGATATTAAAAAAAAGTATTATTCAATAAATTGAAGGCTTGTTCAGTTCTGCTCATAAAACTCTTTATTCATGTTTATAGTTCCGTACATTCGTTAAAGAGAAACCCTTATAAAATCACTCTTCAGTACACGCTATGCTGACCGGATAAGGAGTACATGACTTAAATAAAAGAATTCTGAATTTTACAAAATTGGACGGTTTCCTCTGTATATCCGAGATTATTGAGCCCAAAATATTGAAAAAGGTGAATAGAGGGTCTTACCTAAAGTTTACAGGAAAAATAAAGAGGGAATCCTAATGTTAATTTTAAGAGCAAAGTATAACATTTTTCAAACGTAATGAAAGGGCTCATGAGAAATACAAATATGTTTTCTTCATATTTTTAAAATAATTTGTTTAAAAGATATTAACAAAAATATTGCAAAATCGTCTTATTCACCGAAGTTTCAGTATCTAACATTTTGAAAAATTGAAAATGTAAGACCTCACTCAAGTTTATATGCAAATAAAGCAAATTCTTCATCTTAATTTTGGAGGACAAATTAAAAATTTATTTCAATATTATTCAAAAATCTAACGCATCTGGTAGGAGATCAAATGAAATGGTGCGTTGTGCGAAATAATAATGTATATTTTTTGTCATTTTAAAACACTTAGTTTAAAACATGGAAAGTATAAAAAAATCGATTAATCCCTTGCATATCAAAGGTGTTATGGTAAGTTTTAATCTGCATATAGTATTAATTATTAACTTAAACCAAAAAGATCTAAGACTGATACCTACAAAATTCAATAAAATTAGATTTTGGAATCACCATTCTTTCTGCAAATGGAAAATAAAAATGCCGTTATATAATGCATTTTATTTAATTTGTATTTACTATAAAAATACTTTGTAAATGCGAAACGAATTAATAAAATTTTAAAAAATATATTGCGGCAACCAACAATCCTGTTTTGTGTGTCGTCTATCTTTAGACTGATATTGGGGATCACAAAGCAATGGGTTGAGGTGTCACATTTAGGTAATGATCGTATCTTGTACCGAATAATGAAATTCCAGACTACCGATTAATAGAAGTAGTCGGTATTCGTTTAATTTGGATCTCGTCAAATAACGAGTAGTTTGTCACGAATGATTACTTTTTATCCAGCACTTATCTCTACCAAAACCGCTCATTCAGCAAATACTTGTTCAGTATTATCACTGTTTAGACTTATTCAACCGTAATGCACGCTTCTATACACTCAACACGCCTCCACCGCGCACATATTTGCTGGTGTTAGAATATCTCTTTCCTAACAATGTTTATACTTAATATCTCCGCTGCATTTTTTTTATAAATCCTTAGAATCTATTCCTGAGAATCTGAAATATATCCAAGAATAACAACCCGAGCATGAATACTAGATACATTTCCTTTTATAATGGTAGCACAAACACCATATGTGTATCTACTCAATACTATTCTACTTGAAGACAGTTATTGATCTCAGGTGCTGTTCTAGCAAAGCCACAAGTTTCAGATATTTCTGGGAAATAACACAAGTTAAGAAATTTCTGTATATTCACAAACGTTTCTTTACCACTGACAACGGAGTCTGACGACCTAGACTCCGAATTGCTTGGGAATATACAGAAATTGCGCAACTTGCGGTGTTATTTCCCAGAAAGTGCTTAAACATTAAAAAAATGTACCACAAATATCCTTCAGAAAATAACTACAGTTTCAGATAAATACACCGACGTTGAACCTCCAAAACTTCACTATTGCCGATCACATGAGGGAGTCACACATTTTCGTCGGAATTATAATTGCCGTTTTCTTTATCCACTTTAAGGATGTTCAAAAGCGCTCTCGAGAAAAAGACGACAAACAAGGTCAGGCTATACTTTAACATGTGAATTTAAAATTAGCACCACCCTGGAAAACTTAAAAAATGCCAACTCCCATTCATAAAAATGAAATTCTACCTAGACGAATGCTTGTACTAAAACCTGAGAGTGCAATCTGGCAATGTGGCGAATCTTCGTTTTCTTTCTAATTGCAGCCACCTGGTATTAATGCTCAAAGAGCAAATAAGGGTAAATTGAAATACGATTATCAAATATGTACTACTGAAAAATGGTAAAAAACGAACGTGAAAGGGTTACAATTCCTTTGAAACAAAAATATAATATGCGGAATAACGTCTAGGCCCGGCGTATTGTTGAATTTGAGGAGAACATCTCTTAAGTTGTTAATGCACCAATATCAAAAAATAATGTATGCTAATAGAATTTTTAAACAAGGAATAGAGGAAAATGTGACTAAAAGTGTCACTTTCGGGATGATTTTTTTAAATTTAATAAATACTCGTAGTTATATGTTTATAACTTTGATTGATAAAAATCGTTAAATGTATTATTAAACAAAAATTATCAACAATGATTTTAATACTAGTTACTCTAATATTAAATATCGTCTAATGAAGATATTATAAATGCCTAAAGCATTTATAATAAATGCACGTCACAATTTTGTATTTATAAATAATAAATAATTAGTATTCGAGTAACTAGAAGCGAAAGCAGAAGGCTACGAGAATTATGCGAACCGACCTGAAGAGGGCAGATGTGACTCTGCCGAAACGTCGTCATTTTATATATATATATATATATATATATATATATATATATATATATATATATATATATATATTTGATTTTAAGTTTTCGCGGACACTAAATGTTTTAGGTGGTTTCCGGGAATTCACCCGCTTAGTTGATAACTGATCCCTGCCGGGATCGATGGTAAAATAATAATGCAGACTGTCATAAAACCTATGTGGGGCAAACTAACAGAAGAATTCAAGCTAGACGTGATGAACACCAGAATGCTATAAGAAAGCAGGAAAAAACAACATCCATTGCGGAACACGCCACCACGACGTCAGACCGAATAGACTTTGAGAACCCCAGAGTACTGGCAAATATAGAACACCCTAAATCAAGACTCGTAAGAGAGGCAATTAAAATACCGAGGGGGCCTCACAGTCTAAACGCATGCAATGAATTCCAGAACTTATTGAATTGTTGGAAAATTCTATTAAACACCGTACCGGCCCGGACCCGTCCAATAACAATTCAACCGGAAATAACAAATCAGCAGGCGGGAGGCCTGCACACTGAGCGCCCAGGGCCAATCACGCGCAGCCGTTCACGGTGCCAACTAATAGGCGCCGAGCCGCGACTATATAACACCGTGCGCGCTCCTGAAAATATCAGTATTCGAGTAACTAGAAGCGAAAGCAGAAGGCTACGAGAATTATGCGAACCGACCTGAAGAGGGCAGATGTGCCTCTGCCGAAACATCGTCATTTTACCATCGATCCCGGCAGGGATCAGTTATCAACTACGCGGATGAATTCCCGGAAACCATCTAATACATTTAGTGCCCTCGAAAACTTAAAAACAAATATAGTGAATCTCTACGGGGAGAATACTTTTCATTTGTGTAAAACATTTGAGAAATTACGCTCGAAAAGAAGCAAACTTTTGTGCGATCTACATTTTTTACAACGATGCCGCGATGAAGGAGTTATTCCGAAAAACTTGACGGTAAAGTTCTGGAAGAACAACATAAAAACACAGAATATCTTATGGAAAGCTAGTTGTGCCCTACTTAGGGAAGCCATACATGATGTCAGAAGAGATTTGGATGTTCTTAATACTAAACTCTTAGATATCCACCTACAGGTAAGCAATACATTCCACCCGATAATATGGGATAAATTCGATGAAATTAGCGAATTTAGGGCCGAAACGTATGCAGAGTTGACAACAATGCAACAACAGACAAAATTTAACAAATTGAAGCTCCAACAGAAGCCCAAAAACGAATTTCCTCGGAAAATAACGGTCACAGTCTAACCTCAAGGCAATTGGAAACGAATAGAACCGTTTATAACTTATCTTCGGTCCAATTGAACTCTACCTCGATTGGCGTTGGCTAAGGGATTCAATTACGCTATTGCTCCCTCTCACATACCAACAGAGAGCATAATATGTGGCGTGGAAACAGCAGTTTCAAAATTAGATGCGAACACCGCTGAAATAATTAGACAAGATGTGTCATATGTTCTAAGAAAGTCTAAACAACCCAAAAAGAACCTATCTATAGAAGAAAATGAGGCCTTGAAACAACTTCGCCTCAACAAGGACATTGTCATTCTACCTGCTGATAAAGGAAATGCGACTATAATTTTAGATACAGCGGATTATTCAAACAAAATTCAAACATTGCTACAAGATCCAGCATATAAACAAATTACTACTGACCCAACAACTTATCTGGAGAAAACAACCAAGGCCAAAATCCAAGCAAGTAGGATCGACAAAAATCTCCAACTGCAACTCATTCCGCGTGAAAAGTCATCGAGATGTCCGAAATTTTATGGGTTGCCAAAAGTACATAAAGAAGGTGCACCTTTGAGGCCAATAGTAAGTTCAATTGGATCCCCAACACAACAGCTAGAGCCCAACATCTTCAACCGTTTGCAACAGAGTCATATGTCAAAAATTCGACACATTTCATCGAAATACTTGGAACAACGGTTTTACAACCTGAGTGTCTTCTTGTCAGTTTTGACGTAGTGTCCCTTTTCACCAACATCCCTATCGATGAGCCTTGGATATCATGGAAAAATCTCAACACCTTGTAGACTTAACAAGGCCCTGATGAACACCTATTTTGTTTACGAGAACCAACGACACAAACAAGTGGAAGGAGCTCCAATGTTATAGTTATAGCAAACCTTTTTATTGAGAACTTTGAGGAGTTGGCACTAAGAACAGCAACTCTTAAACCCAGTTTATGGTTGCGATATGTGGATCATACTTTTGTGATTTGGCCTCATGGGAGGGAACACCTCAACACATTTTTTTAATGGCATCCATCACAAAATAAAATTCACCATGGAGGTTGAAGCCAATAATCAACTGCCATTCCTTGAGAAATAGGAAGGAAGATGGAACCCTTGGCCATACAGTATATAGGAAAGCAACTCACACCAACAGATACCTTCATGCTAATTCTCATCACCACCCAGCCCAACTACAAGCCGTCGTCAAAACTTTAGTAACCAGATCACAAAGACTAGCTGACCAGGGCAACACCAAACAGGAAATGGACTGTTTAAAAACAGCTCTGAGACAAAACGAATTTACAGATCGAAATATTCAAAGAGCCCTAAAGTCAAAACCGAGACGAACAGACGAGGAGCATGAGACACCAATAACCAAGGCTTATTTAGCGTATGTCAAGGGTACAACGGACAGTATTGCAAGAATTCTACGGAGACACAATTATCGATACTATTTTCAATACTGACAGAAAAATGAGCACGGTGTTGAGGACTCCGAAGACGAGGATCCCTTTAGAACAACAGGGAGTACGAGATTCCATGTGCAGACTGTCATAAAACCTATCTGGGGCAAACTAACAGAAGAATTCAAGCTAGACGTGATGAACACCAAAATGCTATAAGAAAGCAGGAAAAAACAACATCCATTGCGGAACACGCCACCACGACGTCACACCGAATAGACTTTGAGAACACCAGAGTACTGGCAAATATAGAAATATAGAACGCCCGAAATCAAGACTCGTAAGAGAGGCAATGGAAATAGCGAAGAGGCCTTACAGTCTAAACGCACGCAATGATATCCAGAACTTATCGAATTGTTGGAAAATTCTATTAAACAACGTACCGGCCCGGACCCGTCCAATAACAACTCAACCGGAAATAACAAATCAGCAGACGGGAGGCGTGCACACTGAGCGCCCAGGGCCAATCACACGCAGCCGTTCACGGTGGCAACCAATAGGCGCCGAGCCGCGGCTATATAACACCGTGCGCGCTCCTGAAAATATCAGTATTCGAGTAACTAGAAGCGAAAGCAGAAGGCTACGAGAATTATGCGAACCGACCTGAAGAGGGCAGATGTGACTCTGCCGAAACGTCGTCATTTTACCATCGATCCCGGCAGGGATCAGTTATCAACTACGCGGATGAATTTCCGGAAACCATCTAATACACACACACACACACACACACACATATATATATATATATATATATATATATATATATATATATATATATATATATAATTGGAATAATACTTCAGATTCGGTCGATTGTACTAACCTGTAACTTTTTCCTTAGTAAGAAAATGAAAATCATATGTCAAAAATGTAAAATAAAACAAATATTTGTACACATATAATTTATACTTACAACTTCTGTATTGTTTCTTGGTGTCTCAAATCCAGATTGCTCACCTAAAAATAATAAATATAACAATCATACAATCTAGACGATATTTTGCAAATTACCTGTCTCAACCCTTATGTTTGGTGTGCTAAAATGATGTTCTAATAATTGCCTCCTGTACTCAGCTAAAACATAAAACAGTTTTATTACCCATAATTAAAACTGATAGACCGACATTTAATGCAATCAAGCCAAAGGGGTCAAACTCGGAATGAGAGATAAAAAGCTAAAAACTTGTATAAACCTTTGTGACATTCGAAATTTCTCTTAAAAAACACATAAAATCACGTGTCCCTGGCTTACTATATTCAAGGTTAATCAAGTCCCTAAGATTTTTTTTTCAGCAAATTTCTCGGTTTCTGTATATCTAATATATTTATTTAATAATACTTTATTACTTTGTTGAATTAAAAACGCATTCATATTTTTTCAACAGATTTTTAGTAGAAAATATTTAATTGTTCCTTTAAACTGTGTAAACTTTTAAATCCTTATTTTTTTATTGAGATTATACCTGGCAATACAGGCCTCTCTATAATAAAATCAATTTCCGTTAAGATTATACCCTAGGTATACAAATCCCTATAATATAACCTTCATCAGCACATTTATGTGGATACTATCAAATTCAAAGTTGGTTAGAAAATCATTTAGAAGCCCACCATGAATTACTAAATTCTATAGTATGCAATTGCAAGAATGGTTATGGTGGAAGACGCGAGTGCAGTAAATCGAAGTGCATTTTGTACCGATATTCTTGAACGATTGGAATCTAAAATTCAGAAAAACTCGTTTTTTTATTTTAAAGTTTTTCTTAATGCCTCACTTCATTTGAATTTCAAATGTAGAAAATGATTAATGAATAAAAACACAATTAAAATATATTTACTATTTTTTTCTATTTAAAATCCACTTAATATATTAGAATATAAGTCATTAAGTGGAATAGTTAACATTCCACTCAATGACTTTTTAATTTCCATTATTGAACAAATACATATATATATATATATATATATATATATATATATATATATATATATAATATACACACAAAGGGTTAGTTTTTTTTTATGATCAGTATGGGGATCTAGGAAACTAGCGGAGATAGAGCAATGGTTAAACTGGGAAAGATTTGCAGTTTTACTGGCCCAATTTAATGACACTTTCGGATTTTTGTAAAAAGTCATGGCTTACTAGATATTTTGAAAAAACGAAATTCTGTCGATTTAGTCAAATCCCTCTAGCTCCTTTGTTAATGATTTTATAAAAAAAGTGTATATATCAAAAGTAAAGGGAATTGTATCCCGAATATGATTGTCATGTCCTCGTTGGCGTGACAGATCTCGTTTTCGAGCTATGACACAAACTTATCTTTCTTTGAATGGAAGCCATAGTTGGCTATGACCTCAAAAAATCGAACATTTTTAGAGCTTTTCAACGATATAATACTCGATATAGTTATTCATAAAAATAACGGAGTTATGGATGCTTTTCTCTCTTATTTTCACTTTTAACGTAGGTAGCCATGAAAAAGATTGTTTTCACTTTGACGTTTCCTCATTTGAGAGCAATTCCATTAGTAGTGATGAACGGACAGTCGATATTGACAAGTTTTCGCGATAAAATGGAATATTCTAACGAAGAAAAACTGAATATAGTGGATTGTTATATCATATGCCATAAAAATCCAGTTCGTGCAGCTGATGAATAATTTCACAGATATTTTAATCGTCGTCAACCTGCTCTATGTACATTTAAGGGGCTTTACGATAGTTTACGCAGATATGGATCTTTTACTAAACCACCAAAGGAACGTAATCAAATTAACGAAGCAGCACAAATAAATGTTTTGGGAATGGTAAATCAAAATCCATCTACATCTGGCACATCTCAACGAACTGTAGTTAAGGTACTGAAAGCGCACAAGTTCCACCCGTACAAACTTTCAATTTCTCAAACTTTGCATGCTGGTGACGAACATCGACGTATTTTGTTTTGTACATGGTTTAGAGACATAGACCTTGACAATCCACAGTTTCCATTAAAGGTGTTATGGTCAGATGAAACTAGACTTACTAACTGCGGTATGTTCAATAGACACAATGAGCATATCTGTGCTAAAGAAAACCCTTTCCATGTAGAACAAAGACGACCCCAGATAAAATTTGGTTTATGTGTTTGGTGTGGTATCATAGGGTCTACTATTTTGGGGCCTTTTATCTATGACGAATCACTTACTGGGGAGCGCTACTTGCATTTCTTGCAATACACTTTTCAAGACATGTTGCATAATTTGAATTTGAGAACTCGTTTAGAAATTGAGTTAAGAGCAGGTGCTCCATCCTGCTTTTAACTCGTTATTAGTAAGACAACACTTAGATAATATCTATCCAAACTCTTGGATAGGAAGAAATGGCCCAAGCGAATGGCCACCCCGGTCTCCCGATTTGGCAGTTATAGACTTCTATTTATGGGGTGTGCTAAAAAACAAAGTATACAAAAGAAAATATGAGACCGTTGGTGACCTAAGGAAGGCGGTATTAAAAGCAATTGAAGAAATTGATAGGCGGTCTGTGAGGAAAGCGGTAATGTCAATCTTAAAAAGATGCAATTTTTGTCTAAATAACATATATATATATATATATATATATATATATATATAAATTTGTTTTTAAGTTTTCGCGGGCACTAAATGTTTCGCTTCTAGTTACTTCGAGTAACTAGAAGCGAACGCAGAAGGCTACGAGAATTATGTGAACCGACCTGAAGAGGGCAGGATGTGACTCTGCCGAAACGTCGTCATTTTACCATGGATATATATATATATATATATATATATATATATATATATATATATATATGTACATTTTAGGTGGTTTCCGGGAATACATCCGCGTAGTTGATAACTGATCCCTGCCGGGATCGATGGTAAAATGACGACGTTTCGGCAGAGTCACATCTGCCCTCTTCAGGTCGGTTCGCATAATTCTCGTAGCCTTCTGCTTTCGCTTCTAGTTACTCGAATACTAAGATTTTCTGAAGCGAGCGCGCTGTTATATAGTCGCGGCTCGGCGCCTATCGGTTGACACCGTGAACGGCTGCGTATGATTGGCCCTTGGCGCTCAGTGGGCACGGCTCCATCCTACTGATTTGTTATTTCCGGTTGAGTTGTTATTGGACGGGTCCGGGCCGATACGGTGTTTAATAGGATTTTCCAACAATTCGATAAGTTCTGAATTTCATTGCGTGCGTTTAGACTGTGAGGTCTCTTCGCTATTTCAATTGCCTCTCTTACGAGTCTTGATTTCGGGTGTTCTATATTTGCCAGTACTCTGGTGTTCTCAAAGTCTATTCGGTGTGATATCGTGGTGGCGTGTTCCGCAATGGATGTTGTTTTTTCCTGCTTTCTTACAGCGTTCTGGTGTTCATCACGTCTAGCTTGAATTCTTCTGTTAGTTTGCCCCACATATGTTTTATGACAGTCTGCACATGGAATCTCGTACACTCCCTGTTGTTCTAAAGGGATCATCGTCTTCGGAGTCCTCAACACCGTGCTTATTTTTCTGTCTGTATTGAAAATAGTATCGATATTGTGTCTCCGTAGAATTCTTGCAATACTGTCCGTGGTCCCCTTGACATACGGTAAATAAGCCTTGGTTATTGGTGTCTCATGCTCCTCGTCTGTTTGTCTCGGTTTTGACTTTAGGGCTCTTTGTATATTTCGGTCTGTAAATCCGTTTTGTCTCAGAGCTGTTTTTAAACTGTCCATTTCCTGTTTGATGTTATCCTGGTCAGCTAGCCTTTGTGATCTCGTTACTAAAGTCTTGACGACGGCTTGTAGTTGGGCTGGGTGGTGATGAGAATTAGCATGAAGGTATCTGTTGGTGTGAGTTGCTTTCCTATATACTGCATGGCCAAGGGTTCCATCTTGCTTCCTATTTATGAGAACATCAAGGAATGGCAGTTGATTGTTGGCTTCAACCTCCATGGTAAATTTTATTTTGTGATGGATGCCATTAAGGTGATCTAAAAAAGTATTGAGGTGTTCCCTCCCATGAGGCCAAATCACAAATGTATCATCCACATATCGCAACCACAAACTGGGTTTAAGAGTTGTTGTTCTTAGTGCCAACTCCTCAAAGTTCTCCATAAAAAGGTTCGCTATAACTGGTGAGAGTGGCGATCCCATTGGAGCTCCTTCCACTTGTTTGTATCGTTGGTTGTCGTAAACAAAATAGGTGTTCATCAGACAGTGCCTTGTTAAGTCTACAAGGTGTTGAGGTGGTTTGTATTTTTCTATTATGATAGCCAAGGCTTCGTCGATAGGGATGTTGGTGAAAAGGGACACTACGTCAAAACTTACAAGAAGACACTCTGGTTGTAAGACCGTTTTTCTAAGAATTTCGATGAAATGTGTCGAATTTTTTACATATGAGTCTGCCCCCTCTGCAAACGTTTGAAGTTGTTGGGCTAGGTATTTGGCTAGGTGTTGTGTTGGGGATCCAATTGAGCTTACTATTGGCCTCAAAGGTGCACCTTCTTTATGTACTTTTGGCAACCCATAGAATTTCAGACATCTCGATGACTTTTCACGCGGAATGAGTTGCAGTTGGAGATTTTTGTCGATCCTACTTGCTTGGATTTTGGCCTTGGTTGTTTTCTCTAGATAAGTTGTTGGGTCAGTAGTAATTTGTTTATATGCTGGATCTTGTAGCAATATTTGAATTTTGTTTGAATAATCCGCTGTATCTAAAATTACAGTCGCATTTCCTTTATCAGCAGGTAGAATGACAATGTCGTTGTTGAGCCGCAGTTGTTTCAAGGCCTCATTTTCTTCTATAGATAGGTTCCTTTTGGGTGGTTTAGACTTTCTTAGAATATGTGACACATCTTGTCTAATTATTTCAGCGGTGTTCGCATCTAATTTTGAAACTGCTGTTTCCACGCCACATATTATGCTCTATGTTGGTATGTGAGAGGGAGCAATAGCGTAATTGAATCCCTTAGCCAACACGCCAATCGAGGAAGTGTTCAATTGGACCGAAGATAAGTTATAAACGGTTTCCAATTGCCGTGAGGTTAGACTGTGACCGTTATTTTCCGAGACAAATTCGTTTTTGGGCTTCTGTTGGAGCTTCAATTTGTTAAATTTTGCCTGTTGTTGCATTGTTGTTAACTCTGTATTGGTTTCGGCCCTAAATTCGCTAATCTCATCGAATTTATCCCATATTATCGGGTGGAGTGTATTGCTTACCTGTAGGTGGATATCTAGGAGTTTAGTATTAAGAACATCCAAATCTCTTCTGACATCACGTATGGCTTCCCTAAGTAGGGCACAACTAGCTTTCCATAAGATATTCTGTGTTTTTCTGTTGTTCTTCCAGAACTTTACCGTCATGTTTTTCGGAATAACCTTCATCGCGGCATCGTTATAAAAAATGTAGATCGCACAAAACTTTGCTTCTTTTCGCGCGTAATTTCTCAAATGTTTTACACAAATGAAAAGTATTCTCCCCGTAGAGAACCAACGATACAAACAAGTGGAAGGAGCTCCAATGGGATCGCCACTCTCACCAGTTATAGCGAACCTTTTTATGGAGAACTTTGAGCAGTTGGCACTAAGAGCAACAACTCTTAAACCCAGTTTGTGGTTGCGATATGTGGATGATACATTTGTGATTTGGCCTCATGGGAGGGAACACCTCAATACTTTTTTAGATCACCTTAATGGCATCCATCACAAAATAAAATTTACCATGGAGGTTGAAGCCAACAATCAACTGCCATTCCTTGATGTTCTCATAAATAGGAAGCAAGATGGAACCCTTGGCCATGCAGTATATAGGAAAGCAACTCACACCAACAGATACCTTCATGCTAATTCTCATCACCACCCAGCCCAACTACAAGCCGTCGTCAAGACTTTAGTAAAGCAAAGGCTAGCTGACCAGGTCAAACAGGAAATGGACTCAGCTGAGACAAAACGGATTTTATACAAAGAGAGTCAAACAGACGAAGCATGAGCAAGGCGTATGTCAAGGGGACCACGGACAGTATTGCCTACGGAGATCGATACATCAATAAACAGGCACAAACTCCGGACGAGTTTAGAACAACACGAGATTCCATGTGCAGACATAAAACCTACCAAGCTAGACGTGATTGTATCCATTATACAAGACTTTGAGCCCTACTGGCAAATATAGAACACCCGAAATCAAGACTCAAAACCGAAGAGACCTCACAGTCTAAACGCACGCAATGAAATTCAGAACTTATTGAATTGTTGGAAAATCCTATTAAACACCGTACCGGCCCGGACCCGTCCAATAACAACTCAACCGGAAATAACAAATCAGCAGGATGGAGCCGTGCCCACTGAGCGCCAAGGGCCAATCACACGCAGCCGTTCACGGTGTCAACCGATAGGCGCCGAGCCGCGACTATATAACAGCGCGCTCGCTTCAGAAAATCTTAGTATTCGAGTAACTAGAAGCGAAAGCAGAACGCTACGAGAATTATGCGAACCGACCTGAAGAGGGCAGATGTGACTCTGCCGAAACGTCGTCATTTTACCATCGATCCCGGCAGGGATCAGTTATCAACTACGCGGATGAATTCCCGGAAACCACCTAAAACATTTAGTGCTCGCGAAAACTTAAATACAAATATATATATATATATATATATATATATATATATATATATATATACTATTATAAAATTGTAGTTGTATGTTTGTTACCTCATCAAGTAAGAACTACTGAACTGATTTTGATGAATCTTTTTTTATTGCAAAGCCTATAGTTTGACTTAAAATCTGGTAAACATGTTATCTCCCTAAATTGACAGAAACGGGAGATATAGCGAAAAAACTTCTACCATGTTTGGTAAAAGAATTACTCAATTGGTTCCACCGCACGCACAAAATATTAGATACTGACATCAGCTTAGCTTTTATTCAAGATCGGAATGGGCCAATGTAATATGTATGGATTTAAAAAAATCAATTGATATAACAAGCGTAAATGTAATTATACAGGGTGTTCTGTATATAGGAAACTTAATGCGGAGTAGAACTACATGGATTTAAAAAATAGTTATATTGTGTGTCCTATAAGCAGCTGCATATATAAAATGTGGTTGAATTAGTTATACGGGGTGTTCCAAAAAAGTTATATAGAGTGGGCTATGAATAGTTGCATATACCAAGTGGTTGAAAAAGGGTAGAAATTTATAAAGTTTGGATAAAAAAATCTTAGAAAAAAATGTTGTATGTAACCAGTTAGGATCTTTGAATTATGTTCAGAAGATATTATTGATATGAAATGGGTTGAAGAAATGTTAGCAGTTGTTTATAGAGGGTTGTTGAAATACAAGGTGGAGTCGAATATAGTTTATGGTGTGGTTAAAAACTTGTTTTATATCCACAAGTATGCATATATAGGATGGCTGAAATATACAGCGGAGTATAATTACAGCTATACAGGTGGGTTTAAAAAATATTATAAAGAATTGTTATGATCTACAAGCTGTTCCATTAACCGGATGGTTGAAATATAGGGCGGAGTGGGATTCTAAGGATACAGGGTGGTAAAAAAATGGTATATTATGTGGCAAATAAGTAGTTGCATATAGGGTTGTGTAGAGTTATAATTATTCAGGGCCGGTAAAAAATGCTAGAAAAATTTTGTTATATAGCAGTTGCATATAGGGAGTACCTGAAATATGGGGTGAGGTAAAGTTATAGTTATACAGTGTGATTCAAACAATGTTAGAAAAAGTTGCAAATGAAGGATGGTTTAAATGAAGTGTGGAGAGAAATTATATGTTATAAAGTTGTTGAGGAAAAATTGTGAAATAGCATAGTTCATAATAAGTTGCAGAGATAGGATTGTTGAAATAAAAGGTGGAGAAGTGTTATGGTTAATTATTTAAAAAATGTTATATTGGTTGAACAATAAGCAGTAGCGTATACACAGTAGTTGTAATACATATATGGTGATTCAAAAACATGTTGAACAAAACTGTTATATTGGGTGCCCAATACTCTGTTGCAGTTTTGGTGAAATATATTGGGCACTGATGGATTTATAGTTATACAGGGTGGTACAAAAAATGTTATACTCGCTGGCCGAAAAGTAGTTGCATATACAAGGTGGTTGAAATAGCGGGTAGAGTAGAATTATCGTTAACCAAGTTGGATACATTTTTTTTTGTAGGATAGAACATGAGCTGTTGCATATATGCAATATCTGAAGCATGGATCGAAGTAAAATTATAATTCATACAGTGTGATTAAAAGAATGCTAGAAAAAGCTGCATACAAGGGGTGGTTGAAATATAAGGTGGAGACAGATTATACTTTCAAGGGTAGTTAAAAAAATAGATATGTAGCATAGTCCATAAGCAATTGCATATATAAGATAGTGAGTGGTCCAGAGTTATAGTTAAGAGTTTAAAAAATGTTATATTTGGTGGCCCCTAAGCAGATGCACATACAGGGTGATTGAAATATTTTGTAGATTAAAATTATGGTTATACAAGATGGTTCAAAAATAAGTTATAATGTTTGACAAATTGGCAGCGGTGTATACAGGATGGTTTTAATGTAGTCGGAAGTAGAGTTAGTTATACAAGGCAGTTAAAAAATGGAATAAAATTGTCATATAGGGTGGCCAATAAGCAGTTGCAG
The DNA here is from genome assembly GCA_034190945.1 of Octodonta nipae. Classification (NCBI taxonomy): domain Eukaryota; kingdom Metazoa; phylum Arthropoda; class Insecta; order Coleoptera; family Chrysomelidae; genus Octodonta; species Octodonta nipae. The sequence continues at coordinate 79,712,567 of CM067219.1, forward strand.
TTTGGCTGAGTGATTAAATAAAAGTTTGGTGTTAGGGTACAAAACTGTGTTTTTACATTTGTGAGACACCAAGGGTTCCACAGGTATTTCCATTAGGGTGGATCAAAAAAGTTACCAAAAATTGTTACCATGAACAGTTGCATTCTACTATATGGAATATCTGAAATATGGGGAGAAGCAAGATTATAGTTTTAGAGTGTGTTTAACACAATGTTAGAAAAAGTTGCATATAAAGGGTGATTAAAATATAGGGTAAAGAAAAATTGTACTTTAAAAGGTGGTTCCAAAAATATCTGAAATAATTGTTATACAGCATACAGCATAGACCATATAAGCAGTTGCATAGGTGAAATATAGCATAGATAAGAGTTATAGTCAGATGTTATATTGCGTGACAAATAAGCAGCCGCATATACAGGATGGTTGCAATATAGCGTGAAGTAGACTTATAGCTAATTAAAAAAATGTTGGGTGACTCATAAGTGCTTGCAGGTTGGGTGAAATATATTCGGGGGATTGGTGGATATTCTGTACGCGGGTGAAACCGCGGGTAACGGCTATATATATATATATATATATATATATATATATATATATATATATATATATTAATAGTTACAGATGTTTTAGTGATTTCTCACCTTGTACAGGGTATTTTTCATGCGGACTTACGGCTCTCAAAAAAGGTTAAGCACATGAAAAAACAGTTTAAACAAAATTTGTGGCAAATTTAATGTTCTATAATTTTTATAAAATATTAGCCATTTGACCCATGGAAACAGATTTTTTTTCATGTAACCTTGAATGTATTAAAACACCAACAAGTGATTTTATGTGACTTTTGAGACAACATTTAGAATTCCAAAATAAAAGTTTTTAGCTTATTATATCTCATTCCAAGCTTGACCCCCTAATATGACTGGACCAATAATATTTTCACAAAGTTCTCTTTTTTCTACTCACAAAATACAAAAGAATCTTACCTAAAAATATTCGTTCATCTACATCAATCCTATTTAAGATATGAGTTTCATAACCATTTGTCACACTCCTGAAGTTTTGCTCAAACACATCATTGTCAAATAAGCCAGTGAAATTCACTGGGTCAATGCTTAAAACCTTCTTCTTGATTAAATTTGACATCAAATTTTTCAATACATACATTTTCATGTGCATAGCATCTGTGAGCATGGAAGGTACCTTACAAAGGTAACTGATAATACAAGGAGCTTCTCTTGCAGTCTCATAAGATGTACTGCACCAATTTCGAGGTAACAATTCAAACTGAGGGTTCAATAGATCTAAGCGTTCTGCCAAAAAAGCATTCTTAAATGCCAAATCTATACAAGTGTATAACAAGTGGTACGATTTTATTAATTCCATGCTGTACTGGGGGTCTTCAGCTTTTAAAGTAATGAACAGATTCCAAATAAACTCAAATACCTTTGAGCTATTACAAGGGACTGGTCTGAAATAATTAAATATTTAGTAATGTGTTCAGTGAATCTGAAAAATAGGAAAACCAAAAAGGTGATTTTTGGTCTTTGTACAACCAATTATGGAGCAAAACGTCATACTGTAAAAAAAGATAATGTATCATTTTGAGAATGAGAAGAATCCAACCAAGGCCATAAATCTGTAAATTATATGACCTTAAAACCAAAAAATACTCCCTTGCAACCACAATCAGAAAGTAGGCAGGATCAACAGAACTCTTGGGCAACACCTCTCTAAAGTTGCTTATAAAAACCAATGTGATTGGGATGAGCACATATCTTCCCTTCTTGTAGTGTAGATTAGTTGTATGTAACATCATGGGATGTTACTGCCTACTGTAATGTGTGTGACAGACTTAACGCTACAATGTGATTTGATCTTGGGAATACATAACAGCTCTCTGACAGAAATTACCAAATATGTAAACCAACCACAACAAAGCATGTAGCCTATCCATGAACTGGCAATAGTACTTTTGCTTCCTACCAGCAATAAGATGATTACCATAAATGAGTTAAAGTAAATTGCAGTGGTTCCCAGCAAGGGAAGGATATTACTATACAAATCATTAGTTAAGGGAAAGAATTAAGATAGTCAAAGAGGATTCAACGAATCCCAAGCTCAAAAATGAGAAAGGGCCAATTATCAACATCACTTTTGAATATCCAGAAATCATACTATATATATTATAAGATTAAGTCTTTCCCCCAAACCTGTCACTCACTTATTTTAAACCCCATTCAGATGACAGTTACAACTTAAAATGTTGATAATTAGATAATGAATGTTTAAAACACAATATTGACATTTTCTGAGGAATTTTATCTGCAGTATTTTACTTTTTTATTAAAAATGAGGTCTAAAATAAAATGATTGTCAAATACTTTTGACATACTTATCAAATTAGTGCCTGCGCCCAATTTGCAGGGGGTAAAGAAATCAGTACAATATTTAAATAACTTTAAATGTACTGACATGGGGGATACTCTATTTATGTAGATACTCAATGCGACTGATGCTTCACTCACATAACGGTTGATTGAGCCATTTTCATATTTAAACAAATTGACCCAAAACAATATTAAACTATATTTATAAACCTTACTCTTGAATCACTCTATCTATTGATGACAATCACATTAAAATCTATGGTATAGTTTACAAGATCTAAGTGTACAGACATTGGGACTTTGTTTTATGCTATGTAAAGATTACTTTATTGTGTGAAGAAAAGTAACTAGATGTCAGATTAATATTATTACAACTTCCAAAAGAGTTACCAATAAGCTGGATGAGAGACTAAGTTAGATCCTGAAAAAATGTGACAAAAGGACATAAATTCAAGAAGGAATCCAACAAAGGTTAATGCAATCTTTTTGATGAGAAAAAAGATTGAATTAGAAAATCTTGTAACCTCAATAGAGATGACTCAAACAGACCTAATCAGCTATTCCACTACTGCCCTGCTATTGAAGTGTGGCCTTATTAATATAATATCCCAATTACTCTCAATTGTTCTCATAGTATTCTTGTCTAATATATATAACTAAAATTTTTATGTACAGACTAGAAATATGTTTTTACTAAACATTTTCTTTGTTTAGTGAATTAGTTTCTATTATGGTAATTTATTTTGACAGAATTTCTCTATTAGTAATGCTAAATTAAATGTATATATAATATATATATATATATATATATATATATATATATATATAATATAAAAAGCTCACCTTTGTTTGCGATTACGTTGCCTAGGCTGCTCTAAATCATGTGCAGGAGGAATGAAAATCTTAGAAAATATTGGGCAATATTCCTTAAATGTGTTATGTGCAACACCAAAAGTATCTTTTAATAAGGTGATTTTGTTTTGGAATTCTTCTGAAAGTTGTGACATTTCAGACCATTTTGTGATGTTTTCAAAAAATTGCACAAAACTGAAAAATAATTAAAAATGAATGCACTAAAATTTTGGTATGAACAAATTTTCTTACCTGAGATTGCTATATCTCAATAAACTAGTCAAGTTAATACAATTCCCTTTTACTACTGTAGTTTGAACAGTCACAGTTTCTTCAGAATAGGAAGCTACAAAAACTGCACACCCTAGCCAGTGTAAGGCATCACCCTGCGCAAAAAAGAATTTTATTTTTACTTTAAAATTGTCTTGCAAAATTTTCACCTACCTCCAAGACATAGTTTTTATTAATGCTGTGAAAATTTTCCCAAGCAGTATTAATTGTCTTTGCATCCAAATTGAGCTTGCTACACATTTCCAGCAACTTCTTATGCAGTTGTTCTTCATTTTCGTCCGATAAACCCATTTTCAATTTATGACTAGCAATAACTTTTAATAGCACAATATGACAATGCACACTCCCGAAACAACGCCTTTTAAAGGCGGGAAGGCACACTAGTTCTTTCCCAAAAAGAACTTTTGTTTAATTAGGCGGGAAATAAAAATAAATTGCGAAAAAGCGCGTAAATCTTTCAACTTATTTTATAAATTCGCATAAACAACCGGGAAATTTTTTTGCCCGATTTGTTTTGGAAATATCAACACTACGCATTCATTGCAATAAAGTGATATGATGACCTGCCACACGTCACAGTTATTTACAAAAATTATAACAATTTTATACAGTAGAAAAGACGACGAGTTTAATAGTTTAAACTATAATGAACAATATGAGCACAAATAATATTTTCCTAAACGCCACTTTAAAACAAATATTTTACAGACTACAATAATACTTTCCCGCCATATTTCTTGACAAACAATCTGTCATAATCTATAACGTCACTAAACAGCAGTGACACAGAATAATTAATATTTAATATTTATTCTGTGGCAGTGATATGAAAAGACCATAGACAAAAAGAGAAAAGACCCCCCAAGCACAACAATAGTACATAAAGGATTGCTCGATAGATGTACATTTTCCGATAGGATACGTCACAAAGTGGATGCTAATATTTGCACCGTAACCTTTTCTAATAAAGTGGATACCAATGGGTGCATTCAGGGAATCGTCACGATGAAGCACTTTCTTATAGCGGTGTACTGCTTTACTCGCAGGGCTGCAGCGCTTTAATAAAGCAGTAAAGCATGTAAATTCTCCGCTTTATAACTAAAACAAACGTTAAATTCTGTGTTGATATATGCAAAAATGTTACCAACTCAGAATGATTAAAATTGAATATAACTAGTAACAAAAATCTACATTCAGCGAAAGCAAAGCGCTGCAACGCTTCAATCACAGATCATACAAAGCTTCAATGTTTTAATGCTACATTTGCCTGAATGCAGCCACTGATGTTATATGTAAAGCTTAACTTTAGAATAACCCCTAACAAAGTAACTACAAAGTATTAAACAAACGTCTATGTTAGTTGTTGACTTCATTATTTTGCAGGTGTCCAGACTAGAAGTGATGCGTAAGCATTCTTAAAATTATCAATCCGTTCAAATCTATTTTATCATTGTTCTATGACGTTCCTTCTTTCTTACAGTAAAGTTCTTTGTAGAGTACATCATTCGCGTACTTGAAACCGCACGAGAAACCAAAGTTAATTTATTCAAAATACAGGTGAAGAAAATAAAAACCTTAAAATTGAATGTAATGGGAACCCACCCATAACATTGATAATTATACTGAAATACTGAGTAATGTTTTGAGAAAATCTAGCTAAATACCAAGGACGTAATAAAAAATTGTTGTCACTGATGATGTTATAGTTATTTAAGATGAACGATCATAAACAGATATAAAGTGTTATAAAACACTAAATAACTAAATAGGATTTTAGTGTCTAATATTTACAATAAATAGTGCAGATCCTTATTAAAAAGGGATGTTAGAGTACATTTTAAATCAATTAAAATTTTCCTCTTCCAATTTTGAAATAAAAATTCGATTCTTAAAATAGAAAATGTAGTATTTTTGATTTTCCTCGAGAAAGAAGGTAGTTTGGGTAAATTTTTATTGGTAGTTGTAATGTTCTCTAACATAGCAATGTTGCATTACTTAAAAGAGACACCCTGTATAGGTACGTATAGGTATATATTTTAGCTTTGTTTAGTCAATTCATATTAGTGAAAAGTAAAATCGGTAGTTTTTATCTAAAGCACTCTAAGTTACAACATTAATCTACAGTATGGATTCACGAAAGAAATAAATGATAACTGCTTCCCCCAACCGCATACTATAAATGGTAAAAATTGATCATTTAGAAAAACAAATTTACTTAGTTTACTGTTATATTACTATTATATAAAAAAATTCTTAATTATTTGTGTTTATTTGTTTACCATGAAAACTACTATTCATTAGGTCCCATTCATAGAACAAAAATTCTATACGTAGGTTATAGAAGGGAACTAAGCAGTACACACTCTGTATATGAAAGTCAAAGTTATTTAAATATCTTATAGCTATTTAAGAAAAAAATATATAATTTACATATCCTTGGTTCAAAAAAGACAAATACTGCTACCGAACATTTATGGGCGTACCAAAGAGGACATGTACCTGGAAAATCTGCCGTGAGCCCTCAAAACCTCCCATAAATTTGCTGAACTGCCAAAATTTTTCTGATTTGCTTCTTTTTCTAGGACTTTATTTTTTCAGATTTGCCTTTTCTAGGATATTTTTTTTATTTGCCCCTCCCAAAGCCAAAAGTTAATATTATTTTATGTTTAGCAACTCACATCATACCCTCTTTCTACACTAGCCCCATTTCGGTTACTACTTAAACTTGATATTTAATAGGTATATTCAGTATGGAGGGTAGAGCGCTGGACACTTTTATAGTTTAACCCCATGTAAGTTTGTCATCCTTATTATTATTAAATTAGAATTCCCTCCTCTGAACGAAATTTTGAAACCACAATTTGGGTCGGCAAACAATTTTTAATGACGACAAGATGATCAGCGTTGTTCGAGCGATCTCCTTCTAGCAAAATAAAATATTACCAACGGATATATCAACAGAAAGAGAATGGACTGTGAACTATGTAAGTAAGACGGCGATGCAGCAAACGGCTAGGATAAAGCATGATATCGTCCTTTGCCTGAATCAAGGATACGTATCAGCATGTCTTGACCCCGCCCACATGTTGTTGTGATGCTTTGTCGACAGTTGAAGAGTTTATCTGGTTTTGCTTCATTTGATTAATTAGACAAGTTTAAAGCAAATAATTAGCAGCTTTTTCCTGAGCCACTTTGTGACGTCTGTTTTTGGAAAAGTGTGCATCTATTGGGCAATCCTTTGTGTACTATTCTTGGCATCAACTACTCAGTCTTTGGCTTTGACAAGGGTTGGGGGAGGACGCGTAATGCAGGTCATTCTATATTTTCCTGTAAAAAGTAATTTATGGTTGTTACTTTTACACTTATATGCCACACAATATCAAACAAAACTATGCTAACAATGCAAGTATTGAATTCTCATTCAATCAGAAATCACAAATTATTCATTTAACAAATTAAGGAAATGGGCACCATTCCGCCTAAAAACCGGCACACTTCATATCATTGCTCAAGATGTACATCATGTACATCACCCTTAATGAAATCAAGAACACTTTCTTTATGTACATTACCTTTCCTCTCCCTTCCCTAGTAAAAGGTCTATGGCAATGTCTATTTATGACTTTGTTTAGACAACCCTCAGAAAAGGCAGAATCAGGCCAAGGATAGTTTACAAAGGATTTTGTCTCACTGTCTCTTAGGCCCGCTCTTGAGTTGTTTAGGCGCTTTGTCTGTTGACAGTTGAAGAGTTTTTCTTGTTTTGTTGCATCTATTTAATGTAACATTGGTACATAATGCCTGCAATACACGTTGGCAGAGCGTCTCCCAGTGAACGCCAATACCAAGGTGTAGACAGTATATTTGCATTGTCTTGCCGTCGCTCGCCTAGTTAGCCGAGGTAAGTCAACCTCCAACGTGTATATAACTCATTTGGCGTAGCTTGTTACAACTGGCGATCACTCGGGACCACTTGCCGCACTTCGGAACGTTGTCGGTTTTTCGGCACAAATCAAAGGCTCTTGCGCGCACTCGGCCAATAGTGTATATAGGTATATAGCAGCAGCTGAAATAACGTCGCCCATATTCTTTCAATTCACAATATAAACTGACCAAGGCATCTCTTCAAAACTCTTGCTATATGCTATATTGGCCATTTGCATTGGTTTTCGACAAACTTGCCAAACGTCGAGGCAGTACCACTTGCCTTGTATTAATCTGACTACGCTCGCGTTGGCCTAAGCTCAGCCAACGTGTATTGCAGGTATAACAACTTGATTAGAGAAGGTTACGTTGCAAATATTAGCCGCCAGTTTGTGACGTATGCTTCTGGAAAAATTTATATCTATCGAACAATCCTTTATGTACTATCCTTGGAATCAGACTGGGCAAAATCGTAGCATAACCTCAACAAAACTAATTCGAATTTTAATGTAATCTAGTTTGTGATATAGTTATCAGGTTCTGGTTTTTCTAGTAAGGTACTATGGCTAACCGCACAGTAAAAGATGCGAAATCTGTTCATGGGACAAATCCTCAATACTTAGTAGAAAAAATCACTCGTTCACGTATTTATGACTCTAAATATTGGAAAGAAGAATGTTTTGCCCTCACTGCCGAACTGTTAGTCGATAAAGCTATGGAATTAAGGTTTATTGGAGGTGTTTATGGCGGTAACATCAAACCTACACCATTCTTATGCCTTACCTTAAAAATGCTTCAAATTCAACCAGAAAAAGACATTGTAGTAGAATTTATCAAAAATGAAGAGTTCAAATATGTGCGAGCATTGGGAGCATTTTATATGAGGCTCACAGGTTCATCACTGGATTGTTACAAATATTTAGAGCCACTGTATAATGACAATAGGAAATTGAGAAGACAGAATCGTAATGCACAATTTGAACTGGTCCACATGGATGAGTTTATAGATGAACTACTAAGAGATGAAAGAGTGAGTGTTTAACGTATATCAAATATGTACATGTAGTATTTCACTAAAAATGCTATTAAAATATCAAAAAACTTTAGTACAAAAGAAGACAAGTAATTGAACACACTTTGTGGTAATTAAATCTATAGCATGTTTCTAAAATAGGGTTCCAAACTTTTACTGTGTATAGAACTCATTAAAATAAGCCAAAAGTCCCTTAAAATGCACCCTTTGGAACAAAACTTTTTTTGTATTATTGACGAAATGGTCTAAAATAAATAGAGAAAAATGTAACATTAACTTTAAATGTCAATACTGAAAAAAAATGTAATGTCTATCTTTGCTCAAATTTATTTCAAGAACTAAAGATAAAAACTGCTGTATCTATCTACCACAGAAGGTACATAGCTTAAAGTTGCTATTTGTGAGCCCCATATGCAAACTGAGCAACCACAGTTCAACAAAAATAACACTAATAAAAGAGTTATAATAATTAAACTAATAAATTTTTATATTTAAATAATATATATTATTTATTTCCTATTTAGAATTTACCAAAACTCCAAAGGTTGGGTAAAAAAATGATTGAAATATTTGGCATGTACATATCAGAAGGTTTGCAATATCTGCTCTAATATTCCCCTCTAGTCTTCGACTTCTCTTTTATTTAATTGATATAAAACCTTTGAATGTGTTCTACCCCTTTGGCTTTTTATTGATTTTCCTGTACTGGAAAAGCTGTAGAACCTTTGGCGGTGTCACTGATTTCTCAACACATTGTTTACACTCAACACCATTTCAACAGCTAAGTAGTCATCTACATGGAGTAAGTGGTTTTGATTGATCCATTGATCTTTGGATGTTCTGCACTCACTGTATATTTTCTGCTTCTTTTACATACTAGTAAATGTCAGACAAAAACAATATAAATTAAATCAAAATACTGTGATGGAGGGATGTTTGAAGGTCTTTTAAAATTATGTTACATACCAGTTTATTTCATAACAGAGTCAACTTAAAGTTTCAGTTATTTTGCCTTCCATAGGACTTGTGGACCCACCCCTGGCTTTTTTAATACTCCAATCACTGCCATCTAGAAGTAAGTGGAATGCACCAGTAATTGTTACTGCGCTTTCGAAAGTACTACCAACGCCATCTATTAGCCAGTTGTAGACTCTATGGAGATACAGTTTCGACCCTTGTAACTTCGGAGATCCGGATATAGTCTCAGATTCTGGCATTTCTCCCAACTGCTATGAATATGAATTTATCTTTTATTGGTTGCCCACCTCGTGCTTCCACCCATTAAATCACTTCTTTTGCAAAAAATTTATCATTTTTTTCCACCTCTATTCAATGTTTCTTCCTTAGTTACTCATGCAACCCAATGCAGATTGTGCTTACTCTAATATTCCTGTCAAGCCTTATAAGGTTGTTGTTTTATTTTGTTCTGTAGATTTATCTAATAGTAATTGCAAACTTTGGTAAAGTTCTAAAAGCTTTTCTTGCCAAAATGTTTGTTCTCTTTTTTCCCACTTGTGTCCATTTCCTTGTTTTTCTTGTCCAGCCATTTCATTAGTTGTTATACATTTTATAAGTTTTTGGCATTTTTCGTGAATTCCTCATTTTAGATATTTTGTTTGCTTTATCTTCAGTTTCATTTTTCTTTTTAGACTAATCTTTAACTTTATTATGAATTTCTGGCTATGATCATATTATAGCTTGATGTAATTTTCAGGTATGCGACGTAATTCTACCACGCATTCAGAAACGTAATATTTTGGAAGAAAATAATGAATTAGAAGGAAAAGTATCAGCCCTGGAAGATGATCTAGATGAAGACATCGAAATTGAAGATGAATCAAAATATGATTTGGTAGATGTATCCAAAGAAAAGGATAAACGTGAAAGAAAACGTGATAGGAGTAGAAGTAGATCAAGAGAGAGACATCACAGTCGCGAACGAGATCGAACAAAGAGTAAAAAGAAGGATAGAGATCGAGAGAGGGATAGGGAGAAAGAAAGAGATAGGGATCGTGATAAGGACAGAAAAGATAAAAAGGATAAAGATCGCGATCGTAGAGATAAAAAACGAGATGACGACAAGAAAAGAAGATAATTTAGTTTTCTGGTATAATTATTTTCATGTATATATGTGTTTTCAAATATAAATATTAAATAATTGCTCGACAAGTTTGTATGATTTCATTTTTAATAAAATTTATACATAATGTTTGTTTTTTCGTAAGGAAATTATGTCCTAAGGACCCCTTTATACTAACCCAATCAACATATATCTCTACCTTTCCATATTCATCAGCCAACTCGTCGTGTGGAAGGTAAATGGCTATTAAATATAGATTCGACGAGAGAAACGAAAGCGAAACAATGTTACTAGACTTTCTATCAAACGGTCGATTATACTCTATGAATTAACTATTTAAGATAATGAAGCAGAATAAATCGACCTTGATAAGCCAGGACCGCAACACAAAAAACGTAATCGATTATACCATCGCTACCGCGAAAGATATCACTATTTTCAGACATATCTTCTTTTTTATCTGATTTAAGGTACATTTCAATTGAAAATTTTAGCGTATTCTATCTCTCTCTCTTTTTCTCCCTCTCTGATTTTTATTCTTTGTCTATATTTTAACTTTTTTATTTGTTTTATTATTTGGGCCACTTTCTATAAATGTGACAAATTGACACTATATTCCATCCACACTGTATATGCTTCTGTGTACTGGTCACCCCTATATAACTTATTGGTCTATCATTTTCTGAATCACCCTGTACAACTATAATTCAACTCAACACAATATTACAACAGTATTGAAATCCTTAAAACCATCCTGTATAAGTACAAATCCTCTCCACACTATTGACTCTTTCTATTTTTCTATTGTTTAAATTCGTGTATACCAATGATTTTACTTCGCCCCATATGTCTAGTATTCTATTTATGCAACTGCTCATGGTCTACCCTATATAACCTTTCACCTTTTTGAACCACATTTTATGACTATAATTTTACTCTACCATTTATTTCAACCACCCGGTATATGCAACTGCTTCTACATTTTTTTTAACCCAGGTCTATAATTATACCCCGCCCTACGTCCTATAATTCAAATATCCTAACTGCTTATGCTTATATAACTTGATACACCCTGAATAAAAATGATTTTACCCCACCCTTCCTTTAAAGATCTTGTCTAAGCAACTATTTATGGTCAAAACTATATAACTTTATTAAACTGCCTTGTATAATTGCAATTATACTCTGCCTTATTTCAACCATCCTGTATATTCAACTGCTTCCGACAATTTTTAAAGCCTTTTGTATAACTGTAATTATTCTCCGTCCTATAACGTATATATCCACTCTGTATAACTATAGCTTTGCTCCAGTCTTATTTCAACCACCTTGTATATGCAACTACTTAAGTGCAACCCAATACAATATGTTTTAGAACCATCCTGTATAACGAATTCAATTCCAACTTATATTTCAACCATCATTGTATACAACTGCTTATGTACCACATAATATAACATGCACGCATTTAATAAGCTAATGGAATATTTTCTGCAATTTCACGCGACTGTAACTTAACTTCGTCTCTAAAATAAACTGATTTCATAAGCATCAAAATAAAAATCTTTACAACACCCTGCACGACATACTTTCATGGCAAATATTGACATTTAAACTAGATATTTATGATAAAAATTTGACATTTACAATGATGTTTACAGTTTTTGTGCATATATTTTTTCGATTTTCAGAAAAATGGTATGTTTTACATTATAGAAAAATGTATAAAACAATTTATAATATTCAAATAGCGTGAGCAGTTTTAGAGAAAACTGAAGATTCATTGAAAATCGCTGAAATAGTCCCTTATTTACTTTTTTTCTGATTTTCTAGAAAACCGTAAATCTCATGTTATAGACATTTATATGGGACCTTTCTGTAATGTTTCTTAATATAATGTAGTTTAAATCATCAAAATTTGGTTTTGAATAATCGCTCGTCATACATAAAAATAAAGTGGTAGACGAATTGATAACCTCCTCCTTTTCGGAAGTCGGTTAAAAAAGCATACATATAACTTTGGGGGGGGTCATGAACCGCTCAGCTCTTTTCGGATCAGCCAATGTTCACAGGTTAGTTACAGCAGTTGTAAAAATAAAGACCAGTAAAAAAACTAAAATGTCATTACCCAACAAAAATTAAAAATTGCTGAAGACAGTATGAGTAAAAAGCCGTTAGTGACACTAGAGGAGTCGGCAAATCGAGACCCCAAGTTCGCTCTAGAACCTACCTTTCGGTATTTTCAATTTCTTTTATTTTATCTCTTGATAATGACTCCGAAGCAGGAGCCGAAACGTCAACAGTTTCTTAAATTTAGACGCGGTCCTTACTCGAAACCTACTTAGTTTATAAAATAAATATTGCAATATATTCTGTTGATTCACACTCACTTTAAACGTCTTTATTTTTAATATTATCAGCTGGTTTACTACACGCTGCTTCCGACCCATCTGCCTCGCCCCAAGCCGCCGCGTTTTATATTCAGTTCATTCGTTCGAAGATTTTTCCAGTCGCCTCTGGTCTGCCAGTTTAGATGGTATTCGATTTCGGAATCATGTCAACCTTACTTTTTTACATTGATTGATTTTTCGGAACAGCCATTGTTTGTTATATTATTTCGTATCCGCAATGTTTTTATCACAATGATTAACTTAGAAGGTTTCTTAGTTTTTGGCGGCGTAAAATTAATGTTATAATACTGCCCCTCTTTAATTCTGATCGTCCCGATCAGAATCATTCTCTCCATGATAGGGAGTGAGTCGTCGATCAAAGAACCACCTTCATCTTAGCTCTTGGATTCCGGCGAATAATATTGTAATGTTTTTATTTTCACACTAGGGTTCAGTTCAGTTCTTGGATTTATTTAAGAACACAGTCCAACTCATTCTAATTTATTTTCACTACTTTAACACAATTTATATTCACAGAACTATTTACAATTTATATTGAAAACCTTTTACTTTACGACAGTCGAATATTGAATGAATGATTTCCCAACTGTCCGTATTTATATGTTTCTTCTCGGAATTCTCCAGAACATCAAAGAGCCGCCGGGACTAGACTAGATTCTTCGAGAACTACATCAAAGCAAGCCGCCGACCTCGATTCGCCAGCCGAACCATATTTTGGATTCCCCGAAATCCGAAATATCGGATGAAATCCGATTCCTCGAAATATAGGAGAAATTCCCGTCATATTGCTTCCTTCTTAAGATCACCTCGCCCCGGAGGGTCCCAGAATCCTTCTTGATGTGGCGATATCTGCAGTACTCTCCATTTCGACAACGGGAAGTTTGGTGGAAGAAAAAGTCAACCGTCTTCGAGTCTGGGCTGCGAATATTGAGACAGCATACAAGGATGTCCATGCAACACAATCGAAAGATAGTTTCTAACATACTTCTCACCACCCTCAAATCCAGTTCATCCAACCCACAGGCTATCTTTGGGACTGCCAATTTCATCAGGTTCTTCTTCATCACACCTCTCAATTCTATCAGAGTCTTCCAAAGATCGCTAATGTTGGCTTGCCATGCGAGAATGTTTTCGTTATTAAATAGAACGATATTCCTGGTACCCACTGGTTGTTTATCTTCGAGATGATGGACCTTCCCTACCACTGGATCTGGTTCCCTTAGCATCTGGAACTAGCCGTACTTCTTTGCAAACACCTTGGATATTCCTCTAGATATCCGGAGATCTCGAGCCACACAATGAGCCAGGGCATATTCTACGGGCAGCTCAAACAGGTCTCGGGGTTCTTCTCTGGTCACATTGTGCTGCACTCTCTGCCCATCCGAGTACAATGCCATAAACTGTTCGAAGTTCATCTCTTCATCGGGTGGTTAGATGAACTTCGCCGTCATGACTTCCTACATCAGGGGCTAACCTGTTGAAATGTACCATCTTTGGTTTTCCTCGGGGTAGCTTCCTTATTCTGTAGACAACATCGTTATTCTTTTCACAATTTAATAGGGCCCCCTCCCAAGATCTCTGTAGCTTGGGCGAATATCCACGACGACGTTGCGGGTCATCAACTTGGAATTCCCCGCCTTCGGTTCTGATGTCATCGGCTTCTTTCATCCGGGCACAGGCATTCTCGATATTTAACCGTACTCGTTGGTGAATGTCGTTCATTTTTTGATGTAACTGGCTGACATAGTCTTCACATGCGGTCTCTTCTCCTGGGGGACATCCAAACTTCAAATCGCATGGTAGTCGTAATTCTCATCCCATAATAACACTGGCCGGTGTCTGACCCGTGGACTTGTGCACAGATGAACGATATGCCATTAGAAACAAGTGAAGATACTGGTCCCAGTCTCTTTGGTGGTCAGAGACTACCTTTGACAAATGACGGTTAATAGTTGTATTTATCCGTTCTACCATCCCATCGGATTGAGGGTGTAATGCTGTTATCCGTGTTTTATTGATCTTCAATAGTTTCATTTCTTGACAATGTACTTATTTCCGGGTCAGATTCAGGAAATGGATAGGCAACATGAATGGCTACTCTAACTTTTCGAGATTTTTCAATCCACTGAGCGCAAGTATATTGTTTCTAGTCGAGAACCTTCATCATCCAACTGATTGAATTCTCGAATAATTATTTATGTATATAGTACATATAACTGAATTTAATATTTTATCGCGAAATAAATTCCGACATCCAGGAGTTTCAGGAAAATCGAGCTAGAAACAATATATTGTCTTGCGTTCAATGGATTAAAAATCTCGAAAAGTTAGTATCATAATTTCTTTTGACAGGTTTTAGTAAACCTATGATTTTTTTTCGTGTGATTTCTATTCTAGGAATCACAGGAAACCGGCGTTATACACAGTACGACTCCCGATTTGGAGTCTCTGTGAGCTAGATTTTCCTGAAACTCCTGGATGTCGGAATTCATTTCGCGATAAAATATTAAAGAGCTACTCTTTCAAATAGGCTGCTCACATAATATCGCCTCCAGTTGTACCATCATGTAGTTCTCGCAAAACCTCTGGTCTCCTATTTCTGGGAACTTAAATGTGTTTCCGGTCCTTGCCCTCCTCTGGAGTTTTGAGGACGCGCTTCAGAACTCCATTCTCCAGGATGTGGGAGTTCCACTGAGCCCAGTATGAGTTTATGGTTGGTGAGTATCGGTATATCTCCTGCCACATAGGTTTGCGATCTTCTTCCTTCAACGGATAACCTCTTTTAGCTCTGGATCTAATTTTTGGTCTTTCTGGATCTCCTCAGGTTGCCACTGGTCATCGACGGCGGTAGTTCTACAGAAAACAGCCCCTTTTTCTTCAGCTCGCTGTAATCATCAGAACAAGGTTTCCTCGATAAGCCATCAGCATTCTTATGGCTTGTCCCAGCGCGATGTCCAGTCTCGAAGTCGAATTCATGCAACCGCTCAATCCACCTTGCCACTTGTCCTTCGGGGTTTTTAAACTGCAGGAGCCACTGATCGGTCCTCAGGAGGAATCTTTTATCATAGAGGTATTTGTAGAAATGTTCAACCCCCTTTACCAGAGCCAAGAGTTCCCTGCGAGTAACGCAGTAATTCCGTTCTGGCTTTCTCAAGGTCTTGCTGAAATAGCCGATGACCTTCTCCTGGCCGTATTGGGTCTGCGAAAGCACCGCACCAATTCCGACATTGCTTGCGGCGGTACCCAAGACGAAGTTCCCATCCGGCAAAGGATAACTTAAAACGGTCGACTCGTCAATGCCCTTTTCAGTGTCTCGAATGATCGGTGGCATTTCTCTTCCCACTGGTACCGCACCTTCCCTTCTGTGAGTCTAGTAAGTGGCTTGGCGATATTGGCAAATCCTGCAACATACCGATGATAGTACGTGCATAACCCCAGGAAACTTCTTAACTGGTGAGTATCTTTAGGTATCGGCCATTCCTGGACAGCTTTGATTTTCTGTTTATCAACAGCTACTTCCTCTGCGGAAACCACGTGTCCAAGGTATTGCATCTTTTCTTGGAACAGTTCACACTTCTTCGGGCTCAACTTTAGTCCGGAACTACGAAGTCGTCGAAATACTTTCTCTAGCTTCTTTACGTGGTTCTCCAACGATTTTCCAACCATGATAATGTCGCCAAGATACACCAGGCATGTTTTCCATTAAAGCCCTTTTAACACTGTTTCCATCAATCTTTCAAACATTGCTGAAGCATTACACAACCCAAAAGGCTACACCGTGAATTGGTAAAGTCCTGAGCCGATAGTAAAAGCAGTCGTATCTAGGGTATCGTCTATTCTTGGTAGAGGATAGCTATCTTTCTTCGCGGCGTGATTTAGTTGCCGATAGTCCACGCAAAATCGGGTCGAACCGTCTTTGTTTTCAACCAAGACAACTGGAGAAGCCCAAGTGCTATTGGATAGTTCAATAACACCTTCTTTCTCCATTTCGTGGACTCTCCTGTCGGCTTCTTCTCTTTTGGCTAGGGGTAGCCTTCTCGCCGACTGTCGAATTAGCTGATCATCCCCGGTATTAAACAGTCGTTCCTCTTCTGCCATCCCTACGTCGAAGACATCCTGATAGTTTTTAACGATGTCCCGCAATGTTGCTTTCTGGATTGGTTTTAGATTCTTGATGAATCGGTATTTGTTTTCCAGTTCCTCGTGAGATAGTTTATTGATGGCATTTCTATGTTGTGTGCTCTGACTAAATACAGAGGAAACTGTTGAACAATGGCCCAAAGTTGTTCCTTACTTTAACGCAACCGAGTAATGATTCAAGTTCATTACTCTTACTGGCACAATCTCTTTAACGCAAACAGAGTCTTCCCAAATGCGACTCCTCTGCCTACATTTGCGTCATTACGTTCTGCATCAAACATCATTACTGTTCCAGCTTTAGCTTTCCCTTCTAGGTAAGCATCTACAATGATTTCAGCTCTTTCCGGAACATTTACACCTTCTGACAAGATTGCTCGTAGCATTATGTCATCTTTCCCATGAAGCATCATTTCTTCGTCATTCACTCGCAGAATTCCATCTTTGCCCGATGTTGGAATCTTGTATTTCCCAAGACCATTTCAACCTCTATTTCACCATGGACTTTCACTGCCTCTCCTGTCGCTGTCCGCAGTTGCCATTTTGTTGGTTTTATCATTGCCTCGTCTAAAACAATGTTGGGCCTTATCCAGCAGTATTGCGCATTGCTTCTTATTAATAAGGCCATCTACAAAGACACTGTTAACGTGGTTACGTAGCGAAGCGACATGCGTTAATAGTTGGGGCTTGTTGGCTACAGGTAGCCGATGGCCCCTTCCCATCGATCCTCTTTGGTTTTCCGACGAGGAAGTCGGGCCTCCGTTGCTCTCCTCGCCAACGACTCCGTATGTGTCCTACCTTACCAAACTTTCAACATATCAGTTGTCATTTTTCGGTAAGGACTTTCTCTACTATCTTTCTAACAGAGACTTCCTGATTTCCGCCATCTTCTGATTCTCCGTCAATGATTCAGACTCTGGCTTGACCTCTGCACGTATTTTTCGCAGCCTCAAATTCCAGAGCTCGAACCAGTGTATCCACTAATTGAGTGGGTCGAGCTAGTGTCAATGCTTGTCTGGCTTTGTGGTCCCGAAGTCCATCCAAAAATGCTTGCACTGCTAACCCATTTTCCGGTGTGACTGGATAGGTAAGGCGAACCAGGCGGGCAATATCAGCTTCAAACTCTTGTAGGGATTCATTCGATTTTTGGTGGCGATTTTTCAATTGGGAATGATAAACGTGCTCCAAATAGGTCTCTCCATACCTCAATTCTAAATGTTTGACCAGTTGTTCGTAGTCTTCTTGCTCAGGGGTATTCAATGTTTGCAAAATATCTGCAGCATCCCCTTTTAAGGCGAGGGCTAATGCTATTGCTTTCTCCTCTGCCGACCACCCATTTAGCTTAGCTGCGGCTTCGAATTTTTCCATTAAATTGTGGAGGCTTAATTCTGAGTCTTGTTCCCTTGCGGCCAATTTTCGAATTCACCACTTCCGGACTGTTTCTGCTTTCGGTTTTTGATAGAGTTTCTCCCCTTGGTATTGTGACCTGCTTTTTTATTTTGTTGATCTCGTCCTAAATTCTCTGTTTTAGCTATTCTATCCGCGTTTCATGTTTGACAGTCGTCTGCTTCAGCTCTTCGACCATGGTCTGCTTTAGCTCCTCCATCTGAGCCTCATTCTCGACTATTTTCTCTTCCAGCATTTCTGAATTTTTTTGTACCATGCTTTTCAAATTTTCTTCAATAGATTTAGGATTTTCTAGTAATTTGTCTTCTGTTTTAGAATTTACTAGTAACTTATCTTCCAGTGTTTTAAAATTTTCTACTAATTTATCTTCTAACGCCTCCTTCAAGTTTTAGAATTTTCTAGCAACTTCTGTTGTAATTTGTCTTCCAGGGATTTAGAATTTTCTTGTAAGGTTTGCAGGTTATCTTCTAAAGACTTAGAATTTTCTAGAAATTTATCTTGCAATTTTTCTTCTAGCGTTTTAGAGTTTTCTTGTAATGTTTCTTTTAAGTTTTCTTCCATTTTTTTAATAGCATACTCATATCCTCATAACCAGAAACTTCAAACAAATAAGTATCGGGATCGTTACCTTCATTTATTAGGGCATCCCGTAGCCCTTGTATTAATTCACTTTTCTCCCCACTACTTTCTAAATCCCTTTCCCCCAGTTCTTTTTTAAATCCGTCAGTTTTAATTGGTCCAAACTCACCGCTTTAAACATTGTTAGTTTATTTATTTACCACCTCAAAAGTTCCACAAATACACCGAACACCTGACGCCACTGTAATGTTTTTATTTTCACACTAGGGTTCAGTTCAGTTCTTGGATTTATTTAAGAACACAGTCCAACTCATTCTAATTTATTTTCACTACTTTAACACAATTTATATTCACAGAACTATTTACAATTTATATTGAAAACCTTTTACTATACGACAGTCGAATATTGAATGAATGATTTCCCAACTGTCCGTATTTATATGTTTCTTCTCGGAATTCTCCAGAACATCAAAGAGCCGCCGGGACTAGACTAGATTCTTCGAGAACTACATCAAAGCAAGCCGCCGACCTCGATTCGCCAGCCGAACCATATTTTGGATTCCCCGAAATCCGAAATATCGGATGAAATCAGATTCCTCGAAATATAGGAGAAATTCCCGTCATATTGCTTCCTTCTTAAGATCACCTCGCCCCGGAGGGTCCCAGAATCCTTCTTGATGTGGCGATATCTGCAGTACTCTCCATTTCGACAACGGGAAGTTTGGTGGAAGAAAAAGTCAACCGTCTTCGAGTCTGGGCTGCGAATATTGAGACAGCATACAAGGATGTCCATGCAACACAATCGAAAGATAGTTTCTAACATACTTCTCACCACCCTCAAATCCAGTTCATCCAACCCACAGGCTATCTTTGGGACTGCCAATTTCATCAGGTTCTTCTTCATCACACCTCTCAATTCTATCAGAGTCTTCCAAAGATCGCTAATGTTGGCTTGCCATGCGAGAATGTTTTCGTTATTAAATAGAACGATATTCCTGGTACCCACTGGTTGTTTATCTTCGAGATGATGGACCTTCCCTACCACTGGATCTGGTTCCCTTAGCATCTGGAACTAGCCGTACTTCTTTGCAAACACCTTGGATATTCCTCTAGATATCCGGAGATCTCGAGCCACACAATGAGCCAGGGCATATTCTACGGGCAGCTCAAACAGGTCTCGGGGTTCTTCTCTGGTCACATTGTGCTGCACTCTCTGCCCATCCGAGTACAATGCCATAAACTGTTCGAAGTTCATCTCTTCATCGGGTGGTTAGATGAACTTCGCCGTCATGACTTCCTACATCAGGGGCTAACCTGTTGAAATGTACCATCTTTGGTTTTCCTCGGGGTAGCTTCCTTATTCTGTAGACAACATCGTTATTCTTTTCACAATTTAGTAGGGCCCCCTCCCAAGATCTCTGTAGCTTGGGCGAATATCCACGACGACGTTGCGGGTCATCAACTTGGAATTCCCCGCCTTCGGTTCTGATGTCATCGGCTTCTTTCATCCGGGCACAGGCATTCTCGATATTTAACCGTACTCGTTGGTGAATGTCGTTCATTTTTTGATGTACATAGTCTTCACATGCGGTCTCTTCTCCTGGGGGACATCCAAACTTCAAATCGCATGGTAGTCGTAATTCTCATCCCATAATAACACTGGCCGGTGTCTGACCCGTGGACTTGTGCACAGATGAACGATATGCCATTAGAAACAAGTGAAGATACTGGTCCCAGTCTCTTTGGTGGTCAGAGACTACCTTTGACAAATGACGGTTAATAGTTCTATTTATCCGTTCTACCATCCCATCGGATTGAGGGTGTAATGCTGTTATCCGTGTTTTATTGATCTTCAATAGTTTGCAGACATCTTCGAAAAGAGTAGACTCCATTTCTTGACAATGTACTTATTTCCGGGTCAGATTCAGGAAATGGATAGGCAACATGAATGGCTACTCTAACTTTTCGAGATTTTTCAATCCACTGAGCGCAAGTATATTGTTTCTAGTCGAGAACCTTCATCATCCAACTGATTGAATTCTCGAATAATTATTTATGTATATAGTACATATAACTGAATTTAATATTTTATCGCGAAATAAATTCCGACATCCAGGAGTTTCAGGAAAATCGAGCTAGAAACAATATATTGTCTTGCGTTCAATGGATTAAAAAATCTCGAAAAGTTAGTATCATAATTTCTTTTGACAGGTTTTAGTAAACCTATGATTTTTTTCGTGTGATTTCTATTCTAGGAATCACAGGAAACCGGCGTTATACACAGTACGACTCCCGATTTGGAGTCTCTGTGAGCTAGATTTTCCTGAAACTCCTGGATATCGGAATTCATTTCGCGATAAAATATTAAAGAGCTACTCTTTCAAATAGGCTGCTCACATAATATCGCCTCCAGTTGTACCATCATGTAGTTCTCGCAAAACCTCTGGTCTCCTATTTCTGGGAACTTAAATGTGTTTCCGGTCCTTGCCCTCCTCTGGAGTTTTGAGGACGCGCTTCAGAACTCCATTCTCCAGGATGTGGGAGTTCCACTGAGCCCAGTATGAGTTTATGGTTGGTGAGTATCGGTATATCTCCTGCCACATAGGTTTGCGATCTTCTTCCTTCAACGGATAACCTCTTTTAGCTCTGGATCTAAGATCTCCTCAGGTTGCCACTGGTCATCGACGGCGGTATCTCCTTCAGCTCGCTGTAATCATCAGAACAAGGTTTCCTCGATAAGCCATCAGCATTCTTATGGCTTGTCCCAGCGCGATGTCCAGTCTCGAAGTCGAATTCATGCAACCGCTCAATCCACCTTGCCACTTGTCCTTCGGGGTTTTTAAACTGCAGGAGCCACTGATCTCCTCAGGAGGAATCTTTTATCATAGAGGTATTTGTAGAAATGTTCAACCCCTTTACCAGAGCCAAGAGTTCCCTGCGAGTAACGCAGTAATTCCGTTCTGGCTTTCTCAAGGTCTTGCTGAAATAGCCGATGACCTTCTCCTGGCCGTATTGGGTCTGCGAAAGCACCGTCCGACATTGCTTGCGGCGGTACCCAAGACGAAGTTCCCATCCGGCGGATAACTTAAAACGGTCGACTCGTCAATCTTTTCAGTGTCTCGAATGATCGGTGGCATTTCTCTTCCCACTGGTACCGCACCTTCCCTTCTGTGAGTCTAGTAAGTGGCTTGGCGATATTGGCAAATCCTGCAACATACCGATGATAGTACGTGCATAACCCCAGGAAACTTCTTAACTGGTGAGTATCTTTAGGTATCGGCCATTCCTGGACAGCTTTGATTTTCTGTTTATCAACAGCTACTTCCTCTGCGGAAACCACGTGTCCAAGGTATTGCATCTTTTCTTGGAACAGTTCACACTTCTTCGGGCTCAACTTTAGTCCGGAACTACGAAGTCGTCGAAATACTTTCTCTAGCTTCTTACGTGTTCTCCAACGATTTTCCAACCATGATAATGTCGCCAAGATACACCAGGCATGTGTTTCCATCAAAGCCCTTTTAACACTGTTTCCATCAATCTTTCAAACATTGCTGAAGCATTCGAAGTCCCAGCCAACGTATCTAGGGTATCGTCTATTCTTGGTAGAGGATAGTTATCTTTCTTCGCGGCGTGATTTAGTTGCGGATAGTCCACGCAAAATCGAGTCGAACCGTCTTTGTTTTCAACCAAGACAACTGGAGAAGCCCAAGTGCTATTGGATAGTTCAATAACACCTTCTTTCTCCATTTCGTGGACTCTCCTGTCGGCTTCTTCTCTTTTGGCAAGGGGTAGCCTTCTCGCCGACTGTCGAATTAGCTGATCATCCCCGGTATTAAACAGTACGTCTCTACGTCGAAGACATCCTGATAGTTTTTAACGATGTCCCGCAATGTTGCTTTCTGGATTGGTTTTAGATTCTTGGAAGTATTTGTTTTCCAGCTCGTGAGATACTATTGATGTATGTTGTGTGCTCCTAAATACAGAGGAAACTGTTGAACAATGGCCCAAAGTTGTTCCTTACTTTAACGCAACCGAGTAATGATTCAAGTTCATTACTCTTACTGGCACAATCTCTTTAACGCAAACAGAGTCTTCCCAAATGCGACTCCTCTGCCTACATTTGCGTCATTACGTTCTGCATCAAACATCATTACTGTTCCAGCTTTAGCTTTCCCTTCTAGGTAAGCATCTACAATGATTTCAGCTCTTTCCGGAACATTTACACCTTCTGACAAGATTGCTCGTAGCATTATGTCATCTTTCCCATGAAGCATCATTTCTTCGTCATTCACTCGCAGAATTCCATCTTTGCCCGATGTTGGAATCTTGTATTTCCCAAGACCATTTCAACCTCTATTTCACCATGGACTTTCACTGCCTCTCCTGTCGCTGTCCGCAGTTGCCATTTTGTTGGTTTTATCATTGCCTCGTCTAAAACAATGTTGGGCCTTATCCAGCAGTATTGCGCATTGCTTCTTATTAATAAGGCCATCTACAAAGACACTGTTAACGTGGTTACGTAGCGAAGCGACATGCGTTAATAGTTGGGGCTTGTTGGCTACAGGTAGCCGATGGCCCCTTCCCATCGATCCTCTTTGGTTTTCCGACGAGGAAGTCGGGCCTCCGTTGCTCTCCTCGCCAACGACTCCGTATGTGTCCTACCTTACCAAACTTTCAACATATCAGTTGTCATTTTTCGGTAAGGACTTTCTCTACTATCTTTCTAACAGAGACTTCCTGATTTCCGCCATCTTCTGATTCTCCGTCAATGATTCAGACTCTGGCTTGACCTCTGCACGTATTTTTCGCAGCCTCAAATTCCAGAGCTCGAACCAGTGTATCCACTAATTGAGTGGGTCGAGCTAGTGTCAATGCTTGTCTGGCTTTGTGGTCCCGAAGTCCATCCAAAAATGCTTGCACTGCTAACCCATTTTCCGGTGTGACTGGATAGGTAAGGCGAACCAGGCGGGCAATATCAGCTTCAAACTCTTGTAGGGATTCATTCGATTTTTGGTGGCGATTTTTCAATTGGGAATGATAAACGTGCTCCAAATAGGTCTCTCCATACCTCAATTCTAAATGTTTGACCAGTTGTTCGTAGTCTTCTTGCTCAGGGGTATTCAATGTTTGCAAAATATCTGCAGCATCCCCTTTTAAGGCGAGGGCTAATGCTATTGCTTTCTCCTCTGCCGACCACCCATTTAGCTTAGCTGCGGCTTCGAATTTTTCCATTAAATTGTGGAGGCTTAATTCTGAGTCTTGTTCCCTTGCGGCCAATTTTCGAATTCACCACTTCCGGACTGTTTCTGCTTTCGGTTTTTGATAGAGTTTCTCCCCTTGGTATTGTGACCTGCTTTTTTATTTTGTTGATCTCGTCCTAAATTCTCTGTTTTAGCTATTCTATCCGCGTTTCATGTTTGACAGTCGTCTGCTTCAGCTCTTCGACCATGGTCTGCTTCAGCTCTTCGATCCGGGCTTCGTTCTCGACTATTTTCTCTTCCAGCATTTCTGAATTTTTTTGTACCATGCTTTTCAAATTTTCTTCAATAGATTTAGGATTTTCTAGTAATTTGTCTTCTGTTTTAGAATTTACTAGTAACTTATCTTCCAGTGTTTTAAAATTTTCTACTAATTTATCTTCTAACGCCTCCTTCAAGTTTTAGAATTTTCTAGCAACTTCTGTTGTAATTTGTCTTCCAGGGATTTAGAATTTTCTTGTAAGGTTTGCAGGTTATCTTCTAAAGACTTAGAATTTTCTAGAAATTTATCTTGCAATTTTTCTTCTAGCGTTTTAGAGTTTTCTTGTAATGTTTCTTTTAAGTTTTCTTCCATTTTTTTAATAGCATACTCATATCCCCATAACCAGAAACTTCAAACAAATAAGTATCGGGATCGTTACCTTCATTTATTAGGGCATCCCGTAGCCCTTGTATTAATTCACTTTTCTCCCCACTACTTTCTAAATCCCTTTCCCCCAGTTCTTTTTTAAATCCGTCAGTTTTAATTGGTCCAAACTCACCGCTTTAAACATTGTTAGTTTATTTATTTACCACCTCAAAAGTTCCACAAATACACCGAACACCTGACGCCACTGTAATGTTTTTATTTTCACACTCGGGTTCAGTTCAGTTCTTGGATTTATTTAAAAACACAGTCCAACTCACTCTAATTTACTTCACTACTTTAACACAATTTATATTCACAGAAACTATTTACATTTTATCTTAACTATACAATACGACCGTCGAAAACAGAAGGAATGCTATCGCCAGCTGTCACTATTTATATATTTCTCTTAGAATTGTCTGGTAAGTCAACGAACCATCGGGAAACTTCTTTCATGTGTTCTGGAAACTTCAAGGGAATTCCCAGTAACGGCAGCGGTAGGCCTGTTGAGAGACAAAACATTTCGGTTTCCCAGAAGTATCGGAATAATGTCCCTTCCACGAATTGGTTGGTGGCCGATTGCACCAGCTGTCGGATGAATTATCGTAACATAATTTATACTCACAGAACTATTTACAATGTATATTGAACACCTGCTTTTACTATACGAAGTCGTATACTGAATGAATGTTTCCTGAGCTCTCCGTATTTATATATTTCTTCTCGGAATTCGCCAGAACGTCAAAGAGCCGCCGGGACTAGACTAGATTCTTCGAGAACTACCTCAAAGCAAGCCGCCAACCTCGATTCGTCAGCCGAACCATATTTCGGATTCCCCGTCACAATATAGACGTCACTGATCCTCTTGACCATTCCAGAATGTTGTGCGTTTTGGAGATTTGCTTTGCTCCTCAAATGTTTAGAAGTCAAGATGGTACTGCCGGTCGTACAAACATCATCCAACACACAATAGTTACCAGAAAGGCTCAACCCATAAGAATACCACCCAGGCGACTACAATTGGGGCAACAAAAGGCAGTCGAGGAATACATCAAGTCCATGTTACAAACATGACTTATAGAGCCCCGTTTACTTAAAAAAAATTGATGACACTCTGACCATACTAGCAGGGTCCCGTTAGTTCTCCATACTAGACATAAAAAGTTGATATTGGCAGGTTGGTCTACATGAAAACGATAGAGAAAAGACAGCGTTCTCCATCAGTAAAGGTCTATTTCAGTTCATGATCAATGGCCTTTGGGTTGTGTAATGTTCCCGCTAAGTTTTAGAGGTTAATGGAGTATGTATTGAGCGTGTTGACATGGATGACATGCTTAGTATACCTCAACGACATTTTGGTGATGGATCATACATTCGATGACCATGTGAAGAACCTCTGCGAAATATTTTTCAGAATTACGAACCAACCTGACACTCAACCCGAAGAAGTGTTACATATTCCAAAAAGCAAAAGACTTTTTTGCCACGTCGTTTCCTAGTTAAAAATCCGCACGAACGAAGACAAGATAGAAGCCATTCCTGATTTTGCGGCTCTGTGCGTACTTCAGGCGATTTGTTGAGGGATCTGCCACCATTGCCGTACCTTTACATCAGCAGATCACTGAGAAAGAGACCTTCCATTGGAATCAGCATTGTCAAACATAATTCAGATGACTGAAGGCGGCACCATGTTCCAGCCCAATCCTAGCGTTTCCTACACAGTCTGGTAAATTCATCTTAGACACTGACGCCAGCAACACAGGTTTGGGAGCCATCCTATCCCAGGTGCAAGATGGTGAAGAGAGGGTGATCGAGTACTACTGCCGCAGATTCTCGAAACCGGAAAGGAATTATGGGGTCACCAGAAAGAACTTCTTTCACTAATCAGGGGTGTAGCAGTTCCACAAATATGTGGTACATTACATGGTCTTCGTTTCCTAATCGGAACTTATCTTGCCGCCCTCAAATGGCTGTTGGACATGAAGACACCGGAAGGTTGAACACCGTGCCGGCCGTTTGCATAATAATGCCGATGCCTTGTCAAGAAGACCCTGTAGAGCAGAATGCGGACATTTTCTGAAGACGGAACAGCGAGTGGGTATCTCCATCCGACAGACTCACGTACAGGTAAATGAAGATTGGACAACGGAACAATGTATCCAGAACCAAATGACTGAACCAAATATAGAACCAATCCTTTCACTCGCCCCACCCAGGTCACGATGGGACGTGGTAGCTAGATACTCGGGCCTCTTGAAGTCATTATGGGTAGTCATGTGAAACACTGTGCTGAATGTCTTTTTTTGTGCCGACACCTTTATATGTGCCATTAGTGTTGAAACTGCGTTCATAAATGTAATGACACTAACACACTCTTAGATGGTAGCTGTTGGTTGGGCTGGTATATTATGATTCTGTTAATCCATACATTCATTCGGTTTTCAAAATCAAAATATATACGAGTATGTTGTTCATGAAACTAACTTAAACGATTACCGACAATCTACTCTTGATTTTCATTTGTTAGTACAATACCCACGTAATATAACAGTAATATAATACATGTAGTTTAGCAATCGACCAAAAATGAATCTGATTACAAATTTTAAAATTATTTCATTGGCACTTGAACTCACAGTCGTTAAGTATTTCCAAGCAAAAAGTGCTTGCCTGCAGCACGGAGTGGCACGACCACAGACACAATGCTGACCGCTGGCAGCGAACCCGGTGCATTTCATAAAATTTGGCTATTGTGCTGACACTCTGTGTTGATACGGAAAGCAGTGTTGGTGTTATTGTATCAATACACGAAAATTCAGTGTTACTCGTGACTAATTATGGGCCCAATGGGATTATCTAAGAGTGGAGAATGGAATGATAAAAGATAATTTGAGAAATCAATGACGGCAGAGAAATCAAGTCCCAACTAGTGGTCCCAAAGAAAAAGGTACCCATTATGCATAATGGGATTACCGGAAGTCATCTGGGCACGAATAAAATTTAGCGGTACTACTGGGTAAATTACTTCGAAGACTTCAGAGCTTGGTGTCGGAAAGGTGACACCTGTACAGCCAGTAAGGGCCCGAGAACTCGGATCAAGGACCGAATGCAGCAATACAATGTGGCCGTCCTCTTTGAGAAATTGCCGTCAATGTTGTCCACTTTCCGAGTCTAAGAGGGGGAACATATACATTCTGGTCGAAATGGATTAGTTCAGCAAAGGGCCTGAGGCATTTGGTGTTCTGTTGGAGTTATATTCAGACCAAGGGCGTAACTTTGAATCCAATATATTCCAGAAGGTCTGTACGACACAGTCAGACCAATTGGTGAAAAGGTTCAACAGGACCTTGGAACAACATCTATACATCTATTCCTGTTGGCCTATCATTTGGTCATACATAACATACACAGGACTGACTACAGCAAGAGAATTCAGAAAGAAGTTGAAATTACCTTGTGATTTGGCCTTTGGCTCACCAGAAGATCCGCCCCAAGACGTCAACGATTATACTGACCAACTGCGACAGAATATGCTGGCAATCCACGAACTAGCCCGAAAGCAGATGTTGGCTACCAGCAATCCGATGAAGGCACGCTATGATCTCAAGGCAAATTCAGTAGGGTTCGAAGAGAGAGACAAGATTTGTCTAGCCGAATTTACGTAGAATACACATTAAATCTTCAAATAATATATATTTATTTCTAATAACACTACACTTATATATTACATTAGGATTTGTGATTATCACAGTTTAGAAAATTTTAGTTTGTATGTCTTACAAATGCGTTTCTCGGCGAATATATGTGGA
This sequence comes from Octodonta nipae, assembly GCA_034190945.1. Taxonomy (NCBI): domain Eukaryota; kingdom Metazoa; phylum Arthropoda; class Insecta; order Coleoptera; family Chrysomelidae; genus Octodonta; species Octodonta nipae. The sequence continues at coordinate 79,741,360 of CM067219.1, forward strand.
TGTATATTTATTAAAATGTCGGAGCGCTTAAATGAAACAATTTATCTTCTCTTTTCTTTATCCAGTTCAGCAATCTTCCAACTAAATTAATAGCACTAGTTGTATCCACCAAGGGCTCAAAAACAACATACAATTCAAAACCTTTGGTATCCCATGCTAAAATGGCTTCATTAGGGGTTTTTTCAAAAACTAACTTCAATGGTCGAGTATTGCAGTGTAACCTCTGATAAGACCTTTTATACAATTCTATCAAATATTGTTTTGATAATGTATAAGGAGGACTTAGACTAGGTTGGTAAAATTGAGCTGTAGATTTACATTTATATAAATAATGCCTTATTTCTGGAAAACCCGCGGTTAGACAAGTTTCGTTTTCTGTACTTAATGATTCGTTTATCGCTTCCAAACAATTTGCTCTCCGTAATTTTTCGACAATTTTTTGTTTAGCGTCACTAAGAACGAAAAAAACATCACGGTCTACAGTCAGTAATAGTAAGCAGGCTTGACAATCTTCTGCTAAATAAGAGACGTGTCCATAAAGAAAACCACTGGGATCAAACTTCGGCAAGCATAATGGTGTCCAACTTTCAGAATTTTTTAGGCTTTCTGAGGCTTGGACCAAATTGAATATTAAATGCATATCACTGGGATGAAGGCAGTATTTCTTCATTCTGACTAGAGTTATGAGTTTGTTGTTGGCCAGCAAAATCGCAAACACCAAATTCTGTAAAAAAATAAATTTTAAAGCAATATATTAAGATTATTTTACAGTTGGTGATGAGGATTTTCTACTATTCGAAAATTACAGAAAATAGCTGATCAGAAAAAGTCTATGAGATAAAATGAATAATACAAGAAAAAGGAATTCTCAAATAACCAAAAGTACTTATTTTAAACAAGAAAATTGTAATTATCTTACTCTGTATGTACTCTAAAAACCTATGATAGAATATAATTAAATTATTTGTTATTTAATACTAGACTACTCATTCAACAAATTCAAACTTAGACATTTAACTGACATGTCTCTATATTTCTATTGCCCCTACTACTACTTAGATCTATTACAACTTTCAAATATTTATCTATTATAGAAGAGAATTGAAGAGAGAAAACCCCAACGAGAAGTCAAAATAATACAAATTTGTTGAATCTAAAGAGGTGTTGTAGATTCGTTTCTTTTACATTTTTTTCTGTTAATTGATTCCAAACCCATTCTTGATCTGTTTAATTTATTTGACCTTTGTTAAAATTCTCCCATAACTACTCTAGTGAATTTATTTTATGAATCACTGTAAGCGTGTTGTTATAAAATTTATTTACGCCACCCCTGGAAAAATTAACCAACCTTCTGAAGTCATTTAAGTCGACTGAAGTAATAAAACAAGGACGATCCTGCGCAAGGTCGACTGGACTGGAAATTTTGATAAGATTAAGCTATTCTCGAAATCTGAATTAACCAGACAGAATGATTTTAAAATATTTGAAGAAAAACAAGAACAAACTGACATTAAAGAGATAAACTACGACATAAAGATCCTAAAAAATAATGTGGCTGTAGCTAACGGGCGGGACAACCAAGAAAAAGCTACCTCTCTTGTAATTTCTTTAAGAGGTCCGACATTAGAGCTCCTCCAAAGCATTCTAGTTGTTGAACAAGGTAATTTCGACAAGATCATCGCCATCCTAGACATAAGATACGACAGGGGAGACTAAAAATCTATTGGCCACACGGAGTTTCATAAACGGTATCAGAGACGTTAAAGTGCAAAGAAATTTAAGACTTAGTGGCATCAAGAAGAGTAACGAAGCTTCGCTGCGGGCCTTGGAGGTAGAAGCCATGATGAACATGTCCAAGTTGAGGGTACCAGCAGTTTCCTTCAACCAGAAAGAGTCACCATTTCAAGCGCTGCTGGCTGGTATGAACATACTACTAGAACGATCACAAAGAACTGGCATCAGAGCAGCATGTTATTGCTGTGGACGGAGTTTCAACCTGACTGCAGAGTAAGGCTACCGGAACGATCACCAACCAGGGGTAACCAACAAGACAACCACATGTCCAGGAACCATCAACCAGTCAGCAAATGAGGGCGAACGCTGACTAACCCTCCACCAGCCCCCAAAACATTATCCATCCGGGGATTTTGCCGAGATGGCAGTAGTCTAGTCATCAGGGGCACCATCTATGGCCGAGCAATCATCATCACTTTTGACACCGGCACGTTTTAAAGTCATCGGAAATCCGGCCAATTAAAAACAACATCCAATCAAGAACAGTCACCAGCGAGTCCATGTCAATACAGGGAGAGGCACATGTCGTGCTACAGATAGGGGACAACAGAATGCATAGGGTCCTAGTAGCGAATATTGACGACGATTTCATACTGGGAATGGACCTAATCAGCCAGCATGGATTTATGTTCGACCCGAGATATGATGTTCTTCGGTTCCTAAATGAGGAATTTGTATTGACACGGCCCGTCAACAGCTTAGCGACCTCCATAAAAATTGTAGCAAAATCCTCAGCCAGAATTCCCGGGCGAACGGAACAGATTATTCATGGGCAGCTAGACAGCAATCCTGGGAGCTGCGTTGGAATGGTGGAGCCCATACACTCAGCTCATGACTACTTAGTTGGACGGGCTATAGTTAAGACCGGACGAGATATACCAATTATAGTCCTGAATTTGTCCAATAACGATATCAGAATTGCCAATGATAAAGAGATAGCTTGTTTCGAGCCAGTACAGACCATCATCAATTGCGAGGAAGTGTACAAGACATCGGTGAAGGAGGCAGGGCCCAGTAAAGAATTCCTACAACAGATTGCTGACGACTTGGCACACCTGACACCAGACGAACAGAAGAAAGCCACGCAGTTTACCACGAAGCACTGGCAAATTTTTAACAGTCAAGATGGAACCACCGGTCGTACCAACATTGGGGGCGATTTTATACTAGGTATGGACCTAATCAGCCAGCATGGGTTCATGTTCGATCTGAGATATGATGTTCTCCGTTTTCTAAATGAGGAATTTGTATTGAGACGCCCCGTCAACAACTCAGTGACCATAAAAATCGAACGGAACAAATTATTCATGGGCAGGTTGAAAGCAGTCCTGGGAGCTGCCTTGGAATGATGGAGCCGTACATTCAGCTAAGGACTACTTAGTTCGACGGGCTATACTTAGAACCGGACGAGACATACCAATTAAAGTCCTAAAATATGTCTAATAACGACATCCGAATTGCCGATGGTCAAGAAATAGCCTGTTTCGAGCCAGCAGACGCCATCATCAATTGCGAAGAAGTGTACCAGCCATCTGTGAAGGAGACAGGACCCAGTAAAGAGTTTCTACAATAGTTTGCTGACCATTTGAGACACCTTACACCAGAGGAACAGAAGAAAGCCAAACAATTTATCATAAATCAGTGGCAAATTTTTAACAATCAGGATGGAACTACCGGTCGTACAAATATCACTCAGCACCGAATAGATACCGGAAAGACTCAGCCTATCAGAATACCACCTAGGGGACTACCATTGGGGCAATAACAGGCGGTCCAGGAAAACATCGAGTCCATGTTACAAAATAGAGTTGTTGAGCAATCCATCAGCCCATGGTTTGCTCCGTTGTTTTAGTTAAAAAAAGCATGGCCTGTTCAATCAGAAGTTATTATCCAGAATGGTACGTGAGGAAACGTTATCTCATGTTTCAACATGAGGAAGGCTATGTCGCACTTCTCATTCTACGAAGTCGTAGACTTTTCTGGAGATCGGTCACTCTAATGCCATTGATAAAACTTTGTGTGACTCAAATTCTTCTAGTGTATCTGGTTATATTAGCCGATTTTGAATCTCTTGTCTTATCTATGTTTCTTTTTATTCCTTTTTTCCAGAATATTTGATAACTTTTAGTCTAGTTCCTCCGTTAACTTTTTGAAAGACTTCTTGGCACTGTTTTCCAAGTTTTGTTGTATACTATGAAAATTCAACATCTGTTTCAGACTAGGATCGAATAATTACTACTTTATTCAACTTGTAAACAAAACATAACTTAACATAGATAAAAAAATTAAAAAGTCACAAAAATGAACTACCTTTAATGAACTATCAATATTTAACGGAATTTCTGCATGCAATAAGCATATATAGAAAACTGCCCATTCATCACTACTCTCTCTTTGTCTACAGCAATTAATAATATTTTGGTAACCTTTCAGAAATTTGTATATAAGTTCATAAAATTCGCAAACCTAATTTAAAAAATCTATTTCGTTATTTTCACAATTCAAAAAAAAGTTTTCTTAATAGACACTTATTATTAAGTATGCAACTTATATAAACATGCCAGAGTTAATGAAAAACTTCCACCTACCTTTATTTTATTACATGCTGCAACGATAGCCGAACTAATAGAATCTCTTACTGTAGATGCTAGTGGCAAACACTGTACTGCTCCAAGTGAAAACGACGGCTCTCTTTCGGAAAAATCCAATAAGTGATCAATAAGCCTTTCAACACCTGATAGTAGCCTTCTGAGGTCATAGTTTTGACGTTGCTCATAAATTTTACTCAATCGAGTCAATGTAAGTATACTCGTAATTTGGTTGAACACATAGCTGAAATTAAGGCAGCAAGTTAGACTTTCTAATTAAATACATGTTCTATGTATTAATTAAATTTTCCAAATTTCACAAGAATATCTATAGCTAATTAAAGAATTAAAAGCACATTATATTATAAAGATAAGAAACACATTAATACCATTTTTCCAATCTATCAATATGAGCACGTGAGTGGCCAAGTAAATTTTTTGAGGGGAAATGGATTGATTAGGCTTGCACAATTTATAGAGCAGGGCTGAAGCCTTTGAAAATGGTAAAAAGTGACAAAAAACAATAGTTGATGAAACCCACTGGAAAAGGAATAGAATACAATCAAAAAATAATTAAAGGCGATTTGAGGTCGGAAAGTGGAGGGGGTAGGTGGGTTTAACGGTAAAAAGCAGTTTGTCTTCTAAACGTTGTTTGTGGCATATTCTTGATTACTTTTATGTTTTTTGGGCAATTTTTGTAGTGTTATTGCCCAAAAAAATATAAAAGTAAAAAACAGTTTATCTCGATTTCCGGCAAAACTACAAATCCTGTGGAAAAAAGTTAAATGGCAAAGTTGTAGGTAATAAAAAGACTTTTGTATTAACACTTTTTTCACATAACCTCAAAATTTATGTGAAAAATTTCAAAAACAAATTTTTGGCATTTTATTTTTATCGTTTACAAAAAAAAAATTTCACGAAATTTGATGAAAACTTACTTTTTCATGTTTTAAACACACTGTATTTTTTGAATTTAAAATGTTTATTTTTTCACCATATTTTGACTTAATATCGAAAAAGAACCCTAATTTTCAATCGAGAATTTGCACGTCAAAATATCTGCTTTTTTAAAGTCAGTGGGCTTTTTGGCGGTTGAAATCTCTACTTTCTGATGGTGAAAAAAATATGTACATTACTATGGTAAATGTTCTCAGAAAATACAAAGAAACGAACACAACTCTAATCTAATTTTTTTAATCATTAGGTATGTACAATTTTGAGCTATTTTTTAAAATTTTTACTTTAATTACTCGAAAAACTTAAGATTCCATGTTACATTAATAAGACCTAATAACGTACAAATACATACCACAATAAAACATTTTTAAAAAATATATAACCGACTTCTACCTATAACTAAAAAGCTAAAAATAATTATAACAAAATACAACTCTAGCAAATAAATAACACATTCAATGTTGTTAGGTACCTACCCAGGAAGTAAAAAATGTAAACATTAAAAGGTGCTCATTCTGTACAAATTTATTACCTACCAATCTAGTATATTTTGAAGCCAGTGCCAAGCTTCTAAAATCCTTCATTGCATACTTATCTACTACTTTATCAAACTTGATTGTTGCTTGGCACCGACTTCAAAAATATACTAGATTGGTAGGTAATAAATTTGTACAGAATGGGCACCTTTTAATGTTTACATTTTTTACTTCCTGGGTAGGTACCTAACAACATTGAATGTGTTATTTATTTGATAGAGTTGTATTTTGTTATAATTATTTTTAGCTTTTTAGTTATAGGTAGAAGTCGGTTATATATTTTTTAAAAATGTTTTATTTTTAACTTTTTAGTATTTTTGAACTCAGGTAGTTTTCATTCTTTATTTTTTATTTTGTATGTATAACCTTAATAGACAGAACCAGGTAACATCGAAAGCCTCAACATTACACAATGATACTTTATCATTTAAATTGACAGTTAAATCTTTACGAACAAAATGTACTAGTACGCGTTGACTTAATAAGCTCAAAATATATTTATGCCTTATGGACTACGCTATGTAACCTTTTTTAAACTTTTTTTTGACAACCCTGTATAACTGGATAATTCCACTCCAACCTATGTACCAACCAGCCTGTACATACGACTGCCCACGGACAAGCATAAATTTGTTAGCTGCCTTCTGTAAACTATAGGACGGAATAGAATCCATCCTATATTTACGGAGTCAAATCCGTCCTATATTTCAACCATAGTATATAACTCCTTGTGGGCTACCCCATAAATTATTTCCTTTTTAACATTTTATGTTATCGCCCTGTGTAACATTAATTTCTCTCCACACTTTATGCAACTTCTTATGGGCTATGAAAGAAATATATTTCAACCATCCTGTATATGATTTGCTTATGTCCACATCATATAACAGTTTTTTAATCACCCTATATAATTTTAATTTCACATTTTTTTCAACATTTTTATACCACCAAACGTCCAGTCCACCCTATATTCCAACGGACCACTATCATTATAGTCCGTCCTATATTTCAATCTTCATATAAATGAAACTCCTTCTATCACTTTAATTTGTGATTTTGTTTGCTATAACTAAACACCCCGTCTATAAGCCACCAAGTACCAGTTTAAAGTTTGACATGTGTTGTCACTGAATTTTCTATTAGGCCGGGAGAATGTGACAACCAAAAGTACCGTCTTCGCAAAATGGAAAAACTTGCATTTAAATAGGTATCTACCTGGTATACAAACAAAACGAGCTTGGTACTCATTGATTTAAGGAGCCGAAAATACTATGCTTTACTACCTATATGCTTGAGATGTACATAGAAAATTTTCAAATTCGCAATAAAAACTTCCAGTGCCTAAAATTACCGCACTATTACGTTGGAATTAAAATATTTATGAGGAAATGTCCGTTATGTCATTTCGATGAAATTTTTGATAAGAATTTTGGAATTTTCTGCAAAACTGCAAGTAGCACGTCGCAGAAAAGTATATGAGATCACCTAAGGATCTTCCTTAATAGATTAAACGTTAAAAAACTATAGACATCCATAAGGAGTTATCGAAAAATCGACTAAAATATTAGGGATATCGGTCGATTTCCATGCACGCATGTGTTCATTCACAAATTTTATCACTTTACCAATAGAATTCTTTTCCAAAATTTGAAGTTTCACCAATCCGAATATATACTCTATTAAACAAGACCATATTCGTTCAAAACGGTGCACCACAGGAGAAGAAATCAGGTTACATACATACAAAAAAAAAGCGAAAAAATACACGACGAATTGATAACCTCCTGCTTTTTGGAAGTCGGTTAAAAATAATAGAATATCATAAGCGAACCCAAGGTAGAAATACAACAAACAAAAATGAAGTGAAAGTTAAAGGACTAATTTCATAATCCAGAAAATAGATTAAAAAAAAGAAGAAAATACTAGAAAGAGCCAATCTTGAAAAAAGCTGCAAAACTCAGGGATAATTAAGGAAAGCTTTAATAGACTGTTACACAAAGAAAGTTACTAACACTAAAATTTCTGAAAAAAATCATTCAGAGAACTGATAAAAAAGGGCCTTTCTCAAATACATAATACGTTTAAAGAATCCGAAATTGGAAGTATTGTTTAATTTGAAAAATAAAAAGTGAGCACTTGTAAAGTTTTTCTATAACCCTGAGTTAATAAAAAACAGGAATTTAACCCAAGCCGAAAGTAGTAATAAGCGAAGAAATGCTTACAAAAGCAGTTAGAAAACTAAAGTGCAAGACATGACATGAAGATGGAATGCCAGCGAAAGTATTGTTACGGAAAGTTATATCCCTACCAAGTGTAACTGTCAGTTCAGGAAAAATCTACATAATTCAATATTAGCGCCATAGAGTAATCTCGAGGAGTCTCGAATGTAAAAAAATTGTAAATAAGTAGGTTTTCTGTGAGTGTTAGAGTTAGTCTTGTCATAAGTTCAGTTGAGTATATGCTCTAAGCAAACGTCAGTGTGAATTATGTTTTGTGTTGTATGTGTCAAGAAATTTGTATTGAAGTTTAAGGTTTTGTTTTCATCGTAATAAAGCAGTATTAATTGGACAACAGGTGCCTAATTGAACCTACGGGATCCGTAGCAGTATTAAATGTGGTAGATCACCATTAATCAAGCAAATATATCAGCTAATCCTTAAAATTATAGAATATATTGCAAAGTGGTAATTAGTTTAATATATCTCTTAAAAATGAGATAAATAAGCCCAAAAAACTACAGGGACATCAACAATTAAACACTAAAAAATTATGTGATCGTACTCCTAAAGTTAGTAGAACAACAGAACAGCTTCTTCATAGTTAAGGAAATGAGAAAAAGGCATTGATTAAACGACCAGGGGAAGGTTTTGATGGCGACAAACTAAATCAGGTGACCCATCTAGCCCAGACAAGACAAGAAGTCTACCAGTAAACAGTAAACAATTGGGGCTATATACTAACAGCATATATAGAATACGGGCTAACTCATTCTATCGATATTGCACTGGGATACTGAGTCCGCTCGTATTTAATCTTATCATGAATGATCGAAATTATCAAAAGAATAACATAGAAATGAGATCAGATGGGCAAGAAACAAGTGAAAAATTATTATCAGTGCAAGCAATATACATGCTTGTATCAACTGAACCACTAAGTCGCAAATTAAAGATAGAAAGTGATGGAGTTAAAGAACGGAAGTAAAATAACAAGTGAATATAGCAAATAGCGTCGCGAACAATATATGTGCACGGCAAATAATGGCATGTGCTGCTGACATACTATACAATGAAAACAGAGATCACCTAATTGAAATTTAATGAAGGATTAATGGTAAAATACTAAAATATAGTTGTCAAGTTGAGAATATCTCTGAAAATGTTAAAAGAAAAACTTAGGAAATCGCTAGGACGATATATTCCAGATACACTGAAGAATAACATACAGAGAAAGAATAAGAAAAAAATGTCTCCTATTTTTATTCATAATGATGCTGGGCATTAGGTTAAACGAAATTATTTTCTTACAAACTGGTCACAGAATACATAGATAGGATCAGCTATATCGTTCTTAGAATTACTAGTTTAGTTATTGTTAGATAAGCCTGAAAGAAAAAATTAACTCTTATAAACTGTTCACTAATTCCGTTAATTGTGATATTTCACATTCATGCGCTCCGTGCGAAGTCATGGTCGGGAGGCTGTTTTCTAGCGCATAAATACAGCTGAAAATTTTAACTTAATGTTAACATAACCTAATATTTGACAACTGCCCTTTTTAGTTCATACATGTTCGGGCGCTACAATCGTGCATTTAGCGAACCTATGACCCACGAGTCAGACACTGACTCAAGTAAGATTTTTAAATTGTTGAATTTTTTTATTATTTTTTAATCTGATATTACTGTTCTATAGGGATCCTCGAATTCGGATTCCTCAACAAAGTGGTGATTTTTTTGTCTGTCTTGAAAATAGTTTTAATGTTGTGCCTATGTAGAATTCCCGCAATACTTCCCATGGTGCCCCTGATATACGGTAAATAAGCCATGTTTATTGGTGTCTCAAGTTCCTCCTCTACTGGTCTTGTTTTCGACTTTGGGACCCTTTGAATATTTCGGTCTGTAAATCCGTTTTGTTTTTAAACTTCCCATTTCCTGTTTGATGTTATCATTGGAAGTTAGTTCCGGTGATCTAATTACTAAAGTCTTGACGACTGCTTGTGACTGGGCTGGGTGGTAATGAGAGTTACCATGAAAATATCTGTTGGTTGATGTTATCCTTCGCAGTTAGTCCCTGTGATCTAATTACTTAAGTTTTGACAAGGGGTTGTGGTTGAGTTGAGTGGAAATGAGAATTATGAAAATATCTGTTGATTGATGATATCCTTGGCATTAGTCCCTGCGATCTAATTACTAAAGTCTTGACAACAGTTTGTGGTTGGGCTGGGTGGTAATAAGAATTACCATGAAAATATATGTTGATCTGGGTTGCTTTCCTGTATGCTATATGGCCAAGGGTTCCATCTTCTTTCCTATTTATCAGAACATCAAGAAATGGCAATTGATTATTGGTTTAAACTTCCTTGGTAAATTTTAATTTGTGATGTATACTATTAGGATGATCTAAAATTGTGTTGAGGCGTTCTCTCCCATAAAGCCAAATCACAAAAGTATCATCTACATATTGTTACGAAATTTACCAAAGCCGACCCTGTTACATTTCAGTACGACACCGATCGCTTCTCAAATAAAAAATGTTCCCGAAATGGCTCGGCAGCTGTAGGATTGATGACTGATTTTACGAGAATTTTAGATACTGGTTTTAAAAACGAAGCAGCCCACGATCGCAAGTCAGTTAGTGGAGCGAAAAGCTTATATGTAAAATTGTTGTTGTGATATTTGAATCAGCTGTTGTATATATTCGAAGTAAACAAAAGTTCTAGAAAAGTGAAAGTGAATATTAGTTGTATAATTTTAAATTGAACCCACGGACTATATAACAAATTTGGTGATCAGAGGTGCAGGATTAAGTGCAGTTAAAATCGTAATTTGATTTAAGGAAACCCGTAGCATGGAAAAAATGGACGAAAATCTTTTGATGAAAAACGTAAAATAGAGTTAGAAAATCTTGTCACAACGATGGAAGAAAAACAACAAAATCTAGTTTCCACGATGAAAAGTGTACAACATAATTTAATTGAAGGATTATTCTCGAAATTTGAAGAAAAACGAGAAAATGATTTTAAAATATTTGAACAAAAACAAGATCAAATTGAATTAAAACGACAAAACGAATTTAAATTATTTGAAGAGAAACAAGGCAAAACCGAAGAAATAAAACTAAATAATTTCTTTCCGGTCTCGAGAATCTACAGCTGTAGTACTCGATCACCCTCTCTGCACCATCTTGCACCTGGTGTAGGACGCTCTCTGGAACATAGTGCCACCTGCAGTCGTCTGAATGATGTTTCGCAAGCCTGATTCCAATGGGAGGTGTCTTTCTTAGTGGTCTGATGTAGAGGTGCGGCAATGGTGGCTAATCCCTCAACAAAGCGTCTGTAGTAGGAACAGAGCTACGTAGTTCATGATTATCCCTCGGGACCGACCAATTACGGATGGCTGCTATCTTTTCTTCGTTGGTGCAAATTCCTGACTCGGAAACGACGTGGTCCAAAAACTCTACTTCTTTTTGAAACATGGAATACTTTTTCGGGTTGGCATTCCTAATTCTGGAAAATACTTCGCCTAGGTTATTCAGGTGGTTGTCGAATGTATGACCCATGATCAGAATGAAAACATTCTCCATTAGCCTCTCAACCCTCAAATGTAGCGGGAGCATTAAATAAACCAAAGGGCATGACCGGGAACTGAAGCAGACAGGTGGTTCCATCTTAACTGTTAAAAATTTGCCAGTGATTTGCGATAATTGCTTGGCGTTCGTCTGTTCCTCTGTATAACCCGTCCAACTAAGTAGTCATGAGCTGAATGTACGGGCTCCACCATTCCAACACATCTCCCAGGATTGCTTTCTATCTGTCCATGAATAATTTGTTTCCATTCGACCGTGAATTTTGGTTGAAGATCGTGCTACAATTTTTAACGCCGTCACTGAGCTGTTGACGGACCGTGTCAATACAAATTCCTCATTTAGAAATCGAAGAACAACATATCTCGGGTCGAACAGAAATCCATGCTGGATAATCAGGTCCATACCGAGTATAAAATCGTCTTCAATATCCCCTAACCTATGCCGGAATCTGTTATCCCCTATCTGTAGTATTACATCTGCCTCACCCTGTATGGACTCAACGGTGGCTGTTCTGAGCTGGATTTCCGATGATCTCATAACCCTGGACCTGGCAATGGGCACAGCGGCCCCATTATCAAAGGTAATAGTGATTGCGTGGTCATTGATGGTACCCCTGATAACTAGGCTGCTACTATCTCGGCAAAAGCCCCGGATGAATACTGTCCTGGGGGCTAGTGGAGGGTTAGTCAGCATTCGCCCCCTTATGCTGATTAATTGGAGTTTCCCTGGTTGGTAAGGTCCATCTGTTGGCTACCCCAGCTTGGTGATAATTCCGGTTGCCTCACTCTGCAGTCGCGTTGAAAGTGTCCTGTCCGTCCACAACGATAACATTCTCCTCTGGTGACAGTTCTTTGTGACCGTTCTAGTAGTTTGTTCATACCAGCCGACAGCGCTTGGAATGATCACTCAGACTCTTCTTGGTTCAAGGAAACTGTTCGTACCCTCGGCTTGGGCATGTCCATGACGGCCTTTATGTCCAAGGCGCAGAGTAAAGCTTCGTTACTCTTCTTGATGCCACTAAGTCTTAGATTTCTTTGTACTTCCATATCTCTGATGCCGTTTATAAGACTCTGTGTGGCCAATTGATCTTTAGTTTCCTCCGGCAGGTCTGGGTAGGACAAGTGCACTAAACTTCTAGTCTCTGCTTCGAATTCTTGAAGGCTCTCTCTAGATTTTTGCATTTTCCACTTAGTTGCACCTGATACACTTGGCTCAATGATTGATTGTCGTATGTTTTGTCTAAGATGGCGATAGTCTGGTCGAAATTACCTTGTTCTTTGGCTGGAAGGGTTTGGAGAAGCTCTAATGCCGGACCTCTTAACGAAATGACCGGAGAGGTAGATTTTTCTTGGTTATCCCACAGCTTCAAATTGCTGTTTATACATGGGCCAATATGAACTGCCATCAAAGGTGGCTGGTTTGCTAACGAAACCTTTGGTACTCATGGTATTCTGGTATTTTCCTCGCTGTAAATCCTGTTGCATTTTTTTTATTTCTGTTTCTACTTTGTTTTGGATAGCACTGATTTCATCTTGAACTGTATTCTTAATTGAACTGATTTCAAATTTGACCTAGTTCTGGATGGAATCGATGTCATCTACTTTAATTTCAAGAGTCTCCACATTACTTTTTAGGATCTTTATGTCGTATTATATCTATTTTATCTCTGATTCCACTATTTGCATTCTTTCATTAACTGTTTCATTAACTTGCGATACTATTTGCATTCACTGTTCAAATTGCTGTAGTTTGTTTAATTCATCAGTTTGTCTCTTTTCTTCTAATATTTTAAATTCATTTTGTCTCTGTTCATCACATTTCGAGTATAATCCTTCCATCGTAGAAACAAGATTTTGTTATTCACTTTTCATCGTAGAAACAAGGTTTTGTTGCTTTTCACCTATATTAGTTACAAAGTTTTCTAATTATATTTTACATTTTTCATTTCTTCGTGATATTGTTTCTCCTTCTTGTCACGTTTTTCCAGGATCTGGGTTATTTTTTCGTCTAGTCCAACAGGAAGAAAAAAGACAACTACAATTAGAACAATTAATGCAAATAGTAGCACAAGTTAATGAAACAGTTAATGACAGAATGCAAATAGTTGAGTCAGACATAAAAGAGATAAATGATGACATTAAGACCATAAAAAATACCGTGGACACTCTTGAAACCAAAGTAGATGACCTCGATTCCATCCAAAGCCAGGTAAAGTTTGAAATCAGTTCTATTCAAAACACAGTTCAAGATAAAATCAGTGCCATCCAAAACAAGGTAGAAACAGAAATTTAAAAAAAATGCAACAGGACTTACAGCGAGGAAAATACCAGAACACTACGAGTACCAGAGGTTCCGTCAGCAAACCACTCATATTCAACGGCAGTTCATCTTGGCCCATGTATAAACGGCAATTTGAGACGGTGGCTACAGCTAATGGATGGGATAGTCAAGAAAAATATATTTCTCTGGTAATTTCGTTAAGAGGTCCGGCCCTAGAACTCCTCCAATGCATTCCAGTCGATGAACAAGGCAATTTCGACAAGATCATCGCCATCCTGGACAAACGATAAGACAATCAATCCTAGAGCCAGGTATAACAAGTCCAACTGAGTGGAAAAACGCAAAAATCCGGTGAAAGCCTCCAAGAATTCGAAGCAGAGATTAGACGGTTAGTTCACTTGTCCTGCCCAGACCTGCCAGAGGAAACGAAAGACCAGTTGGCCACACAGAGTTTCATAAACGGCATCAGAGATATGGAAGTACAACGACTAAGACTAAGCGGCGTCCAGAAAAGTAATGAAGCTCTATTTCGGGCTTTGGAAGTAGACGCCGTCATGAACATGTCCAAGCCGAGGATCCGAGCAGTTTCCTTCAACCAGGAAGAGTCAGAGTCACCATTTCAAGCGCTGCTGGCTGGCCTGAACAAAATATTAGAACGGTCACAAAGAACTGGCACCAGAGGGGCATGTTACCGCTGCAGACGGACAGGACACTTCCAACGTGACTGCCGAGTAAGGCTACCGGAACGATCACCAACCCGGGGAGCCAACAAAGCGACCTTATCAACCAGGGAAACTCAAAATCAGTCAGCATAAGGGGGCGATTCCTGACTAACCCTCCATCAGCTCCCAGGACAGTATCCATCCGGGGATTTTGCCGAGATAGCAGCAGCCTAGTCATCAGGGACACCATGAGTCTAAATTCTTTCAAGGCATCTTTTTCTTTTGTAAGTAGCTTCTTTTGGGTGGTTTAGACTTTGTTATAAAGTTGGACACTTCTTCGAATTATTTTTGCGGCGTTCTCATCTAATTTTGTATCTGCTGTTTCTACGCCAATTATGATGTTCTCTGTTGGTATGTGAGAAGGCGCAATGGCGTAATTTAATCCTTTAGCCAACATCGTTATTTTCTTGGATAACAATCGTTTTTAGGCTTCTGTTTTAACTTGACGAATTTCTTTTGCTGTTGTCTTGTTGTTAACTTTGAATTGGTTACGACTCTGAATTCGCTAAACTCATCGATTTTATATTATTGAGTGGAGTATATTGCATACTTGTAGGTAGATATCTAATAGTTTAGCTTTAAGAAATTCCAAATCTCTTCTAACATTGCTTCACTATGTAGGGCAAAACTGGCTTTCCTCAAGATATTTTGTGTTTTCTGTTTTTCTTTCCGCACTTTCCCGTCATGTTTTCGGAATGACTCCTTCATCGCGGCATCGTTATGAGGAATATAAATTATACATAAGTTTACTTCTTTTCACGCGTAATTTCTCGAATGTTTTACACAAATGAAAAGTATTCTCCCCGTAGAATTCATCGAATAGACTTTGAACATAAACAGTACGACAAACACCCGAAATCGAGACTGGTAAGAGGCAAATTATTGAATTAATGAAAAATCAAACATCGACCCGGCCCCGCCCTATAACAACCCAACAAGAAATAAGTGGAGGTGTGTCCCCTGTGTGGCAAGTACCGCTCACGGGACCTAAGGAATGTTAATAATTATGATCAATATATGCATATATCCACTTACAGAATAAATAAATTCCAGAATTATCACAACCGATTTTCAAACACACAAAAAGTGCAAACTGCACGGCTTTATGCCTAACTCAACGTTGAAAACTAAGGTCAAATCACCGTAACTTTGCGAACAAGCGTTTATGCGATGTTGAATATCTGCTCGGTCAGATTTAGGTCGAGTTCTCATTTAATTTCAGCTGATTTAAAATAAAAATCGTTTAGAAATCGTGTGCAATCAGTCACTATTTTCAGACATATCTACTTTTTTATCTAATTTAAGGTACAATTCTATTGAACATTTTAGCGTATTCATATCTCTCTCTCTCTTTCTCCCTCTCTAATTTGAATTCTTTTCTATATTTTCCAAATAATTTTTTTTTTACTTTTTTTCTTTGTTTTATTATTTGGACCACTATCTATAAGTGTAACTCTAATTTACTCTATATTGCATCCACACTGTACATGCTTCTGTGTATTGGTCACCCCTATATAACTTATTTGTCTACCATTTTCTGAACCACCCTGTACAACTATAATTCAGCTCAACATAATACTGCAATGGTCCTGATATCTTTAAAACCACCCTGTATAAGTATAAATCCTCTCCACACTATTGACTGTTTCTATTTTTCAATTAATTAAATTATTCCTGTTTACCTATGATTTTACTTCGCCCCATATGTGTAGTATTCCATTGAAGCAACGGCTCATAGTCTACCCTTATTCACATTTTTAAACCACATTTTTTTACTATAAATTTACTCTAAGATTTATTTCAACCACCCCGTATATGCAACTGCTTCTAAAAAAATTTGAACCATGCTTATAGTTATATTAAACCCCGTCATATAATTCAAATATTTTAACTGCTTATATAACAAATTTTTGATACACCCTGAATAACAATAATTAAACTCCACCCTTACTTCAAACACCTTGTATAAGCAACTACTTCTGTTCCACACTATATAACTTTTTTTAAGCGCCCTGTATAACTGTAATTCTACTCCACCTTATATTTCAACCATCCTGTATATTCAACTGCTTTTAACATTTTTTGAAGCCTTTTGTACAACTGTAATTATACTCCGTCCTATAACGCAAATATCCACTCTGTATAACTATAGTTTTGCTCCAGTCTTATTTCAACCACATTGTATATGCAACTACTAATATGCCACGCAGTACAATATTTTTTGAACCACCTTGTATTTCAACCATCCTATGTATACAACTGCTTATTTTCTACTATTTCACGCGACTATAAGCCCCGTAACTTAAGTTCATCTCTAAAAAAAACTGACCTCAAATTAATCAAAATGAAAACAAACACCCTGTACGATATTCTTTCATGGCAAATTTCGACATATAAACTAGATATTTATGATGAAAATTTGACATTTACATTGATGTTTACAGTATTTTGCACACATTTTTCCGATTTTCAGAATAATGGTATGTTATACGTTATAAAGAAATATAGGGAATCAGGCTGTAACATACCTTTGTAGAATACAATTTATAATATAAAAATTGCTTGAGCCGTTTTAGAGAAAACAGTGAGGATTCATTGAAATTCACTGAAATCTAGTCCCGTATTTACTTTTTTTTCTGATTTTCTGGAAAACTGTAAATCTCATGTTATAGACAATTATATGGTACCTTTCTGAAAGGTTCCTTAATATAATACAGTTTAAATCATCAAAATTGCCCAAACCGTTTTTGAATAATCGCTGGTCTCACATAAAAATAAAAGTTGCCGACGAATTGATAACCTCCTTTTTGTTAGTCGGTTAAACACTGAAAAAAATTGTTTCTACACGATATTGTTGTTACTAAAGGCGCATAAAATATTTAAAATTTATGTTTTGTAATGTTTTTATTTTTACAAACGGGTTCTGTTCAGTTCTTGGATTTATTTAAAAACACAGTACAACTCACTCTAATTTATTTCCACTACTTTAACACAATTTATATTCACAGAAACTATTTACATTTTATCTTAACTATACAATACGACCGTCGAAAACAGAAGGAATGCTATCGCCAGCTGTCCCTATTTATATATTTCTCTTAGAATTGTCTGGTAAGTCAACGAACCATCGGGAAACTTCTTTCATGTGTTCTGGAAACTTCAAGGGAATTCCCAGTAACGGCAGAGGTCGGCCTGTTGAGAGACAAAACATTTCGGTTT
Organism: Octodonta nipae; assembly: GCA_034190945.1. Classification (NCBI taxonomy): domain Eukaryota; kingdom Metazoa; phylum Arthropoda; class Insecta; order Coleoptera; family Chrysomelidae; genus Octodonta; species Octodonta nipae. The sequence continues at coordinate 79,759,263 of CM067219.1, forward strand.
CCCAGAAGTATCGGAATAATGTCTCTTCCACGAATTGGTTGGTGGCCGATTGCACCAGCTGTCGGATGAATTATCATAACATTGCCCCCTCCTTAAGACCATTTCGTCCGGGAATGTCCTAGAATCCTTCCGGGTGTGACGATATTTGTAGGACTCTCCATTTCGACAACGGGAAGTTTAGTGGAAGTAACAGTCAACGGTCTTCGAATCTAGGCTGCGAGTATTGATACAGCATACCAGGATGTCGATGCCACTGAATCGAAAGATTGTTTCCATAATACTTCTCACCACCCTCCAATTCAGTCCTTCCAACCCGCAGGCTATCTTTGGGACCGCCAATTTAATCAGATTCTTCTCCATCATCACATTCCTCAATTCTACCAGTCTTCCAAAGATCGCTGTATGTTGGCTTGTCCTGTGAGAATGTTTTTGTTACCAAATAAAAGATGTCTCTGGTACCCACTGGTTGTTTATCTTCGAGATGAAGGACCTTCCCTACCACTGGATCTTGCTCCCGTAGCTTCTGGAACTGGCCGTACTTTTTGGCAAACACCTTGGCTATTTCTCTTGACATCCGGAGATCTCGAGCCACACAATGAGCCAGGGCATATTGTATGGGCACCTCAAACAGGTCTCTCTCATTACGTCGTGCTGCACTTTCTGCCCTTCAGAGTATAGTGCGATAAACTGCTCGAAGGTCATCTCGTCATCGGGTGGTTGGATGCTGCGGACTTGGGCTTGGTCAACTTCGCTGCCATGATTTCCGGCATAAGGGGCTAACCTGTTGAAATGTACCACCTTTGGTATCGTTGATTTTCTTCACAATTTGATGTCGTAGGCTTCCTTCATTCGGCCACTGGCATTCTCAATGTTTAACCGGACTCGTTCATAGATGTCGTTCATCTTTTGACGTAGCTGGCTGACATAGTTCTCACCTGATGTCTCTTCTCCTGGGGGACATCCAAACTTCAAATCGCATGGTAGTCTTAATTCTCGTCCCATGATAATACTGGCTGGGGTCTGACCCGTAGACTCGTGCACAGACGAACCATATGCCATTAGAAACAAGTGCAGATACTGGTCCCAGTCTCTTTGGTGGTCAGAGACTACCTTCCGTTCCACCATTCCATCGGAATGCGGGTGTAATGGTGTCGTCTGTGTTTTATTGATCTTGCAGACGTCTTGGACGTCTGAGTGCGACTCCAAGGGAAGACCAAAACGACTGATCCATTCCTTGACAAGGACATTAGCAACGGTCAAGGCTTCTTGATTCCGTAAGGCATACACTTCGGCCCATTTACTAAAATAGTCCATCACCACCACAATCTATTTATTTCCAGAGTAGGATTCAGGAAATGGACCGGCAACATCAATGGCTACTCTTTCGAATGGACTGCCCACGTTATATTGCTTCATGGGACCTTTTGGTCGCTCCTGAAGCCCATTACTTGCTGCACAAACCGTACATTTCCGGCACCACTCCGTAACGTCTACTTGGCAGTTTACCCAATAGAAGCGTTCTCAACTTCCCCAGTGTTTTCGTTACTCCCAGATGTCCTCCAGTTGTACCATCATGTAGTTCTCGTAAAACCTCTGGTCTCCTATTTCTGGTAACTACAATCTGTTTTCTGTCGTTTCCGTCCTCTGGAGTTTCCAGGACGCGCTTGAGAAGTCCATTTTCCAGGATGAGGAAGTTCCACTGTTCCACTGAGCCCAGTACGACTTTATGGTTGGTGAGTATCGGGAAATCTCTTGCCAGGTAGATTTGCGGTCTTCTTCCTTCCGTCGAATAACTTCTTTTAGTTCTGGATCTAATTTTTGGTATTTCTGGATTTCCTCAGGTTGCCAATGGTCATCGACGGCGGTAGTTCGACAGAGAACAGCCCTTTTTTCTTCAGCTCGCTGACAATGTTTACATCAGGGCATGGTCTCCTCGATAAGGCATCAGCATTCTTATGACTTGTTCCTGCGCGATGTTCAGTCTCGAAGTCGAATTCTTGCAACCGCTCAATCCACCTAGCCACTTGTCCATCGGGGTTTTTAAACTGAAGGAGTCACTTCAGTGCTGCGTTACCGATCCTCAGGAGGAATGTTTTACCATAGAGGTACTTGTAGAAATGTTCCAACCCCTTTACCACAGCCAAAAGTTTCAATCGAGTAACGCAATAATTCCGTTCTGGCTTGATCAAGGTTTTGCTGAAATAGCCGATGACTTTCTCCTGACCGTCTTGGATCTGCGAAAGCACAGCACCAATACCAACACTGCTTGCGTCGGTATCCAAGACGAAGTTCCCATCTGGTAACGGATAACTTAAAATGGGGGCACTGGTCAATGCTATTTTCAGTGTCTCGAATGATCGCTGGCATTCCTCGTTCCACTGGTACTGCACCTTCCCCTCTGTGAGTCTATTAAGTGAGCTTGGCAAATCCGGCTACGTACCGACAATAGTACCTGCATAACCCCAGGAAACTTCTTAACTGGTGGATATCTTTAGGTATCGGCCATTCCTAGACGGCTTTGATTTTATGTTTGTCAATAGCTACTCCTGCGGAAACTACATGTCCAAGGTATTGTACCTCTTCTTGAAACAGTTGACACTTCTTCGGGCTTAACTTTAGTCCGGAACTTCGAAGTCGCTGAAATAACTCCTCCAGGTTATTCACGTGGTCTTCAAACGATTTTCCAACCACGATAATGTCGTCAAGATACACCAAATATGTTTTCCATGTAACCCCTTTTAACACGGATCCTATCAATCTTTCAAACGTCGCTGGAGCATTACACAACCCAAACGGCATCACCGTGAATTGGTAAAGTCCTGAGCCGATGGTAAAAGCATTCTTTTCTCGGTCCTCTTTAGCTAGTTCCACCTGCCAATAACCGCTCTTCAAGCCCAGGGTGGAAAACATCTTCGCTCCAGCCAACGTGTCTAGGGTATTGTCTATTTTTGGTAAAGGATAGCTGTCTTTCTTTGTAGCGTAGTTTAATAGCAGATAGTCTACGCAAAATCGTGTCAAACCATCTTTCTTTTTAACCAAGATAACTGGAGAAGCCCAAGGGCTATTGGATGGTTCAATAACACCTTCTTCCTCCATTTCGCGGACTATCCTGCCGGCTTCGTCTCTTTTAGCTAGGGGTAGTCTTCTCGCCGACTGTCGAATAGGTTGAGTATCCCCGGGATTAATTATATGTTTCACCAGATTAGTCCGTCCTCTTGTTCCTCTCCCTACGTCGAAGATATCCTGGTAGTTTCTAACTATGTCCCTAAACTTTGCTTTCTGGTTTGTTTTCAAATTCTTGGATGAATCGATGATGAGTCTTTCCAGTTCCTCAGATAGTTTACCTGGTGGTATTTCTACATGCTGTGTGCTTCTGACTACAGAGGAAACTGTTGAACAATGACCCAAAGTTGTTCCTTTCTTTAGTACAACCGAGTAATGATTTAGGTTCATTACTCTTACTGCCACTACCTCCTTGGCATGAAACAGAGTCTTCCCCAGTGCGACTCCTCTGAATAGGTTTCCGTCGATAAGTTCAGGATCAAACATCATCACTGTTCCAGCTTTAACTTTCCCATCTAGGCAAACATCTACAATGATTTCAGCTCTTTCCGGAACATTTACATGAGGTCGTTTTTCCCATGAAGCACCACCTCTTCGCCATTCACTCGCAGAATTACATCTTTAACGTCCAACTGGAATCCCTTGGAGCTCATGACATCCATTCCGATGATGACTTGGTCTTCGATGTCCGCCACTCATGTCCGATGTTGGAATGTTGTATTTCCCAAGACCATTTCAATCTCTATTTCACCATCGACTTTCGCTGCTTCTCCTGTCGCTGTGCGCAGTTGCCATTTTGTTGGTCTTATCATCGTCTCTAAAACGATGTTGGGCCTTATAACTGTTTTTGTCGCACCTGTATCCAGCAGCATTGCACATTGCTTCTTATTAATAAAGTCATCTACAAAGACGCTGTTAACGTGGTTGCGTAGCGAAGCGCCATATGCGTAGATAGTTGGGGCTTGTTAGCTACAGGTCGACGATGGCCCTTTCACATTGACCCTCTTTAGTTTTCCGACGAGGAAGTAGGGCCTCCGTTGCTCTCCTTGCAACGACTCCTTATGTGCCCTACCTTACCACACTTCCAACATCTCAGTTGTCTTTTCTCGGTAAGGACTTTCTCTATTATCTTTCTTACAGAGGCTTCATCGTTTCCGCCATCTTCGGATTCTCCGTCAACGATTCGGATTCTGGGTTGACCTCTGCAGGTATTTTTCGCAGCCTGGAATTCTAGACTCGAGCCAGTGCATCCACTAATTGAGTCGGTCGAGCTAGGGTCAATGCTTGTCTGGCTTCGTGGTTCCGAATTCCATCCAAAAAGGCCTGGACTGCTAACCTTTCCATAACTTTTTCCGGTGTGGCTGGATAGGCAAGGCGAACCTGACGGGCAATATCAGCTTCAAACTCTTGTAGGGATTCATTCGATTTCTGGTGGCGATTTTTCAATTGGGAGTGGTAGACGTGCTCCAAATGTGGCTGGCCATACCTCAGTTCTAAATGGTTGACTAGTTGTTCGTAGTCTTCTTGCTCAGAGGCATTCAAGGTTTGCAAAATATCTGTAGCATCCCCTCTTAAAGTGAGGGTTATGCTATTGCCTTCTCATCTATCGACCATCCGTTTAACTTTGGTGCAGCCTCGAATTGGCGCCTATAATTAGCCCATGACGATTTTCCATCAAATTGGGGAAGTTTCATTTTGTGTCTTGTTCTCTCGAGGCCAATTTTCGAATCCACTACTTCTGGACTGTTTCTGCTTTCGGTTTTTGATGGGGTTTCTCCCCTTTGCATTGTGACTACCTGTTCTTTTATTTTGCTGATCTCACCCTCCATTATGTGTCTTAGCTCTTCTATCCGCATTTCATTTTTGACTGACTCTTCGATCATCGTTTGCTTTAGCTCCTCCATCTGAGCCTCATTCTCGAATATTTTCTCTTCCAGCATTTCTGATTTTTTTGTACCATGCTTTTCAAATTTTCTTCTAAGGATTTAGAATTTTCCAGTAATTTGCCTTCCAGGCTTTTAGAATTTTCTAGTAATTTGTCTTTCAAGGTTTTAGTATTTTCTTGTAAGGTTTCTAGGGTTTTTGAATTTTCTAGTAATTTATCTTCTAGGGTTTTAGAATTTTCTACCAATTTGTCCTCTAGTGTTTTAGAATTTTCTAGTACTGTCTTTAGCTTATCTTCTAAAGACTTTGAATTTTCTTCCATTTTCTTTAATAGCATACTCATGTCCCCATTACCAGAAACTGCAAACAAATAAGTATCGGGATCGTTACCTTCATTTATTAGAGCATCTCGTAGCCGTTGTATTAATTCATTTTTCTTCCCACTAATTTCTAAATTTTTTCAAGTCCGTCACTTTCAATTGGTCCAAATTCACTGTTTTAAACATTTTCAGTCAATTTATTTTTCACTTCTAAAGTTCCACAAATACACCCCACACCTGACACCACTGTAATGTTTTTATTTTTACACACGGGTTCTGTTCAGTTCTTGGATTTATTTAAAAACACAGTCCAACTCACTCTAAATTATTTCCACTACTTTAACACAGAAACTATTTACATTTTATCTTAACTATACAATACGACCGTCGAAAACAGAATGAATGCTATCGCCAGCTGTCCCTATTTATATATTTCTCTTGGAATTGTCTGAAAAGTCAACGATCCATCAGGAAACTTCTTTCATGTGTTCTGGAAACTTCGAGGGAATTCCCAGTAACGGCAGCGGTCGGCTTGTTGAGAGACAAAACATTTCGGTTTCCCAGAAGTATCGGAATAATGTCCCTTCCACGAATTGGTTGGTGGCCGATTGCACCAGCTGTCGGATGAATTCTCGTAACAATATGAAACTTTTCAAGCATTTTATAAGCAAAATTTATGTATAGGTGACGATAAAAATTAGTGCAATTGTAACATTTTCAATTTTTTGACAAAAATATAGCTCTTTTATAAAAATGTTATTGTTATTCCAAAAATTATTTGTACTCGAACCATTAAAACAATGCAATGCAGATATTTTGGTAGGTGATAGACATGATCAGTATAAATAAAAAAGTCTTATATAATTTATGTAAAAAAATTTACATTTTATGAGACAATATGGTTCAAAGTTGTCAACCATAGTAAGAACTTACTTAAGAAGAATTAATTTATAATTTCAACAAAGTTAATAACACAGAAAACATGGCTTTCATTCAGCAAGCATAGACTGCTGTAAAGGAATAATTGCAGATGTATGTTATGCAAAAATGGAATGTGATATTTATTTGTTTGAATGTAATATTTTAAACTGAAAACAGTTAGTTTTATTTCAATATTAAACTGAACAATTTTTTGTGTTTCAATTCCTAATCTCATTTGTGTTTATATTTACAAAACTGGAGTGTAGAAATGTTGGGCATGGAATAGTAAGCAACCGAGTTCTTGCGTTTTTTATGACATTACTAATTCATGTTACTTGTACAATTTTTCGAATTCTGTCTTGGTAGTGTATACCAAGTTTTAGGTATCTATCATTTTTACTTCTTTTTTTAATTCAATGTAGAATAATAAGTTATTTTTACTACATGCTTACTCAGGTGAGAAAAAGAAATACCACAAGTTGAAACAAAAATCCCAATCCCTTATAGTGCTTCACTAAATCAAAAAAACATATTGATATTGTTTTTTCACTGAATGTCTTCAAATGAATAGAATAGAAACAAAAAACCTATTTCTAAAAATCACCATACAAATTTAAAACTTAAATACATTTCACATTTTAATGTACACTTCCTGTTCTGTAGTCTTATACATGTAAATATGGCAATGTTGCCAGACATATCGAAACTTCAAAAGACTTAATAATGGAATATGTCCTGAATAAAACAAAATAGATCTCTTTTTGTTAAGAGTTTCTAGATCATACTGAGTTATCACCTGCCAAAATATCTGCACTGCATTTTGTCACATCCAGTATATACATATGTATATATACCCCCTGTGTTGGGTAATTAATTAATTATTAAACCAGTCCCATAGTATAACAACTTAATTGTAAATGATCAATCAGCAAGCAGGGGCATGGTCCCTGAGCGCCAATTACGGGACCAAGCAAACCCCGCCGAACCGCGCTCTGGCTACTGTAAATCTTATAGTTCGAATACTCAAAAGCATGAGTAGACAAAACAGTTTTGGTTTACTCCATGTATTAATCTGCATAGATACCCAATCATGATTCATAGAGTAAACCAAAACAGTTTTTGTTTACTCATGATCATGATTCATGGAGTAAACCAAAAATGTTTTGACAACTTTGCTGTTGAAATGGCACATATATATATATAATATATATATATATATAAAGTTGAATATAGAGACACTCACTTTAATTGCATAATTAACTGCTGAACACTATCAGTTGTTTTTGACACAGCTACCAATATCAAAGGTTTCTTTACCAAAAAAACAAACTGTGTGTTCCCTGCATGTATGCTCTTGATATTATCATCTGAGGATTGAACAAAACTTACTAAAGTTTGCATTACACCAAATAACCATGCTAATTTATCTTCATTCCCATATCTACAATAAAAATAATATCAATTACATAGTAGATATAGAAACCAATAATTATTTTAACTAGTATTATTACATGACTTTGATGCTGACCAATCAAAATAAATTTCAGTATCTATAAATGTTGCATACAAAAACTTCTAAAAATTTTAATGTCATTGGTACCAGATATTATTTTTATAGGATTTTCTGCAGTAAACTCTTACACTGACAATTGTTGTCAAGTGTGTGTTGTCACCATGTTATTTGATTCTGCTGCAGTATTCTTCAGACAAAATCAAGTTTTTTGGGAACCAGCTACTGATAATCATCTAAGTAGCTCAGTAGTGTAATGATTGGTGTCTTCATTTCAATGTGTTGAATGTAGGTTACAATAATCCAAACCATCATTACTTTATTAATAATGCTAAAATAAACTCAGTTGTTACACAAAGGGACCTATGATTAAAATATTATTTGTAATTAGAAATGGTCTGCTCATACTGCTAAAATAGATAAAACAAAACGACTCTATGGCATACACAATTTCTCTGGTTTTTTAAAATTCAAATTTGGGGTCATAACCAACTTTATTAACCAACATATATGAAAACTACATAAATTCAAGACTTGAATGCACAATTCCAGTTTGAAATCTATATTTCCTTAAAGATATTCATTTACTGGAACAAACTCAATGTAGAATGACCCTCTGACATAAATGGTGTATACAAGTTTCCTAGCAATGTTCAGAATTACATTCTTTGTAGACAGGCATATAATCTGGTAATCTTATTGAAACTTATAAAATTCTTACATAGATGTTATTCAGTTAACTTGATCTTTGTGCCTGAAAATTTTTCTAAATTGTGTCGACATTTCTTCACATCCTTCTGAATTGTATATTTAAGGAATTCTTTTCAAGTTAACTAATTTATTTTTTGCTGTTTGAAACATTTGTTAAATATAAATAAAGATATATATATATATATATATATATATATATATATATATATATATCGGGCACTAAATGTATTAGGTGGTTTCCGGGAATTCATCCGCGTAGTTGATAACTGATCCCTGCCGGGATCGATGGTAAAATGACGACGTTTTGGCAGAGTCACATCTGCCCTCTTCAGGTTGGTTCGTATAATTCTCATTTTATCATCGATCCCGGCAGGGATCAGTTATCAACTATGCGGATGAATTCCCGGAAACCACCTAATACATATATATATATATGGCATCCAGTATAGGTTGCCAATTGCCCACCTCCAGCAGACATCACCAGCAGTTTACCAATACCCTGTAAAAGTTTATAACAAAATATTATGTATGAATCTATATGACCTGTTTTTTGTCACAGTGTGAATACGATATAAATCTGCCGTCGCCATCTGTATATTCAACATTTGATATACAGATCAATGTGTAGCTTCATCTGACTTCTGGTTAAAATTAACACTGTATAGCATCAAGTGGCAACTGCATTAGTTGGATGGAGTTGAGATGATACCGTGACAGTAGTATTCATATACGTGGTTCACAAATGAACCTCCAATTTGACTGATTCTAAATAATACCAACCCTATATTATTAAATATACACATGTTTAATGGTGGATGCCAAATGAGAATAGATACTGCTCAGATGCTATTCTAACCTATATATATATATATATATATATATATATATATATATATATATATATATATATAAATAATGTTGATGTAGCTATTCCACTTGATCCATTGTTTGATAATAGTATACATCATTCGGCCATTGTTTTAAAATTACCTAGTTGTAGAAAAATGAATCATCTAAATTATGAAGAATTTTATTATGATTTTAGAAATGCTAATTATATAGGATTAAATGATTACTTTGCTAGCATTAACTGGGAGCTAATTTTGTCAAACCTACCTGATGTTAATCATACTGTAGCGGTATTTTACGATATTGTATATAATGGTTTTGACTTATTCATCCCACTCAAGAAATTTAAAACCACTCAATTTCCAGTTTGGTTTAATGGCAAATTAAAGCAGTTAACTTATTTAAAACAGAAAATGCATCGGAAATATAAATTATCTGGAGGAAGGGATGATTATTTAAGATTTTCTCATTTGAGACATGAATGCAAACAACTTTCCGCTCAGTGTTATAGGAACTACTTAAGTAGTACGGAAAATAAGATTTTGTCGGATCCGAAACATTTTTGGAAATTTATAAATAATAAAAGGAAATTTTATAGTCTGCCTTCTAGTATGTTCTATGGCCATAGCTCAGGTGATAATAATCAGGATATAGTTAATTTGTTTGGTACATTTTTCTCTACTACATATACAAGTTCAAATTCTAAAATTAATCAGATTCCAATTTTTAATTATAAACAGAATATAGGTGTGAATAGTTATCATGTTGAAGTTTCAGACATAATTGAAAATGTTTTAAATATGCCATGGAAATTATGCATTGGTTCCGATTACCTTCCAGCATTCCTGATTAAGCATTGTATATTTACCCTTGTGAAACCCATTCATTTCTTATTTAATCTATCGTTAAGCTCTGGGATTTTTCCAGATATTTGGAAAACTAGTTATTTGGTACCTATATTCAAGTCTGGCAATAAGAATAATATTGAAAATTATCGAGCTGTCTGTAACCAATCAGCCTTACCTAAATTATTTGATTGCCTTGTTAATAAATTTTTAATGTGGGATTGTAAAGATTTACTTGAGTATCATCAGCATGGTTTTTGCAAAGGTAGGTCTACAAGTACTAATTTGGTACTTTATAGTCATTTTATTGCCGATTCAATGGAGCAGAAGAATCAGGTCGATGCCATCTACACAGACTTCTCCAAAGCCTTTGATAGAGTTAACCATGATCTACTTATTGCCAAACTACAAGGTTATGGATTTCGGGGTAAAGTGCTTGAGTGGATAAGTAGCTTTCTTATCGGTAGGACCCAGTATGTGAAATATGGGAATTGTCTATCTCAGTGTATATCAGTGACATCAGGAGTTCCTCAGGGGTCGCATATTGGACCTCTATTGTTTAATATGTTCGTAAATGATTTATCTTCACAGGCAGCAAGATTCTTATGTTTGCCGACGATCTTAAAATGTTTTGAGTAATTAAAAACGTAACTGATGCCACTCTGCTGCAAAATGATCTCAAATGCTTTGCCTGTTGGTGTGATGTAAACATGCTTTCCTTAAGTGTAAAAAAATGTTTTAAAATTAGTTTCTGTAGGACTAGACAACTTGTAAATTATTCTTATAATATAAACAATATATTGTTACAAGAACAAGGCGAGATCAAAAATTTGGGAATTTACTTTGACTCAAAATTAACTTTCAAGCACCACATTAACGATATTACAACTAAGGCCCTAAAAATGCTAGGATTTGTTCTTCGAAATAGCAATCAGTTTTCAGTACAAACTTTAAAGTTGCTATATGTTAGTTTAGTCCGATCTATTTTGGAATATGGTTCACTTATTTGGTCTCCTTCATATAATATTGATATAAACAACATTGAGAAAGTACAAAACAAATTTTTAAGGGTATGCGCATATAAAATAGGTATCAATAGACAACAGTATACATATGAACAGATCCTTTCAATACTTAACATCTCATCATTACATCACAGAAGAATGAAAGCAGATTTGAGGTTCCTTTATAACATTTTGCATGGAAATATACAAATTCCAGAGTTATTAGACTTGATAAATTTTAATGTTAATACTAGAAGAACATGTAATACTGGGATTTTCAACATTCCATTTCATAGTACAAATTATGGTTGTAATGAACCTATTACTAGGATTTTAAGACTGGCCAATCTTCATGGTAGTAGTTTAGAGTTATTTGGAATATCTACAGCAACCTTTAAAAGATCAATTAAACTTTTGAACATGTGAGTTTATATCTTACATTTTGTTTATAGTTATTATTTGGTTATCATCGTTTACTCTTTGTTAGAATTAATGTTATTTTATTGTAAAAGTGGTACAACCGTAAATAAATAAATAAATAAATAAATATATATATATATATATATATATATATATATATATATATATATATATCCCAGAATCAAATTTAAGAACTTGAATAATATGGATCCACAGTACAATAATTTATTATTACCAAATCTTGTACCAGTTATAAATAGTTTTGTATCCAATACTTGCTTTTTATAGTGAATTTATTGTATTTCATTGAAGTCTAATTATTTTTTATCTCATTCAACTTAAGTTCTGTTACTTTCAAATAAAAGGAATGTATAGTAAATTACCGAGAATAAATTGGTTTTCCTGCAGAACTAAGTACAAAAACATGTTTTCTTTTATCAGTCCATTCTTTATTTATTTCTTGGTCTTCTTCAAGTTCTTTTGAAATAGATGAATTATCATCAATATGATCATTTTGAGTTTGATCATTATCATTTGATTCTTCACTCTGAGAAATAGCATTTGTATTTTTAATTTCCTCCAAACTAGAACTCATTTGTTCAAAATTCTCAAAAGGTTCTGTAGCAACAAGTACACTTTCAGAACTTGCTCCGGGTTCCACTTCGATGTTAGACGACATTTTGTATTTAGTTGCCCTCAATATTCTGTTAAAAGTATTTTTATAATTCACATCATAAATTAATTTGCTAATAATTCTCAGATTTGAAAAACTCAAAAACTTCCAACCTAACCTTATTCGTTGACAATTGACCCAAATTGACCCACAGATCACACACAAGAAATTGAACTACAAAAAGCAAAACTGAAATATCACAAAACAGTACCAGTTGAAATCATTGAGGTTAACAACATAAGTAAGGGCGGGACTCATTAGATCTTTTCACCCTTTGTAACGCGTAGGCGCGTTTGGCATGTTAAAAAGGCGGGAATATGAAAGTTTTCTGCACTTTTCACAAATATGCATAGGGAACTAGTATATTAATACCGTTATTATCAATAAAGTTAAAAGAAATACTAATTAGTGGAGCTTTATTTGTACTTCCTTCAATTAAAGCAAATAACTGCATTAAATTATAAGGGTGGCTAAAGTGATATTTTCGTCCATAAGGTGAAAATAAGGCTGACATATTTGACAGGTTAGGACAAAAATGATAATCATATTAGATATAAAGTAATTAATATAGTAATAATTAATAAAATAAATATTAGTAATACAAAATACAAATTTAATTAATTAATTATTACTATGGTTTTATCAGTCATTGCCTTTTTTACTACAATTTGTGATCTAAATTATGTTGGCTATTCATCTTTCGACTGACAGATATATGAAAGTTAATTTATAAGATGTTCACGAAATCTGTACAAAAATTGTAATTGTAATATTCCTAAATGCTGTACAGTTGGTACAAATAAAATATAAAATTCAGTATACAAAGATTTATTTAAACTCAATTTGCATCTGCATTTAGTCTGGTCATGGTACATTATGTACAACTGAATTTAAAATAGTAACACTCGTTTTATTTAATGTTATATCTTTTAGCAAGTTATTGTCTTAAAAATACATACACATAAACACATATATGAGTATCTTTATTTACCTAATCAATTACTTGCAATCGACCATCACTTAGTTCACTTCTCTAACTCATAAATCACATTTAACACATTTTAGATAAACTTTGAACTGTTTATCCTTTTCGTTGATCTAATAAGCTTTCGACGATATTGGATACAAGGAAAACTGATAGAGTCAAATAAATTGTCCAAAAATGATTTACTGCACATATGACTCCCACATATTCCATGACATTAATGCTTAGCGCTCCATTCTTTATTGATAAAATATTATACATGTTAATTAAAATCGTTATACTGATAGTTCACTTTAAGTTTATAACTATTAAAACTTTACTACTAATACTAAACTAGTAAATTACATTGAAAATATTGTATTCACGTTATAGGTAAACAAACAAAGTGCACGAAAAAATTTACAGGCGTTTACGCATGCGCATACATTTTTTTCGAATATGAAAAGGCCTATCGATTCAGAATCGGTTCATTGGCTGTTTTCCAATTACCAGAGCACAAAGTGATTTTGTGCCGCACACTGCGGCAATTTTAACACGTTAATTGGAACATGTTTTTTTTAACCAACCGGTAGAGTACACTGATCACCATAATGTTAAAAGTGTATTATTCATATCCATTATCAATTGACGTTTATATGTAGGTAAATTATTTACAGAATATGGAGTGTAGAGTGAAAGGAGGACAAACTTATATGGGAATAAAACTGAAAAAAGTGTCCAGCGGACGGTTTCAAATAAGAAGTTCAAGAAATGACCAGAATGGCGCAAGTGTGACTACAGGGTATGTTATGAAGTTAATTGTCAACGGATTGAAATACACAAATCCTACATTTAAAAGTGAAGCGGCTGAAAAAGTGAGAATGATGTAAAATTATTAGTAAAAATCGTAAATAAAACGTAGAAAATCTGTTATGTGAACTTCTCTTTGTAAATGATGAGTTTATAGTGTGTTAATTGTGATATAAATTAATAAGCATGTGCCCCAGTTTTGACTTTTTATAAAACGAAGTGAATTTATAATTGTTATTTTCTTATAAAACTTTTTGAAACAGTTAAACATTGGGAAAAATTTGTATATTTGTAATATGTTTATACTTATTAACAAATAGATGTTGGTGAATTAGATGTAAATAAAAATTATTTATTTTTACATTCTTGTGTTCATATTACATATTTATTTTGAAAAGTTGGTGTTTCTAGTTCCTTGTTCACCTTTCTCTGGATAAAAGGTAATTAACAATTTTTTTCATCACTGAATAAACTGCTATAATTAAGTTATCTCTTCTGTTATCATTATGGAAATTTTTGCATTTTATGCTAGAATAGTTTCTTTTTCAATTATTCTAACATTTTCACACACTGGTTTTCCATATATTTTTTCTTGTCTCCATTAACTACAATTAAATGTCTATTTTTGGCATCTTTCTGCTGTAGGTCTATTTTAAATATTTCCAAAGGTACGCCTGGTGAATGGCCCTGGAAAAATATCTTCAGAAGTTTGTTGAAGGTCTCGATGGACAATGCCATAATCAGTTTAGTAATTATATAATAATGGGTTCTTCAGAGTTTAATTTGTGTAGGATATTTATCTTGACTCCTAAAAAAATGTACAAATAAAATTTTGCTTGCAAGTCATTTTTATCAATGTACAATGTATTTCATTGACTGAATACATTTATTCATATTAAATACTAATTTTACCAATCATTTTAAATCTGGTTGTTTAACTATGTTTAAATTTGCAATTTTTGGATGTGTACTTACTTTACAACACATTTAAAAAAAAATCTTGATAGGTTCTGTTCTAACTGCATAAACTCTTCTTTCCTATTAATAATTAACCAATCTTGAGCGTCAGTTTTTGGTTTTAATGTTAGCTCTCAGGCATGTAACAAAACCATCTTTTCTTATTTACCCACACATTTTTGGTTGGTTTATTTTGCAGATCATATGGAGAGAATATTTTGTGGGAATATAACTAACTGAAAATAATTTTCAATTTAATCATGTCAATAATACTACATTTATAACAAGTAAATAAAAACTTTACAGCATTTATTTTTAGAAATACTTACTTTTCATTGTAAAAAAAATTATAATCTGCTGTTGTAATTTGTAAAATGTATAGGTTAGAATTTTTAATTGTCTTTTAAATGTTATTCTACCAACAAATTACCCCGTCGTCCCAGTGGCGCCCCCAAATTGATACCCTTTTGTGGACACTTTTTGATACACAGAGTGTGTCCTCCTTTTACTCAACACTCCATATTACAGAATAATTCAATTACTAGAACACAAAGTGTTTTTGTCGCCCTGTGCCGTAATTTTCGGGCGTTAATTGGAACACACTTCATGTTTTATGATAAAGTTTATATTATATATTTATATTATATTCAGAATATCTAATTTATGTTTATTTGTCTAGAAATTTAACACTTATGACTGCACAAAAGGGCATATAGACTATAATTAATAGCTAAAAATGATCCAGGCATGCATTTCAAAATTACTGACCCTATAAATATCTAGGGACATGCACTGAACCTTAGGTAGGACTGCTAGAGAAATTAATATTTATAGCAGTTTTCAATTTGTCAACAAAATTAGCAATGTAATGTTATTAAAAAAAATAGATTTTAGTCCAAATGCATCTCAAACGCAATAAGTTACTGGTTTAATGAGAGGCAAATTAGCAGATTATAGCTTGATTTATTAGTATACTGTTATTACTTTTTTCTCCCATTTTCACAAAACTTTTGTGGAGGGGAACTCACCACGTAGCCTGGCGACGCCCATGGTGCAGTGAATGATTGTAATTTTCAGCTTCATATATTAACATGGTTTTTAAATAAATACAATTGATATATAATTATATAAAAATCATATTTTATCAAATTATTACTGCAACAGTATCACTACAAATTTTGAAAATTATATAGAGCAATTCTTCTTCATTATTTTGATTAAAATCCAGATTTCTTGGAAATATATTTTTATTAATCTGCAGTTTGATTAATTACTTCAAATATATCATTTCTAGACTATTTATTTAAAATTCAACAAGCAAATGAAAAATTTGTACACTATTTCATAATTTATTTATTTATGCCAACCGGTATTACACACAATAAAATAATACGTTTCAAAATAAAAATTAAAACTAATTGAAATAGAACAAGAGCAAATATTAAAATTTCACAAATGTGATGCAACTATTTTAATGTCACTCCGAATTAAATGTAAGAGCCTCCAAAAAAATTAATCTCCCGGGAATACAGGCTCACCAAACTGTTCGGACCAAAAATAACATAATTTTTAACCGATTTCCAAAAAGGAGGAGGTTATCAATTCATCTGCAACTTTTTTTTTATGTATGACGAGCGATTATTCAAAAAGGGCTTGCGCAATTTTGATGATATAAAAAGCATTATATTAAGGAACATTACAGAAACGTCACATATAATTGTTTATGACATGAGATTCGCAGTTTTCCAGAAAATTAGAAAAAAGTAGGTAAATAAGGGACTAGATTTCAATTAATCTTCACTGTTTGTTTTCTACAAAGATATGCTCTTGCTTGATTCCGTATATTTTTCTATAAGGTAAAACGTACCAGTTTAATAAAGTTATATAGTTTTGACCATAAATAGTTGCTTAGACAAGATCTTTAAAGGAAGGGTGGGGTAAAATCATTGTTATTCAGGGTGTATCAAGTTATATAAGCATATAGCAGTTAGGATATTTGAATTATAGGACGTAGGGCGGGGTATAATTATAGACACGGGTTAAAAAAATTGTAGAAGCAGTTGCATATACCTGGTGGTTGAAATAAATGGTAGAGTAAAATTATAGTCATAAAATGTGGTTCAAAAAGGTGAATTTTGTTATATTGATTGATTGATTGATTGTTTGCACACGGTTTCTTAACGGTTTTTATTTTAAGTCAGCTGAAGTCGGTTCTTTTTTAAATATAAATTATTATTTGTATTCTTCACCGTCAGTAATCTGCTCTCAACTCTGGAGCGAATAAAACCAAATTGGAAAAGCCTTTCTGATGAATCGGTCATAACATCAACAACTTTTAAGAAAAATGACTGTTCCGCCACTTTTCTGCTAGCAATTAAGTTACTTATCATGAAATATTTATAGATGCCTTGGACATTCCTTGCATTATCAGTTCGTAGGAAATAAAGCAAGTTTTTACAAAGCTTATATTGGATTTTTTCAATACTGACAATTTGTTGTTTTGTAAAAGGACACAATATCACAGACCCATATTCCAGAATTGGTCTGAAGAGTTATGTGACTAAAATGATCTGAGAATGTTAACCTGTCGTCAACAATCACTTCCAAGTCCTTCATTGGTTTTACTAATTTAACACCCTGACCATCTAGCAGATAAGCTGCAGTAGTTGAACATTTGATTTCGAAAGTACCATCATCACAATTTTTTTTATATTTGAATTCAATTTGTTATAGACCGAGAGATCTGAATTACAAATTCAACCACTATTTTCTGAGTCTTGCCCTCTAGAGTACTGAAAGGTTCAATGAGGTACTTACGATTGATGAAAAAATCCTAGAGTTTCCTAGGGATTTTCCTGTGAAAATTAGACTTTCCAAAACAAAAAAATAGGTACTGCGACGATTTTCTTAGTACTGCCATGTTAATAAAACGATAGGTTACCATCGATTTTACCAAGAAATTTTTGGCAGGAGGGTAGTAAGGGGTCTAAGGGTTGAAATTGATATGTAAACAAGTAAGAAAAAACATTTATTTTTGAATGAATTTCTGAGTCCTGCCAACTAAATTAATCAAACATATTTCTATCGAATTGATCAAACAAAAATTGGCATGACGCCTGCTACGTACATTTCTAGAAAAACAGTATAAAGATGAAAATTTCCTCACAATTTTTCAAGTGAAAATTCATTTATCCCCTAGGAGGCGTCATGCCAAATTTTTTTTTTGGTCATTTCGATATAAATATGATTAATTTAGTTAGCAGGCCTCAGAACATCATTCAAAAGTAAATAATTTTTCTAACATGTTCATATATCCATTTCAACCCTTAAACCCACTACTACCCTCCTGCCAAAAAATATTTCTTGGTAAAATCGATGGTAACCTATCTTTTTATTAATATGGCAGTATCAGAAAATCGTCGCTGCACCTACTTTTTACGTTTTGGAAAATCAAATTTTCTCAGGAAAATCCCCTAGAAAACTTTAGGATTTTTCCATGAATTGTAACTACCTCATAGAACCTTTCAGTACTCCAGAAGGCAGGATTCAGAAAATCGTCGTTGAACTTCTAATTCAGATCTCCCGGTCTATTAGCTGTACACCATTTTTCCAACTTCTAAATGTCATACTGAAAGTCACATATATCCTGTTCAAATGTCTAAAAATCAAGTTTCAAGTCATCTGCATAAAGTAAATACTCAGAACTGAATAAATTGTCTCGTGTATTATTTATGAATATACTGAGCAATATACGACCTAAGTGCGATCCTTGTGGTACTACAGATGTAACCTCATACTCATGTACCAAGTGACTATTAAGTCTCACCTAATGACATCTGTTGGAAAGATATGAGTATACAGCCAATCCAGCGCTCCAGACCTTAGGTCATATTGATTTAGTTTCTTCAACAATATATCGTGACTGACCACATCAAAAGACTTATTGTAGTGAGTATATAGTGCATGTACATTCAGGCCTTTGTTAAGTGAATTAAGAATGAAGTGGACATAAATGTATATGTTATTAATATAATAGAGTTATCGAAGTTGCTGCTTTAAATTGCCAAAGCAATGTTGTATCACATCTCTGATTTTCGAATAAAAAATAATATAGTACTACTGTTGTCTTGATAGCTGACCACAGTTGACAAAAGACTGCAAGAAAGATGACATTCTAAACACTTTGCTGTAATGTGTTGTAAATTCAGGGTAGCCCACAGAGCTCTTCCATTTTGTAATCACATACAATTTGAGCCTGTAAAAAATATTTAAAGATACATAAGTAGTAAAGATTGTACAAATGATGATCTCTGAAAAATATTTTTGTCAATATTCGATTTGTACTTTTTCTTAGACTGAGATAAACTCTTACCTATTTCTGATCTCACCTTATACTCTAAAAGTAAGTAACTCCTATAATTTACTTTAAAAAGAGTAGCTACTTTTATTTATGTTAAACCAGTCAACTACACTCTTTGTTGAAGTTACTTAACTTGCAGCAAATCATAAAAGATTATAAATACATTTCAATGATTTAATTTTGGGTATCAAGGCTCCCAACTAATTTGAAAATGCTACACCTTGATTATTTGTAAATTAAGATATAAATTTCTCAATACAGATATATGTTGTGACACTTCCCATATACCCCTAAAAATCCATCAGTCTTCATCACTAAACAAACTGTAGTCCAATATCTTTGTTAATTAAAAATATTACGTATGTAAAAAATACTGCTTTAAGTTCTAACAGAAATTAGTAATAAAATTGAAACAATTTTATTTCTTCTATAATAAATTAAAAATAATTTACAGAAGGAATTTTGGCTATTTCCACTTATCTCCAACTGCTAAATTCAGATTCAAACGAAAGCTGAACTAAACATACTTCGATAGACTTCGGACAGCCGAGTGGGTTAGAAATCAGGTCGACGCGCATAATTCTTAGAACTTTTACTTATATATGCTCTAAGGCATGATCGAACTAAAAATCCTTGCTTCAGAGCAAGAACCGTTTGAATCGATTCAGAACCAATAACTATTGACCGCGAACACCTAACTCAAGTCAAGTCATTTTCAGTAATTTTGTTCGGCGTTTTCAAAAAACTACTAGGTTCGTTCCTTCAGCCTAGATAACCGATACACAACGGTAGCGCACCTGCGCACAAGAAAAATATAATTGGTGGTGCAGCCACCGACTGGTACATGGATCGAGTTGCGCAATAAACGGTTCATGTACCGATACATTAACCAATTGCCGACCGGTCGGCAATCGGTTGAAGGAACGAACCTACTGTAATATTACCATTGAACCGATTTAGAACTGCTTCCGCGAAAACCCCTATTGTTGAAAAGCGATGCGTATCGATGCTTATCGTGTGTTTTTAGGTCTATATAGGCGTTATTTCGTTGGTTGGTGTCGCTAGTTGACCAAGGCGTACCATTTCGCGAAATTTAAATGACATGAGTTGAAAAATATTATTTATTATGGTAAATGAGCATGAAAAAACAATAAAGTCAACAAGAAAAAAAGCGGAAGTTGTTGCGAGATAGTAGATATTTTCATAAAGATATAAATAATTTCATGGTATGATTTATATAATTTTCCAGGTAGGTTACAACATTTTGATAAGTTATGTAATGTTTTTATTTTCACACTCGGGTTCAGTTTATTTATTTAAAAACACAGTCCAACTCACTCTAATTTATTTCCACTACTTTAACACAATTTATATTCACAGAACTATTTACAATTTATATCTACATAAGTATACGTACGTCGAAAACTGAATGAATCCCATCGCCAGCTGTCCGTATTCATATATTTCTCTCGGAATTATTCTGGCAAGTCAACGAACTATCGGGAAACTTCTTTCATGTGTTCTGGAAGCTTCAAGGGAATTCCCAGTAACGGTAGCGGTCGGCCTGTTGAGAGACAAAACCTTTCGGCTTCCGAGAAGTACCGGAATAATGTCTCTTCCAAGAATTGGTTGATGGCCGATAGCACCAGCTGTGGATGAATTCTGGTAACAGTTTTTTATTAATAACCGTGCAGAACAGACGCACACATGGGCGAGTTAGTTCAAAGTATAGAAATGCAATTATTTTTGTTCTTTGTATCGTTACCCCCTTTTCTCTCTGTGTATTTTTCCCACAACAGTTTTTCAAAAAATAATGTTTCAAAACCATCCTCTAATAGAATGTCATGAGATGCATTTAAATTTTTATTATTGATAAATCAGGTATAAATACGTCTCTTTTCAACACTTAAGTAAAACAAAACTCATTCGGTAGAACATAATTTAGTTCAACCAGAAAACGTCAAAAACATATATTAAATCAATAAATTTCTTATTTATGTGGTTCTCTAGTCTTAAGAGATTTTTTGCAAAACTGATCAAAATATATTGTTAAATGTATACGTAAACATGTAAATTAGTAAATACCTGTCCTCAAATGTCATTTAAGAAAGAGACAGACAATCAAAAACAACTACTGCTTTGGGTTATTACCGGTTGAAGATATTTCAAAAATGACGTAGCAAAGGGCTGATTTGTAACATCATTGGTAACCAAAACCACTAGAATGTGTTTGGTTCAAGCCATTTAGGAACAATTATCACCGGCAGATCGCTGCAAATCGGCTCTACTGTGTTTCCTACGCACGCTTTGTTTATAGTCATAAAAAATACTGTGATTTGATTTGACTTAATACGCGTCACGCCTCGTCGGGTCGCGTCGCTTTTCAACAATGTGTCTCCGCCTTAAGCCTTCCGTAAATATCTTACATTTTTAGGAATCCTTTTAGCTATTATAAATAAAACTCGTAAGCATTTTATATATAATTTTGAATTACGTGCTGAAGGCAGTTTTTCTTATCTAATACGATTGCGCTTAACGTTGCATCTAGCCATCTTTTTAAGCTAATCGCAAAATGAGACGTGACGTGGGTCACGGAGAGAATTTGTAATCCACAAACCATGAAGACTATCTGAAGTCCGAGGCCTCCGATTCTGAAATCAAATAATCAGTACATGCAAAATAAATCACCATTCTTGACACAATGAAACTGCGGTCTGTTTTGTGATGTTCGACGCCGTGATTCACTCTGTGAAAATTCGCCGTGACTCACATCACGTCACGGACCTGCGTCTCATTTTGCGGCTGGCCTGAATATGCAATTCACTATGTGCGCCACTGTAACGCCCGAACTTCTGTAAACTACTCTAAGCCAGTCTGAGCAGTTGTCAAATTGCTGAACCAGGTTGTTTATTAGTTGGTTTTGTCGTATCCAGACTTAATGTTTGTAACGTTCTTGTAAAAATTTTTAATTAAACTATGTTCAATTCACCGGTTATCACGTTGTAATTATCTTATTCATAATTCAAAATCAGTATATTTATAAGAAACTAATAGCTTAGAAGGGAGTTTATTAGAAAACAGTTCCTGTAAAATAAAAAATGTAATAACAGTTAGAAGAGGAACAAGGTTACTTCTAGGCCACGACTAGGTCCAGAAGGGCGGGAAAGTTGGTTGTTGAATTTTTAATTGTTGTGTTGCGGGTTGCGGCGCGCGCAGGTAGTGGCGGTTTGAATAAAATGGCGCCATCATGCGGCGGTCGAGGTAAGTGAATAGAAAAAAAGCCAACTCTTGGTTGGGTTTCGATCCCGGGACCGCCGCATGTAGGTTGTCGTTTCAAATATATGTGCTGACAACCCTATCGAAAAAATCCCATACAGTCCCTTACATACCCACAGAATTTGCATTAGTTTGTATGTAGTCTATCTGGCAAGAAAATGTGGCATATAAAAGTAATTTTTGGACCTATCGGAACTTATCTGCAAGTCCAATAAAGCGAGTTTTCGTTATTGGAATGAATGGGATTTTAACGTATTCCGTAATCGTATGGATTCTATATGTAGGTAACCTGTGGGAATGTATATATTTCTATTGTAGACAATTAAAATTATGGCGCTTATGCGTATTTCTTAATACAAAATAAAACATGTTTCTAATAGTTTTTCCATAATCAGTAAGTTTAATGTTTTCTATTTGCAACAGCTATATTAAACTATATAGAAACTTATAGGAGGTTCCATATAAATTCGAAACATATAATATAACTGCAAACACCAATAGCATAAATTTTTGTTTATATTGTTACGAGAATTCATCCGACAGCTGGTGCAATCGGCCATCAACAAATTCGTGGAAGGGACATTATTACGATATTTCTGGGAATTCGAAATGTTTGGATAATTTTTTTGATTGGTGATGGGCTGATTAGGACTGCAAAATTAATATTTTTGTTTATGTATTTGCAGAATATATAAAATTCTATAAATATAAAATTTATTCTTATGAAAAAAATGATTAATTTCTTAAAATTGAATCTTGAGACCCAAAATTTCCAATAAAGAAAACTCGCTATATTAGACTGGCAGATAGATTCCGTTAAATTAGCGGTCTTTAGTTTCTATTAGTAAATACGCATAAGCACCGTAATTCTAAACAGACTACAATAGAAACAGATACGATCCCATAGCCATATGAATAAGGCTGTCTTTTAGATGATGGCTATCTGAGTACTGTTTATAGGAATACATTATTTGATGTGAAAATTCGCGAAAATGAATTTTGCAAATAAAATTCGGGATATTAGAAGTCGGGATATGGGATCTAGGAATAAAAATATTTGGTGAATATATTAATATGATTGTTGGTCTGCATCGATTGCTTCACCAAGAAGCGGGTATGGCAGAGATGCGCGAACAGTCGCTCCTGCGGTATTATTGGAATGGTCGAATAAAATGGCAAGGCCGAGCGTAAATTTTGTGAAATTAATATAGAGAATCTAATGTTTGGAATATACTATGTCAAACACAATTTTAAAATTTATTTTGCACAGACAGTCTTTGAAATAATCTAAATAGTAACAGCTTAAATGTATCTGTACTTGAAATCTAATAATTATAGAATAAAGTATAGATCCAGGAGAAGACGGGCATAGTTTCTTGTCAACTATAGACGAATGTAGATCGTAAAAAAATGCTTTCACTTAAATCAAGCTTTATAATATTCACATTAATTTTGGAAATTATCTTGTATGTTAATATACCTAGTGGAACCAAGTGCATGGCTGTTTATTCTGTAAGCAAAAAATGTTTAGATCCCTGCGACTATACGTTGATGCGTCAGGAACGATTAAACGATGGGCACCTACTATTTTGCTGATCTGTCAAACAGCACTGAAAAGTTCAAGCTGAAGATAATATTTTCAGACGGCACTGAAGGTGACACTGTGTATTTCAACAGAGACATCTTGTGAAGATAACGTTTCATCATCTAATAGCTCTGCTGCTACCTTGGATGTATTACAAGCTAACATTCTACAGGAGCTTCACAAGTTGCTAATTCTTATTGGCACAATACTATCTGCTATCTAAGTATTGTTACTTAAATTAATTGTGAAATGTATAAGGAAAAAAATGAATAAAAACACATAATTGTAGATAATTCTCTTTATTTATGTAAAGCACTATTCATTATCCAATTATAAATTGTAAAAATATTTTCTCTTGCGCAGCATACTGGGTCCTTGCACCAACAGTGAAAGAAGCTTGGAGGTTTGGAGGATTCCAAGTGAACAAAGTTCTTGTAGTTTTCCAAATTTATTAGGTGATAGTGTCCATCTTCGTTAAGTAGTTTGCGCATATTGTGAATTTTCAGCTCATCGAATAATTTGGAAAATAAAAAGTCACGTGGTGAGAAGAATTGTCAAAATGTCTTTCAATGTATCCAAATCGTAGTGGCAGTCAGAGTAGTAGAGTCCATGTAGGTGTGCTCCTAAATATCGAACATGTTTTTTGTCTGCTGCTGTTAGAGAGCAAAACGGTTTAAATAAGAACGCTCCCGTGCGTTTGCTTGTCTTGATTATCAAATCCTTGGGAACTAATCTTTCCTCGATTTAGAAGCCTTGAATGTCGACAACTGCAATTTCCATGGTGACCCGTCGAAGAGCTGAAATGAAACTGAATTTACGAGGCAGCAGCAGGGAATCTAAGACAGGCTTTGAACAAGTGGGAGAAATTCCATTACGCAGTCGTGGATAATTATGCAGAAGGCTCGGGTCTTATCGGGAAATCCCGTCTGGGTTTCAATGTCCAGGCGAATATCTACAGTCGAAGATTTCATGGTGTCTTCGCGTCGGGAGCAATCGATGATGAATAGGGTGTGCATCTTGAACGTCACATAATCCAGAAGAGGGTGTTTGCCGCCACCAAAGCTGGCATCAAAGTCCGTATACCTTTTGTATGCCTCACCATACTCGTTCTTTGAAAAATCTAGCTGCATTCTTTCCATAGGTCAATAGTCTCTATTTAAAGTTAGATGAATATTGGAAATGTGAATATTATCAAATTCCGTGGGATCTTCTTTGATGTTGCTGTGGCGGTCAGTTTGTAAGGCTAAGATAACGTATCGGGGACTCTCCACGGCGGCACACGTTTTCACTGCCCAAATTTCACGAGTGGCGCCTGTTTTGAGAGCGGGCAACTCATGAAGCTCCCATTTACGAAACGCTATAACGATACTGGAATCAGCTTTAACAGCTTACAGCAAATCGAGTTTAACATCATCGTTGAGGAAAATATGCCGCACTTTAAGTTCGATGTTGTTTATAGTCACTTTGCCCTTGGTAGTAGCATTATTGATTATAAGACAATCATCATCGCTACGGCTTCGCACCAGGCGTATCGTTTGTTTACCCCACATCACTCGCTTGTAGTCGTTGAAAATCGAAAATAAATGTCTCAGCGGAATGTACATATGAAACGTGTTGTCCGCGGCATTCAAATAGGCTTTATGAGGTAAATTCCAGCCGGCTATGAATAGGTACCTGGAACTGTTGGGATCGTAGCACAAGTATCCTCGAATTGTACTCACGCGACAGGGATCTCTCACGGTTTCAATTTCCTGGCCACACAACTCGTACGTGACGTTGTCGAAGAAGAAAACCCCCGCATTTGGTGACAGTGAAACATCTCCATTGCCTGTTGTTTTAACTACTTGTCCCTGGACTGATATGCAGGAATCAGCCATAGAAAACCTGCAACCTGTTTGATGGACGGTGATCTCAACGATATCATTGTTGCCGAATGACTTGACGTACGGATAGTAGGTTCGTAACTCCTCGCGACGTACACTACCATCCAAATTTGGTTTGCGGAAGATATCGAACATTTGAGAAGTTGACATGGTAGCCGAGTATTTGTAGAAACAATCTGGTTGAGAGCGTGAGTGATCTCTTGAGAGGTTTCATGGAAATTGAGGTGGCAGAGGAGTAGCTGCCTTCTTATAATACTGTTCTTCATTATCAAATATAAATCGACCCATTGTTATTGCAATTGTTTCAGCTCGAGTCGTACGATGATTTCCTCGCCCCGGAAATTAACGATCTTCGAGTCTTGATTCAAAATGTGCAAAGTCAGGTTATGAATTTCACTTCTGTTTATCGGTAAATAGATGAGATGCTGCGGCCTTTCGTCGATAGCGAAACCCGGATCCACTGCAATAGCGAATTCGTAGATTGTGTGAGAGGATGTGTTGTTGTAGAAAGCGCCCGATATGAATGGTTCGAACTTTGATAATGTTTACCGGTAGATCGGAGCAGGTCGGGAAAAGCCCAGAATCTCACCGAAGCTATCTTGAGGTTGAAAATCCACTACGTATTTGCTGATAAGATTTTGCACTTGAGGGTGCTGTTGTTGGGCTTCAAACTGAAGATTTTGTCAGCGTCCTTTGCCGAGTAAATGCCGAGCACTTTTTTAATGTGGGTTTCAATATCATCAATCTCATAGCAATCTTCCGGCAATGGCATGGTTGTTTGCTTCTTTTGATTGTCAAACAGGTAGATTTTGTCACCACTTTCAATACTTGGGATACTGTTATACGAGTGAAAACTCACTAGTGGGTCCAATTGAATACGTGGTTGAAAATCGATCGATAGTATTGGACTGCGACCTTTTAGGGTGATTATCCCTGAACAACATGACTGAACAATGTACCAGCTTGGTGTCTATTAATATAGTCCTGCTGTACTTATCTGGTACTCGGGAAATTAAAAAAGCGTTCAAAATAGTACTATTTTTTATTATAGAGAAGTTTCAAACATAAATGTCCACATATCGATTCAATGTAGGTTTGATAAGAGTCGTTATTGTAGAGGATCCTGACTCCGCTACCAAAGTAATCAGTTAATTCTCGGGGTGGTTTCAAGTTGCCAAAGCTGCTAAATATTGATGATGAAAAACTGCGAATAACCAATGTCAAAGCCCCCCAAAAAACCCATGGATGCAGCCAACAAGCAGTACGTCGACAAGGAAATTGACGATGAGCTGACACAAATACGAGACGATTTCCAAGCGGCATACAACAAGTAGAGTGACCTCGTTTAACAAACATTAAATGCGTTTAAACAAACACAAACGGCGAGCGGCATCCAGCTGTCGAATCTACTTGAAAAATGTAATTCATTAGAAGTTCACCTCAAGGAAACAATCACAAAATTTGAGGCTGCATTTACTGCCATCAATACTGAGGTATCTCAACAATATAAACGCATAGACTAAGTGGGACTTGTTGCGAACCGCAAAGTGATCGATACCGAAACCGTGTTGAAAACCATATGTGAAGAGAAGGCTACAGAATTTGCAGAATTAAATGACCTTAGAGATCGTATTATGTAAGTGGTGCCATAAAACAGTTTCTTAATTACTCATATAGTTAGTTTATAAAATGGTGTCTATAGCGAAGCATTCCAAGGAAAAGTTCAGTTGGTTAAAGAGCTGCGTCGTTCTGTGCGAAGAAAGTTTCCACCTCGCCATGTGACAATCAAAGGTTTCGATGACTTGTGCCAGTCCGATCTCGCACAAATGGATCAAAATTCGAAATCAAATATAAATTTCAAGTTTTTTCTCGTCGTAATCGATTGCTTTTCAAAGTACATGTGGACGAGACCGCTGAAAACGAAGTCAGGTGAAGAGGTGACTCGAGCCTTTGAGAGTATTCTCGGTGGAACGGCAGCCGAAAACCTTCAAACCGACCAGGGTAAAGAATATTGCAATAGTCATTTCTAGCGGGATCAATAATTATAGCACATTTAGTGGTATGAAAGCCGTAATAGCTGAAAGAACAATCTGAACGCTAAAAGAGCGTCTTTTCAAGTACTTTAGCTTGAATGGGACACACAAATGGATTTATATTTTACCGGAAATCGTTAAATACTATAACAATCGAAAACACACCAAGGCAAATATGCGACCCATTGACATTAATAGAATCAACGCACGCGCCATAAGCGTGTACAATAATCTAAAGATTGCCGGTCCTGGAAAAAGAGCTACAAAAGGCCACCTATCCTGATGTGTATCTCGTCGAGAAAGTACTGCAACGAAAAGACAACAAGATTAAAGTTCGCTGGCTCGAATTTAATCAGGCTCATGATTCGTGGATTAATGCTAGCAACAAGCTATAGATCTACTTGCCCATCTTGAGGTGGGAAACCAATCAGGGGTAGGGATAATTCTATAAAACCGTGAAATTTCCCGCACCAGATTTCAGTTTTGTGCAATAGTGTGCAATGGAATCAGATGAAGGGTATAAAAGTGACTGGAGTGTATACTCTGGTAGAACTGTGGCTTTTTGACCCAGTATTCCTGATCACAGCAACAGCAGCAGTTTCGATGTTGAATTTGATAGGAACTGGCATTACGGGAACAGCAGTGGTGAATCCAGTACGGATTATAGTGGCGACTTGGATCGGGTCCTACAGATATCCGAGAATACATCCAATAAGGAACAGTACTACTTATTGCACTCCAGAGTACCCATGTTGAATTCCCAGTGCGAGGTCCAGTATGCACTCAGTCCTGCTAGATCCTATACCCCGATGGTTATCTTGCAAAAAACATCTGCCGTGGGAGCACCTGTGAAAATTGTAATGTCCGCCTTAGAATGGGGAGACGTCATATACCAGCTCGAGTTTATGAAACGAAACTTTTTCGAGAGCAACTCACCACCCGACTTTACAGAGCCGATAGCTTGCGGCGACTTTTTACACTTGTCTGAAGTGCGGTATGAAGACGTGAAGCAGATTATGGTTATGAAACACATATCGATAATGTATGTTGCGTGGGTCGAACAAAATTTATCTTTTTAAAAAATATTTATTTCACTTTAAAATTACACGATTTTAAAGTGATTGCAAAGATCATATGAAGGATCTATTGTTTATTGTTTGCACTTGTGACCATATTTATTATAAGACTTAGATAAGATTGGATATAACATGCACTTAGACTATAGTGACGTGTGTGGACTTTTAGATCTTGACTCTATAATTTTAAGTAAAGTGACATATCTAGAAAAATTAAATTTTTGTAAATTTTATTACGATATATTGGATGAAATTTCTACATGGACTTGTTTATTGCGTAAGTTACCTATTGAGAAAATAATAAGAGCATTTTGTTTAGATGACATCTCACAGTTATGTATTGCATTAAAAGAGCAGTTGTGTTATTATAAAGATGTTATCTTACACGATTTAGAACTTAGAAAAATTAAATAAATGTATAAAGTGAATGTTTTGTTTGATTTCATCAGTTGAGAATATAGAGAGTCGTGAGTACTATCGATCATATGAAAATCGATTAGAAACCTTTGATAGTTGGCAATCTGAAAAGCTAGCCCAAGCAGGCTTCTTTTGCAAACGCGATGGAATAAGTGATGATGTCGTTGCATGCTCTTTTGGTCAAACTGAGGAATACAATTGGCAACCTGGTGACGATCCAATGGCCGACTATTTAGATTGGTCTCTGTATTGTAGTTTTTTCGATATGGATGACGCTTATCGCATAAATAGACCTGCTTTTACCAGAACAAAGCAACAGTTGACAGTCGACTTGCAACGTACACCGACTGGTCCATTTCTCTAAGATAAACACCAGAGGAGCTCTCCAATGCTGGCTTTTTCTATACGGGATATGGTGACAGGATAAAATGTGGGATAGAACTGAATAATATCTTACCTTACGACAACATTGAACAGTTTCATGCAAAAGCGTTAGATAATTATTTGCTACTTAAAAATAACCCTTCAAACCCCACTGACTCTAAGACTTGCCTCACTAATGGCATGTCAATTGTTTTTCTCCCTTGTAGACAATTGGCTAGTTGCTTTGATTGCCCACTGAAGATCGATCACTGTTGCATACAGTATTCGAATAACCAGAAGCTACAGCAGACGGCTACGAGAATTATGCGAACCGACCTGAAGAAGGTAGATGTGACGCTGCCGAAACGTCGTCATTTTGCTAACGATCCCGGCAGGGATCAGTTATCAACTACGCGGATGAATTCCCGGAAACCACCTAACACACACACACCCACACACACACACACATGTGCGAGGTCACAGCCAGTCGGTTGGAACAAAAATGCTTTCGATGCTGATTCATTCGCCTTGGTTATGGAGCAGGAACCATTGTCAATAGCAACAAGCGCAGAAGCCACTGCCAAAGAGGTAATGACAAGCGTTGTCAAGTCCTGCGATGCTTCCATGCCAAGGAGACGGCAGAACAACAGCCGCCCACCAGTTTACTGGTGGAACGACACGATCTCACAACACCGACGAGAGTGTCTCAAAGCACGAAGGCTGCATCAACGAGCACGGAGACGCGACAGGGTCACAACAGAAGAACTAAGGCTCGACTATGAGATCAAAAGACAACAACTACGAAGAGCCATTCTCTTAAGCAAGAGATCCTACTGGAAGGAGTTGTGTGACGAAGTTAATCAAGATCCATGGGGAAAACCGTATAAAATCGTGATGCATAAAATTAAGGCCCCTCCCATGACATCAACGAACTGCCCCGAATCATTGCACCGCATTGTCACTCACCTGTTTCCTGCGAAGCCTGAGCTACCCGCTTATCCTTCGTGGCAGGTGAGGGACGAAGATATACCATCAGTGACTATGAATGAGCTGATGGGCGCGTGCAACCGGCTCCAAAACGGTAAGGCTCCCGGTCCAGATGGCATACCTAACATCGCGCTAAAATGCGCCATAGCCAATAGGCCTGACATGTTTCTACACATGTATGAGACCTGCCTAAAGCAGGGGGTTTTCCCGACTAAGTGGAAAAAGCAGAGGCTTGTGCTCCTCCCTAAAGGGGGAAAGAAACCTCCCGACGAACCGTCATCATATCGTCCCCTCTGTATGTTGGACTCTGCGGGAAAACTCCTTGAAAGGATAATAGCAGATAGGCTGGAGCCCTACGTCGAGCCGAAACTTTCCACCAACCAATTCGGGTTCAGAAAGGGGAGATCAACCATCGATGCCGTGAAACTCGTTACCAACATCGCCAGAGAGGCTATCTCGGGAAAGAGATGGAGAAGAGGTGGAAAAAAGTACTGCCTAATAGCCACCCTGGATATCAAGAACGCCTTTAACTCGGCCCGCTGGGACCGCATTTTGGAGGCTCTTGCCAGGATGGAAGTTCCGCAGTACTTGCGCAGAATGGTTTCAGCGTATTTCAAGGACCGCATCTTGTTGTACCAAACTGAAAATGGGCAAGTAGACTATAAGATCACAGGAGGTGTACCTCAGGGCTCTGTTCTTGGCCCCCTCTTATGGAACGTAATGTACAACGACCTGCTCCTGCTCGGTCTGCCTGAGGGCGTCAGGCTAGTGGCATTCGCCGATGATGTGGCATTGATCATAGTGCGCAAGCACATAGAGGAGATACAAACAACCTTCTCATTCGCTATAGCCACAATTCAGCATTGGATGCTCGCAGCGGACTTGAGTTTAGCAGAACAAAAGACCGAAACACTTCTTGTTAGCAGTCGAAAGGCAAGGGAAACCATCACCCTCAAAATAGGCGACACCTACATACAGTCGCAGCCCTTCATCAGCTATTTGGGGGTGCTCCTGGACACACGGCTCAACTTCAAAGAGCACATAATCGCGGCCAGCAAGAAAGCAGCTGGGGTACAGGGGGCATTATCTAGAATAATGCCTAATGTCGGAGGCCCTAGACAGATAAGAAGACAGCTACTGGCAACAGTAACTACTTCTGTTTTGTTGTACGGGGCACCGGTATGGGAGAAATCGCTCGAGCTACCATCGTACCGCCGGAAAATGAAATCAGTCCAGCGGCTCTCATCGATTCGAGTGGCATCATCCTACCGCACTGTGTCTTACGAGGCGGTGAGTGTGATTGCCTCTACCCTGCCAATCGACATCCTGGCTGCAGAAAGAGGAAGGCTTTATCGCAGAAAGTTAGAAAAAGACCAACCGACAGGAAACAGCGATGAAAGAGCCATGAGTCTAGGGCAATGGCAGGAGAGGTGCGACAGCTCTACTAAAGGCCGGTGGACATATCGATTGATACCTAACATCAGTCGTTGGGTCAACCGCCAGCATGGGGAGGTTGGGTTTTACATCACTCAACTACTGACTGGACATGGATGCTTTCGAGCATACTTGCACAGGTTCAGGAGGGCAAACTCCCCAAACTGCCCACACTGTACGGACGTGGTAGAGGACGCGGAACACGTGTTCTTCTCCTGCCCCCGGTTTCAGGATCAACGTGCTGAAGTGGAGAGGATTCTGGAGACTAATATCGTTCCAGAACAAATAGTAGAAGCCATGCTGAAGGGCCCCCAAGCCTGGAACTTGGTATCAGATTACGCGGAGACTATCCTCAAAGAACTCCGCAATACGTTCGAGGAGTAGGCTTTAGAGGCTTCCAATGAAAGAGCAGTAAACATCTGCAATGAACCACCCTTGCGAAGTAGTATTGAGTAAGAGTGCCGCAAGGGACCATGGTTGTAGGAGAAAGAGGTTAGGGTTTTAGCGGGTATACGGTATACTGGTTTCAATGCAACGATTTACTCTTGCTTTGAAGTCATTGCATCGGGAGTCCCGCACGACGGCCAGCACGTGCTAGCTAAGTACGCAA
Organism: Octodonta nipae; assembly: GCA_034190945.1. Classification (NCBI taxonomy): domain Eukaryota; kingdom Metazoa; phylum Arthropoda; class Insecta; order Coleoptera; family Chrysomelidae; genus Octodonta; species Octodonta nipae. The sequence goes on from CM067219.1 coordinate 79,792,218, forward strand.
TGTATTTCCCCCCTCTTCGGATAAAAAAAAAAACACTGCCAATCGACATCCTGGCTGCAGAAAGGGGACGGCTTTATCGCAGAAAGTTAGAAAAAGACCAACCGACAGGAAACAGCGATGAAAGAGCCATGAGTCTAGGGCAATGGCAGGAGAGGTGGGACAGCTCTACTAAAGGCCGGTGGACATATCGATTGATACCTAACATCAGTCGTTGGGTCAACCGCCAGCATGGGGAGGTTGGGTTTTACATCACTCAACTACTGACTGGACATGGATGCTTTCGAGCATACTTGCACAGGTTCAGGAGGGCAAACTCCCCAAACTGCCCACACTGTACGGACGTGATAGAGGACGCGGAACACGTGTTCTTCTCCTGCCCCCGGTTTCAGGATCAACGTGCTGAAGTGGAGAGGATTCTGGGGACTAATATCGTCCCAGAACAATTAGTAGAAGCCATGCTGAAGGGCCCCCAAGCCTGGAACTTCGAGGAGTAGGCTTTAGAAGCTTCCAATGTAAGAGCAGTAAACATCTGCAATGAACCACCCTTGCGAAGTAGTATTGACTAAGAGTGCCGCAGGGGACCATGGTTGTAGGAGAAAGAGGTTAGGGTTTTAGCGGGTATACGGTATACTGGTTTCAATGCAACGATTTACTCTTGCTTTGAAGTCATTGCATCGGGAGTCCCGCACGACGGCCAGCACGTGCTAGCTAAGTACGGAATGTATTTCCCCCCTCTTCGGATAAAAAAAAAAACACACACACACACACACACCCGGGGTGGTTGTTGGTCCACTACCGGGCGCCTCCCCAGGTGGCGGATAGGGGACCGCTCTCCAGCAATGGGGAGTACTGAGGATTTCCTCAGGGCGGACCAAAATCAGATAGGGGAAGGAACCCCGAAAATAAACCATTTATGGATATGGGTGATAAGGTGAACTTAATACCCCAGGTGGGTACCTCTGCAGAGGATAATCCCGCCACCGGTTCCGATCGAGTGAAAGCCTCGGTGGCCGGTGCACGCTCCACGGATTCTGGGGGGAGCGAATTATCACTGGTTCCGTCACATAGTGACAAGAAGAAGAACACTAGTAATGGTACAACATCGACCATTAAAACTAGAGCTGGCAGCAACACACTATCCAGCCAAGTCCTCCAAAAGGCGAATAGTGGAGTTGACGTCCAAGAAAGGGCAACAAATGAGAGTGGCGCTCCAAACAAATTAGGAGCAAAGATCGATGAGCTCTTGAGGTTCATTGGGCCTAGGCACAATGTACATCATGAGATCAAGAAACTGGCACACGCCATTAAGTCAGAATATGACAAATATCAGACGTCAACGACGCGGCCACCTCCTGTAACGAAACCTGCTACAACACAGACATCGCCATTAAAGTTGTCAAACACTCAGACACAAGGTGAAAAGCAAAAGGAGGTCCCAAAAGCGGCTGCCTCAAAAGCAGCTAACTCAAAACCGGCTGCATCAACACCGGCGGCCCCAAAGCAGGCGGCTTCAATAAAAGTAGCCTCTGTAGCAAGGACCTCACCACCGAAGGCCTCGCCTTCAGTAGCCTCATCAAGTAAGGCACCACCACTTAAAACTCTTAAACCGGTGCTAGCTAGCAAGCTAAAGCCCGGTAAAGAAGGTTGCCAGAACATCGGGCAAACCACCCAGGCAACAACAAGTAGGGTGGTCAATTCAGAAGCGGAGAGAAACAATGGATTAAAATCCAAGTTTAAACCGCAGACCAAAAACCAACCTTCAAACCAGTTGACTGACTGGCAAGTGGTAAAGAGGAAAAAGGCCCCGAGGACCAATAAGCAAAAACCAGCGCCACATTGTACGCTGCTTATAAAGAAAGGCGAGAAGAGCTCCCATGCAGATATCTTGCGAGGTATCAAAAATGATCCCACCTTGCAGGATATAGGCAAAAAAGTCAATAAGATCCGACGAACAGCTAAGGGAGATCTCCTGTTGTTATTCGCGAAGGCAGACGCTCAGGAGATGGAGCGCTACTGTAACGCCATCAAGAATAAGCTCCCAAGCGGGGCCACTGTACAATCTCGAATACCGCAAATCGAGATTGAAATTAAAGACCTGGATGAGATCAGTACCAAGGAAGACGTGGTAAAGCTGCTCAAAGATAATATCGACGGCCTGGCAGAGATCACTGAGGAGGCAGTGAAATCACTTCGACGGGCATATAGATCAACACAAACGGCAGTTGTTTGTCTCCCAGATGTCCAGGCCAAGAAATCCATCGCACTTGGAAAGCTGAAACTTGCGTGTTCGCGAGAGGATCAGCCTTCGACGGTGCTTCAAATGCTGGCACTTTGGGCACAACGCCCAGGCGTGCAGAGGCAAGACTGACCGAAGCAGTTGTTGTCACAGATGCGGAGGCGCTGGTCACAATGCCTCGGCTTGTCAACAACCTGCCAAGTGCTTACTCTGCAAAGAGAAAGATAGTAGGTCAGACTGCCGGCACGTTGCGGGTAGTTGGAAATGTCCGATCTACCAACAGGCGATGAGAGCAGCACAAGCCCGTAAATGAAAGTACTGCAACTCAACCTCAACCATTGCGAAGCAGCCCAAGACCTACTGGTACAGCGGGTGCGGGAATTGGATTGCGACGTAGCTATAATCTGCGAGCAGTACAAAAACTTCGACACCCTGTCCTGGGTAAATGACACAACGGACAGAGCAGCGATATGGGCTTGCGGTAAACTTCCGTTCCAACAACTCCCAAATACCCCCGAACCATGGCTTGTGAGAGCCAAAGTGGGAGGGGTTCACTTCTATAGCTGCTATGCACCTCCTAGTGCACAGCTCGAGGAGTTCGAGTTATTCTTGGACACCTTGGCGGAGGATGTACGGAAGCGTGAATCGGTCGCCATCGCAGGAGATTTCAACGCCTGGGCAATTGACTGGGGATGTCGGGAAACGAGCGCGAGAGGACGAGCTCTCCTTGAGGCCATGTCTTCGCTCAACCTGGTACTCCTCAACACAGGAGCCGTAAGCACATATCGCAAAGGCACAGCCAGCTCCATTATCGATGTGACATTCGTTAGCAGCAACCTAATTAAAGGGGGCTGTGAGTGGCGGGTCGATGAGGAGTTTACTAATAGCGACCACCAAGCTATTATATGGGAAATCAACACCACTCCCAAACGAAGATTGTGTGTCAGTCGTGCGAGGTCACAGCCAGTCGGTTGGAACAAAAATGCTTTCGATGCTGATTCATTCGCCTTGGTTATGGAGCAGGAACCATTGTCAATAGCAACAAGCGCAGAAGTCACTGCCAAAGAGGTAATGACAAGCGTTGTCAAGTCCTGCGATGCTTCCATGCCAAGGAGACGGCAGAACAACAGCCGCCCACCAGTTTACTGGTGGAACGACACGATCTCACAACACCGACGAGAGTGTCTCAAAGCACGAAGGCTGCATCAACGAGCACGGAGACGCGACAGGGTCACAACAGAAGAACTAAGGCTCGACTATGAGATCAAAAGACAACAACTACGAAGAGCCATTCTCTCAAGCAAGAGATCCTACTGGAAGGAGTTGTGTGACGAAGTTAATCAAGATCCATGGGGAAAACCGTATAAAATCGTGATGCATAAAATTAAGGCCCCTCCCATGACATCAACGAACTGCCCCGAATCATTGCACCGCATTGTCACTCACTTGTTTCCTGCGAAGCCTGAGCTACCCGCTTATCCTTCGTGGCAGGTGAGGGACGAAGATATACCATCAGTGACTATGAATGAGCTGATGGGCGCGTGCAACCGGCTCCAAAACGGCAAGGCTCCCGGTCCAGATGGCATACCTAACATCGCGCTAAAATGCGCCATAGCCAATAGGCCTGACATGTTTCTACACATGTATGAGACCTGCCTAAAGCAGGGGGTTTTCCCGACTAAGTGGAAAAAGCAGAGGCTTGTGCTCCTCCCTAAAGGGAGAAAGAAACCTCCCGACGAACCGTCATCATATCGTCCCCTCTGTATGTTGGACTCTGCGGGAAAACTCCTTGAAAGGATAATAGCAGATAGGCTGGAGCCCTACGTCGAGCCGAAACTTTCCACCAACCAATTCGGGTTCAGAAAGGGGAGATCAACCATCGATGCCGTGAAACTCGTTACCAACATCGCCAGAGAGGCTATCTCGGGAAAGAGATGGAGAAGAGGTGGAAAAAAGTACTGTCTAATAGCCACCCTGGATATCAAGAACGCCTTTAACTCGGCCCGCTGGGACCGCATTTTGGAGGCTCTTGCCAGGATGGAAGTTCCGCAGTACTTGCGCAGAATGGTTTCAGCGTATTTCAAGGACCGCATCTTGTTGTACCAAACTGAAAATGGGCAAGTAGACTATAAGATCACAGGAGGTGTACCTCAGGGCTCTGTGCTTGGCCCCCTCTTATGGAACGTAATGTACAACGACCTGCTCCTTCTCGGTCTGCCTGAGGGCGTCAGGCTAGTGGCATTCGCCGATGATGTGGCATTGATCATAGTGCGCAAGCACATAGAGGAGATACAAACAACCTTCTCATTCGCTATAGCCACAATTCAGCATTGGATGCTCGCAGCGGACTTGAGTTTAGCAGAACAAAAGACCGAAACACTTCTTGTTAGCAGTCGAAAGGCAAGGGAAACCATCACCCTCAAAATAGGCGACATCTACATACAGTCGCAGCCCTTCATCAGCTATTTGGGGGTGCTCCTGGACACACGGCTCAACTTCAAAGAGCACATAATCGCGGCCAGCAAGAAAGCAGCTGGGGTACAGGGGGCATTATCTAGAATAATGCCTAATGTCGGAGGCCCTAGACAGATGAGAAGACAGCTACTGGCAACAGTAACTACTTCTGTTTTGTTGTACGGGGCACCGGTATGGGAGAAATCGCTCGAGCTACCATCGTACCGCCGGAAAATGAAATCAGTCCAGCGGCTCTCAGCGATTCGAGTGGCATCATCCTACCGCACTGTGTCTTACGAGGCGGTGAGTGTGATTGCCTCTACCCTGCCAATCGACATCCTGGCTGCAGAAAGGGGACGGCTTTATCGCAGAAAGTTAGAAAAAGACCAATCGACAGGAAACAGCGATGAAAGAGCCATGAGTCTAGGGCAATGGCAGGAGAGGTGGGACAGCTCTACTAAAGGCCGGTGGACATATCGATTGATACCTAACATCAGTCGTTGGGTCAACCGCCAGCATGGGGAGGTTGGGTTCTACATCACTCAACTCCTGACTGGACATGGATGCTTTCGAGCATACCTGCACAGGTTCAGGAGGGCAAACTCCCCAAACTGCCCACACTGTACGGACGTGATAGAGGACGCGGAACACGTGTTCTTCTCCTGCCCCCGGTTTCAGGATCAACGTGCTGAAGTGGAGAGGATTCTGGAGACTAATATCGTCCCAGAACAATTAGTAGAAGCCATGCTGAAGGGCCCCCAAGCCTGGAACTTGGTATCAGATTACGCGGAGACTATCCTCAAAGAACTCCGCGATACGTTCGAGGAGTAGGCTTTAGAAGCTTTCAATGGAAGGGCAGTAAACATCTGCAATGAACCACCCTTGCGAAGTAGTATTGAGTAAGAGTGCCGCAGGGGACCATGGTTGTAGGAGAAAGAGGTTAGGGTTTTAGCGGGTATACGGTATACTGGTTTCAATGCAACGATTTACTCTTGCTTTGAAGTCATTACATCGGGAGTCCCGCACGACGGCCAGCACGTGCTAGCTAAGTACGCAATGTATTTCCCCCCTCTTCGGATAAAAAAAAACACACACACACACACACATAATATATATATATATATATATATATATATATATATATATATATATATATATATATTATATCTTCACAAACAAAAATGCTTTTTTTTATAAAAAAATTATTTTTTTTTAAAACACAAATTAAATATTTTACTTGAAAGTTACGTTATAAAATATAAATGAAATAAATGAAAGCGATACACTTAATGACGCTCACAGCCATCGCATGTGCATTTATAAGCTACGTGTTGCATTGTCAGCATCAGCAGTTTTACACGTGCGATGGGCATTTGCCTATTTCCTGGGAATTGCTATATCGTGTAATATGACACCATGTGAACGACTCATTTGACCGGTTACACGGTGTTGTCATATTATTATTCTAAGTATTGTTTAGGACGTATATAACAACTCCTCTCACAAAGAAAAAGTTGCTGTTTTACAGGAACTTTTCTGAAAATAGAATAATAAAATATAAAGGTTGTATACATATGAAATTTTGCAGAAAGCAAAAGTGAATAAAATAGCGTAAATTGTATAAATATATAAAATAAAAATATATTTAGCATTAAGGTCATTAATAATAAAACCTAAAATAATACAGTTTTTAGCGATAAATAAAGATAAGTTTTACAAAACAATTTTTGAAATTATTTTGGGGTACTTAGCTCGATGTCTTCAGTTTCGTTCGGTCGAAGGTTCGGTCTCAATCTTGGCAACAATTTTGAAATTCTGGTTGTGGGTGATGGACTTTCGCTGGTTGTATTGCGTTTACGCCAAAGCGTTTGGAGGACAAATACAGCGACAATTATTATTATGGAAAATATTGTCACGTAGGTGAACCAAGAAATGTTCTTTTTGATGAATGGCTGATTTATTAATTCGTCTAGGTCCTTTGAATAGTCGTTGAGTTTGTGGTTTGCGACGTTTAACTTCTCGAAATTCAATTCATGGAGTTTCAAAGGTTTAAGTTCGGGAACGACAATTTTTTCTGGTATGGTATCGCAGCAGTTGAAAGGGATAAGAACTGGTTGATAGTTGTCAAGGGTGTTGCTGCTTTTTGTGGCTTCTGCTTCGATTTTGGTTATTCCAATGAAGGCACTGCAATCTTTCTGAAGTTTTAATAAAGAGTTAACATTGAGTGTTAAGGGTTTTCTATTGATGTCGGTACAGGTGATGGTAATGCTGAGAGGCTCGGTAACCATAATTAACCAGATGTTGGTTTCGAGTTTTTGAACGTGGTACCCTTGAGCAGAAATCACGGCACTGTGACAATTGTCCGGCACTTTTTTGAAATTTCTTAAAAGTTGGGCCTCGCACAAAGCATTTGAGTCTATCGGATATGCATAGAGTTCGGAACACAATTTATTTTGATTGTTCAACGGTTTGCACGCACTAAGGTCTTTTATCGGAATATACAGTAAGGAATCGTCGTTTTTTGCTATATATTTATGAGTGAATGAGAGTACATGGTATAACCCAATTCTATCATCATAGATGGGGATTGGGTATAAGCGGAGAGCAGTAAATGATTGCTGTTCAATAAGTGGAATTCTGAGTATAAATACAAGGTCGGAATCTGTTTGAAAAGCTTCTAATTCTGTAATTTCTAAGTATCGTGCAATACTTGAATATTTGACGGGCAAAGGTAAATTATTTTTCACGAGATTCTGTGATATTTCCTGTAAGGCGGCAATGAAATGTTCGGCAGTTAAAATTGAAGTATGGATAATTTTTAGACGGGCAAAAGTTATAGAATTAAGAACATCATTTAAGTTGTCTTCTAGAAAGAGATAGTTTTCCATCAGTTTTTCCGTCATTTCTAGAAATGAAAGTTTTGTTTCCACGTACGCCATTTTGTCGTTTACTTTACGAATCATATTTTCCATTTTTCGAATATTTTCGTTAAATATTTTCTCGTCGACCTGAATGTGTTGAATAGTCTCGTTAAAGTTCTTCATAACTGACATGGTTACGCTGATTTGGTTTTTCAAAAGGTTTTCGATCTGCAGTTGTCCTTTGTATTCGAATTCACGACCGTAGTCGCAGTGTATTCTCAGAGGAGTTCCGAAGTGTTGGAAAAACACCAATAGTGTAATGACGACAGTTTTAGCGGACTTGTCGCTAATCGGGTAGGCCTGGGAATATTTAGTTAGTTCGTCTCTGATAGTAAGGGCATAATTTTTGCTAGGAACTACCAGAATGTCGATATTTATCCTTTCAAAGGGGGTTCTTGGAGTTTCGGTTACTACTAAGGGATTGTCAAGGTTTTTTCGGAAAGCTTTAGTTGTCTGACAGATTTGACAGTTTCTAATGAAGTTTTCTACGTCTTTTGTAATACCTTGCCAGTTATACTTTTCTTTAATTCGTCTAATAGTTTCGTTGATCCCTCTGTGTATGTTGTTTTTACCGTTATGGAATTGATCTAGTATTATTGGCACTTGATCTCTTCCTACTTTCCACTTTATATATATATATATATATATATATATATATATATATATATATATATATATATATATGTAGCTCTGTTGATGGTCCGGGTGTTCGTCTGTTGAAAGTTTTGTCCCTGTAAAGGAACGGTCGCCTGACGTTTCGCCAAAATCTCACTTGGCATTTTCATAAGGCTTTTCCTCTTCTTCAATATATGTTATATCACACTTTCAAAATTTATCTTTTTAAAAAAAGATTTAATTTATACTTGCACAAATAATATAACTTTTAATACAAACTTGAAAATAATTAAAATAACAATAAAAACTTTATAACAATTAAAATGACAAAAATGAGTGGTAAACTAAACTAGACAGAACTGTAAGTAATAATGAATAATGATATAAGGAGAAAGTATAATTTATAACCTAAGAACGCTGACTAAGGTGTCGCAGCGCTTGCAGTTGTCACGGATGTTCGTCTGCGGGTAACTGGAGACGACACGTGTTATGCTGAGTCACCTGGGAACTTGTTGCTTGGTGTTTTCATATAAGTCGATGGAATTAACTTATATAACAACTCCCATCCATAATAAAAAGTTGATGCTACAGCATCGACTTTTAAGGGAGATTCTGCAATTCAATATCCTCGACAGGACTAAGGAGGCTATGGAGTTTGACCCTGGGCTTGATGGTTGATGGACCTGGTGGTGGTGCTGGATCAGCAGAAGGGCTGATCGTTGGGGGTTTCTGGAATTTCTTTCTGATGATGTTGATGGAAAGGAGGGCAACCACAATTGCGGTTGTTGCTATTGTGATGATCGTAAACCAGGAGGTGTGTTTCTCCAAGAATGGTTGGTCTAGGAGCTTTTCCAATTCCCTGGAGTATTGGCTAAGCTTATGGTTGGCGATATTCAGGTCTCTGGCATCCAATTCCTGTAGTCTCATGGGTTTCAACTTTGGAAGTTGACTGATGGTTGGCAGGTTGTCGCAACAGTTGTAGGGGATGTTGACTGGGTGACTCTTAAGTGTGATGTTGTCAACGTTGTTGGCGGTCCTTCTGGCATGGACCTTGGTGTTACCGTCAATAGAGAATTGGTCGATATGGATTGGGTAACGACATCTTCTCCTTTACACTTGATGTTGATGGGCAACTGTCCGGAAATCGAGATTAACCAAAGGTTCAGATCAATCTCTTGAATATTATACTCTTCGGCATATAATATTAAAGGCTTGCAAGTTGAAGGAAGGCCTGCTGGCTGTCTAAGAAGCTGTGCTTCGCAGAGGGCTTCTTTTTCTATGGTGTGTGGAATAACTTTGGAACAGATCTTATGTTCTTTAGATAATGGTTTACAGTCACTCAGGTCTTCGAAAGATGCGTACAATAGCGAATCGTCAACTCTCGTGATATATTTTAATTTTATTGGAAGAATATGGTGAAATCCTGTTCGATTATCCAAAACTGGGATAGGATAGAGGCGGTACAGTGTATAAGTTTCAGGATTGACTAAGGGAATTTTCAGTACAAAAACAATTTTAGTATTGATCTGGAAAGCTTCCAATTCTATTAGATCGATGTATCTAGCAACATTTGAACTATAGACTGGAAGTGGTAAGTTATTTTCATGAAGTGACTGTGATATTTTCTGAAGTGAGTCGACCAAATCTACTGGGTCTATAATTGAACTGTGTAAAATTTTTAGACGGGCGAAAGAGACTACAGTTAATACATCGTTGAGAGTATCTTCAATGTATACGTAATTTTCCATTAAGCTTTCACACAAATCCAAGACATTCTCTTGAAGTTCATAAAAAGCAAGATCGTCTGTAATGAACTCAATTGACTTCCTAATTGCTTCAATATTTTCCGAAAATATTTTCTCTTCGGACTGAAATTTTTGTATTGTGGTGTTAAGGTTCTTAATGACCGAAGTTGTTACTGATAATTGTCGTTTCATTAAGTTCTCGATTTGATGTTGGTCTTTAGTAATTTTCTTTATAGAGTCACTAAAGTATTCTCCGTCTGTTGCATCTAAGTTACCGGAGATAGATTTCCAAATTGATCCCAGTCCATTAATTAGTCCGCGTTTCTTTCTGTTGGTACTTTAAGTCTCAGTGCCAGCGAAAATTTCGGTATATTTGATATTAACAGATTTTGATATTTGTTTCAGGAGGCTTACGTGAGTCTGTACTTTTGATTTGAAGATTTTAATGTTAGTTTTGTTGTCGTTAATAGTATCTAAAAGTCTGTTCAGTATATTGTCGTTGTTTAAAATAGCGTCTCGAAATGGGCTTAGATTAGTTAACAGGCGTAATGGAGTACTGTTGAAGGTTCAGGACTGAAAACAGTCCACAGAATCTGAAAAGAAGGGATTTATTCAAAATAAAGTTTTAGTCTGTCAAAGTTAACTTTAGTTATTTGGTTTGTTTGCGGTAATTTCGAAGGGGCCGTTGAATTTGTTTTCGGCTTTGTTTTTGATTTGGGACTCTTTTACGTAGACTTTGTCACCTACTTTGTAATCGGGTTGTTTAGTAGAAACGTGTTGGTCAAATCGCACTTTAGATTTTTCTTTCTGTCTTTCGGTTTTAGCACGGGCGAGTCTGTAATAATAGTCCATTCTGTTATTTAGGTCTCTTACGTATTTCGAAATAAGTTTTTCCTGGTTGTAAAGGGTGTCTGGAGGCCTACTTGAAGTGTGCCCAAATATGAGTTCGTAGGGCGTGAAACCGGTGGTTTTATTTTTCGTGTTATTATGACAGATGATGGCATAAGGGAGGACATTAAATGGATGTTCGTCTGGATGTTCCGCTGTATTTGCCCTTATCATTTCTGCTAAGGTCGCGTGAAATCTTTCAATAGAACCGTTTGACTCGGGATGTTGAACGCTGGAGAAAGTCAGTTTTATGTCGTATAGTTGGCATAGATCCCGCATTAAGGTGTTGTCAAATTCACGTCCATAGTCACAATGGATGCGAAGTGGAGTTCCGTAATGTTGAAAGAAAATCAGAAGGGTGTTTACGACAGTTGAAGCTGTTTTGTCGTTAATGGGATAGGCTTGTGTAAATTTCGTAAGTTCGTCTCTAATAGTCAGTGCATGATTTCTAGATGGATATTCGAAGATGTCAATGTTAATACGTTCAAAAGGAGTACTGGGCGTTTCCGTAATAACAAAAGGTGCACTTAAGTTTTTCCTACAGAACTTTACCTTTTGGCAAGTTTCACAGGATTTGATAAATTGTTCTACAGTTTTAACTAAGCCGGTCCAATTGTATTTTTCCCTAATACGTCTGATGGTTTCGTTAATGCCACGATGGAGGTTGTTTTTACCAGAGAGGTATTGTTGTATTATTATAGGAATTTCGTCTTCGGTAGGAGTTGTAACAATGTTTTGGCAGATTTTTAGTTTGATTTCTTTATCGGAGAGAATGAAGGATACAATTTCAAGAATGGGAAGTTCTATGTTATTTTCTATGCAGTATGTTTCGGAGTCGTTGAATTGATCTTGATTGTTATGAATTTGAATTTGATTGTTTTGAAAAGATGTGAGACGACAGTTTCAGGGTCAAAGGGCAAAGGTACAACTAAGTACTTTCTATGCCTAACAGTTTTACTGGCCATGATGTTAAGAGTGTCATTACTGAAATTAGGTTCTTCTTCGAAAAAGTCATCAATAATTTTGTCGTGTAAGTCGTTAGTTTTGTTTTGCCAAAAGAATGTAACTATGTGTTTGTGGGACTTGTCTAGAAGTTGAGAATTGGATATTTCAATTTTAGAGTAATCGATTATTCGATTATTGACTCAGTTTTGTAGAGTTGAACAAATCGATTAAACTCAGCGATAATTCTTTCTTCATGTTCGTCGTCATTGTCAGAGTTTTCAGGTTGTTTCGGAGTCAGTTTCGTTGTTAGAGAAAATTTTGATTTTGGAAAGGAAATCAGCACATTGCTTGAAATGGTTGATTTTGATGCGAGAAAGAGCATCTGCGTTTTGGTTTACCTTGCCGGGCTTGTACTCAATCTTATAATTGTATTCCTCTAGCTTAAGGCGCCATCTGGCTAGACGACTGCCAGGATCTTTGATCGAAAAGAGCCAAGTAAGCGGACGGTGGTCACACAGAAGTGTAAACCTTCTCCCAAAAAGATACGGTCTGTAGTGCTTAACAGCCCAAACTATGGCCAACAATTCTCGTTCGATGGTGGAATATCGTGTCTCTGCAGCATAGAGGGTGCGAGAAGCGTATGCAACAGGGAGATCTTTTCCCACAGGGCCTTGAGAAAGAACCGCTCCAATTGCAAAAGCACTAGCATCAGTAGTGAGCAGGAAGGGTTCTTCAAAGTTTTCATATATCAGGATTGGGTCAGATACAAGGGCTTGCTTCAGTTCATTGAAGGAAGACTTGCAATCTGCGTCAAAGATGAATTTGACGTCTTTTTGGAGTAGTTTAGTCAGAGGTTTAGAGATCTTCGCAAAATTTGGTATGAAGCGTCTGTAATACCCAGCGAGACCAAGAAAAGGTTTGATGTCTTTCGGAGTTTGGGGTTGCGGAAAGTTCTGAATACATTCAACCTTTGAAGGGTTTGGTTTTACACCTTCTTGTGTGATAAGATGGCCAAGATAAGCCACTTCTTTACCAAGAAATTCGCACTTATCAGGTTGAATTTTTAGGTTAGACTTCCGAAGTCGTTTAAAAACTTCTGTCAACCGGGAAATATGTTCATGGATGGTGGGAGAGTAGACGATGATATCATCCATGTAGACGAGACAACGTTCATTCTGTATACCCAGAAGAATATTGTCCATGACCCTCTGAAAAGTAGAAGGTGCATTTTTTAAACCAAATGGCATACGAACGTATTCGTAATAACCATTTTCGACAGAAAAACCAGACTTAGGAATATCTTCCTCTTGGATTTCCAACTGGTGGAACCCGGAAGCGAGATCCAGTGTCGAAAAGTATTGACACTTTCTAAGATGGTCGAGAAGATCGGAGATATTTGGCAGAGGATATTTATCGTCTACAGTCAATTCATTTAATTTCCTGTAATCGATAACAACTCGCCACTTTTGTTTACCAGAAGCATCGAGCTTCTTGGGGACAACCCATACAGGGGAGGACCAAGGAGATGAGGAATGCCTAATGATACCTTGTTCCAGCATTTTTCCAATTTGGGTTTTCACTTCCTCTTTATGAACTTGAGGATATCTATATGATTTAGTGAAAACGGGCTTTGCGTTATTCGTATTAATCGAATGTTTAACCTCGTTAGTGAAAGTCAAGACGTCACTTTCAAGATAGAAAATGTCTTGAAATTCCAAACAAACATCAGTGATTTGTTCGCGTTCTTCGACATTTAAGGCCGCCGTACACGGACTGCTCGAGCAGTTAGCGGCTGAGTGAAATACACGGACCGCTCGAGCGGTCGGCGTCGACTGCTTGAGCTGTCGGTTGTTGACTGCTCGAGCAGTTGATTTTCTACCACAGTCGAGTCATGGATTCTGACGAGGAAGCACTGCTTTTGCTGCTCCTGCTCAGGCGGAGACGACGGCGGCGACGTCAAAAGAGAAAATTTTGGGTTCATCCAATTTTGCAATTAAGAGAACAACATGGACAATTCCATCATTTGTTTATGGAACTTAGAAGTGATGAAGAAAAATTTTTCAACTATTTTAGAATGTCAATGTCTTCGTTTGATGAATTGTATAATATACTAAAGTCTCACATTAAACGTGAAGACACAATTATGAGGAGAAGTATCCAACCTGAAGAAAGACTAGCAGTAACATTGAGGTAAGAAAAATATATAGTAATTATTAAAATTTTTATTCATTAAAAATATTGGAAATTACATCATCGGACATTACAGAACATGATGAAAGGTCTTCAGATTGAGAATTTTGGTCATCAGCCATTGATGTAGAGGGGCCGGTTGCTGATCTAGAGGGGCCAGGCACTGATGTAGAGGTAGAGGGGCCAGTATTATAACCCCATTGTCCACGATAATCATTAAACGATGAATATCCCCTGTCACCATAACTCGAAGGATATGTGTGATTTGTCATCCCTTTAAAGTATTTCACTACGTTAAGTATTTCGGTCTTAGCATCTAATTTATAATGCTCATTAATTTTTTTGAATTCACCAACTAATGATAGTAAAAACAATTTATCTTCATCTTCATTATCAATGCGCGAATTCTGCGATTTTTCATCGAAACGTTTGGATAATTTTTCAATTAAGACGTTCTCATCTGTGATTGTAGTAGTTAATTTTCTTTTGTTTCTTTCTCTGGGTATTTTATTTTGACGATTTTCGCTTTCTTCGGACGTAATTTCAGTGTGCTCACTTTCTTGTAAACTATTTGTTTTGTCGGGTCTATCTTCTATTATTGCCTTTAAAAAAGACATCTGCTGATAATATGCATATGGCAGAATGTTGAGGGCTGCTGAACCACTCTTTGGTTTAATTTTTTTAGCATATCTGGAGTATCCATCTCTTAATGTTTTCCATTTTTTCTGTATTAACATCGCTGTAACAACAAAAAAATATAAGTTAGTATAATTGATTGATTTATAAATATGTTTTTACAGGTATTTGGCAACTGGATGTACATTTATGGATTTGCAATATAGTTTTAGAATAGCATCAACAACAATAGGTAAGATAGTGAGGAATGTTTGCAGAAATATATGGATACATATGAAGGATATGTGTATGGAACAACTAACTGAAGAGAAATGGAAAGACATAATAAATGGTTTCAAAAAAAATGCTAAGTTTCCGAACTGCCTCGGTGCCGTTGATGGCAAACATATTAGAATAATACAACCCGCGCAAAGTGGATCGTCATATTATAACTATAAAAATTATTTTTCGATAATACTTCTAGCAGTATGTGATAGTAATTATATGTTCACTTTCGTGGATATAGGCTCATATGGAAGGCACGCTGACTCGACTATTTTCGAAGAGAGTTGTCTATATAAAATGTTACAAGAAAAAAAGTTAAATATACCTCCACCTTCTGCAATATCACAAAATGGACCGTTATTACCGAATGTGTTTATTGGGGATGAAGCGTTTAGCTTGCAGGAAAATTTAATGCGTCCATATGGTGGCAAGAATTTACCAGAGAAAAAATTAATTTTTAACTATCGGTTATCACGTGCGAGGCGATATATTGAATGCACGTTTGGCATATTAGCTAATAAATGGCGGATCTTTCATAGACCACTTAACGTCAATGTTGATTTCGCAGTGGATATAGTAAAATCATCGTGTGTTCTTCACAACTACGTAAAACAACGAGATGGAAATAAATTTGAGGATACGTTTGAGGGTCTTCCTCATTCTATAATACATTCAACCCAGCAAGTTCGTCCAGGTGGACCTATGTTAACAACAATCCGTGAAGAATTTGCTAATTACTTTGTGAGCGAAGAAGGCAAACTAGATTGGCAATGGAATATGATATAAATCAATAAATATGTGTGTGACTTTATAATATGACAAAAACTTAATAAATGTGTGTGTAAAATGACTGACTTTTTTACTTACCGATTTGATTTTTTTCTTGAACTGGTTTTTCATCAAAGTTCTCAATTACTTGGGCGCAAATAATTGCCCATGCATTGTTCTTCTTTATTTTGTCGCTGTGTTCCTTAAGTTTATAGTTCCAAATAAGTTCTTGCGTTTTAATTGCACTAATAAGCGCATCACTATCGCACACGCCCTCCATGTTCAAAAAACAGTCGGCAAATGAGACGCGAGACAAAAACAGACGCCGCGAGGCCGCAAAGAGCGGGGAGAGGGAAGTCGGAGAGCTGTCGACTGCTCTAGCGCAGTCAACGGCTCGAGGAGTCGGTGTATGCCTCGCAACCGCTCGCGAGCGGTCGACGGCACGATGGAATTTCATCATGCAGTTGACGGCTTGAAGCGGTCGCGACTGCTCGAGCAGTCGTGTGTACGGCAGCGAATGAATGACTATAGTTCACCGCGCGGTCGCGGCTTTAAGCAGTCGGTCTCAACTGCTTGAAGCAGTCCGTGTACGGCGGCACTTTAGATGTACAGTTCTAATTTGTTGTCTAATAGTCGAGTTTCTGTCTATGTATTGGTTTTCATGATAATCGTCTGTATTGAAATTCAGAAGAGATCAGAAAAAGTTACTGTTTTCGGCATCGCGTTAGCGTTGATGATGGAAGTTAGAAATTCACCATTTGCGTTAATGTGTACTAGTGCGTTTGGAAGTCGTACTCTGTCAATTTCTTGAGTTGGTAAGATGGCGTCGATGTCAGAAAGATCGCATTTAAGTTTAAATATCTTTTCTGTTCGTGCCTCAATAGTTATTTTGTTTTGTGTGGGTGTTTGTGAAGTAATATTTGGCTTAACATTGGGTGTGTCGGGTACATCAGTCAAGGGTTGCCCGTTATCGGGAACTTTGTGTAAAGGGATGGTTTTAAAATTTGTTATTAGCTGTTTAGATTTTAAGTCAACTATGCATTCATAGTGTTCGAGAAAATCTAATCCTAGTATGCCGTCAAACTCAATGTCCAAATCGTATATGAAAACTTTATGTGGATTACGTGGAGCGAATGGAATTAGGGTAGATGTGTGAAATAGGGATTTTTTCATGGGTAATACCTTGAATCGTTACCCTTTCAGGAGATCTTTGGGTGAAATTCTTTACGGTATTTTCTTTGAAGATAGAGATACCAGCTCCGGTATCAATAAGTAATTTGAATTTAGAAGAAGCGCCAAGAATATAGTAGAGATTTTTAGAGTTCACAGTAAGAAGTGGGCTTAAAGAAATAGTTGCTCCGGGAAGTTCAAGTCGGGGTTCAAATCGTCCAGATTCAGGTTTTGAATTTGGGTTTCGACTTCGCACAAAGTTGTTGTCGAATCGGGAGGTTGGTCTAGGCTCGGAAGCGCTAGAAAATCCTGATAATCGTGACAATTAAAAGGCTCGACAGGGGTATCGTCAAAAGTTTCTTCGAAGCCTGAATAATTTTGACTATCATACTCATAGTCGTAAGTGTTGTTGTTAGCGGTATAGTAATCCGAATATTGTGAGTAAACATCATTTTGATGTTGATTGAAGTGATGTGTCCTTTCAGGACGGTTATTTGGGTTATTCTGTATAACAGAAGGACGAGAATAATTTGGGTTCATTTGAGACCTAAAAGGAGGTCTCTGGAAGTTTTGTGGACGAAACTGTTGTCCTTGTTGAACCGGGGGATTGTTGGAGGGGAAGTTTGGCCTTGGTTAGGCCCAACAGGATTTGGCCTATGGTTTTGATTGAATGTTTGAGAATTATTTTGATTTTTCAATCGGCAATTTACGGCTATGTAGCCTAATCGACCACAATGAAGACACTTAAGAGGTTGTGTCGGCTTTCGTGCTTGGAAGTTGGGTTTGAAAGGAACAGATTTGTTCGTTTTCTGATCCTCAAAGTAAGAAAGTTGAAGCTCTCTTCTAATCCGGGAATGTGCCTCAAGAAGATCTTTAGGATTACTGGCACGTATAACCTGACATAAACGGGGTTCTAATCCCGTAAGAAGGGTGTTCATCACCATTGTATCCACTAGAGTGGTCTGGGCGTCTTTTTGTTCTGGACTTAGCCCAGCCATTTTATGAATGCAGGAGTGCATTTTAGCACTCAAGACTTGGAGACGATTGTAGAACGTTAATGGGGACTCGTTCGACAGTTGTTTTAGACGTTGTAAGTCGTGAATAAGGGAAGACAGATTACGAGAATCTCCAAAGTGTACGGTCAAGAGTTGTTTAATTTTAAGGTACGATCCGGGGTTCCTTGAATTAACTAACTGCGCCGCTTTCCTTTGAGTTTATTCTTGATGTGGATCACTAACAAATACTTTTGATCCTCCGTGGACATGTTATAAGCGCAATTACACGCTTCTATAAAGGTTCCCAAGGAAATTTGGTCGCCTTCAAATTCAGGTATTACGGAAAATATTTCGTTAACCGATATCTCTCGGTTTCGGTGGTAACCGGAGTTGGTGAAGCTTGTGCCACCTTTATATTAGTCGATATAAAAGAATTGGAACAAGGGTGTAAGAATGAAATGTTAAAAGATGTAGAAAATTAATGAACTGTGGAATACGTTAGTGGGAATTAACGATTGTTTGAACGATAGAACAGTATGGTATAAAATGTAAAGCAATTAAAATCAATAGTTCAAATAAATCAGTTAATCAAATGGATAAATAAATCAATAAAATATGTAAAACAAATATATCAATGTCAATAAAAGAAATCAACAAATAAATCAAATAATAAATAAATCAATATTTCATTCAAATCAAATATATCAAAAAATAAAAATCAAATAATAAAATAGATCAGTTTCGATCAAATAAAATCAAATTATTTAAAATCAATGTATTATTAAATCAAATCAAATAAATTATATCAAATATTAAAAATCAATGCTCAATAAAATAAATCAAATAATATTTACCTAAAACGAATGACGATTCACCATTACTTACATCAACAGGAACATTGAAAGCGCCGTGTTCTACGTTTGATTGCAGTGAGGACTTCTTCCAGGTTCGTTGTTCCGTTGAGGGATAGGAATCCGCCGCTACCAGTTAGAGTACTCGTGTTCTAGTAACGTTAGACGGATCCTACTGACTGCGCCAATTTGTTATATCACACTTTCAAAATTTATCTTTTTAAAAAAGATTTTAATTATACTTGCACAAATAATATAACTTTTAATACAAACTTGAAAATAATTAAAATAACAATAAAAACTTTATAACAATTAAAATGACAAAAATGAGTGGTAAACTAAACTAGACAGAACTGTAAGTAATAATGAATAATGATATAAGGAGAAAGTATAATTTATAACCTAAGAACGCTGACTAAGGTGTCGCAGCGCTTGCAGTTCTCACGGATGTTCGTCTGCCGGTATCTGGAGACGACACGTGTTATGCTGAGTCAGCTGGGAACTTGTTGCTTGGTGTGATGGAATTAACTTATATAACATATATATAACATATATATATACATATATTTACTTTTGGCTACAACCAATTACCAAAATTTTACTCTTTTCACAGAATGCAAGTCTTCAATACAATCATCTTGATTATTCAGCTCAAATACAGGGTGCCAACAAATTGACCACCAAGAACTTTTATTTGTATATGAAGTGTGAAACTCTCTTGATTCATACTTTATGTGACAGCTTTTAATTTTAAACTCAAACATTTCTTTATTTCGGTATGCGAATGCTAATGGTAGTCCAAGTAAGCATACCTCACATAGGAATACGTTATATTTATCAATCCGACTGTACATGAACCATGCACAGTAGCTGTCATGAGTAGATAAGATGGGGCGGTGCTGTGACAATTCGATGGCATGTCCATCAAAGTGTCCACCGTAATAGGGGGGGTCCTCCGTTCTTGTAGAATGAATCGTCAATGTCTAGAGGGTAGTTTGTCACTTTGTCATCAAGCAATTGTCTCAAACAATGGATTAGGTGACAAAAGGACATCTTAGGTGTGATAAAGTTGACAGAAAGTGACAATTTGGCTAGACGTAGATGGTGAAGAGATCGCCAATAACCAGAAGGGTTTGCTGGGAAAAGTGTATAGCTTGTCAGTAGTTTTGATCTCTTCTTCTTCGATAGCTGTTCGTCTATCCTTGTTTAGTCAAGGCTGTCCTTGTCTGGCTTGTACGAGGGGGCGCTAACCTAGCGTATCGTTTATCAGTAGTTTTGATCTCTTCTTTTTTGGTAGAATGTATTTTTTTGCGGTCTTTGTCTAACACAACCAATTTCATTATGATAAAAAAATATAAGCCACTTACTCTCTTTGTTTAATACATAGTTACCGTTTAATTAATTAATGTACCTAATATATGTATAAATATAAAAACGTAATTTTTTTGTATTGAAAAATTTTCCTAAAAAATACATCAGTCTATATATTATAAATTTTTGCTTCCTTTCTATAACAAAATAAATTTCATTACGATAAAGAAAAAATGAGCCACTTACTCTTTGTTTAATAGTTACCGTTTTATTAATTAGTGTACTTAATATATGTATAAATATAAAACTTTTTATATTGACAAATTTTGCTAAAAAATACCTTATTCTAAATATAATATAAAATTTCAATTAAAAACAGTTGCATTAATAAAATGTTGCAATGTGAAATTCTCTTTCGAAATTATGTAATTTTTTCATTTATAATTAGTGCTTAGATAAAATTTTATAAACCTAAGATGTTGATACAATTGAAAAAATCTCTATGAAATAATAATTAACTGCCCATAAAAGGTACAGAACTTGTAGTGAAAAACAGTGAGTTTCAGTGTAAAAAGGTGCAAAAATAACAAAACAACATGTAAGTAAATATATGCTATTTATTATTAAAATATTTCTAATTCAATAAGATTTTTTTATTACATCTATTTAATTCTTGTATACAACTTGTATAGTTCCACACTAATAAAGCAACACAATGATGTGATATATTTTTACTAAAATTATTAGATGAGGTTGTTGTACACGGTGGAACTCTAAATCTTAGTTCCGCATACTTAGATGCCCATATGTCACTGTCTGCCTTAAATCCTGCACTGAGTGAGAGGCATGTTGCCAAATCTGATCGAACTTCTAGTAGATTTGTTTTTGATTCATTTAGCGAATTCTTTATAGCAATTAATTCATTTAAAGTAGCCATATGTGTTTCTTCCAAGTTTAATGGTTGCCTGATACTCTGTTTCAGTTTTCATCATCCTAAGGGTTGTGTTCTCGTTTTCAATTAATGATTCAGATACTGCAGTTACAAAATTACTAGTTTTATTTCTTAATTCTGTTATGTTTCCTTGTCTTGTAGAATATAGCTTAAATTCAGGATACTTTGATAACAGTTTACTAAAAATGATTTGTAAAGAAGTTTGGTTTGCCAATTCATGTGTTATATATAAGCTTCCATTATGTGGTGAGTATTCAGAGAAAAACACTTCATTTCCAATAACAATACACAGTGAACATAAATTAAGAATAATGTTTATGAACATTTATCTTTATTATTTACTCTTCGTTTAATAACCACAACGTGCACTGTAGACAAGTACTACAGTATTTGTATTTTGATCTTCTTGGTTTATTTTGAGTGAAAATTTTTGTTGTATTTCTTGCACACTGTAAAGTTACAATAGTAAAGAGTGTTCAGTGTTTTTGAAACAATTTGTACAAGTATAAAAAATGGATACGTTCATACTGTTAATTTAATAGACTGTATTTGATATTTATTTAAGATTCTCCTCTTTTTTAGTTTAAGAAAAAGAGTTGCGCTGTTACAAAAAAATTGTAATGGTTCTAAAGAAACAATTATTGTTCTAAATATTTTTTATTTATATTATATAATATGTTTACATTGTTCTTACAACATTAGTTAAAGGATTATATTTTACAAGGCGATCATGAAGAATGAGATAATATGCAGTAGTTTTTTCTGGTATATTCTTGCTTGTTTCGAATTCTAATCTGACATCAACAGCTCCACCTTTAATGGTATCTATTTGTCGGCTACAGTCAATTACATATAATGTGCTTTGTTTAGAAAAGTCTTCTGGAGTTAGAGGAACTTGAATGAACTCTCTGTTATAATATACCGCTTGTAAGTTAGCAAACATTTCATAAAGTGTTGCAAAATTCTTTTGATCAAAATTCAGATTTAAATTATCATATGGGTAAACTTCAGAATTTAAATACAATTTAGATTTGTGATGTTACAAATTCTGACATAGTCTTGTGAACATTGTTTTTTCGATCAGTATGGAATGCTACAATAACAAAACGAGGTTTTTCCAGTTGACTTTGTTGTAAAAGTGGATACTCTAACAACTCCACGTTTTCACGTTCTTTTCCACGTTCTATATATTGCAAAAATTGGATTTTGTGAGCATCAGATAATGACACATGAGGTACTTTCCAGACAACTTTATTTAGGTGAAGTTTTGGTTTTTCTGTGGCTACAGAACTAACTGCAGCGTTGGTATCTGTATTGGCATGTAACAGAATTAAATTTTGACTTGCTGAAATCACTAGGCGACGAAAATCCTCACAAAAGCCAAGTAGTAATTTTAGAGGAATATATACTGCAAAATTTCCGTTGGCGTCACAAATATTTTGAGTGCCTTCAAGATTCCATCCTGCATTATACCATCGAATTATTTAGTTTTTGGAATATGATAGATAGGTCTTAATCGTTGATGTAATTCCAGAATTTCTTGTTCGATCGACTACTGTTCCACCAAGTTCATAACGAATTTCCTCAAAGAGGAATGCAAAACCATTATTAATGAATCCTAAAACAACTTGGACTGTACTTATTTTCTGAGTTTAAAAGTTTTCCTTTCAGGTACAGAAAACTTTGAGAAGGTAGACTGTACACGTCTTGAGTTTGTATAGGGATTCTTATCTCATCATTATTGAAAAATGTAGTATTTGCATAAAGGTGTGTAGGAATGATATTCAAAATTGGTTATAGCATTATCCACAAGCACATTATCAGCCACTCGTAGTATGTTAAGCGTCATTTTTTTCGTTTAAACACACACCGGAACAAACAGAAAAGTTTTTTAAGTCTTACACTTATATTTAATTTTATTCTGCAAATGAATGCTTTGAAATGTCCTCTCTCTAGAGTTTTCTTCTTTTTCTTCTTATTTTTTTTCTTCTTTATATTTAGCCTTTGTTAAGTTCGTACCTTGAATTCCAAATTGCTTATTAATAGGTGTTAACTATTTCACTTGTTGCTTGATACTGGCGTTTTCATAGATTGGCTGTAGATATTTTATAGGTTGTTCCTGTTGTGATAAATAATTTTTATCATATATGAAAACCATGCCAATTAAGTGGTTTTAAATGCAATCTTATCGTAACAACTTCACTTTTTAACCAAATTTCCATTTTGGTCTGTTATTTTAATAATAATCTCATTTATATATCTTGTATTGATTGGTAGATAAATAACGTTGGTGGAGTTTTCAACAATTTTGTAAACAGGCGGAACATTTTGGTAAAACATGTGTATTATATGGACTAGCATATCATTGTTGAAAGAATCCTGAATTAAATTGCATTCAATGCAAATAACATTTACTTTTGAAATGCTGATTGGATAATCTGAATAGTGCCATTTTTTAGGTTTTAATTTTCGATTTTTAAATCCTAATAAAGTACCAATGATGTTTCTGAAATTCAATTTCTTTGTTACATTTTATTTCACATTTAAATGTTTTATGATTAGCTCTCAATATTAATACAGGTTTTTCTGTTTTTTTATTTTTCTTATTAACATCTTTTTCCACAGGTTTCAAATTCTTCTATATAGGTTCTCATGATAATACAGATGGTACAGCTGTCTTTTTTTGTTATTCTTCATGATCAGTTAGCAAAGTGTGAAGCGTTTTTTCAATATCCTGTATTTCATAGGTGCCCACCGTTAATTGTAATTTCATACCATTAATATAAAACTTGTTGTTGGTTTCATCAATATTTGATAAAATCAATTAACCCCATGACATACGTAGCATCATTTTCTAGAATAATTGGTGGGTAAATCTTGTTACTGAGAATAGAAGCACGTTCAGGGAACGTAAATGTATATGAAAACATCTTAATCTGTCAAAGGTTACCAAATAACTAAAACTATTTGTATGGTTTTTTTAAATATATTCACTTAATTATTTTTTACTATTTACAATTTTCAACTAAATTATTATTACGTGGTTATTAACAAGTTTCAACTCGCATTAATACTAATGTTTCCTTTTGGCACCTGGTACAATATGAATTCCATAATATGTACATATACCAGACTTGTAAACTTGAAAACTTGCACCACAATCATCACATTTAAAAGTTAGGATTTTACCTCTTCTATTGTCTGACATTTTTTTCTAATTACCTCTTGAAGCACAACACATAGAGCAGCTTGAATTTAGTAATTTTCTTTGCATGGGTGTTCCACAATATAGACAATAAACAGTAGAGCTAGAGCTACGTTTTTCAGGAATTATTCTTTTAGTTACACACTTGTTACACTAGCAGTCCATAAGAACCGTACACTGATAATGTTCATCGGTAGGAACAGGCATTTATAAAAAATATGAATGTATATTGTTCAAAGGTTTTCAAAGTAATGAGGCAAATTTGATTTGTTTACACCTTTTATTGAGATAAAAAATATAAACAAGTGTCCACAATTAAAACTGTTATAGTTCTGAAACTTATTATAGTTATATACAATTTTACATAGTTCAGTGGAATTGAAATATTTTATAACTTCAAATCGAGGCCTAAGTTTTCCAAAGCTATCAAAATAGGTTACTGTTGAACCGCTTTTCTTATATGCTGTCCAATGAGTTCCAGGACCAATTGTAGAATCTAAGTTGATAATTCCTCTTTCAATTTTATGAATTTTTTTAGCTAAATTGTCTCTCATGAACACTGCTCGGAAATTTGGAATTTTCCAGATTTTTGGATATTTATCTATATCAATATTTGTTAGCGGACGTTGTGGTTGTTTTTTGGAGGGTGTAAAAAAGACCGAAGCCTTTTTTGTAAGGACGTAAGTATAGTCCTTTGCCTCGTACAGCAATAGACTCCATTTGTCTATTATGTCGTTTAGCTTCTTCTAATTTTTGTTTTGCCATCTTAGCATCATTTATTACCTTTGCAACAGCTGATCCTCTGGCAGCGATCGATCACAAAGCAGAAATTTCTGCAAAAATGGGAATAAGGGGTAAAATACCACCCTTCTTAGGTACTTGTATGATACCAGGTGGAGTAGACTTGATATTGTTATATCAAGTCTACTCTCACTTTCTAGAAACTTCAACCTCAACAGCTGATTCGAATATCACAAATATAATACAACATAAGCTCTTCCTCGCACTAACTAACTACTGCGATGGTGGGCTGCTCCTTTTTAAAATCAGCATCGAAAACTCTCGCACAATCGATCATTAATTCTATAGTTGCCGAGCCATTTCGAGACATTTTTTTTGTCCTAACAGCGATCGATGTACTGGAATGAAACCAGGGCCGGCTTAGGTAAATATCGTTACAATATGTTTCTTAATTTAATTAGCAGATTTCAATGCAACTTTTATGGCAGCACCTAAAGTACGAGGTTTATGTTTACGCACATGGTTCCTTATTTGACTTATAGCTTTTGTAAACCCTAGAAATGTTCTGCTCTATTTTTTCTTCAACAATCCCCTTTTTCTCAACTTTTTTGTTTTACATCTTGACTTCATTTTAACCGTAATTCTCTCTTGGTTATAGTACGTTTTGTATGAATGTTCAGTAAATACTAATAAAATTTTAACTGAAACTATTTTTATTTACTAATTGATTCTGGTCACTTTTGCCACTGGTGTAGTGTCATGTTCAAAACCACTATCATCACTATCATCTAGTTTTCTTTTTCGATTTTGTTGATTGGCAAAGATAAGAGATTCGTCTAAATCAAGTTTTAACTTTATAGGAATTGCTTCTTCATTATTAAGTTGTTGTAATTTTCTTTTACCCACTCGAAATTTACGAGTTTGAGGAGATATTAGACGACGTTTTATATTTTCAGAATTATAAATGTCATCATCACTGGTATCCCTTTTACGTTTTCGGTTATATTCAATTTCCATATTCATATCAATTTCTTGAGGTTCATTAACAGGTCTTTCTTTTTTGTTTATTTTTTTTTATTTGAACCTTTGTTGTTCTTGTTATCCTTTGTGATGGTATTTTTTAATAGAGTCCACATCGTTACCATACAAAATTGTTATGCCATCTTGTATATTTTTGAGAATATTTTCAATCAAAAGTTTAGTTTTTTCCATTAACTTTATACATTTTCGTTTGTTTATTAGTAGGTCTTTTCAAGCCCATACCTAATTTCACTTTAGTTTCCATTGTCCCTGCAAACCGAGAGCTGCTATTCGTTCAGCTACAGATGCGTCTTTAGAATAAAATCTCTGAGGAGCTTCTTCAGCTAATATCTTATCTGCCTTATGACGTAACGTTGTATCACTTTCACTTTCATAAAATTTATCATGTTTTAAACAGTTAGCATCTAGTGGATTTGTTGGTAAACTTCCTTGAAATAGACGTTGTTTGAGTTTTGTTCCAGGCCCACAATAATTATAACCTGCTATATGCATTTCGCTAAATAATTTATAGCTGAATTTAACAAACCTTGACCTGAATATAACTTCATGATGTTATTTCATTAACTTTCAACTTAAAACTAACGAATATTATTTGTTTTGTGAATATTTATCTCATTTTATAGTAATGTGTCAAAGAATGAGGGTGGTAAAACAAAAAACTTCTTTAGCTATTGAAAATGATAATTTCAATAGTATACCTGATAATAATAAACATGGTCCATTGTTTCCGTCAACTGTGAGATGTATTCTGGTGGGGCCAAGCAATTGCGGTAAAACCAATGTTATGGTTAATCTAATTGAACACTTGAACGGACTGAGTTTTGAGAATGTTTATGTTTATTCAAAGTCCTTGTACCAACCGAAATATATTTATCTGGAGAAGTTGCTAGAGCCAATACAAGGCATCGGTTATTACTCGTTCAATGCTAGCGAAAATATTCTACACCCTTCAGAAGCAAAACAAAATTCAATCTTTATATTTGATGATGTGGCTTGTGACAATCAAGATGTTATACGTCAATATTTCTCTATGGGAAGGCACAGTCTAGTGGACTCTTTTTACCTGTCTCAAACGTATGCGAATATTCCAAAGCGTCTCATTAGAGATACATTTTTTCTGAAACATGTTTATAATGATCATATGTCGTTTGAACAGTTTGAAAGCTTATGCGCCATGTGTTGGTACAGACCATATGGATTTTTATGTATCTCTGCAGACAGCAACATCAATGATGGACGTTACAGAAGAGGTTTTGATAACTATATATGTTTCGAATAAGACAATTAATTTCAGTATAGTCATTAACATCATAAGTGTAAGATATATCAGAAACTGATTGAACCAGATCAATAGATCACCAGATAAAAGCGGATCAAAAGCGGATCGAAAACGGATTGAAAGCGGATCAAAAGCTCATGACAACCAGATATTAACTGTCTAATTAGCAACATGAATCCATCAGAGAAGGAACTAAAAAAACGTCTTGTACAGAAACGTAGAATTGCAAAAAAAATTACAGCTTCTCAAATATACTGAAATTGTTAAGGAAAAGTTATTTTCTCCTATAAAAAACATCTAAAGGACATTGAAAGTAAACCCAGATGGAAGAAGAGAAAACTTTTTTTAAAACTGAGGAAACACCGAAGATTCCTCGTAAACTTTCAAGGAGTTTATCCACACCTACAAGTCAGTTACGATTATAGCAAGATGAAAATGAAGATCCGAGTGAAAATAAAATGACAATTCTTCAAATCACATCTGATGATGAGATAGGATCCTTACATTCTCCTGCAACACCTGGACGGTTTGCTGATATTGTTGAAAAATCCTATGTTGACTATTTAGACCATTTTAGATCCATTACCAAGAAAATATATAAATGACATGTATTATGATGATGATAATAAGGAATTTGGTCATAGGTATGGTGTCAGATTAGATACCGATACTGAGAAACTAATGATTGGTGACTCAAGATTAGATATTAATGGATCTGATATTATCGTTAAGAAGAAACGACATCGAGGTAGTATGGGGTTATATGAATTATTTTTCGTAATGACGTCTTTCTTAATGCAGTTGTTGAGGAACCATATATTCTGTGTATTAGTCTGACATTTTAACATGAGTTTGAAGTATTTTGCGACTAAGAAACTCGTACTAGCTTCTTTTAAACTGATGATAGTTTCAGTCTTTACTTGATGAAAATTAATTTTAATATTATATTAAAATAAATAAATACACTGATGTAATTTTCACTTAAATTTATTCACTATTGACAATTGTTTCACTCGGTTACTGGCTTCTTCGGAATACAAATGTATTTCGGAATGACGTCTTTCTTAATGCAGTTGTTGAGGAACCATATATTCTCTGTATTAGTCTGACATTTTAACATGAGTTTGAAGTATTTTGCGACTAAGAAACTCGTACTAGCTTCTTTTAAACTGATGATAGTTTCAGTCTCTACTTGATGAAAATTCATTTTAATATTATATTAAAATAAATAAATACACTGATGTAATTTTCACTTAAATTTATTCACTATTGACAATTGTTTCACCCGGTTACTGGCTTCTTCGGAATACAAATGTATTTCGGAATGACGTCTTTCTTAATGCAGTTGTTGAGGAACCATATATTCTGTGTATTAGTCTGACATTTTAACATGAGTTTGAAGTATTTTGCGACGAAGAAACTCGTACTAGCTTCTTTTAAACTGATGATAGTTTCAGTCTCTACTTGATGAAAATTCATTTTAATATTATATTAAAATAAATAAATACACTGATGTAATTTTCACTTAAATTTATTCACTATTGACAATTGTTTCACCAGGTTACTGGCTTTTTAGAATTTTAATTTGTTTGGGCCTATCCGATAAAGTCAAAAAATAAGTCTGAGGTTTGCTCAGCCATGGAGAAAGTTTTAAAACAGCAAACACCTAAGAATCTGCAGACTGATGCTGAAAATGTGTAGAAAATAAAACTCTTAGAAATAGATATATGTTTTATTTTTTATATTTACTTAAATTAGTAAGTAAGTAAAACTAATTATCTATAAAAAAATCTTGTCCATGTTGAAATATTTGAGACTCTTGGAATACGTCTTCGTCTATTTCCTTCAAATTGGAACACTTTACCTTTTTAGCAGCTGAAGGTCCACTTGTTTTTTTCCTTCATCTTCCTCTAAATTAAAATTGTTTCTTTTTACAGCCTTTTCAAATAGACCTATTTCCTCTTCATTCTCAACATTATCCTAATATATTTTAAAGGAACATTACCAAATTTACGTCTTAACGTAACTTCTTTTGGAGAATATGATAAAGATACTAGCATTACATTTTTTTTATTTTTAATTCCTTCACACCATAACTATAAATATAAACAAGAAATAAAATAAATAACAATTCAACAAAAAATAACTATTCACATCACATCACTGTATATAACATTTTCAAAGGAAAATTAATTTCATCTTTTGTGGAAATTAAAAGGGTACTTGGAATTGTTGCCATTTTGATCTAATAAGTAGACTTGAGTATATAACAGATGAATTAATGTTTTGAACTAACATTCCTTATTATTCAACTTGCTTTTATATTAAAGACTAAGAGCAAAAATAAAACATGCTCATGAAACTTGAATTTCTACAAATCATCTACATTTAAGATATTTTCCATTTGTATATAAAAATTCTTATTTGTTATTATATTATACTTTATATTTTAATCAAACCATTCTAAATATAGAATTGCTACCATAATTCTCATGGGTGGAGTTACATCTTTACAAAAAATATATAAATATATTATTGCAACCATTTTGTATATAAAATCCTACCCTTTCAGATAGAAAACACCAATAAACAAACTTGTATAATTTAGATTAGTTATGTGAATCACCAATTAAAATATTATATGGGAGGAGCTGTAATTAGTTTATTGAAGCTTACAAATAGAAAACAACTTTTAATAACCTATGTAGGAGGAGTAGTAATTTGTTTATTAATGCAAACAAATAGAAAACTACATTTGCTGACCAACTACATGCCTTGTATTAATAAATCACATATAATTGTGATAAACAATTTACGTCAGCAATATGGAAACATTAATTTTACATCGCTTATCTGTAAAAAAATTGATGATCGACGCCAGTAAGTCGTTAAAAATGCAATTAACATAAACATAAGACGCCAGTCTGTAAAAATCGTTATTTCTCGAAAAATGATGTTTTTTGTTAACCTTTGGGATTAATCAAAATCACATGATGTTTGTTACAGTAATTAAATTTATTAGTTTCCATGAATTACGTATGCACTTTATTTATCTGCTAGTAATTCACTGTATTGCAATAGTCATTGAGAAGATGTTGTACTGTACCATTTGTTTTAATGTAAATAATTTACATAGTGACTTTCAAAGTAGAAATGTTTATTGTTTTGATTGTCAGCGTATCACATTCCATGAGGGTGGTGATGACCGCAGAGAAGCTAATCAAGAAAATAAAAGGCCGCCTACCTAATAGTGAAGCACAGATCTTAAGTTGTTGTTAACCTATAATTTCTTTCGTGTAAGATGGAGTGTATTGTTGCTAATCTAGATAAGAAAATTGAAACCGTTGGTTAAAACAAAAACAGAATATTTACAGTGGGTTCATTTTTAAAAAAAATATACTTCTACTTAAAAAATACTTAAAAAATAAGGAGGGGCCGATAAATTATTCGAAATTAGAAGCTAATTTAACTTTTCTTAAATATTATTATTTGCAATTTAAAAATAAATTAAGGCTTAAAAAATCGAAATCTTATAAATATGTTAGAAACTTAGTTTGGCAAGATACAGAGTCATGTTTTAAAAATAGGACAAAATCAGGAATTATTGTCAATTTTACAATAAAGAACCACATGAATTCCTTGAAAAAGCTTTCAAAAGTTTTTCAGCAAAAATTAAAAAGGAATTAAAGAAGTCTTTGTTAAAAGTTAATTGTATGTTTTATGAAGCAACATTTATAAATACAGCTAACGGAGAAACGGATATTAAACAGTTTTCAAACAAAAATGAAGTTATAGACGTTAATACTAACTTAAAAGAGTGGTTTATGGAAAATGTGGAAAATAAGATTTTACGTAAATTGGAAGAATTTCAGGAACGTGATTCTGGATGGGCTTTGTATGAAATATTGCATTTAAAAGTAAATATAAATCATTATAGACTAATAAATGTTGGATATGGCAACTTTTGTGGACGTACCAGCATTTATTAAGAAAACAAAAGCAGTTTTAAATATAAAAAATAATGATGAATATTGTTTTTTGTGGTCAATTGTTGCAGCATTGCATCCATGTGATGCTAACAAAAACCCATGTAGAATCAGTTCTTATCAGCATTTTAGTAGAGCTTTAAAATATGATAATATTCAATTTCCTATATCTTTGAAAGACATCCCAAAATTTGAAAAAAATAACAAATTGTCTATTCAGGACTGGTAAATAATTACTTGCAACCTCTCCAGGGATTATTTAGCAGTCCTGATATTCGCCACGTCCACTGTAAGCAACATGGACTACTATGACAAAATTGTCTATTAACTTATTTACGGTTAATAAAAAAAGTATATATAGTTCCTGTGAGTTTAAGCAAAAATAATTATTCACCTCGCATAAATTTACTCATGTTGTCAACTTTCGATCATTCTGTTCAAATTCAGATGATGACAATGAAAATAATTCTGAAAAAAATAGAATTTTCCATTTTGCTCTTATAAGACTTATCCAAACTCTTAAACATGGTTGTGTGAAAGATGTTTAAATCATTTTAAAACAAAGGAAAATTTAGATAAACATTTCATAAAACGTCAAGTTATGAATACTACCAATATTATCACTCCTTCAGAATCAGACAAAAATTTAAAATTTAAAAATCATAAAAATAAAGAAATTGTCCCTTTTACTATATATGCTGATCTAGAAAGTATTCTAGAGAGGTATGGAGATCAAAAATCACAAGTTCTACAAGAAAATATCAGAAACGCATACCATTTAGCGTAGCTTTTTATGTAAAATGTGGTTATAATGATTCACCTTGTGAATTCTACCAATATACTTGTAGGGATTGTGATATATGGTTTGTTAAAAAATTTCAAGAAATAGCTTATAAACTTGATAATATTTTTAACAATCTCTTGCCAATGAAACCCCTATAAGCTCAACAACATAGCTTTTATGATAATTAAGAACATTGTCAAATTTGTTGTAAAAAAATTGAAGATGGTGACAATAAAGTTCACGATCACTCTCACCTAACAGGTGAATTTAGAGGGACTGCTCATAATTCCTGCAATATTAAATAAGGATGATTATAACGTTCCTGCATTTTTTCACAATTTATCAGGATATGACAGTCATTTCTTTATAAAAGCGTTAAGTACTGTTATTAATGGAACTGTCAGTTTACTGCTGATTAATAAAGAACGTTACATTTCCTTTACCAAACAAATTGCCAATACCAAAATTTCCTTTAGATTTTTAGATTCATTTCGATTCATGGCCAGTAAGTTAAGTGACTTAGCATCATATTTAGAACCTAGTCAAAAGTTTATCACAAGAAAATACTGTAACACTGATCATGAATTTAATTTGCTTCAACGTAAAGGTATAAAATTACAGGAAACTCATCTACCAGATATAAAATGTTTTGATAACAAATTACAAGAAACTAGTATCTCTAGAGATGATTATAATCATGCGAAAAATGTTTGGCAAAAGTTTAATATTAGGAACATAAGTAGTTAAACAAAGCGTTTCTGGAGCGGAAGTGGGCATAATGGTAACCAGTCATCGAGTTCTCGCCGGGAGCTGCTGCCGAGCTGTTGGTAGTTGTTGTTTGGATAAGAAAAAGAAGCCATTGGGAAGAAGAAGACATTGGGGGTGGTCGTAGGGGGGGCGCGAAAGACATTTGGGTGTGTCGCAGAGGTGCGCGCCATCTGTTGTTAGTAAATGAAAGGCATTGCATTGTGGGTTGCGTGTGTCGCAGAGGTGCGCGCCATCTGTTGTTAATAATTGAAAACCATTGTATTGTGGTTGCAGGGTGCACGCCATCTGTTGTTGGTTGTGGTGGTTAGAGAGAAAAAAAGCTTGGCCGGGTATCGAACGCGGCATGCCTGATTACAAAGTCAGGTGTCCACCGAGCTGCGCTAATGCGGTAAATCGAGAAATGTTTATTTGAAAAGGTATAGTACATGCCCGTTGCGCGGGCGCGTGTTTTTGGGCGTTGTTCGGTTGGATATTTGGGGGCTGGATGGGGGGATATGGTATTTTGTTGTCTGTAAAAAAATTTAAAATCTTGGTATTTTGTTGTCTGCAAAAAAAATTAAAATCTTTTGCTTAAGCCTGCATGCGCGAGAACGTCCACTCCTTCGAATCTATAGTTTTCGTAAGCGAGCGCCTACCTGCGCAAGAACGGCAACTCCTTCGAGTCTATAGTTTTTGTAAGCGAGCGCCAGCCTGCGCAAGAACGGCAACTCCTTCGAGTTTCTGATTTTGTCGGATGATTCAAGGCCGAGCGTAATAATTTTGAGACTTAGAAAAATTTGTTTCAAGCGTCTGAAATTTAATTAAGGTGAAAATATTGGATATATTAAAACTAGACAACTGTTTAAATATGTTTATTAGCATATAGTATATTATGAATTTTCAAAGCATCCTTAATAATTAAAGCTATATTTTGTTTTGTTTTTGTACAATATATAGTAAGGCCGCCATCATCCAACCACATAGTCAAATCCAAAGAAATACCATCAGAACAAAGCTGGCAATCATCCCATACAGTGTCAGGTTCATCCTTTCCATGTGAAGGATCGTTATGGAAACCATATGCAAATTCCAAGTATTTTTTAAGCACCGTGTAACTCTCCACCGTTAAATGTAGGATTGTTTCACCAATTTTGAGAGTGGTCTAGGTATCGGTAATATTAATTGTTAAAATTTCTGGTACTGCGGCATATTTGCAAGTGCGCCCGTTGTAGGTAATCACAGTTGTTAAAACGTCTGGTACCACGTAACATCCATTTTTGGGATTTAGCTTTCCAGTTAAATCTTTCGGTTGTATAGTTCTCGTTGGCACTGCACTCATATTAAATCTTTCTTGGTCATCAAGTAAACTTTCCAAATTCATGACTGGATTGTTACAGCTTCAACTCAAGACTGAATAAAAGAAATAAATTCTTTTAACTTATTGTCGTGAGTGTGTGACGACAGCAAACACTACAAATATTACATTTTTGTGGCTATAGGTGCAGTCTTATTCAATTCACTGTGAATAAAAGGTGTGGAATATGTTTGGAAGAGATAACTAATAATTTTGGGCTATTACCAAATTGTAACCATTGTTTCTGCTTCCCATGCGTAAAAAGATGGCATCAAAATAAAGACTTTGAATTGAATATTCGCAGAGGCTGTCCAGAATGCCGTATTGTGTCTCCTTATATCTATCAATCTGAGGTTTATTACCAGAAAGCGGAAAAAGATCGTTATATAGTTGAGAAAAACAAAAAAATGAAGAAAATACGATGTAGGTATTTCCGAAAAAGCAAACCCAAATGTCCATTTGGAAATACTTGCTTGTTTAGCCATCGATTACCAAATGGGGTTGAAATAGATATAGGACCACCCCAAATGAAACGTGCAGGTATGGGCGGCCGTACTGATTTCATAGAGGCTCAGTTCGCCCGTGGAGGAGCTAGAACTCAACGTTCAGAAATGGAAGGCTTTCCAGATACGATTAGTTTACTCGTGGTGGAACCAGGAATTTTTTACGTCTTGAGGGATGAATAAAAATCTGTATTTATTTAAAAATTCATGCCAATAAAATCATAAATGTATTTAAAAATTCCTGATAATAAATTCTCAAATCATGAATCTATATTTATTTAAAAGTAATGATTAACATTACTTTTAAATAAATATAGAAAATCGAAAAATAATATAAATCATGAATCCATGATTATTTAAAAATTCCTGATAATATTTTCACATTATATCTGGTATTTTAGATATCGAAACCACAACGGAAATGATGACCGCAGTGAAAGGAAACTGTGATATCTTGTTTACGCTAATTGAAACCGAGCTAAATAAATTTACAGGAAGCTGTGGTTTGATAAGGTTATCATGTTGTTTGCAGCAATAAACTTTTGCAGGAAGTTCCCATATGATAAGCATTAATTAGTTTTTTTTCTAGAACTAACGGAAATTTCGTTATACGCAAATGACGTAGTTCGATGCTGATAAATAAAATAAAATAATTGCGAATTTTTATTTCATGGTTAATTCGACTCTCAAAGAGATCACATATCAACTACAGTGATTGTGTTTGTGCTGTGTTAAATTAACTGCTAATTCAACTTTCAAAGAGATTACTTCTTAAGTGTATATAGTGATAGTGTGTGTTGTTCAAAAAACATTATGTGAGTATTTACTTAATTTCATTTATGTTAATTTGCTTTTAGTATTTTGTGACTGCAACCAAGTTCATAGGGGCTGCTTTTCAATTCAATGTTCTAGTTCCAACTTTTGTTAATTTGCTTCTAATATATTGTGTGTGTGTCTTTCAAAAATTATTAGGAGTGTTTAGATTCATTATAAATTTGTAGTATTGTTTTTCGAATCAGGTAGTTTCTGTCTGCTTTTCTTAAAAGTTTCAATGTTCTATTTCTAAATTTTTGGTAATTTGCTTCCAATATGTTGTGCCTGCCTTTCAAAAATTATTAGAGTTTAGACGCAACCAAGTTCATAATATTTTATTTTTGTTATAGAAAATGGATTTTTTGAAAGAACTTAATGCAGTTTCCTCCGCAGAGATTGACAACAAGCCGGCAATAAAAATTCAAGACTTGCAGCTTAACCAGAAGTATCGAATTCTGGCAGCCAAACTGGTCAACCCAAGATACGGTGAAACCATTTTACTTGAATTAGAGGACCACGTAACCTTCCTGCCGAAACGGGTCACTCAGGTATATAAACCACACCTAGACAAATTTGGCGGTGGAAAGTTCCACATCGAATTCATCGGGCTGCAGCAACTTGGAGGCAAACTACAACCCCGAGTGCTTTTTCAAATTTCTGCGGAATTCTCCATAGTTTTACCGAAGACTGCGTTATTCATCAATTTGAACAAATTCTTCTCAAAATCGTTAGTTACCTGAGCTCTTAGGGAAGTATTTAGATCGATATAGGACTTGAGCCACGGAGACTGTTTGAATTTCAACACCCGGTGAATGTGTTTGAGAATGATACCATTCTCAAGAGCTTGTTTCAGATTTCTATAGTGAATAATATATTTTTCCTTGTCATGCAAGGTAGTCATGAGTTTGGGAAGTTTAGAGCCGGGAGGGGTGCGGCGCTCCGGACAGAAGGGAATATCTTTATGATGATCATGCAGATGCTTGGGATACTCAAGATCAACTTCCAAAAAATAACCAATGTCTGAATCATTGGGAATTTGAGTGACATCGATGTTGGTATCAGCAGACCATTGGAATCCCCCGTAGGGTAAGGGTTGACTTTGACTATATCCATATAAATTATTAGCGTCTACGTGGTAAATGAATTTGGAGGGTTTATTAGGATTATAATTGAGCATATACTTCTTATTCGCCTCAGAAAACCTATTAGAACATTGGGAAATACCTCCACGTATTCCACGTTCAATGAACATCAGCATGTCAACATTTTGAAGAATTTCCAATTGGCAACTTGTGTACTTGAGCATACACTGCCAAGAATATCCCGGTAGAGTGTAACAATGAGCTGGATCTAAGCCATATGTTTGATGGGCCCTATCACGGAAATTTTCAAACACGTCAGTTAAAAGAAGAATGTCTACTTTCATGTACAACTCCATGTAGTTGCGAATGGTTTGACATTCAAAGGAATCCCATACTTTTTTAGGATGTTCGTAATCAGCTTGAGAAACGTTCTGGTCATTCAATTTATTATAAAAATTCTCTATAGACGGTAATTGGTTTTCACTTAATTTTTCCAATGAATCAACATAATCATCAGGAAAGATTCCCTTTCGTTTTAGCATCTTTAGTTTCGCTAACGACAAATGATTGAAGATTGAAGTTAAATTAACAAATTGATCGGATTTTAAAGTTGATGCCAGCTCATCCAAAGAAGATCCCAGAAATCTAAATTTTATTTTTGTGTCCTTATCATGTTTAGTAAAGGCAATATACTTCTCTTTATTGATTGGTACAAGAGTTATATGATCATGCTTGGCGAGATCCGTAATTATAAAGTGGGAGTCGTATCCACTTAGGTTGTGGAACACTATTGGAACTATGAAGGACTCACGGTACCTGAGGTTACAATAATTATGTGAATAGCCTCTAAATGCACCGGAAAGGTGAGAGTGTTCTCTAACGATTTTATCTTGAGGTAAAAAGGGCTTCTCACAGATATGACATGTGCCAGATGCATCTTTGAGACTAACCTCCACATTGAGAGGTACAACATCTGTTAGCTTGGACTGCACGAACTTTGCCAAGTTTGCCATTTCAGTGGTGAACCACTCCATACAGTTAGAGCCCGTGAAGGTCCTATAGTACGAGAAAGAGTCATCATAGGAACATTTGAAATAATAACCAGCACATATGGCTGAATGCTGCTGATATTTATGAGTTTTGGTAGAAGTAGTATCGGAAATTGGTAAAAGTATCGACTCAAAATCTGCATAAACAATAAAAGGAAGCCTTTCCTTGAATGAAAAATTATTAAACTCAACTACCGCCTTCGTAGGAAAAGATATTTTGCAATTATTTACATTTTTACAATATTCAATGTGGCTGTCAAGGCTGCTGGAGGCACTAAAATAATTTAGACAACGATCGCATATAAACTTTTTACTTTTATGCTTGCTAAGTTGATTTGAAACAAGACGTGATAAATTTTTAATCAGGCAGAAATGATATTTTATTTCCACGTCATTTACTGTTAATTCTACATTTTCGAAATCATTGACTTTAGGAACATATTTATTTTGAATCATTAAGAGATTGACATGTTTGTCTAATTTACATTTAGTGATTCGAGCTGGAACTGTTTGATAATACTCATTATCTTTTGTTTTTATCAATTCTAAGACATATACATTAATAGAAATATTATTAAGTTTCTCAAACTTAGTAATTTGCTGTAAAGTCATAGGAAATGTCAAACCAGTTAGATTTAATACAGTAGATGGCTCGGGGTAAGCTGATGTTCTATCAGCATTAATGGCTGTAGGGTACAAATGAGCAATAACGCTGTATAAAAAACAAAGATCATCATCATAGTTCTTAATATTGATTACAGCATGTTTCTTAGAAATTGATTCTGGTAATCTTATGAAAGATGAGGCTCCATTTCCAATTTCAAATTTATTTATGTTTATTTCTAAGTTTAGAACTTTATACAAACTCCAACCTGATGCCTTTTCCTGAAATTCCTCTAATTTAAGTAAAATTTCGTTCCGAATGTGTTCATAGAACCACACATTCAAATCTGTACCCCTATCTATTATCGTGTTTTTCGTATTAAAATATTTATATTCCATAATTTCCTCCATTCCAGATTTCTTTATGAATTCGCCACAAAAGGTCGTATTTACTTTAAGAGTAGGCATTGTTTTCAAAGTATTATTTATGCGCGCCTTAAAAAGGAAAAATGCATCATCTAAAAATTTAAAAATATTGATATGAATGAGATTAATGATTACTCCTGTTCGAACACGTGAGCAAAACGCTGATTCTATATCATACCATTTAACGCGATCACTTCTTTCTGACTTCTCACCAATTCCCCCACCCCTTTTGATGTTGGAATAATTTTTCAAATCATTTCTAAATCATATTATATGACTATCTGATCTCCGAATAGCTCTGTTACATAAAATTAATTGTTTTTTACTTAATTTCAACCAATTAGATATTTGCTCTGGAGAGCAACGTTTCTTTGAGAAAATTATATTTGATGCTAATCCAAACTTGTTAATAATGTCGGTGCTAATATTCCCAATAGCCTCTGAATTCATTTTGACTCGTATAACAATATAATAAACTATTACAAACGTGAGAAATATCAATGGAATATTAACAGTAAAAGTATAACTGAAGCATGCAAAATTTAAAATAAAAAGTTTTAAATTTTTTTATATTCACTCCGCAGAAATTTGAAAAAGCACTCGGGGTTGTAGTTTGCCTCCAAGTTGCTGCAGCCCGATGAATTCGATGTGGAACTTTCCACCGCCAAATTTGTGTAGGTGTGGTTTATATACCTGAGTGACCCGTTTCGGTAGGAAGGTTACGTGGTCCTCTAATTCAAGTAAGATGGTTTCACCGTATCTTGGGTTGACCAGTTTGGCTGCCAGAATTCGATACTTCTGGTTAAGCTGCAAGTCTTGAATTTTTATTGCCGGCTTGTTGTCAATCTCTGCGGAGGAAAACTGCATTAAGTTCTTTCAAAAAATCCATTTTCTATAACAAAAATAAAATACTATGAACTTGGTTGCGTCTAAACTCTAATAATTTTTGAAAGACAGGCACAACATATTGGAAGCAAATTACCAAAAATTTAGAAATAGAACATTGAAACTTTTAAGAAAAGCAGACACAAACTACCTGAAAGACACACACACAATATATTAGAAGCAAATTAACAAAAGTTGGAACTAGAACATTGAATTGAAAAGCAGCCCCTATGAACTTGGTTGCGTCTAAACTCTAATAATTTCAAATATTTTGAAGGGCAGTCACAAAATACTAAAAGCAAATTAACATAAATGAAATTAAGTAAATACTCACATAATGTTTTTTGAACAACACACACTATCACTATATACACTTAAGAAGTAATCTCTTTGAAAGTTGAATTAGCAGTTAATTTAACACAGCACAAACACAATCACTGTAGTTGATATGTGATCTCTTTGAGAGTCGAATTAACCATGAAATAAAAATTCGCAATTATTTTATTTATCAGCATCGAACTACGTCATTTGCGTATAACGAAATTTTTATCATATGGGAACTTCCTGCAAAAGTTTATTGCTGCAAACAACATGATAACCTTATCAAACCACAGCTTCCTGTAAATTTATTTAGCTCGGTTTCAATTAGCGTAAACAAGATATCACAGTTTCCTTTCACTGCGGTCATCATTTCCGTTGTGGTTTCGATATCTAAAATAGCAGATATAATGTGAAATTATTATCAGGAATTTTTAAATAATCACGGATTCATGATTTATATTATTTTTCGATTTTATTAACATTACTTTTAAATAAATATAGATTCATGATTTGAGAACTTATTATCAGGAATTTTTAAATACATTTATGATTTTATTGGCATGGATTTTTAAATAAATACAGATTTTTATTCATCCCTCAAGACGTAAAAAATTCCTGGTTCCACCACGAGTAAACTAATCGTATCTGGAAAGCCTTCCATTTCTGAACGTTGAGTTCTAGCTCCTCCACGGGCGATATGAGCCTCTATGAAATCAGTACGGCCGCCCATACCTGCACGTTTGATTTGGGGTGGTCCTATATCTATTTCAACCCTATTTGGTAATCGATGGCTAAACAAACAAGTATTTCCAAATGGACATTTGGGTTTGCTTTTTAGGAAATACCTACATCGTATTTTCTTCATTTTTTTGTTTTTCTCAACTATATAACGATCTTTTTCTGCTTTCTGGTAATAAACCTCAGATTGATAGATATAAGGAGACACAATACGGCAATCTGGACAGCCTCTGCGAATATTCAATTCAAAGTCTTTATTTTGATGCCATCTTTTTACGCATGGGAAGCAGAAACAATGGTTACAATTTGGTAATAGCCCAAAATTATTAGTTATCTCTTGAGTTGAAGCTGTAACAATCCAGTCATGAATTTGGAAAGTTTACTTGATGACCAAGAAAGATTTAATATGAGTGCAGTTCCAACGAGAACTATATTGCCGAAAGATTTAACTGGAAAGCTAAATCCCAAAAATGGATGTTACGTGGTACCAGACGTTTTAACAACTGTGATTACCTACAACGGGCGCACTTGCAAATATGCCGCAGTACCAGAAATTTTAACAATTAATATTACCGATACCAAGACCACTCTCAAAATTGGTGAAACAATCCTACATTTAACGGTGGAGAATTACACGGTGCTTAAAAAATACTTGGAATTTGCATATGGTTTCCATAAAGATACTTCACATGGAAAGGATGAACCTGACACTGTATGGGATGATTGCCAGCTTTGTTCTGATGGTATTTCTTTGGATTTGACTATGTGATTGAATGATGGCGGCCTTATTATATATTGTACAAAAACAAAACAAAATATAGCTTTAATTATTAAGGATGCTTTGAAAATTCATAATATACTATATGCTAATAAACATATTTAAACAGTTGTCTAGTTTTAATATATCCAATATTTTCACCTTAATTAAATTTCAGACGCTTGAAACAAATTTTTCCAAGTCTCAAAATTATTACGCTCGGCCTGGAATCATCCGACAAAATCAGAGACTCGAAGGAGTTGCCGTTCTTGCGCAGGCTGGCGCTCGCTTACAAAAACTATAGACTCGAAGGAGTTGCCGTTCTTGCGCAGGTAGGCGCTCGCTTACGAAAACTATAGACTCGAAGGAGTGGACATTCTCGCGCATGCAGGCTTAAGCAAAAGATTTTAAATTTTTTTACAGACAACAAAATACCAAGATTTTAAATTTTTTTACAGACAACAAAATACCATATCCCCCATCCAGCCCCCAAATATCCAACCGAACAACGCCCAAAAACACGCGCCCGCGCAACGGGCATGTACTATACCTTTTGAAATAAACATTTCTCGATTAACCGCATTAGCGCAGCTCGGTGGACACCTGACTTTGTAATCAGGCAAGCCGCGTTCGATACCCGGCAAGCTTTTTTTCTCTCTAACCACCACAACCAACAACAGATGGCGTGCACCCTGCAACCCACAATACAATGGCTTTCAATTATTAACAACAGATGGCGCGCACCTCTGCGACACACGCAACCCACAATACAATGGCTTGTATTGTGGGTTGCGCTCCAGAAACCGCTTTGTTTAACTACTAACATACAATAATATTCTGAATTGTATCTGAAAACTGATGTATTAATTAGACCCCGCACATTATTACACAGCTCCAGGACTAGCTTTCGATGCCACGTTAAAGGTAACGGAAATTGAATTAGAACTACTAACAGACATTGATATGATTATGTTCATTGAATCTGGAATTAGAGGTGGCATATCACAATGCTCAAATCGGTATGGAAGGGCTAACAATCCCTACATGAACGAAGGGTTCACCCTAGTTAACCAACTTCCTATTTAATGTACTATGATATTAACAACATGTATGGGACAGCAATGTATGAGCCCTTACCTTACGGGCATTTTGAATTGGTAGGCCCTTATTCAGTGAACATTCAAAATATTTCAAAATGACTCTGAATTTGAAGTAACCACATGAAAGTCATAAAGATATCCCTTTCTGTCCGGAACGTATGGTACTACCAACTTCACGTTTTAAAAATAAAAAATTATTAACAACACTTTAGAATAAATAAAAGTATGTGATTCATTATAAAAATTTGAAACAGGCTCCTGAAGCTGGGTTGAAAATATCTAAAATACATAACATTCTAAAATTTAAGCAGTCACGATGGATGAAAAAATAAATAGAACTGAATGCACAGTGTAGAATGCAAAGTACTAATAATTTTGAAAAAAACTTTTACAAACTAATGAACAACAGTGTTTTCGGTAAAACAATGGAGAACGTAAGAAAACATACAAACGTAAAGTATGTTAACAGATGGAAAGGGCGACTCGGTGCAAATTAATATATATCTCAACCAAATTTTCATAGTAGTCATATCTTTGAAGA
Organism: Octodonta nipae; assembly: GCA_034190945.1. Classification (NCBI taxonomy): domain Eukaryota; kingdom Metazoa; phylum Arthropoda; class Insecta; order Coleoptera; family Chrysomelidae; genus Octodonta; species Octodonta nipae. The sequence continues at coordinate 79,835,114 of CM067219.1, forward strand.
GAATATGGTGATTATAGAAATGCACAAAACGAAAATTATTTTCAATAAACCTATATATATTGGATTTTCCATTCTAGATATTTCAAAAACATACCTATATGACTTTCACTATAACTATTTTGGAAAAAAAGCATAACTTTTATATATGGACACAGATCCTCTAATTTATCACTTCTTTGTAGATAATATTTACGAAGAAATGAAAAAAGAACTCCATAGGTTTGATATGTCAGATTATCCTCCAGATAATATATATCAAATTACTCAGATTAATAAAAAAGTCTTAGGTAAAATGAAAGATGAAAATAATGGTTAAATTTTGCTTGGGTTTATTGGTTCGATATCAAAAATTTATGCCTTAAGAATTTTAAATGCAATTATTAAGAAAGTTAAAGGTATAAAAAAATCTGCTTTGAGAAAAATTACTTTTGAAGATTTTTATCAATGTCTGTTTTATAACTCTGTAAAGGAGGCATCACATAACCTAATAAGATCAAATAAACATGAGGTCTATTCAATAGAACAAAAAAAATCGCATTGAGTCCATTCGATGATAAGCGTATTAACTATATTTCACCTGATACATTACCTTGGGGATGCATATAATCTTAGAACCCACTGAATATTCTTTTTTGTTCAGACTAACTATAACAGTAACTTTTCAAAAATTAGTAAAAAATGCAGTTCATTTAAGCACTGATTGAAGTATATAAACATAATAGTACCCTTTCAAAGTGTTTACAGTGTCAGATCTGCTTTCAACAAGAAAAAATGAGCTCTACCCATTTGGAAGAAAAATTGTTACATTATTCTCAACAGACCAATCAATTAACCATCCAAAGAAGACAGCTTCATAATAAAATTATCAATAATGACATCGAGATCTGAAATGATCACAATAAAACACACATTATGTAGAAACAAAAATCAGTTTACAAAATGCCTTACAAGGTAACAGTTCAAATTACATGTCTAAAGTGTAAAAGTTATTCTGACAAAGATGTGATCAAAGATGAATACTACCGTGTGGGTGCTCTACAGTGCAGTCATTGTTCTTCTTTTAACATGCATGAAATCAGATATTTGTATGGTAAATGGATATCAACACCAATGTCAATTTCAGAAAAACAACATTTGAAGCAAAATTGGAATCAAGACGTCTTTGAGAATAGAAAAAGATTTCATAATCTAGCAAAAATTTCTTCAAAGCGCATTACTCCTATACAAATAAATCAAGATGATAACAATGCAACACATTAGTTGTCAGCCTTGTGATGAAATTTCAGAATTTCCTTGGTGTTTCAACAATGATATAATATTACAGTCATTAAAATGTAAAAAGTGTTCTGATAGTTTCAAACTGGTTTCACCTACTCAAAAAAGTGAAAAAATTATAATGAACGTAGATTTTTATACCATGTGGAAATTCTAAATATTATGTTGCTTTCTACTATCTATCAGAGGATAAATTTGCCTACTATCATCTACCTAAAGATGAAGTTTCATTGCCAATTCTCTATCCCGAGATGTCAGTAAACTACCGCTTGGGGGATGGACGACTATTTGAAAAATGTGAAGAAGGACTTATCAATTTATGCGAAATTGAAAATGAATATTCGGATAATATGTAAATGATACTATAAAAATGAATGTATTTTTCTGAGATTAAATTTTTGTTGTTTATTTCTAAATTTCATGTAGAATAATACTTAAAAGAAAAATAAATGACTCATTAGCTCAGTTGGTTAAAGTGTCATGCTGATCATTAATATCATAGATTCTAATCTTACATGGGTTGGGTCATTTTTTTCTGGAAATTAAAAGCCTATTTCAAACTAAAAAAAAACAAAGTAAAGAAATGTCTAAAAAGTGTAGAACTATTAAACAAAGAGAGTTAAGTAGTGTATGTTATAAAATAAGACAGCAAAAATATACATTCTACCGAAGAAGAAGAGATCAAAACTACTGATAAGCGGTACGCTAGGTTAGCCCACTCCTCGTATAAGCCAGGCAAGGACAGCCTTGGCTAAACAAGGATAGACGAACAGCTAGCGAAGAAGAAGAGATCAAAATTACTGATAAGCGATAAGCTTTTCCCAGCAAACCCTAGCTAAATTGTCACTTTTTGTCAACTTTGTCACACCTAAGATGTCCTTTTGTCGCCTAATCCATTGTTTGAGACAATTTCTTGATGACAAAGTGACAAACCACCCTCTAGACATTGACGATTCATCCTACAAGAACTGAGGACACTTTGATGGAGATGCCATTGAGTTGTCACAGCATCGCCCCATCTTATCTACTGTCATGATCACAGTATGGGTCGAGATAGTTGCTATTTAACAAGGTAAAACCTTAAGTTCTAATGACATGTCATATTTATCTATATACTCAAATTCACTTAGAATAAGATCAATATCACCAGTTAAATTTACATAGGTATCAGTTAAATTTTGATATTTGTAAATAGGGAAAAAAATATAACTTTCTCAATTAAAGACCATGTACAAATTTTGTTAGTTTTTTTATATTGGCCCAAATAGTTTTAAGACAAGCTACTTGTAAAATAGTTGGAGTTGCGGTTGTAGCCAAAATTTCTAGCCCTATAAAGGAAAATACATATTTACAAATATGCTTAACAATGGTAAGGTATCAAAACAATCATTCATGATATATCTCTTATCATCGAAGGGGCTGAGAACAATTTTTGTCTGTTCGATGTTAAAAACATTATGCGCGTAGGACCTAATGCATCGCTGGGATACAGTAGTTTGCTTTTCTCTTGCAGACATGAGAGATAATGATTAAAGGTAATTTTATTTTTTACAATATTATTTTTTTACGCATTTGCCTCCTCGAATTAAGTATGTATTCATTTTTGATCTAAAACCAATAAAATGGGAAAAGATGTAACCCTTGGCCTCATCCTTCATTAAACCTTTTTGTTCACCAATGGAATATCATAAACATTATTTGGAAAGTAATTTCAAGTATCAAATCTGTGTAATTCAGACTTGATTACTCCCAGATATGCATCATCTGAAATTATTTCAAGGATGTAACTGTCGGTGTTCATGTTCAAAAGTTTAACGCGATCTTGTGGAAAATTTTTATAGATGAAATTATATAGAAAGTCATACATAATAATTTTAGATAGTTCCAAAATTGCACATCAAGGGTTTATTAAACAACAAATCAGTTTTGTTAATACCAATTGCTACTAGATTCTCATTCATTAAATTTTTAGCACTATACCTCCCTCCCATTCGCTCACGAGTTTGACAGTACGGTGTTTACGAATATTTTCCATGGTTTTTCCGAAACCCGCATTGTTCATTAATTTAAACAGGTTCACTTCGGAATCATTTTGAGCTTGCGCTCTTAGAGTGGTGTTCAAATCAATATAAGGTTTTAGTCAGGCTGACTGCTGAAATTGTAAAACCCGATGAATTTGATTGAGAATTAATCCATTTTCGAGAGCTTGTTTCAGATTGCGATAATGGATGATATATTTTTCTTTATTGTGAAGGTGGTCAGAAGTTTCGGAAGTTTGGAGCCTGGAGGTCTTTATGCTTGTCATGAAGGTGTTGAGGATATTCAAGATCAACTTCCAAGAAATAGCCAACCTCAGAATCATCTGGAATTTGGGTGACGTCAATATTGAGATCGACCCACTGAAAGCTACCATAAGGAAGGGGTTGACTTTGGGATCACCCATATAAATTATTAGCGTCCATGTGTAGAATAAATTTGGAGGGTTTGCCCGGATTAAAGTTAGGCATATACTTGTTATTAGCCTCCGAAAACCTGTTGGAACATTGTGAAATACCTCCACGAATACCACGCTCAAGGAACATCAGCATATCAACATCTTGAATTGTTTCAAGTTTAACTTGAGTTTTATAAAGCATACAATTCCATCAGTATCCTGGGATTGTATAATAGTGAGCGAGATCGAGCCCATATATTTTATGTGCACTCTCCCTGAAATTTTCAAAGACATCTGTTAGGAGAAGAATGTCGGTTTTCAAATATAATTCCATGTAATCCCTGAGATTTCTGCAATTGAACTTACGCCATTTTGTTTGTGCATGAACATAAGCATCTTGATTGACATTTGAATTATATAATTTGTTATAAAATTTTTCCAAGGGAGGTAACTGAGTTTCGTTTAATTTAATATCGGAATCTATATAGTCCTAAGGGAATATTCCCTTTTTCATAAGGAGTTCTAGTCTGTCAGAATCTAAGTCGGAAAATTCATTCTTGAGATTAGAAAACTGGTGAGGCTTTAAATATGATGCTAACTCCTCCAATGGAGAATCGAGGAACCTAAATGAATCAATAAAGCGGAATTTTATTTTGCTATTTTTATCATGTTTGGTAAACCATATATATTTCTCTTTGTTGCATGGAAGTAGAGTTATATGATCGTGCTTTGCCAAGTCGCGAACAATAAAATGGCTGTCATATCCACCTAGGTTGTGGAAGACCACTGGGATGAAAAAGGAGTCCATGTAACTGCGGTTGCAGGAATTAGGCGAATAGTCTCTAAATGTGCCAGAAAGGTCACTATGTTCCCTAACTATCTTGTCCTGCGGTAAAACGGGTTTTTCACAATTATGACATTGACTAGAAGTATCGCTCAAGCTAACCTCTACGTTGACAGGCACAACATCAGTTAATTAACCGACTTCCAAAAAGGAGGAGGTTATCAATTCGTCGCGTATTTATTTTGTATATATGTTACTTGATTTCTACTTCTGTGATCTGTGGGGTAGCCCACAAGGAGTTATATACAATGGTTGAAATATAGGAGGGATTTGACTCCATAAATATGGGATGGATTCTACTCCATGCTCGTCCGTGGGCAGTCGTATGTACAGGATGGTTGGTACATAGGGTAGAGTGGAATTATTTATAATTAGGGTTGTCAAAAAAGGTTACATGGCGTGGTCCATAAGGCATAAATATATTTTGGGCTTATTAAGTCAACGCATACTAATACATTTGTTCGTAAATATTTACCTGTCAATTTAAATGAAAATGTATCATTATGTAATGTTGGGGCTTTCGATGTTACCTGGTTCTATCTGTTAAGGTTATACATACAAAATAAAAAATAATGAATGAAAACTACTTGAGTTCAAAAAAACTAAAAAGTTGAAAATAAAACATTTAAAAAATATATATAACCGACTTCCACCTATAACTAAAAAGCTGAAAATAATTATAACAAAATACAACTCTACCAAATAAATAGCACATTCAATGTTGTTAGTTATCTACTCAGAAAGTAAAAAATGGGAACATTAAAAGGTGCTCATTCTGTTCGAATTAATTACCCACCAATCTAGCATATTTTTGAAGTAGGTGCCAAGCAACAATTAAGTTTGATGAAGTAGTAGATAAGTACGCAATGCAGGATTTTAGATTTGCTTGGCACCGACTTTTTAGTTATAGGCGGAAGTCGGTTAGATATTTTTTAAAAATGTTTTATTTAGATTAAACGAATTTATCTAAGCCAGCCATTTCTGAAGCAAATCACTCCAGACAATCTAATACTGAGTGATTCCTGTAATACGATAGACTATCATCATAGAAACATTTAAAATAATAACCTGCAGCTATGGCAATATGTTTGTGGTATTTACGGTATTTGGATGCAGAAGTAGTATCGGAAACCTGCTGAAGAATTGACTAAAAGTCCCCATAAATAATGAAGGGAAGTCTCTCCTTATGACTATAATTTTTAAACTCAATGTGATGATATTTTGGAACTGAAATTTTGCAGTTATTCATATCTTTACAGTAAATTGAATGACTGTCAAGTTACTGTACTGAAGTAATTCAAACAACGGTCGCATATAAATTTTTTATTACGTTTCATTGTAAGTTGAGATGAAACAAGAAGTGACAAATTTTTAATAAGACAAAAATCCACATCAGCACAATTGGTCCTAGCGATTACCTCTATGTCATTACCAAATTCATTAGTTTTAGGAAAATATTTGTTTTGAATCATTAGTAAATTAACGTGATTTTCTAATTTATTCTTTGTGACTAAAACTGGAACTGCTTGGAAATCTTTATCTTTGACTTACATTTACAGAAATATGTTTTAATTTTTCAAATTTCCTTACTTGCTTCAAAGTCATTGGAAATGTCAACTCTGTTAAATTTTAATTCCGCTGATGGATGAGGATAAGATGATGTTCGGTCAGGATGGTGTCTATAACCAATTGGATACAAATGAGCAACAATACTCCAGGCAAAGCACAAATTGTCAGCATAATTTTTGATTGTTGATGTTAACTACAGCGTGTTTTTTTTACAATTTTTTCAGGTAGTTTTATAAAAGAGGAGGCTCCGTTACCCATTTCAACCTTATTTATGTTGATTTCTAAGTTCAAAATCTGCACTTGAACATTTGTGAAAAACCACTTGTTTAAATTTGTCCCACTATCAATATTTGCGTTCGTCGTGTTAAAAAATTTATAATCTATCACTTCAGACATACCTGATTTCTTTATTCTCCACAAAATATAGCATTAACTTTAATACCACGCATTGTTTTTAAAGAATTATTAATCCTAGGCTTGATTAGGAAAAACGCATCTTCCAAAAATCGTAAAATATCAATATGTTCAATATTTATAATTACCCCGGTTCTAACTCTGGATAAAAAGCAGACTCTCAATTTTCCCATTTCACTCTGTTTGTTGCGTTTATTATTGTTGATATATTATTATTGCGGTTTGAATAAAGTTTAAGCTGATTTCTAAATCTTTTAATGTGAGCTAAGTGAGTTTGTAATTTATTCAAAGTGCCAATATTTAAATTGCAATTTTTAATAGTTCTGTTGCGTAATATCAGTTGTTTTTTACTTAATTTTAACCAATGTGAAATTTGCTCTGGAGAACATGGTTTTTTCAACGAAAATTAAATTCGCTGCACATCTTAATTTTTTAACAATTTCATCGTTAATTTGGACTATTTGCTCAGAATTCATTTTGATCACCCTCACAATATAAAAATATTATACTAATATATAACTAACTACTTACAACTAATAATTCCGCACTAACCCTCTTGACTAATTTCGAACAACACCCTGGATGAAGTCCGCCTCCAAGCTCCTGCAGTCCGATGAAATTAATGTATAATTTTCCCAGAGAAAATTGGTTTAGATAGAGCTTATAGGTGTCCGTGATCCACTTTGGTAAAAAGGCCACGTGATCCCCCAGCTCTATTAAGATAGTTTCCCCAAATTTCGGCTTGACCAGTTTGGCAGAAATTATTCGATATTTCTTAACCGGCTGCAGGTCTTGGATTTTGATACTTGGCTTGTTCACAGCTTCTGCGGAGGACACAGCATTAATTTTTGACAGAAATCCATTTCTATAACAAATATACGCAACCTAATATTTATTTATAAAATCATTTTGTGAAATTTACTTTTTAGTTTAGAAATCGGTTGAAAATATATTTACTAGTGCAGTAGTAGTACAGTAGAATGTTGTGAGTTCTGTGCAGTTGATTAATTCTGTAATTAAAAAAATACATAGATATGAGAAATATATTTTCACCTTTAAGGAATAATTTTACATATATTACACCGGTTATAAGATGCACCGTAAATATTTCAAGCCATATAGACGCTTAAAACACCTTAAAATGTGCGTGTTATATTCAATTTGATCAATCGGACATTCAATGTAATACTGAAAATGTAGTAACTAGTGCAGTAGTTTTACAGTAGAATGCTGAGAGCTCTGTGCAGTTGCGGCTGATTAAATCTGTAATTAAAAAAATACGTGGATATGAGAAATATATTTTCACATTTCATAAATATATCAAAAATTTGTAAATGTTAGGATTAATTATATTTACATATTAAAAAATAGCATGAGAAATATATTTTAACCTTTAGTAAAGATATTAAGAATTAAAAAATGTTAGGATTAATTTTATTTATATATGTTATGAAAATAGCTTAGAAAATTACTGGAGTTGAACATACAATTAATTCAAATAAAAGTAGAAAACTCAAAAAGATATAATGTTAAATAAATACATCAATTATAATTGCACCCACTAAAAAACTGTACTTGTATCTTTGAACACTTGATAAAGAGTAATATTAATTTCGTAAAATCTCGCTTATTTATTCACCACAGTAACCGCGTTAATTAGACATTCTACTAATTCAGATGTTTTGTTTTCTTTGGAACAGCATTCTTATCTTTTATTAGAAGTTTGGAAAATATGCCTAAAAATGTTATCGGAATATATAATTAAATAGTGCTAATCGTATTTTCATGACCCTATAGGCCAATGGGACTAATTCCAAATTTGCTTGACCCTCGAAGCAACATTCTTATCTTGTGTTCGTCGTTGCGAAAATGTTTGGTAATGATGATACCAGAATATGTAACTGATTAGCCCTTATCATATTTTCTTGTTCTCAGAGCTAATATATTTGTTTTATATTTTATATTTACAAAATCAGGTTCTGAAATTGAATCATTAATTATGTATATTACTGACTTGCGATATATTATTGGCTTCGAGGTCGACATAATTATTGTTGTGATAATGAACTAATTAGATATTGATGATTATTTTAGTAAATTTACATGGTTGGGAATAAATGAATTAAAATAAAAATTCGGATCTCAGGAATATCAGTTCTTCTAACATGATTACTACAGTAATAAAACAATTAAATATCACTTCCTATTCCAGGTAGTCGATTATTATTTGTAGATCTTAAGTTTAGGTGACATATGTTTATATCTGCACGTATTCCCCAAAGAACATTTTCTGTCACCTTTTCTAAAATATCGGTAATGATTATTTTTTAGCGATATTCTACAAAGATCTATGATAGTGGCCAGAAAATACCTTTTATATATAATTTACAACCAAACTTTGCATATCGAGTTCAGTTTCAATTGTTCACTCAAAGCAAATGGCAGGTATGAATTTAGAAAAATTAATGGCTGACATCAAGCGTTTTAAATTTGTTATTCGCTGCCAACTTGTAGAGTTCAGCCCAAAGATCTAACTGGGAAACTTAATTCCTCCGTTGGCTTCTATGAAGTACCTGACTTTTTATCCATTAACATTACCCAAAAATCATGTTACTCTCCAACCTCCGAAAGCAACTCTTGATTTAAAGTTTTTAAGACCTACTTGGAGTATGCTTATAAAATTAACAATGATCCTGAAATGGGAAACGATGATCCTGAAAGCCTGTGGGATGAACATGAACGATTACCAGATTTCTATATATCTATTGGAATGTGGTTAAATGATGGCTACCTTTCTGTATCAAAAACGACCCAACCTATATCATGTATAATTTAATCAATACCTGATGTTCTTAAAAGTCATGAAGTCTTGTATTCAAAATAAATGTTGTTAAACACTGTGCTTGTTTTATTTTTTTTATTTCCAGTAGAGATACAAGTATATAGATATTCTACTTATTTAAAAGACTTTCAGCGCAAAATAAATTTTAAAATTGTGTTTCATATAATATTTACTTCTAAGTGTTTACCATTTATATTCCAAACATTAGGTTTTCTATATTAATTTCACAAATTTTACGCTGGACCTGATGCAAACTATGCAGACCAACAATCATATTAATATATGCACCAAATATTTTTATTCCTAGATCCCATGTCCCGACTTCTAATATCCCGACTTTTATTTCCGAAATCCAATTTCCGGAATTTTCACATGAAATAACATATTCCTATAAACAGCACTAAGATCGTGGAATATCTTCGATGCACATTCCATAGAGAATATTCAAAAAATATTCAAAATAAAAGTACCAAATTCCAATATGTCTCCACTAAATGAAGGCAAATCAATTCGCGGCAAAGCAACACTTTCCTGTTCCCCAGCTATATTTTGTGGCGTAGAATTCTGAACAGATTTCAGTTTAGCAAAAATAGACCTAATTGAATAAAACAATTTTTCAAATTTATTGCGAATGTCATCCTCAAAGTCAAAATCATCGTTTGCATCTGAAATTAATCCAATAATCGAATTGTGCTGTTTAAAAAATTCTAAATGAATTGAATCAACCATATCAATCATGCTAAAAAACAATTCAACATCGTCACCTCTTAAGGCTTTCTCGGCAGCAAAATAAATATCTTCTAATCTTTTAAACTCCGATACTCGATGATTTTTAAATTTACGTAAATTTTCAGCGGTTTTTGACATCTTAACAATAAATTAAAATCACTGTAACGCCACTGAACAAATCTAACACGACAGAACGAAAACAAAATACTATTCCAAAAATGTACAATTTTTTACTGTTGAAGTCGTAAATATCTGACCAAATGTCAAATAAATTCAAAACAATTTAGCAAAATAACCAAACAAACAAAACGATCTCTTGTAAGTTTTTTTTGCGATAAAAGAAATATGCGAATTTATTTCTAACGGAATGACTGAATCCCGAACTTGTTTTCTCTTTTAACAAATAAAGAAACGAAAATTCAATGCGGTTTTCAACAATAATTGCAACGAAAAATCAATGTTTTGATCATTAAACCTTGCACGAAATTAATTCAAATGTATCCGGCCCGGAGTTGGACCAAATTATGTAATTTATTCGATAATCTTTGCACTAAATTAACTCAAATTGCATCCGGCTCGAAGTTGGACCAAATTATGGAATATCTTCGATGCACATTCCATAGAGAATATTCAAAAAAATGTATGAATTAGATGTTGCGGTTTTAGTACAATGCTGGTTCAATGCAAGTATATAATTGACGAAGGACCTTTAGCGGAACATTCAACAAACAAGTGCCGTCACATAAACGAATCACCAAATAAAAGTTATCACTAACCTTTAAGTCGAAGCTCTGGTGTTTTCTTGTTTCTTCTTTCTTCTGAGGCTAGCCCCGTAATAGCAGGAACAGTTTCTTAGAGCTTCGTCTGGACAACACGTTACACAAAAAATAGCGATGTAATGTTCATTGATTGAGCATACAAAAAAATGCGGGTTTAACAACAAATGATGCGCTTTTGTAAACACAAAAGAAACAAAATGAAAGCGATTTAGCGGTCGTTACGAACGAAGCTACTAACTCGCGAAATCGTCACGCAAACAACAACAATAAGCGTCGTCTCTTCAGACGGAATCAAAAAATGTGACCGAATAATTCGGAGCACAATACACGAAACTCCCAAGCGTCTAAACAGCTAGGGAAGCGAACCACGAATGTCAATACAGTCTATATTTTACACGCAAAAAAAACACTTAAAATTAGCATTAGCGCGACGGAATGTTTTAGAAAAGGTGCAGAAGTTTAAAAATCAATGAAGTAATTCAATCAAATTGAAAACAATACACTAAACAAATTGCGGGAACGCACCAGACAGCCTTATTCGAATGGCTTGCTACTAGTGTAGTCGAGAAGTGAATTTCCTGAAAAAAATAGTTCTAGTAGTCTTAAAAATATGGGGTTTAGTTTATTCGATTCAGAATTTGATTTTGAAAATGTGGAATTTTTGATTTTTTTGCCATTAAAAATTTCAGTTGTTATTAATAAAAAACGAAGAGAAAAGTTTTGTAGCAATAACTATGAAACTATTAAAAATAGCTTCAATGTTAAAAAAGTTCCTAATGAGGAGAAAAAATCATAAAAATAATTCCCAATCCCCGGAGTTGTAGCTCCATTATTTATAATTTTAATTCCATGTTGAAAAAAGTGTTTCGCGCGGCCGTTCCGGTGCTGTCACATAGCCGTCAAGTAAAGTATGCCTTACAAAATATTTTTTTTACAATATTTAATATAAATTTAAAAATCTGAATAAATTATAGTCTTATCTAGACACTTGAAGGAATATAATCCCGATATAAAATATTTCTAAGTTAATTTTTGTTAAAGTTATTGAATTGTTAATTAACTATTTTTTTCCGTACTTCAGTTACCATTAAATCTCTTCTAAAAGTTTAAATAATGTACTTAAAAATATTTATCCTTAGGGAGCCTTTTTTATTAATATAATAAACAAGATTCCGTTGTAAAAGTTAACTAAAGTTTTTTTATTTGTTTATAATGATTTTTCAAAGTTAACAAAAAATGAAAAATCGGGAAAATGTTATTAATTTTTTTTTTCGAAATTTTTCATTTTAACTGTTTTTGCATCTATTAATTACAATCAGAAGTTTAACTAACAAATTTTTTACATAATTTGTTTATAAATTTTTAATAAACAAATAGAAAAGTATAATATTTAAAAAAATGAAAATTTTAATTTTTTTTCTTAAAAACATTTTTTTATTGTTTATAATCTTTTTCTTATGTATCCGATCTTTCAATTATTAAGGAATCGTTTTTTCTCCTCTAAAAATCATAATTCGTCATTTTAAATAGATTTATAAAAAAAATCATTAATATTTTCATTGTTTATTTAATAAACAATTCGTTATAAACAAATTCTGAGTTACATATTATTTTTTTTCCTTTACTTTGAAAAATTACAAATACAACAATGTGTATTAAAGTATTTTTTATTGAATTTTTAAATATTTCACCACATGAAAGTTGAAGGGGTCACCGGTTTTATCAACTTATAAAGTGCTATAACTTCTATTGATAATACCGTCTTAGACATTCAGGACAACAAATGGTTATAAAAATACAACCGTTGTAGATAATGATCCGGTTAAAAGTAAATTAGTAGATTAAGTAATTGTGTACTTTAATACACATTGTTGTATTTGTAACGGAAAAAAATAATATGTAACTCAGAATTTGTTTATAACAAATTGTATATTAAATAAACAATGAAAATATTAATGATTTTTTTTATAAATCTATTTAAAATGACGAATTATGATTACTAGAAAAAAAGATTCCTTAATTAATAATTGAAAGGTCGGATACATAAAAAATATTATAAACAATAAGTGTTTTTAAGATTTTTTTTATTTTAAATTTTATCGGGACAATATAATAGTATTTTTTAAATATTAAACTTGTCTATTTGTTTATTAAAAATTTATAAACAAATTACGTAAAAAACTTGTTAAACTTCTGAATGCAATTAATAGATGTAAAAACAGTTAATACGAAAGATCTGGAAAAAAAAATTAGAATAACATTTTCGGAATATTTCATTTTTTGTTAATTTTGAAAAATCATTATCAACAAATAAAAAAACTTAAGTTAACTTTTACAACGGAATCTTGTTTATTATATAAATAAAAAAGGCTCCCTAAGGATAAATATTTTTAAGTACATTATTTAAACTTTTAGAAGAAATTTAATGTTAACTGAAGTACGGAAAAAATTAGTTAATTAACAATTGAATAACATTAATAAAAATTAACTTAAAAATATTTTTGTATCCGGATTATATTCCTTCAAGTGTCTAGTTAAGACTATAATTTATTCAGATTTTTAAATTTATATTAAATATTATAAAAATATATTTTGTAAGGCATACTTTGCTCGGCAGCGATGCGACAGCATCGAAACGGCCGCGCGGAACGCTATTTTCAACATGGAATTAAAATTATAAGTAATGGAGCTACAACTCCGGGGATGGGGACTTATTTTTATGAAATTTTCTCCTTTTTTAGGATCCTTTTTTAATATTGAAGCTATCTTTAATAGTTTCATAGTTATTGCTGAACGGAGACCACCTTTTCTTCTCTTCGTTTTTTATTAATAACAATTGAAATTTTTAATGGCAAAAAAATAAAAAATCCCACATTTTCGGAATTAAATTCTGAATCGAATAAAGCAAACCCCATATTTTTAAGACTACTAGAACTCTTTTTTTCAGGAAATTTACTTCTCAACTAGATTATAGCGCACATCGCGGAAACGAACAACTCACACGAGCCGACACTCACATAGCCATCATCTAAAATACAACATTATTCAACTGGTTTGCTAGCCCATATATTGGAAACGACATCCCACAAGCGGCGGTCACGGGCTCGAAGCTCAACCAAGGCAATTAGCTTTTTTCCATTTACTTACCACGACCGCCGCATGATGGCGCCATTTTATTCAAACCGCCACTACCTGCGCGCGCCGCAATCTGCAACACAACAATTTAAATTTAAAATTTCAACAACCAACTTTCCCGCCGTTCTGGACCTAGTCATGGCGTAAAAGTAACCTTATTCTAAAAAGTGAAAAAAAATTATCATTACTAACCTACCTGCTTTTATACGGTATTGAATGCTGTAATATTAACGAAAATAACAAAAGATATTATGAAACATGGTTGTGTTACGTTTAAAAATATCTAAAAATTTGTTAAATAAATTTTATGTACTTAATCCTTTCTCATACTAATATATTTTTTTAAATATTACAATTATCATTAGCCTGAGTATACAGGGTATTCCATCTCAAACCAGCCACCTTGAATATCTTGGTTATTTTCAAAACTATTGCAATAAGAAATAACAGGTCGATTTTTGTTGCGAGGTGGAAATTTTTTGAGGTGAATTAGCGCTTGCGCGCATGCAACATAAACAGGCCAATTCAATGACCTTGAGATTTGAGATAGGGAAAATAGGTGTTGTCGTATATCATTTGAAAGCCCTTTTTACGGACTATACCATTGTAATAAAAATTTTTATTGCAATTTCTATACATGTAATAATAAAAGAGTATTTAAAAAACGAATTTGCATTACAATAGAATGCCTCTAAAGCAAATGTTCAAAGTGTCTTCCATTGACGTCCATACAATAGTACAACCTTGACTGAAAGCCGTCTCTGATATGGTTCAGCATAGTCGGTGTTATCTGACGACACTCCGCTATAATTCGTTGGCGTAGTTCGTCCAAATTCTCAGGCTGAGTCATGAAAATTTTGGAATTAACATGTCCCCACAAAAAAATCCAAAGGGTTCAGATCAGGCCAGTCTATAGGACCTCTTAATCCAATCCAACGACCAGGGTATTCCAAATCGAGGTATTGAACAACTGGTGAGGGGGAGTTCCATCTTGTTGGAAATGCAATTGCTCTTCATGTAGTAGAGGATCATTTTCTAATTTTTCTATTATCAATGCATTAATTTCATTTTCCAATATATTGTGATAAATTTCACCCTTTAAATTAGCAGGAATAAACAGGGGTCCAATTAGATGATTTTACAAAATCCCTGCCCAAACGTTTAGTTTTACCGTATATTGACTATGAGCTTCTCGACATAAATGAAGATTTGTATAGCTCCAAATCTACAGTTATGCCCGTTAACCTCCCCATGAAGCAAAATAGTGCACTCATTCAAAAAAACATACATTGTACAAGAAATTCGGGTTTTCGATCATACGCTGGGTCATAATTTCGCAAAACTCTTGCCTTCGATCACTATCATCCTTATTCAATTCATGAAGTAATTTAATTTTGTACGGATGTAATTTGTACTTATGCAAAATTCTAAAAACGTTAGTTTTGCTAATACCGGAAGTTGCAGAGATTTGCGGGACAGACTGCATGTTTGGTAGAAGTTAGACATGGCCCTTCATCATTTACAATTCCAATGGGACCTCTTTTTTTATTCAATACTGAGCCCTTCTCAACAAATTTTAAAATTAACTCCAATATTATGATGAACGTTATGTTCGGGGTGGTTTTGGTTAAAAACCCTTGCAGCAGATCCAGCACAATTTTGATTTTGGTAATAAAGACTTACAAGCTCAACACGTTCTTGCAATGTGTATACCATAATTATCTTATAAATTTTCAACAAATCAGTAAAGAAATAACTTGACAGATAAATGTACAATACTTCAAATGATCGAATAAAGGTCAAAACAGATAAACAAAATTGCTGTAAACATAAACAAAATAATGGAAAATAAATTAATGTTTACATTTAATGTTTTTCTTGTATTGTGTGTTATTACAGGGTGCGGTAGTGAAACAGGATGGCTTAAGAAAGTACTATAAAAGAAATCCTTTTTAATACTTTTCCATGCAGTAAAAACTTTTAATTTAATAATCCGGTTTTACTACTAGGTCCGTTAGGTTTTCTGTTACATGAACAGAAATTGCATTAAAAAATTTTATTACGCCGGTATAGTCCGTAGAAAGGGCTTTCAAATGATATTCGACAACACCTATTTTCCCTATCTCAAATCAAGCAAGCGCTAATTCACCTCAAAAAATTTCCCCTCGAAACAAAAATCCACCTGATTCTTCTTATTGCAATAGTTTTGAAAATAACCAAGCTATTCAATGTGGCTCGTTTGAGATGGAATACCTTGTAGGTATAAACAATTTACTACAACAATGAATCATGTTTTAATTATGGTTTTCTGAACATTTTTTATTCAAAATTATTGCAGGCTGTACCTAAAACACAACCGATATACATAATGTATTCTACGCAATGAAATAAATTCTCTAGGAGTTTATTTACTATTTGATGGATTCTCAATGGCTGCATGATTCTGTCCACGTGCGTCAATGACCTTTGTCAGTCGAAACAATATCCTCCGTTTCGAATAAATCCAGCAATTCCGATTCTATTGTTAGGTCACTGAAAATCTAATTTTCGACCTCCAGCTACTTCCGATTTTTAACAAATAAAACCACCAGGAGTATTCCCAACTAGAAATTTGGCAGTATTTTTTAAATATTGACAATATAATTAAACTCGGTTGCGAACACACGTAAGAAGTTCAATGCTAAATTCTGTGCAATCAAATAGAACTATGCTGTTGCTGAATTCAGGATCATCATGTTTATAATACAATATTAGAGTTTTGATTACCATATAACTATTTTTTTAAATTTCTTCTACATTGAGTTAACTTTATCAGTGGTATTTTCAGTTTGAATTATTGTTTCTGTCGCTTTCATAATTTATTTTATGTCATTAAAATTTATATATTTTCCATATATAATTATTTACCTTTAAACTGCTAAAGATTTATTCAGTTGAGGAAA
This sequence comes from Octodonta nipae, assembly GCA_034190945.1. Taxonomy (NCBI): domain Eukaryota; kingdom Metazoa; phylum Arthropoda; class Insecta; order Coleoptera; family Chrysomelidae; genus Octodonta; species Octodonta nipae. Next base: position 79,852,077 of record CM067219.1, read on the forward strand.
TTTGTAGGTTGGAGGTAATATGGTAGGAATGTAGCTAGGGCTCAACTCTCCTTCGCTTTTTTTCCTCTATTAAAATGATCACGGCATATATAAACATATGGCTTGGGAATCTATAGTGATTCATAAATTCTTACAAAAATACACTAATAAATTGTTTTTATATGCGGACACATAATTTTACTAATACTAATAGTAAATACTAAATGTAACGAACATCAATTTTTATTTCCAATAATTGAAAAAACTACAAAAGAGTTTTCCTTATATTATCCATTTTCGCAGACAAAAATTTATAAAATATACATTCACTTTTTCCTCTCTGTATTTTTACAGTTCAAAACGCAGCTACTCTCATGATCTATTCTGTTTTTAACCGACTTCCAAAAAGGAGGAAGTTATCAATTCGTCTGCAACTTTTTTTTTATGTATGTCGAGCGATTATTCAAACGGCTTGGGCAATTTTGATGATTTAAATTACCTTATATTAAGGATCATATAATCATGAGATTTACGGTTTTCCAGAAAATCAGGAAAAAAAGTAAATAAGGGACTAGATTACAGTGAATTTCAATAAATCTTCGCTGTTTTCTCTAAACCACTCAAAAAATTTGAATATTATAAATTGTATTCTACAAAGATATGTTTCAGCTTGATTCCGTATATTTTTCTATAACGTAAAACTTACTATTTTTCAGAAAATTGGAAAATATATAAAAAACCTAAACATCATAAATGTCAAGATATGCCATGACATTATATCGTACAGGGTGTTTTTAATGGTTTTCAATTTGATGCATTTGAAAGTAACTTTCTGTTAGAGACGAAGTTATAGTCGCGTGAAATGGCAGAAAATATTCCGGTAGTTTATCGAAACGAAAATTTATGTCGGCGAACTCTTCAATATGGTATATGTAGGTGTGTGCGTGCGTGCATGTGATATTAGGTGATACATAAGTAGTTGTATACATAGGATGGTTGAAATATAAGTTAAAATTGAATTAGTTATATAGGACGGTTCTAAAAATATTGTATTGGGTGGCACACAAGTAGTTGCGTATACAAGGTGGTTGAAATAAGACTGGAGCAAAACTATAGTTATACAGAGTTGGTATTTGCGTTAGGTCGGAGAATAATTGCAGTTATACAAAAGGCTTTAACAATTGTCAGAAGTAGTTGAATATACAAGTTGGTTGAAATATAAGGTGGAGTAGAATTACAGTTATACAGGGCGGTTTAAAAAAGTTATATAATTTGGAACATAAGTAGTTGCTTATACAAGATGTTTGAAGTAAGGGTGAGGTAAAATTATTGTTATTCAGGGTGTATCAATAATTTGATTTACAAGCATAAGCAGTTAGCATATTTGAATTATAGGACGTAGGACGGGGCATAATTATAAACATGGGTTCAAAAAAATGTAGAAGCAGTTGCATATACCGGGTGGTTGAAATAAATGGTAGAGTAAAATTATAGTCATAAAATGTGATTCAAAAATGTGAATTTTGTTATATAGTGTAGACCATGAGCAGTTGCATAAATGGAATACTAGACATATGGGGCGAGGTAAAATCATTGGTATACAGGAATAATTTAAACAATAGAAAATAGTAAGAGTCAATAGTGTGGAGAGGATGTATACTTATACAGTGTGGTTATAAAGATATCAGGACCGTTGTAATATTGTGTTGAGTTGAATTATAGTTGTCCAGGGTGATTCAGAAAATGTTAGACCAATAAGTTATATAGGGTTGACCAATACACAGAAGCATTACAGTCTGGATGCAATATAGAGTGAATTAGAGTTACATTTATAGAAATGGGGCTAAATAATAAAACAAATAAAAAAGTTAAAATATTTTTGGAAAATATAGACAAAGATTAAAAATTAGAGAGGGACTAAAAGAGAGGGAGAAAAAGAGAGAGAGAGAGATAAGAATACGCTTAAATTTTCAATTGAATTGTACCTTAAATCAGATAAAAAGATATGTCTGAAAATAGTGATTGATTGCACACGGTTTCTAAACAGTTTTTATTTTAAGTCAGCTAAAGTTGGTTCTTTTTTAATATAAATTATTATTATACGAATAGACCTTTACATAATTGAAAAAAAATATGCGCATGCCTCAAAGCCCGTCATTTTTTTTTCGAATACAATATTTTCAATGTAATTAAATAATAATGATAATACTAATTTACTATTAGTAGTAAAGTTTTAATAGTTATAAACTTAAGGTGAACTTTCAGTACAGCGATTTTAATTAACATGTATAACATTTTATCAATAAAGAATGGAGCAAAAAGCAGTAATGTCATGGAATATGTGGGAGCAATATGTACATTAAATCATTTTTGGAGAATTTATTTGACTTTATTAGTTTTCCAAAGCCTTGTACAGAATCTCGTCGAAAGCTTAGTAGATCAACGAAAAGAATAATCAGTTCAAAGTTCATCTAAAATGTGCTAAATGTGATTTATGAGTTAGAGATGTGAACTAAGTGATGGCCGATTACAAATAATAGATCGCCCTTTGTAATGCGCAGGCGTGTTCGGCATGTTAAAAAGGCGGGAATATGAAAGTTTCGGACTCTTTTCACAAATATGCATATTGAACTAGTTTCATTACCTTTATTATCAATGAAATTAAATGAAATATTAATTTGTGAATTTGTGGGGCTTTATTTGTACATCTTTCAACTAAAGCACATAATTGTATTAAGTTGCAATGGTGGTTAAAGTGTTATTTTCATCTACAAGGAGAAAATGAAGCTGATCTATATGACAGTTTAGGGCAAATATGATACTCATATTAGGTTTAAAGTAATTAATATATTGATAATTAATCAAATAAACATTAGTAATAAAAACTACAAATTTAATGTACTTATTATTACTATGGTTTCCGCAGGGATTGTGCTTTTTACTACAATTTGTGATTTTAATTATGTTGGCTATTCATCTTTTGACTGACAGATATAAGAAAGTTAATTTATAACATTTTGAGGAAATCTGTACAAAAATTGCATGCAATATTACTGAAAACTGTACTGTTCCTACAAATAAAACATAAAATTCAGTATATAAATAATTAATTAAACTCAGTTTGCATCCATAAGTCTGGTCACGAGTACATTATTTACAACTGATTTTGAAAAGATTATTACTCGTTTTATTTAATATTATATCTTTTAGCAAGTTATTGTCTTAAAAACACATACACAAATACATTTATGTATCTTTATTTACATAATCAATTACTTGCAATCGACCAACACTTAGTTCACATCTCTAACTCATAAATCACATTTAGCACATTTTAGACAAACTTTTGTTTATTCTTTTCGTTGATTAATAGGCAATCGACGAGATTCAATACAAGTATTTGGAAAAAATGATTTACTGTATGCTCCAATATATTAATCATTTTTTTCTCCATTCTTTATTGATGAAATGTTATACATGTTAATTAACATCGTTATATTGATAGTTCACTTTAAGTTTATGGCTATTAAAACTTTACTACTAATAGTAAATTAATAAATTACATTGAAATTCTCGTATTCACGTTATAAACAAGTATAAACGTGGTATAAACTGTCCGAAAAATTGACGTACTTTGCCACATGCGCATACATTTTTTACAATTATGTAATAGTCTATTGATTATGTAAATAAAGATAAATATATGTGTTTATGTGTATGTGTTTATAAGACAATAACTTGCTAAAAGAAAAAATATAACATTAAATAAAACGAGTGTTAACTTTTTCAAATTCAGTTGTATATAATATACTGCAACCAGACATAAGGATGTAAATTGAATTTAAATAATTATTTGTATACTGAATTTTATATTTTATTTGTACCAACTCTACAGCCTTCAGTAATATTACATTTAATTTATATATCTGTCAGTCGAAAGATGAATAACCAACATAATTTAAATCACAAATTGTAGTAAATAAAAACATAGTAATAATAAATTAATTAAATTTGTATTTTGTATTACTAATGTTTATTTTATTAATTAACAGTATATTAATTACTTTAAATCTAATATGAGTATCATTTTTGTCCTAACCTGTCAAATACATCAGCTTTATTTTCGCCTTGTGGACGAAAATATCACTTTAACCACCATTATAATTTAATGCAGTCCTTTGCTTTAATTGAAATACTAGTTCCTTATGTATATTTGTGAAAAGTGCCCGATTTTTTAATATTCCCACCTTTTTAACATGCCAAACGCGCCTGCGCATTACAAAGGGTGAAAAGATGATATATACATACATAGGGGTTTTCGCGGAAGCCGTTCTGAATCGGTTCAACGGTAATATTATCGTAATTTTCTGAAAACGCCGTTCGCGGAACAAAATTACTGAAAATGAACCGATATAGAACTAAGTGAACGTATCCCAAATGAAACAACGCCTATAGACGATAACACCCGGTAACAATAGCAACCTAGAATTGTATTGTGAACCAAATCTATTGTTATAAAATTTGGTGATCTGGGTTACAGTAGTCTTGAGTTCGGTGTTCGCGGTAAGCAGTTATTGGTTCTGAATCGATTCAAATGATTCTTGCTCTGAAGCAAGGATTTTTAGTTCGATCATGCCTTAGAGCATATATAAGTAAAAGTTCTAACAATTATGCGCGTCGACCTGATTTCTAACCCACTCGGCTGTCCGAAGTCTATCGAAGTATGTTTAGTTCAGCTTTCGTTTGAATCTGAATTTAGCAGTTGGAGATAAGTGGAAATGGCCAAAATTCCTTCTGTAAATTATTTTTAATTTATTATAGAAGAAATAAAATTGTTCCAATTTTATTACTAATTTCTGTTAGAACTTAAAGCAGTATTTTTTACATACGTAATATTTTTAATTAACAAAGAAATTGGACTACAGTTTGTTTAGTGATGAGGACTGATGGATATTTAGAAGTTATAATATAGGTACTAGAAGTGCCACAATAAATACAAAAATAATCAATTTTCAAATTAATTAGCAGAATTGATACCCAAAAATTAAATCATTATTATAATCTTTTATGATTTGCTGCAAGTTAAGTAATTTCAAATATGTTGTTGACTGGTTTAACGTAAATAAAAAATATACTAGATAGGTAGGTAATTAATTTGTGCAGAATGAGCACCTTTTAATGTTTAAATTTTTTACTTTGTGTGTAGGTACCTAAGAAAATTGAATGTGTTATTTACTGTCTAGAGTTATATTTCGTTATAATTATTTTCAACTTTTTAGTAATACTTGGAAGTCGGTTACATTTTTTTAAAATGTTTTATTCTAAAATACTTTAGCATGTTCTGTGGGTGAAAATATCATTTGCTATACATTTACATTATTTTAATAATACAATTTAAAATTTTCTAAATAGTTAGGATTATAATTTTTAATAAAGACACAGATATAACCAGGTCCTAGCTTTGTATACCACTACATTTTCAGAAGTTTTTTAATTGGAAAAAAACTTATTCCAATTATTATTTAAAAATACCTATTTAATTATATACCAATGCACATAAAGATTAGAATAAAGAGGTTGGGGTAATTTTCTGTTGAAGTAAATGAAATCTTAAGTCCAGATAAGCATTGTCCTTAACATCAGAAGACAAATATATCAGAATTTAATAAGTGAATGTGAAATTAAAAAAGGCAATTTTTACTTTAGTTTCATTTTCAAAGTCGAATTTTACAGCCGATATAGTAGCTTGCCAAATATTTAAAGACCGATATGTTAGAATTTGGCATAAGATTATTTTATATGTAATTGTGATGTAAATAATTTGGTCAAGTACGAGTTGGACTCGCATACTTAGGGTTCAGTACCACCTTCAAGATTCTAATATTCCAGTTTCATACAAGCAGTTAATGAGTGCATTTTCTTATATTTGTCCTAATATCTTTTAAAGGAAGCGTTTTGAATTTATAAAAAATATACACTTTCATTTTCCACACATAGACTTTTTATTTTATTTGCTTCAGGATTCGCTTGATTTTTATAAGAATACATATGTATTTAATTTTCTAATTTGGCCCCAAAAATTAACATTGGAGTGTTATTTTACTAATAAACTTTCAGCAAAACCTTTTATAATCTACTGTCTCAATTTTGAAGCTCTGTAGATTGGAAGATATAGGGCAAAATAGGTCAAGTTTTAAATAATAAATTATTAAGTGTATTATTCAAATTATTTAAAAATACAAATCAAATATATATTTCAAAATTTAAATAGTGTAGTTTCTAAAGTGGGAATTAAGTCGATGTTTAATATATTTGTTAATATATTTTAAAGAAATGATTTAAAAATATGATATATTTGTAATTCACATAATGAGCCTTTTGAAAATTGAAATTTTATTTTCCCCTTAATTGTATAATTTGTCCCTAAAATTACTATGGAGGTTTTCTAATAATTTTTCTTAAAAATTTAAAGTGAGCACCAGTATTCCTAATTATTTTCAAAATTTTAGGTAGTATGGTTTCGGAAATAAAGCGAAAAAAGAGAATTTTTTATATCTTTGTTAATATCTTTAATTTTATATTTTCCATCTAATTCTGTAATTTGCCCCCCAAAATTAAAAGTAGAGGTTTTTCCTTATTTTTCCTGTAAACTTCAGGTCAGACCCTATACCTCTAATTTTTTTCAAAACTTTACGTTTCATAGTTTCGGTGATAAGGGGGGGGGATCGATAAATTTTGTTATATTTTTGTTAATATCTTTTTAGTTATTTTTTTAATATGAAAAAAATATATTTGTATTCCTCAGAATCTGACCTTTCATTTGATATATTACATGAGGCCTTTGAAAAAATTTTAATTTAATTCTGTAATTTGCCCCCAAAATTAATATTAATGGTTTCTCCTTATTTTTCCTGTAAAGTTCGCGCAGCGATCTATATTTCCTAATTTTTTTCAAAATTTTAAGCTCAGTAGTTTCGGTGATAAGGGAGGGGTACGGTCGATTTTATTAGTTTTCCACCCTAGAAGTACCCCTAAAATCCAAAATTTCTTCATTTACGATATGTTCTTCTGATCGGGTCACCAAACTATACATTGATACCAAATTTCAACCTCTTCCCTCCAGTAGTTTAGGAGAAAATTGCTGTGATGTGAAAGAGGCACAAATCCTGAGTGATGTTATAAGGGTATCCGTACATTGTAAATACGGAACCCTAAAAACGTATAAATTCACATTTAGACTTTATGAAATTAAACAGGCGCATTTCGTTATATTTTCAAAATGTAAAGTTTGAAAGCCCATGCAGTTTGCTAAATATTAAATGTTGGATACCTGAAAATTTGAAATAGAATATTTTTTGAAAGAAATGAAATAATTACAATTTTAAAGAAACGCTCATTTACATTTTATCAAAATAAAGATGTGCATTTCATTACATTTGCAAAAAGTTTAATTTTACAGCCCATATAGCTTGCTGAATATTGTATAACAAATACCGAAAAAAAATTGAACCTATAAATTTAACACCTAATATTTTTGAAATAAATGCAAAAATCAAAATTTTAAAGAAATGAATATTTAGATCTTATTAAAATAAAGAAGTGCATTTATTACATTTGCAAAAAGTTTAATTTTACAGTCCATGTAGCTTGCTAAATATTAATACCAAAATATTCTCAGATTTTTTATCGTTTGTCGGCTACTTTCAGGGTAGTAATATTTATAGGGTCAGTAATTTTTAAGCATTTTTTAGCTATAATTATGGTCTATATGCCCTTTTGTGGAGTCATTAGTATTAAATTTCTAGACAAAATAAATATTCCGAATAATAATGCTGACTGGAAAGGAATTTCTCTATAGTGATATTCATTCAATATTTGAAAATTTAAATTCAGGAGATATTTTCAATTCCTAAAAATTTACAGGTTGTTCATGGGCACCGTTTAACCCATACAAATTAACCACAAAATGATTTTTACAGATGACATGAAACAAAACACAATGTGAACTCCGGTGATCCGATTTAGGGACAGAACAAAAATAGAACTAAAAATAATGAACCGATTCTGAATCGATTCAGAACGCTTCCGCGAAAACCCCTTATATTAAAACGCCTCCTGAGCCTCCTATAATGCCGAAAGTATCAACTGTGTATGCGGGAGTCGCGTCGATTCGGCTATCTCTACCATAGAAGAGGTTTGATTATTCTGTGTCTCTACCATGACTTCGCACGGAGCGAATAGTATGGAGGTAAATGCAAAAGTGTATAACCGAGTATCTTGCATAGTCTATATTTAACATGTTTGTCTTGAGATTCTGCTCTTATATTCTGTTCAATAATATGCACTTTATTTATTTTTTCTTCATGAATTTCAGTATGTCTTCCTCTTTTTTATATTGTTCTTTAGTGGACTCAGCCAGAGTAAATAAGGGACGAAAAACAAATCTTTTAGTTTTTAACGCTGTTCATGATTATTACTTCTTAGAACAGATTAAATGTACTATATATAGCCATTCATACATTTTAAATAATAGTAGTAAATTGTATTGTTTATATTTTGACTAAAGAAAGAAGGAAATATAAGAAACCAAGCCAAACAAACAACTCTAAACTGCTATTTTATTGTATACCCATTGTTTTTACAATGACGTCATTTCGAATCCTATGTAATTTAGATATTCTGAACGGTATTCTTAGGGCATCCATTCCAACATCGGGCATTAGTGGCGGACATCAAAGACGAAGGCATCATTGGAATGGATGTCATGAGCTCCAAAGGATTCGAATTAAACTTTAAAGATGGAATTCTGTGAGTAAATGACGAAGAAGTGGTGCTCCATGGGAAAGACGACATAATGCTTCGAGCAATCTTGATAGAGGATGTAAATGTTCCGGAACAGAGCTGAAATCATCGTAGATGCTTACGTAGAAGGGAAAGCTAAAGCTGGAACAGTAATGATGTTTGATCCTGATCGTTATAAACTACCAGAATATCTTCGTTGTAGGGAACGGAAAAAGAGTGAAACATAAAATTAATACCGGGGGCGCTCAACCTATTCGACAGTCGGCGAGAAGACTACCCCTAGCTAAAAGAGAAGAAGCCGACAGGATAGTCCAGCGATATGGAGGAAGAAGGTGTTATTGAACCATCCAATAGCCCTTGGGCTTCTCCAGTTGTCTTGGTTAAAATGAAAGATGGTTCGAACCGATTTTGCGTGGACTATCCGCAACTAAATTACGCCACTAAGAAAGATAGCTACCCTCTAGCAAGAATTGACGATACTCTAGATACGTTGGCTGGATCGAAGATCTTTCCACCCTGGACTTAAGAGCGATTATTAGCAGGTGGAACTAGCTAAGGAAGACCGAGAAAAGACTGCTTTTACCATGGGTTCAGGACTTTACCAATTCACAGTAATGCCGTTTGGGTTGTGTAATGCTCCAGCGACGTTTGAAAGATTGATGGAAACAGTGTTAAAAGCGCTTTCATAGAAAACGTACCTGATGTATCTTGACGACATTATCGTGATCGGAAGATAGTTTGAAGACCACGTGATGAACTTGGAGGAGGTATTTCGCCGACTTTGAAGATCCGGACTAAAGTTAAGCCCGAAGAAGTGTCAGCTCTTCCAAGAAGAGGTGCAATATCTGGGACATGTAGTTTCCGCAGAGGGTGTAGCTCTTGATAAACAGAAAGTCAAAGTCAAAGCTGTCCAGGAATGGACGATACCTAAAGATATCCACCAGTTAAGAAGTTTCCTGGGGTTAGGCACGTACTATCGTCGGTACGTAGCCGGATTTGCCAACATCGCCAAGCCACATACTAGACTCACAGAGGAGAAGGTACAATACCAGTGGGACGAGGAGTGTCAGCGATCATTCGAGACACTGAAAAGAGCATTGACGTCTTAAGTTATCCTTTGCCAGATGGAAACTTCGTTTTGGATACCGACGCAAGCAATGTCGGAATTGGTGCGGTGCTTTCGCAGATTCAAGACGGTCAGGAGAAAGTCATCGGCTATTTCAGCAAGACCTTGAGCAAGCATGAACGGAATTACTGCGTTACCCGCAGGGAACTCTTGGCTGTGGTCAAGGGGGTAGAACATTTCTACAAGTACCTCTATGGTAAAAGATTCCTCATGAGGACTGATCATGCAGCACTGAAGTGGCTCCTGCAGTTTAAAAACCCCGAAGGACAAGTGGCTAGATGGATTGAGCGGTTGCAAGAATTCGACTTCGAACAAGCCATAACAATGTTGATGCCTTATCGAGGAGACCAAGACCTGACGATTGTAAACATTGTCAGCGAGATGAAGAAAATGGGCTGTTCTTTGTAGAACTACCGCCGTCGATGAACTTTGGCAACCTGAGGAGATCCAGAAAGAACAAACATTAGATCCAGAGCTAAAAGAGGTTATCTGGTGGACGGAATAAGACCGCAAACCTACGTGGCAGGAGATTTCCCGATACTCACCAAACCATAAAGTCATACTGGGCTCAGTGGAACTCCATCATCCTGGATAATGGACTTCTGAAGCGCGTGCTGGAAGCTCCAGAGGAGGGCATGGACAGGAAACAGATTGTAGTACCTAGAAATAGGAGACCAGAAGTTTTACGAGAACTACATGATGGTACAACTGGATGACATCTGCGAGTAACGAAAACCCTGGGGAAGTTGAGAGAACGCTTCTATTGGGTAAACTGCCAAGTAGATTTTAAGGATTGGTGCTGGAAATGTACGGTTTGTGCAGCAAGTAATGGGCCTCAGAAGCGAGCAAAAGCCCCCATGAGGCAATAGAATGTGTGCAGTCCATTCGAAAGAGTAACCATTGAAGTTGCCGGTCCATTTCCTGAATCTGACTCCGGAATTAAGTACATTGTGGTAATGATGGAGTATTTCAGTAAATGGGCAGAAGCTTTGCCGAATCAAGAAGCACTGACAGGAATGGATCAGCCGTTTTGGTGTTCCCTTGGAGAGTTGAACTCAGACCAAGGTAGAAATTTCGAGTCTACTCTTTTCCAAGACGTCTGCAATCTATTGAAGATTAATAAAACATGGACAACAGCATTACACCCTCAATCCGATGGGATGGTAGAATGAATGAATAGGACTATTAAACGCCATTTGTCAAAGGTAGTCTCTGACCACCAAACAGATTGGGACCAGTATTTTCACTTGTTTCTAATGGCATATCGTTCGTCTGTGCACTACGAGTCCACGGGTCAGACCCCAACAAATGCTATTATGGGAGTTACGACTACCATGCGATTTGAAGTTTGGATGTCCCCTAGGAGAAGAGACCGCAGGTGAAGACTATATCTGCCAGTTACGACAGAAGATGAACGACATCCACCAATGAGTCCGGTTAAATATCGAGAATGCCAGTGCTCGAACGAAGGAAGCCTATGATATCAGAGCCGAAGGTGGTGAATTCCAAGTTGATGATCTTGGTTGTATAACCCGCAACATCGTCGTGGTTATTTGCCCAAGCTATACACATCCTGTGAGGGGCCTTACCAAATTGTAAAGAAGATCAATGATGTTGTCTATAGAATAAGGAAGCTACCTTGAGGAAAACCAAAGGTGGTATATTTCAACAGGTTAGTCCCTTATGCCGAAAGTCATGACGGCGAAGTTGACCAAGCCCAAGTCCGCAGCATCCAACCACCCGATGATGAGATGACCTTCGAACAGTTTATGGCACTGTACTCTAATGGGCAGAAAGTGCAGCACGACGTGACCACAGAGGAACCCCGAGACCTGTTTGAGGTGCCCGTAGAATATGCCCTGGCTCATTGTGTGGCTCGAGATCTCCGGATGTCCAGAGGAATAGCCAAGGTGTTTGCCAAGAAGTACGGCCAGTTCCAGAAGCTACGGGAGCAAGATCCAGTGGTAGGGAAGGTCCCGCATCTCGAAGATAGACAACCAGTGGGTACTAGAGACATCTTTTATTTGGTAACGAAAACATTCTCGCAAGACAAGCCCACATATAGCGATCTTTGGAAGACTCTGGTAGAATTGAGGAAAGTGATGATGGAGAAGAATCTGATGAAATTGGCGGTCCCACAGATAGCCTGCGGGTTGGATGGACTGAATTGGAGGGTGGTGAGAAATATGATGGAAACAATCTTTCGATTCAGTGGCATCAACATCCTGGTATGCTGTCTCAATATTCGCAGCCCAGGTTCGAAGACCGTTGACTGCTACTTCCACCAAACTTCCCGTTGTCGAAATGGAGAGTCATGCAAATATAGTCACACCAGGAAGGATTCTAGGACATTCCGGGACGAAATGGTCTTAAGGAGGGGACAATGTTACGAGAATTCATGCAATCGGCATTTATGCGATATTTCGTGGAACTCGAAATGTTGGCCAGTCGACCCGATGCAGGCGGCTGGCTCTAACAGACTTTCATGGAATTTCCTCGCATCTTCTGGAACATATGAAAGAAATTTCCCGATGGCTCGGTGACCTACTAGAGAATTCCGAGAGACATATATAAATACGGACAGCTGGCGCGATCGGATTCATTCAGTATTCGACTGCCGTTTAGCTAAGTAGAGATAAATTGTAAATAGTTCTGTGAATTTAAATTGTGTTAAAGTAGTGGAAATAAATTAGAGTGAGTTAGACTGTGTTTTTAAATAAATCTAAGACCTGAACAGAACCCGATTGTGAAAATAAAAACATTACAATATGCGGATAATTTTACTATAATACCAAATGTAACAAACAGTGAACATTTATTTATTTCCTATAATTGGAGCATGTATAAACCGATTTTATATTTTACTAGCCGTTGCCCGCGGTTTCTAGCTATCCAATATAACAAATTTTTTCTAACTTTGTTGAACCACTTAAGATAACTATAAATCTACCAATCCTGAATACATTTAATCCAAACTGCAAGTGCTTATGGGCCACATTATATAACAATTTTATTCAACAATTTTTGGAACCACCTTGTATAACTGTAACTCTACGTCACCCTATAGTGCAACCATCATATATATGCTGATGTTTATTTGTCAAAAAATATAACATTTTTTAATTACCTAACTATTGGTTTATTCCACCCTATACGTTATGTAACAATCATTTCTGATAATTTTTGGGCCACTTCGCAAACTATAAGTTTAACCTGATTTTATATGTAACTTTCTCTAGCATTGTGTTAAACACAATATGTAAATATAATTTTGCTTCGCCACATATTTTATGTATTCCATATAGCAGGATGCAACTGCTCATGGTCTACCTTACATAATTCTTTTAACATTTTTTAATCCGCCCTGTAAAACTATAATTCTACTTAGCCCCCGATCTCAACCACCTATATATATATATATATATATATATATATATATATATATATATATATATATATATACAACTACTTATGGGCCAAGCAATATAACATTTTTTTAAACTCTGTATAACATTCTATTTCCAATATATTCACCCAAACCGCATGTTCATGCCACCCTATATAACCATTTTATTCAAGATTTTTAAGAACTGCCTTCTATAGCTATAACTCTACTTCCATCTATATTTAAACTATCTTGTATATACTGCTGCCAATTAGTCAACCATTACAACTAATTTGTCTATCAGTTTTTGAACCATCCTTTATAACCATAATTATATTCTACAAACTATATCAACTACGCTATATATGCATCTGCTTTGCGGCCACCAAATATAACATTTTTCAAACACTTAACTATAACTCTGGTCTACTCTATTTCAACTATATTATCTATGAAACTGCTTATGACTACGCTAAATATAACTATTATTGAGATATTTTTTAACAACTTTTTTTTAACAGGTTTTAATCACACTGTATAACAATTTTTTATTCACACTTTTTAACTATTATTCTACTCCACCCTCTATTTCAACCACCTTGTATGTGCAACTACTTATCGGCCACCCAGTTTGACATTTTTTGTACCCCCCCTGTATAAATATAATTCCATCAATTCCCAGTAAATTTCACCAAAACTGCAACTGCTTATGGGGCACACTATATAACAATTTTTAAATATTAAACTACTTAACTCTTCCCTATATTTCAAATATCCTATCTGTGCCACTAATTGTGAGCTACTTACTCTATTACCTCATAATTGTTGAAACACAGTGTAAAATATAATTTCTCTCCACACTTCATTTAAACCACCCTTCATTCGCAACTTTTTCTAACCTTGTTTGAAATACACTGTGTACCGATAACTTGATATTGCCCCAGAATTCAGGTACTCCAAAATTGTTCGAACTTTTTTTACTTACACTGTATAATTATTGTTCTACTCCACGCTATATTTCAACAACCTTGTATATGCAACAACTTATGGGCCAACCTATATAACATTTATTCACCACCCTGTATACTTAGAATTCTAGTCCACCCTATATTTCTTCTATCCGGTATATAAAACAGGTTGCAGATCATAACATTTTTATAATATTTTTTAAACTCATCTGTAGATATAGATATAATTATACTCTGCTGCATATTTCAACCATCCTATAATATGCTACTTGTGGTTATAAAACAAATTTTTTACTACCCTGCAAACTATAATTCCGCTCCATCGTATATTTCAACCACCCTGTATAAACAACTGCTTCTAACATTTTTTAAACCTATTTCATAACTATAATAATAGCTATATCTCTATTTCCAACTATATTTAAATTATCTTGTTGCTGCCAATTAGTCAACAGTGATAACTTATTTGTGTATCAGTTTTTGAATTATCCTGTATATCCATAATTATATTCTACAAAATATTTCAACTATGCTAACATTTTTCAAACACTTAACTACAACTCTGACCACTCTAGATTTCGCCTATATTATCTACGCAACTGCTTAGGACTACGCTAAATATAACCATTTTTGAGATATGTACTGTACAACTATTTTACTTCGCTGCATTTGCAACAGCTTATGTTCAACCTTAAAAAAAATTTGAACAATTTTTTATCCACACTGTTTAATGTGAAGACGCGAGATGTAAGACCGACATCTAGGATTTTTGAGAGAAATAGCACACAGAGGTTCCGAATCTGGAGCCGTTCCGTGTAATTGCTGCTCTCCCTTAACTCCTAGGACAGAATGTCACTATACAATTTTTCAGGTTACTTCAGCTGTCAGAGATATTTAATTATTTATTTATTTATTTATTTATTAACGGGTTAAAAACCCTTTTAAACCATTATAATATTGAGAACAGATGATGAAATAGTCAAAGTACAAAATATTACTTAAAAGCTATTATTAAAATAAAACTATTATTGTAATCTTCTAACCATACTTTTAAAAGAAGAACGGGAAGAATAAAAAAATTCTAAACTCACGTGATAGTTATTTGCAGTACGAAGAAGTCTAGTTAAAACTTCGTTTTTACCGTAATTAGTATGATGAAAATCGATAAAGAACAAATCAGGACACCGTGTTCTAGCAACGCTTGTATTGAATTTAATTAACTCCAATAGTTCAGGACACAGTATATAACCATTTAACAATTTGTGTAAAAAACGCAATTCATATTGTGACCTACGATTTTGTAGCGAATTCATATTCAATTGTGCACGAATATTAACACTATTATAATTATCCCCTACTAAGCCCATTTTAAAACCACAGAACCTCAAAATATTATTCTGAACTCTTTCTAACTTACTACTGTAGGTCATGTAGAAAGGAGACCAAATCATGCTGCAATACTCAAGACCAGAACGTACTAATGAACAGTACAATAATTTAAAAGTAGCAATAGAAAACTCCTGAGAATTTCTATAAATGAATCCCAACATTTTATAAGCTTGAGAGGTAATTTCGTTTATGTGTAGATTAAATGTAAGCTTTTTATCCATCATTACACCCAAATCCCTCAACTTTAGCTTTAGTTATTTTAAAACATTTCTTCAAATTTAAATGTAAGACATTTATATCACACCAACGAGACAGATTATCTAGATCAGATTGTAAAGATTCACATTCGGAAACACATTTAATTAAAAATTAAAACACTTTATGTCATCAGCAAACATAAGAAATTTACTCGACCTAAACACTGTTGACAGATCATTTACAAACAAATTAAACAGTAACGGCCCAAGATGTGAACCCTGGGGCACACCTGAAGTAACCTTAATTGATTTCGATACCCTGCCACCCTAATTAACCATTTGTGTCCGATTCGACAAGTAACTTCCAATCCAGTCAAGTAAAATTGAATACTCTCTTCCAGGAATACTCTCTTCCAGGAATGACACCTCAAAGAGAGTACACACTGTTTAACTATAATTCTACTCCACCCTCTATTTCAACCACCTTTTATGTGCAACTACTTACTTACTTTTCTAACTTTTTTTAACCACACTGTATAATTATTGCTCTACGCCACGCTATATTTCAACAACCTTGTATATGCAACTACTTATGGGCCACCCTACATAACATTTTTTCACCACCCTGTATATTTAGATTTCTAGTCCACCCTATATTTCATCTATCCGGTATATGAAACAGGTTGTAGATGATAACATTTTTATAATATTTTTTAAACCCACATGTAGATATAGCTGTAATTATATTCTGCTACATATTTCAACCATCCTATAATATGCTACTTGTGAACTTGTGAACTACTTGTGGTTATAAAACAAATTTTTAACTACCCAATAAACTATATATAATTCCACTCCATCTGATATTTCAAACACTTTGTATAAACAACTGCTTCTAACATTTTTAAAACTTATGTCATAACTATAATAATAGCATATTTTTTATCTACCCTGTATAAATATAATGTATATGCAAGTACTTATGACCCAAACAATATAAAATTTTGTTATCCGTGTATCAATGTAATTCAACTGCATTCGTTTTTCAACCAACTGGGATATACAACTGTTTATGGTCCATTCAATATATCTTTTTTAAACCACCCCGTATAACTTCCCTCAGTTCCCCTTTATTTCAACTACATTGTATATGTGCAACTACTTACGGGCTACCTACCTAATATTTTTTCAAGGTTTGGAACACCCTGTAAAATTACACTTGATATATCAGTTGGAATCTATGTATAAATAGTCAAAGACAAAACGGTTAGGTACCATTGTCTCCGCTATCTGTGAACTAATTTTCTTTATTTTTATTTTATTTAGTAGCTAATGACGACCTTCAGTGCAGAATGCTAAAATTTATTTATAATATTAGTTCATTCATTATATAAAATATAATTTCAAAAAAAACATTATTTACATCCATACTGTCAATGTCAAATAGATAACAGTAACAGTGTCGCCAGATTGCTTGGAGAGAAAATCGTATGATGGATTGACTCGAATGTGAAAGACCAATTAAATTAAACTAAAAATTACTAAATGTTGACCCGTTCCTAAAGTTATTCTGCATCGTCATGCTATTGAAATAGAACCCAGGAAAATTTATATTACATAATAATGGCCATTCATTGGGCTCTCGCAAGTTTGTAACTTTCATTGCTTTGTAAATATGGTTTGTCAACTAAAATAAGAATTATGTTGCAATAATTGATGCATTTATTTGTGATAATATTATTTTAATTTTAATATTATACTTTTAATTTAAAGATTCTTTCAATTTTTACCTTATAAATTTTATATAATTTGAATAAGATGAGAAAAAATGTGAATTAATTCACTCATTGTAATATTCAAGACAAATAATTAGATCTTGCAGCCCTGAACTCATGAATATATTTAATGTGGCGCCTTGATTTGAATTTTGAAATTTCAGAATATTGTTTGGTGTAAGATAACTATAGCACGATGGTAGAGATAAGTTGTAAATTCAATGTGTAAACTTCAGATTTCAGCTTCATTCACTGCTTAAAGTTTTTATCAAATGTGAGTATTACTTATTTATCATTAATTAACAGCAGGTGCTTATATTTCTTTATATTTTCCATACAATACAGAAATAGTCATTGCTTACGATGTGTTTCTTTTAAGTTAATGAAATTATATTGAGTCCTAAGATTTTGGTTGAAGGTTTATTAATATGTACTTATGTTTTGTAGTTATTTGGCATGTAATAGTAGTTATAACACCTTGATACTAACTTTTCAGTTGGTTGATTTCATTTTCTGCTTACGAGCTGAAATCGTTAACTATGAAATGCCAGAATGAAGGTTTTTATTTCGTTTCATTTCTTACTTTAAGACTATTGAAATTTTCCAGTCTCAAATCTATTTTTGAAAAATGTAGGGATTAACTAATGTTTTAAATATTACATTTAATATTAATTTATTATTTATTATAATGTTAATATTTTTAAAGGGTTTTATTTTTTTTATGTTAAAAATTATAACTATATATTTGAATATATTTGAAGATCCAATTATTGTTAGGTTGGGAATCAGTTAGTTACTGTTTTGTGTTCATGCATTTTATCTAATAAACAATTTAGTTATTATTACATAGTTTAATTCCTGCAAAATCCTGATTTTGTTAGAAGACTTTTACCTAAAATAAACATGTCATTGACATTTTAACGATCTGTATTTAAAATATAAAGAAATTCAATGCATTTACAGATTTGTTATGGTAAGTTCGGTACATACGTCTATTCTACAAAGAAATATATTTTTAATAAACATATTTTTCCTTCGAAAACGGTCAAACTATCGAGTAATTATATATGGAAGAAGCGTTACCTGCTGTTAAATCACGTAAAGATCATCTTTGATAGTTTAGCATCAAGCGTTGTTTATTGTTCAGTAGTAAAATAGTCAATGTAGTAGATCAGTATTGATTTTTCGGACAAGTAGCAGTAACTTTCGTTTTAATTATTCTGTAATTTTTTGCTGTGAATTTAATTATGTTATTACTACATTATTTTCACAATCTTCCGAAGGTGTGGTGTAACAAATTGACAATGAGTGGAAAACAGAAAATATATAATTAAATATTGTAGTTTTTATAAGTTTGTTGGACATATATTTTTATTTAATTTTATGAACGCGATTGAAACTGCAAATGACGAAAACTTTTAAGTTACAAAGTACAATTCCATCAAAAACTGGGGGTCACGCATTTATCAAAATTATTTGGAATACCTATATTTGATTAAATTCTCATATATATATATATATATATATATATATATATATATATATATATATATATTATTTGAACAGATTTGTCAATATGACATGAATGATTTGTGGAGGGAAGGGATTTTATGACATCTTCTTCTCCGGTTTCTCCTCCACTTTGTTTCTGATAAACATATACTTTTGATAAACGAACCTCAATAATGTTCACAATTTGATGAAATAGGGTTGAATTTCGACCACTAGTTTTTTTTTAATCGAAACATGTTACATTGGCATATTCCGAATTTTGAATATAAGCTAAGCTGATGCAAGTATCTAAAATTTGGTGCATGCGGTGGAACAGACTAATTATTGTGTATGTATTACAGAACATGGTAGTATATCTACCGTTTCTGTCAATGTAGGGAGAAAAAATGTATACCAGATTTTAATTCAAACTATAAGCTTTGCAACAAAAAAAAGGTTCAGAAAAATCAGTTCAGTAGTTCTTACGTGATGAGGTAACAAACAAACAAACAGACAACTACAATTTTAAAATAGTATATAGGCATGAAAAATATTATTTCACTATTTTCGGTTTGTCTGTTATTCTGTATTCTTAGTGTTAGTATTTGTCCTCTCAAAAACAGCCTCCCATAATGCTAAAGTTTCTGTTTCACACGTCTTTACATGTCCGTCGTCAGAAAAAGAAGACTACCTACGTTGGGTTCGTACCCTTCTTTACAATGTGTTTTTTTATGAATATATGTATATATATATATATATATATATATATATATATATATATATATATACATATGTATGTATATGCCTAGTCGTAGGCTTTCACGAATGGAACAATATAATGAAATATTTATCCGGGAATACATCCGTTCGTTAATTGATTAAAGTTTGAATCATGCAGACCAAGGTCTCACTTGGCATTCTCAATGCGTTGTTACGGTGATCTACTTGAGTTTTTTATTTTATGTCTTCGTCGGAGGTCGTATCCCGCCTGATTGGTCGGTGTTGACTCCGCCCCCTTCTTTTGTTTAGTTGTCCACTTTTCTCGATTTCAATAGCTTTTCCTATTAGTCTGGTTTTGTAATGAGTCGTTTGTGCTATCTGTTTGCAACTATCCAAATTGATTTTATGGCCCGATTGTTGTTGGTGTTGGAACAGGGCCGATGTTGTTTGTTTACTTTTGACAACTAATTTGTGTTGGTCTAAACGGGCTGAAATTCTCCTCTTCGTCTATCAGACATATACCTTGTCGAACGTTCCTCAAGTTATACTATATGAGGAAGATTCACGGAACGTCAACCGCATGGTGGCGCCACTGCATACAAGCGTACAATGGCCACCACATATACAAAATTCTTTTGCATGGAGGCCATTGTACCCTTATATGCAGTGGCGTCATTATTTTGGTTGGGATTTCTTAAACTTGGTCCTATAGTCTGGGGCGGTTTGTATACTGTCGCTATGTCATGTCTTCGAAGAATTCGGCCAGTTCTGTCCATTGTCCCTTTGATGTATGATAAGAATACTTTTGGTTTTTCGGTGAGGTCGTCGTTTGGTTTTCGTTCATGGTGTTGTTGTGCTTTTGCCTTTTTGATTGTGTGGTTTGTGTATCCGTTTTCTCGTAGTTATCTGTTTTAATTCGCGTGTTTTGTTATTGTCGTCTGTCAGTCGTATGGATCTGGTAACTAGCATGTTGGCAACTCCCTGTATTTGAGATAGGTGGTGATGAGGTTTGTAGTTTAATTATCTGTTCCTGTGAGTAGGGTTTCTATATATGGTGTGGTCGAACTGCCCATTCTGGGGTTTTTTTCTTACGAAGACGTCAAGGAAAGGCAGCTGGTTGTTTTTTCAAGTTCTAATGTAAATTGAATCCTGGGGTGCATAGAGTTTAGGTGCTCCAGGAACTTGAGGAGTTCTTGTTTGTCAAAAGCTGCTCCGTCGGTTTGTTTATATATGCGGTTGTCATACATCATATAGGCACTTTTTAGGCAGTGTCGTGACAAATCTATTATAAATCGTGGGAGGTCTTCATTCTCAGATTTGATGCTTCTTCTACCGGTATGCTTGGATATAAGCTCTTAATTGTCTCCTAAACGTTGTTTGTGGCATATTCTTGATTATTTTTATGTTTTTTGGGCAATAACACCACAATCGAAATAAAATGACGTATATTGATGGAAAACCAAACGTTTATTCTGACTTCGTTGTCAATAGCTTTATATGATATCTTCTGGTTCTATGAAAATGCTGTTGAGAATGTACGTGAAATGTTTTTAATGTAAGAATCTGCTTTTTCCACAATTGGTTGTAGGGTACTGGCTAGATATTTTTCAAAGTTTATGGTGTAATAAAAAGCAATAAAATAAAAATCTGCTAATGCCGAAAGAAAGAAAGCATACCCAGCAGTTCAGTCATTAGAAGTTTTTATGTGATATAACACTTAACAACCGTAGTAGGCTATACAGGTACGAGCGCAAAATCGACCAAAAATACATGTAATTTCCCATAGGAGAATTTAAGGTCCCAAAACGCCGAATTTGAACCAAATTTACCCCGCCACTCCCTCTTCGCGGGTGTAGCGTCCTTCGGGTGGTCTGCTCGCGGGTCCTTCTGGAGACGACTCGGGACTTCCGTTGGGCGTCAAGTGGCGTCGAGGCGTGTCGAACATTGGTTGGGAACGGGGGTGCATCGTAGGGATAGCGGTGGTCGGTTGCATCAAGCGGGCACAATGGCAGGAAAAGCTCAGAGATAGCGGTGAAACAAAGAATACGGCCCTCGGATTCACATAGTCGTGTTCAATAATTTTGAGTTTACTTAAATAAAGACTGCTAAGAATCGGTACCTGCGCGAGAGGGGCAACTCGTTCGAGTCTCTGCTCTCGTCGGATAAACCAAGGCACGAGGACTCTTAGTCCGGGCGTTAAATCTCTTAATACAGAGAATTCGGCTATTTTAAGCAAAAAATGTACCGAAAATGCATCGTAAATAATTAATAGGTTCTCAAATATTTAGGAACCCATTTGTTAATATAATTAAAATAATAAAATAATTCAGATTCAATGAAGGCAATAATAAAAGATAAATGAAACCACAACAGCATGTTGGTGTACCGATAAACAAGCGAAACTCGAGCACTGGTTGAAAGTGCGGTAGCTAGTTGATTCTAAACAAGGAAATCGTTAATTATAAAAGTAGATGCGGTTTTCATTGAAAAGATAATGGTAGCTAATAATGTAAAAAATAAATACGTAAATGAGGAATGATAATTGCGACTTGAATCGTTGGATTTTGTATCGAGCTGTGGGTAATTCGGAAAGAATACCGTTGGAGAAATGGTTGGAACCACTACAAATGACTGGTACGGGAACGTTGCAAATGACTAAAAACGGCACAAATAGTAGAAATGGCTGCAAAGGGCTGTTAGAAATGATTGAAAGGTTGAAGTAGGACCTTGCAAAGGGTAGAAATGGATGCAAAGGAATGTTAGAAATGATTGAAAGGTTGAAGTAGGACCTTACAAAGGGAAGAAACGGTACAATGGTTGGTACAGAACTGATACAAAGGTTAGAAAAGCAACAAATGTGAAAATGACTGGTACGGGAACGTTGCAAATGACTAAAAACGACACAAATGGTAGAAACGGTCCGTAGAAACGACTAGAACCTTAGAAACGACTGGGACAGTAGAAATCGCTGCTGGAAATGGTTGGAGCCGCTACAAAAGCTAGAAATGGCCCGTAGAAACGACTGGGACAGTAGAAACCGCTGCTAGAAATGGTTGGAGCCGCTACAAATGCTAGAAACGGCCCGTAGAAATGACTGGGACATTAGAAATAGCTGCTAGAAATAGTTGGAGAATCTACAAAATCTAGAAACGGCTCGTAGAAACGACTGGGACAGAAGAAATCGCTGCTGGAAATGGTTGGAGCCACTACAAAAGCTAGAAATGGCCCGTAGAAACGACTAGAACCTTAGAAATGGCTGCTAGAAATGGTTGGAGCCGCTACAAACGACTGGACACGTTAGAAATAATTGAATGGTTAAAGTAAGGTCGTTGCAAAGGGTAGAAATGTTTGAAACCGTTACAAAGGCTAGGGCCGTAGAAACGACAGGAACCGTAGAAATGACTGGTGAGTTTAAACAAAGTCACTACAAATGCTAGAAACTGTTGCTACAAATGGTTTGAAACAAATCCGTTGCAAAAAGTAGAGACCAGGAATGTTGGAAAAGGGATAGTGGGAATAAATATATAACTTTTTCTAAGTCAGCGGTAGGAACAAACAAATCTTTTCTAAGACAGGTAATCAAAGCGTTTTTTCTAGGTGCACAAAACTTTAGCCATCAAAGAGAAAACATCATACTCAAAACTTTATCATCAATCAGTTATTAGACAGAAGCCGGGACAAACAAATCTTTTCTCGCTACTCAAAACGTATGTTTCTACCAACGAATTGTTGATATGAGAGTAAAATGAACAAAGTATTTGAAAATTTTAACAGGGGTTTTACTTATATGTCTCTAACAGAAAGTGTAAGGGGGTCGCAAATGTTTACTTATATCTAACAGGCTCTTATAAATGCTAGAAAAAGTTACGTCATCACCATAGACTCATCAAAAAGCGTTTATATCAAAAAAGATACAACAAACAATGCATATGAAATGTAGTAACAATTTGCTTCCTCAGAGGCCTAGAACTTTTGAAAAAAAATGGGATGTAACGCTTGAGAAATCTGCATAAGTTATTACAGGTTTCTTAAATCGAAATGTTGAAATTCGAACACACTGCTGGTCGTATCTCATCATACAAGCGAATATATAGAAAAAAAAATTTTCTTGCAAGTGTTGCGCTATAAAAAGTTGGAACGAAAGGCTGTTATGTTTATTATTCCTACAAACTAAAAGCAATTTTATTTCTTGCAAGAGGAAAAGGCTGAAAATTTGTTGCTGGAGAACGTTATTAGACACAGTCACAACCAAAGCAAAAAACCAACGGTAGGGGAAAAAAAGACATCACAGAGATTCGAACACACTGATGGCTCATCATCATATATCACGTAATATTTCTCCCAACGAATTGTTGATATGAGAGTAAAATATACAAAGTACTGTATAACATCTTATTCTTTAAACAGCTGAACCTAAATTAGGCCGATCCGTTAAACAAATGTTTACCAAAGAACGCTGTCTTTTAGGGGGGAAAGCTTAAAAATGTTTACTTATATATCTCAAATTATGTTGTTGAAATCACTAAAGTGTACAAACTTCGTTGATATTCAAATTCTAAGTTTGAAAAAAGTTATAAAAAAACAAGATTTAACAAGAGGTCAGAGAGGAACCTAATTTCCAGGAGTACTTTGTAGCAAACAACCTTCTTTCTCAAAACGGAGATAACAAAAACAATTGGGATATTTGGGTGCTAGAATTTGGCTATTTGGGTGCAAGAATTTGACTATTTAGAGTGTAGATTGTGGTATTTTGACAATGTTGGTTGAAAATTTTTTTAAAATCTTTTGCTAGTTATTTTAATTATTGAACTGGCGACTTTAAATCAAAATTTGATGTTATGACATAAATATATAATGTACAAATGTTTCAATGTTGAATGAACAATAGCAATGAAATAAAAATATATATTTAAAAAATGTTCGTATACATACCGATATATTTTTTCAATATTCAAACACAGATCCTCTACGAATAATATTTATCAACCAGTTCACTATTTTACACACTGAAACACCACCAATAATGGCAACAAAAAATACTCGAGAATTAAACATTATCCAAATATAATGAATTCACCAATTAATTTACTTAATAAATGTCGATTATAATATTTTATTTTTCATACCGAAATACTATCAAATATTGCAACAAAATACTCGAGAATTATCCCATCTAAATATCATTCTCCAATTAATTTACTGTGTGTATATACAACATCGGAAAATAAATAGCCCAGAATATAAATATATCTGTCTGGCCCGGAAAAATTAGAATTCAACGACGACAATAACAAACATAAGGAAACTAAACCGCAACTGCAAGCTGTTCACATGTAGATAGAAAAATTGTGTTGTCACATTTAATGAATAGAACAGAAAATGTGATATAAAAAATTAAATAATTTATAAGAACTTATGGAAATATACCGGGATGAACAGGCAGGTTGGTTTAAATAAAAAATATTATTGTACAAGGATTTAACCATCAAATTGGCGAATTTATTGTTAAATAATTATCGATTCGAATTGGGATGCAACTCGATAATTACTTATTCAAACCCATATTTTTATTTATCCAAGGAAGATAGAAAATCTGCTAATAGTTGCGAACGTAAAAAACACAGCTTGAGATATTCCGGTGGACATATTGCATATATGGAAATAATTCTAAGGAAACATTTAACAAATGTAAATTGTATTTTCATTAAAGGTCATCATAAATCTAATTTCCTTATCAATAAATTGGAAGAAATGAATTTGGGCGAAATTAAAGTTGTTAACATTGAAACACTAGACGAACAATCAGACTGAAGGGTAGTTAGTCAGCAGCAACTGTCATCAGATTATTGGAATGGTAAACAGTTGGAATGTTGAGAAAATTGCTGGAAATGATGGGATTCGTATTGGCTGATTAGAAGATTGCATGGACAGAGTTACTAGTCAACCACAGCTAAAAATGTGATATTCAATTGCCACCAGTTTTGTCACCGAGAATTTGTCACTGGAAAAGGTCACTAGACACAGAAGCAAATGGCGTGAACAAAACCACAACCAAATCAGTGCTATAGAAATGACATAGAAAAAAAATGTCTCATAGGATTCCAGCAGAGATTTCAACTGTCCCAGTCGTTTCTACGGGCCGTTTCTGGCTTTTGTAGCGGCTCCAACCATTTCTAGCAGCTATTTCTACTGTCCCAGTCGTTTCTACGGGCCATTTCTAGTTTTTGTAGCGGCTCCAACCATTTCCAGCAGCGATTTCTACTGTCCCAGTCGTTTCTACGGGCAGTTTCTAGCTTTTGTAGCGGCTCCAACCATTACCAACCAGCATTTCTAAGGTTCTAGTCGTTTCTACGGCCGTTTCTAGCTTTTGTATTGGCTCCAACCATTTCCAGCAGCGATTTCTTCTGTGCCAGTCGTTTTTACGGGCCGTTTCTAGCTTTTATAGAGGCTCCAACCATTTCCAGCAGCCATTTCTACTGTCCCAGTCGTTTCTACGGCCGTTTCTAGCTTTTGTAGTGACTCCAACCATTTTCAGCAGCGATTCCTACTGTCCCAGTCGTTTCTACGGGCCGTTTCTAGCTTTTATAGAGGCTCCAACGATTTCCCGCAGCGATTTCTTCTGTCCCAGTCGTTTCTACGGGCCGTTTCTAGCTTTTGTAGCGGCTCCAACCATTTCTAGCAGCCATTTCTAAGGTTCTAGTCGTTTCTACGGGCCGTTTCTAGCTTTTGTAGTGACTCCAACCATTTCCAGCAGTGATTTCTACTGTCCCAGTCGTTTCTACGGGCCGTTTCAAGCTTTTGTAGCAGCCCCAATCATTTTTAGCAGCGATTTCTACTGTCCCAGTCGTTTCTACGGGCCGTTTCTAGCTTTTGTAGCGGCTCCAACCATTTCTAGCAGCTATTTCTACTGTCCCAGTCGTTTCTACGGGCCATTTCTAGATTTTGTAGCGGCTCCAACTATTTCTAGCAGCCATTTCTAAGGTTCTAGTCGTTTCTACGGGCCGTTTCTAGCTTTTGTAGTGACTCCAACCATTTCCAGCAGCCATTTCTAAGGTTCTAGTCGTTTCTACGGACCGTTTCTACCATTTGTGCCGTTTTTGGTCATTTGCAACGTTCCTGTACCAGTCATTTTCAACATTTGTTGCTTTTCTACCCTTTGTATCAGTTCTGTACCAATCATTCTACCGTTTCTTCCCTTTGTAAGGTCCTACTTCAACCTTTCAATCATTTCTAACAGCCCTTTGCAGCCATTTCTACTATTTGTGCCGTTTTTAGTCATTTGCAACGTTCCCGTAGCAGTCATTTGTAGTGGTTCCAACCATTTCTCCAACGGTATTCTTTCCGAATTACCCACCGCTCGATACAAAATCCAACGATTCAAGGCGCAATTATCATTCCTCATTTACGTATTTATTTTTTACATTATTAGCTACCATTATCTTTTCAATGAAAACCGCATCTACTTTTATAATTAACGATTTCCTTGTTTAGAATCAACCAGCCACCGCACTTTCAACCAGTGCTCGAGTTTCGCTTGTTTATGGGTACACCAACGTGCTGTTGTGGTTTCGTTTAACTTTTGTTATTGCCTTCGTTGAATCTGAATTATTTTATTATTTTAATTATATTAACAAATGTGTTCCTAAATATTTGGGAACTTATTAATTATTTACGATGCATTTTCGCTACATTTTTTGCTTAAAATAGCCGAATTCCCTGTATTAAGAGATTTAACGCCCGGACTAGGCGTCCTCGTGGCCTTGGTTTATCCGACGAGAGCAGAGACTCGAACGAGTTGCCGCTTTCGCGCAGGTACCGATTCTTAGCAGTCTTTATTTAAGTAAACTCAAAATTATTGAACACGACTATGTGAATCCGAGGGCCGTATTCTTTGTTTCACCGCTATCCCTGAGCTTTCCCTGCCATTGTGCCCGCTTAGCCACCGCGTTCCCTATGCTTGCCACCACCGATACTTTCACCCCACGTTCCCTGCCTGCCTCTTGTTGACCACCCGCCCGACGGAAGCTCCCTGCACCCGGCCGATTCCCGATCGCCAACGCGTTACGCCCTACAGACCGCGTTACGTCAGCCACCGCGTTCCCAACCCCGCGCACCCCGACCTACGACCGTCTCCGTTCCTCGCTGCGTACGTTTCCACCACCCCCAACTGATGCAACCGACCACCGCTATCCCTACGATGCACCCCCGTTCCCAACCAACGTTCGACACGCCTCGACGCCCGACGGAAGTCCCGAGTCGTCTCCAGAAGGACCCGCGAGCAGACCACCCGAAGGACGTTACACCCGTGAAGTGGGAGTGGAGGGGGTAAATTTGGTTCAATTTCGGCGTTTTGAGACCTTAAATTCTCTTATGGGAAATTACATGTATTTTTGGTCGATTTTGCGCTCTTACCTGAATAGCCATAGCCTATCTACTAACCGTTAAAATTTGTATGTTGAAACTTCCCTAAAATTTGCTCTTTTCACTGGTAGATTGAATCCTAATAATCATTCAACGTTGGTGGTCGCGGACGATGGACGTCTACCGACGTCTGAGTCATCAGCATTACACTAGAGTTTGAAGGTGCTCCCATTGAATCCAAACTATTGATATGGGAAGATCTTGCTGACCATTGCAGAAGTCCTCTGTGACTAGATTCACGTCTTAAAAAAAATATTATTTGGTATATGGATATGACGGAATTTTAATTTAATTCCATTAATCAAGAACGGTGCATTAGAATTTTACCAATATGAGCCTGAAGCAAAACGATTTTTATTTTTTTTAAGCGAACACCATGCCAGGAGAAAGAAAACCAATATACAAAATTTGCTGAGAAATGAACTGAGATTTCAAAAATAATTTTCATTTTAATGCAAAACAATGACGTACGGTTTTTTATTCAAAAACATTCAATTCACAACTCGTACGGACGCAACTGAGAAATAATAAAATTAAGTTAGGTACATCAAAAATGAAAATTTTGAAAAGATGTATTTTCAAAAGAAATTAAATCTTTGAACTGACCTTTTGTTTTTGTTAGGTTGTCATTCGCAAAATAAATTCTATTTGAAAATCTAGGGAACAATAAAATAACATGAATTTAACGTTTGAATAACTATTATATTCTATAGATACGTTCGAAATGTGAATCATATATTATCTGTTAGTTCAAAGTTCAATTATAGGTAGGTATCTACATATATATTTTTAACTGGGGGTGTTTACTGCTCTCAGACGTTTAATCAGCAAATTCAAATAATTATTGGTATAAAAGGAAAGAATTTGTTTAAATGCACACACACATTTCAGTGTGAAAGTTATTATAAAGTTTATCTACAAAATATCACATAAAATGTTAGAAATAGCAACAAAGCTATCTGATAACGACTCAAAGAGTCAGAAAAATATCACTAGTTCAAGGTAAGGTTGATTGATTCACATTACATGTATTATCAGCCTTTGTGATCGGCGGAAGAAAACGAACCACAGATTAGACATTCTCTATTGTATGATCTATGATTAGACAGAAAGAAAACGAACGCGACATGCAAGCTGTGATGCAAGCAACAGGTTGAGGTTAATAATTACTTAACCTATATTTTTGTATTTATTTTTGTTTACATTATATGTTTTGCTTTTGATTCCACTTTAATAATGATTACGCTTATTCACAAAATATACGTTAATGCATTTGCCACCTTTTGGAATTTAATTTCCAAGCCTTATCGTTCTTTTACTTTATTAATTTTTAGGTAAGCACATAAAACAATACTTCTTACATAATTTTATCTGTAACCTAACTTTGATTTTATTTTTCAGTTGGCTCAGTCCCAGCTGGCTAACATGGAATAAATTTTCTGAGGGAATGTTGAGGGCACTTGAAAAGAAAATTTTACAAAGTAAATTTGTTGTGGCATTGGTGTATATACTAATTAGCATAGTTGTTTTTTAGTTATTAGAACTCCATATAAAGGATGTTTTGTTGATATTGGACCAGTAGTGGGCCCAACAGATAAAATATGGACAATATCTTTAAATAGTAATTCACACTCAACACCTTTGGTGCTTCTGCATGGCCTTGGAGCTGGGGTAGCTTTATGGTGTTTAAATTTAGATGCAATATCAGGCTCACGTCCAGTATATGCTTTTGATTTACTAGGTAAGCCATGTTAATAATTTTAAATATATGTTCCAAATATGTTAGAGATAGGTTGTTTAATTAATTTTCAGGTTATTAGTACCTTAGATAATTGTTTTCTAGTATTTTTTAAATTTCATTATTATACACAAATTCTTACATATTCTACCATATCCTTACTAAAATTTACAGACATTTCAAGCCAAATTGTGATGATTGAGCCATATTCTGTAACTTATTATGTAAATAACCTTATCAATATAAATATCATCTGTTGTCAAGTGCTACCAGGGTTGCTAAAAGTCCTACCTATTTCCAGAAGTATCAAATAAACACACTTTTTTCTCATTATGAAACATATATCTTTTTTTCCAATTTGGTTATTATATATTTTCAAATATATGATGTCATACAACATCTAAAATAAAAAGATAAAAAGTTGTGAGAATATGTTGCTTCTAAAATTTGTTAAAATTTAACACCATTAAACAAGTATGATAATAAACTCTATTAAACTGTACCACTGAATAATGATTATTCTGGGACTTCTAAATAATTTTTGGGAATAGAATTTAAATTTAATTCAAGTTATTACCATATAATAAAATAAATATTTGAAATTAATTCTGAAGATTGCCAAAGTAACACGATAAAATAAAAGAGCTTAAACGGCTACTTGTACCTGTTTATTCATTAGTCAAAGCATAAAGAGAATCTCCCAATATACAGTAAGTAGCCCCAGCCTTATGCATGGCGCCATACTGTGAGGTGTGAATCTTGTAAGGTTTGAATCTTGCATTCTCATGATATCTGTAAATAATTTCAATATTTTGGTAATGTTAGTTCAGTTGCATGAAATTTTGCTTGTAATTAAATCTTATCAGAAATAAATTGGTGAATTTAAACAAAATTTTAGTTGACAAATATTTTTGATAAAAAGTTACAAACTAGCAACTCCCAGGAAATTATAATAACACAGGAAAGTTAATAATTTGTTAATTTTGCATTTAATTTACCTATTGTATCTTCTGCATTTTAGTGTACCTAAACATAAAAAAAATATTTTCCCAATATAGAAAAAACAGTTTTTAGAAATTTCTTGACAATGGTTACATTGAAAGTGATCTTATGACACAAGGTTTTATAGAAAAAACAATATCACAAGAAACTATTAAATTAATTAGTAATGATTGGGTATATTTATATAGTAACTATATTTGCTACAAAAAGTATGAGAAACTTCATTTTCTAATCATGATTTTGTTCATTAATTTTCATTAGTTGTAGATTTTAATTTACCTTTTCCTCATAATTAAATATTAAGTGAGTCACCACAGGCAAAAGTAAGCAGAAATTATTTATTATAAAAATATAACTGAATTAAATTGCTGCCTTCTATACATCCAACGATTTTTGTCAATCCATCCAAACCTTCTGGCATCCCTAAGTTGTGTGGTATGCAAGAAGAGAGCATTCAAGTAATAAATAAATAAAAAAAAAGGAGCTAAAGTAGGTGGTCACAAAGAGCCTGTTAAAACACAGGTTTGATTTAATTTATAATAAATTATTCTATTTTTAAATTTTATAATTATTAAAAAGTAATATTTAATTTAAAACAGTGGCGGGCATATAACTCTTACATGAACAAAATGTTCCTATACAATATTTTGTTGCTCTCAAAAGAATTTATGAAAGTATAGACAAACAGGCTACTGATGGAATGAATTTCAAGATACTAATACCTTTTGGAATTAAAATAATGTAAATCCTTGTATGGAGATGTTTTGTTCTAAATCTGAATAATTTATTAAAAATGATTAAATGTTGTTCATAAGTAATTATGATATAAATATAATGCAAACACCATTTGAATTTAATTCAAGCATTGAGGTTGTTTATGGTTTAATTGAGAAATAACACCACACTTAAAACATAGCTTTTTTTCAAGTTTAGTGTTTATGCCAAATCATACCATAAAAAGACTAGAGGATGCCACAGCTTCAGAAAAAAATAAGGTTTTCTTAGTTTTTAAAAATTTTCAGTATTAAACTAGTTTCAACCAAATTGCCACAATTTAAAGTTTTTTTTATGAAATAAGTCAACACATTTAAATATTTTATATGCCTTCACCAAAAACTGAAGCAGGAGTCAGTCTTGATATAGATTTAAAAATATTAAAACATTGATAAGTTATATAAAAATTAATTTTTTGAAATTTTGGTAGCAATTAGTTTTAATTGTCATAATGAATAATGCATTGGCCGAATCAATTCAGCATGTTCATAAATAAAAATTAAGAGGTCTCATGGGAATTTCGAATGAACTTTCTTTTGCAATATATATGTGAAGTTGAATTTCTTTTTTTTTTTGTATTTTCATACTATTTTTGACGCTGTGCGTATGACTTCCCTATTGTTTCTCTAGAATGTTTACAAGTAAATAGTATACATTCAAATTACATTGAACATGTGTAAATAGTAATTACTTGTATAAATTTACACAATTTTAGTAATATTTTTTTAAAGTTTGTATTAGACATTTTTCGAATTAACGTTGAAGAATTGCAATAGTGATAGATATAACTACCATTAATTAAAACGAAAACATATAGCAAAGAAGTATTAACGTAATTTCCACGAGTTCACCATTGAAGTTATACTATCGCCCGCGCACGATGCTCGTTTGCTTAAATATCTATACTCGCAGAGAGAAAGTCGCATGGAGGGGGTATAACACTTTTCCTTACGTAACGACTTCTGTTAGTCAACTTGTACCAAAAGCTGCATTAAGGAACTTGGTTCAATCACAAGTAGATGATGTACTGACTGGTTATGAAGGATAACAGATTTAGCCCAAATGTTAAATATCTATTAACATGTTACCAACTGCTTTAATCAACAACAAAATGTGTCTTGTAAAACCTGTTCAGACAACAGTAAAACATATAGAGTTACTAACAATATATTTTAGAAGTTTAACATTTGTTGTCAATAAGGTGGAGAATTATGTAATAAGGACTACTTCAATATAAACAACATGCACTGGTTCGAAATGTTCACAACATTATATGAAAACTGTTTTTATTTATTTAATATATAATTATTTATGTCTTTGAAAACAAAAATATGTTGGTAATGATGGCATGGTAATGATATAAATCTTAACATTTATTTATGCCACGTCCGCTACTGGATTATGTTATATGATAATTGTTTTAATTATTTGTATTAAAATAATGCTATATCATATATTAAAGGAACTATCTGCAATAAAGGTCATGCAGATATTTGCAAAACTGATTATTGTAATCTTATAGTGACGTGAAGGTTTGAGATTATTACAACTGACTTTGACAGAGAATTTAATCAATTTTAATTTTACGTTAATAGGTCAAGGGTGTAAAATTTGTCTAAAATAGAATGATTATCTACATTATGCAAGCAAAGGATGAATTTCCCAATCTGCAAAAATGATAATTTATTTTTCGTTTAGAATTAAATAAACTTCATATGCCATTGCGTGCACCTTTTCGTTTTATCAAGTTTAACTGAAACCTAATAGTAAAATAAAGTTGTAACTGAAACCTAATAATAATTTAGGACATGCTGTATTGTACTCAATTATAATAAATAATTTTAAAATTTGAAAAGTAGTTGTTTATTTTGTTTATTTTATTTCTTGGGGTTTCTGCCAAATAACCTTGAGGTGCTGCAACATAATGACCTCAATTTTAATATTGATATATTATTTTTCTATTAACACTAGTTATTTTATAAGTGCAAATATTTTGAGGAATAACGGTTTACTTGAATACACAACAAAAAGCCCTATAACATTTTTAAAAAAGAACTATAGTTTGTCAAAAAAATGAAAATATTACGAATATCCTACCCATGTTTCCATGTACCATGTGTTATGGTAATGTGTACATTATTTACAAACATATACGAGTATATCTTTATTTACATATCAATTTTGGGCTACTGTGTAATTACGCCACCATATATATATATATATATATATATATATATATATATATATATATATATATATACTCACTGACCAAGAAATTGCAACACCCAGAAGGAGATGTTTAAATTTAATAAAGTATTGGTAAAACATAGATGCTATAGTAAGGAGTAAATTATTAAAATTTTAATAAAAAATCAAGGAGTTAATTAAGTTGGCATTGATTCAACAAGATGTCTTATTTCTTTTTGAGGAATACTATCCCACCTACCTGTATTTCATGTCTTAGAACCTCCAATGTTCTTGGGGACTGAGGTAAATTTTCGAGCCTTCTATCCATCATGTTCCAAACATGTTCTATGAGCGACAAATCGAGGAGTCTGGGCGACTATGGAAACAGATTCACATGGGTAAATTCAAAAAAGTTTAAACTAACTCGAGCTAGATGAGGCCGAAATATGGGATCCATGAGCCGATTTAGGTAAGGGAGTACATACGGCTCCACTACTTCCTGAAGGTAACGTTGCGCTGTCATTTAGCCTCGAACAAAGACTGTCCCGGTTGTTTTATCTTTTCTCTTTCCCCCTTATGCCCATTTTAAGTGTCAACTCATTTTGCTAATTCATACATACTTAAGCTTAATCTTCTATTTTGGTTTTTCATGCCCTTTTCTACACTCTACTTAAATTAGAATCTACACTCTGCGATGGAAAACAATAATGAAGAATTCATCTGCTTATGTGGTAAATCATATTCCTGCAAAAAATACTTGAACAATCACAAGCGCAGGTACTGTCGCCTATTACAGACTACAGACGAAGAACGCAAATTCCCCTGCAATCTATGCGGGGAAAGGTTTGGAACCTTCATTGGGATGAGATTGCATATATCTAAGTCTCATCCTATTGAATACAATCGCGAATTGGAAGAAGAAGCATCGAAATCGCCCAGATGGTCAGCTCAAGAAGTCTTAGACTTGGTTCGAGCTGAACTACGATACACTGGACGGGCGGCCAACAAACACCTGGCTGAATTATTCCCGCAAAGAACTTTAGTGGCCATCAAGCACAAAGAAGGAGAAAGTCTTACCAGGACCTCCTAGTCCTTATCAAAGCCGATGTCGAAGAAGCAGGTGGCTCAACTTCACAAGTACCGCCCCCCTCTCCCCAACCCCCATCCACCCCCCCTCCAACTCAAGATCCCAATTCTCTTATCACGATAGAGTATCCCAGCATTTTAGCTATCTCCTCCTCACTCTTCTCCCCTATCCCTAACCTCAACCCTCTAACTCCTCCATCTATCCCGCTCACACACACATCCATTCATCATTATAATTTATCTCCCCCAAGAATTAACACTCCACAACCTCATAACCCACTATCTATTGAAATTCCCCCCTCCACTCTGTTGTTAAATACATCCACTCATCCTGATAATTCCCCTCCATCCATAATCAATACTCCCCAACTTAACAATACATCCTCTATTGAACCAGCTCTCCCCCCTCCTCCTGTTCCTCCCGATCCTATTATGATAGCATTTAGAGATTCTGCCCCGACATTGAACCTTGCCGCCGATAAACATCTGGCTGCTCGGCTTGGCGACATTACTGCAACTGATGACGAAAAAAATGAACTGTTTGACAAATGGGTCACCACTATTCTAAATAAAAAAACACGTAATAAAAACTCACCTAACACCAATAATTCTCATAAGCAACTTCATGGACCCTACAGAAAAAAATACAATAGAGCCATACAGTATAAATTATGTCAAAATCTCTACAAAAGAAACAGAAAGAGTCTTGCCAATAAAATTATTGATAACCTACCACTAGACACTGACACTAAATTACCCTCTAATGTTGATATTAAATCTCACTTCTGTAAAATCTTTGAGGAAGTTAAAAACATCGAACAGAGAGATTACATTCCATCTCTTAAAATCAATAACATCGGCCACAATTTATACCAACCTATAACGATAGATGAACTAAATAAGGCCATTCTAGAAACCAAGTCTCTCTCCAAAGGACCAGATAACTTCAGTATAAAGGACATGAAAGCAATACCGCGTGAACGCTTATGGCTGCTATTAAATGCAATCCTCCTATTACAAAATATCCCCGAATCCATCAAACACTCGAGAACCGTTCTAATTCCGAAACCAAATAAAGACCACAACTCTGTTTCGAACTGGAGGCCAATAACTATAGGATCCATCTTTTTGCGAACACTCAATAAAATCCTCAGCTGGCGGTTCAAGAAACTTCCTTTAAACAGTATCCAGCAGGGGTTTATGCAAAGGGATGGAACCCTCATTAATAACAGCATCCTCAATGGTGTTATAAAACAAGCAAGAGCTCTTGCTAAACCTCTTGATGTAATATCCCTTGACCTTAAAGCGGCATTTGATTCTATCCCCAGGTGTAGAATCAAAGAATCCCTCACAAGACTTAACGTTCATAATAACTTGATTAATTATATTATGAAAACCCTTGAGGGTGCTAAAACTACCATTCTGGCTGAAGACAAAACCGAAATATCTATTAATCTTAACAACGGGGTCAAGCAGGGCGACCCCTTGTCGCCCTGTCTCTTTAATATCTTCTTCGACGAGCTATTAGATCTTTTAAGCTCCAACTTTCCATCTAGTGTTGCGTACATTCCGCGTAATTGTCTTAGTTACGCAGATGATCTAATTCTTCTTGCCAGCTCCACACCCGAATCAAATGCCCTTTTGAAAATGACTACTTCATTCTTCGGCCGGTCAGGGATTACCTTAAATACTGATAAATCCTTTGCACTATCGCTCAGAGTCGTTCCGTCTAAGAGAAAGATTTATAGCGTGACTAAGAGCCTTTTTTTATAGGTGGCCAACCCATCCAACAGGTAGGTATGGACTCATTAAAATACCTTGGTCTCAGGTACAATCTCACGGGTGTTGAACTTCCCTCCATTAATCTTCTTCAAACCCAGTTATCCCATATTCTTCGTGCACCTCTGAAGCCCCCCCCAAAAATTTTACCTCATAACTTCCTTCCTTATCCCGCGTTGGATTAGTGCATTACAAAACATACATATCACTAGAGCCCTGCTCAAAGAGACAGATCGCCTAATTCGACGGGCGATTAAAAACGTCCTTCACCTTCCTTCTTCCACTTCCAATTTTTTCATTCATGCACCAAAGCGAGGTGGAGGCCTTGGTGTTTTTCCATTTCTGTTCAAAATACCATGCATTCTTGTTAAGAGATTGAAAAATATCGACGTTCATCTTCCCGAACAAACCAAACTAATCACACACCAGCACATCGACAGGCTCTCCTCATTTAATGTATTTCCCTCTACCAGTAATGTTAATAGCTATCTAACATCAAATCTCGACACGTCCTGGTCCGGAAACGGACTCAAACAATGTGCCTCAACCTCCATCTGTAGCAACTGGCTATCCGACCCTCCTCCGTCCTGGACGGCGAAGACCTATATCAGAGCAGTGCAGTTACGTGCAAACCTTTTACCCTCCTGTGACCTTCCTTTCAATGACCCAGCTACAAGGAAATGCCGTGGAGGATGTAACAAAAATGAATCAAACTGCCACATACTTCAAAATTGTTACATAACGCATGAAAAGCGAATTGACCGCCATAATAACTTGTACAAAATAATTCAGAGAGAAGCAACAAAAAAAGGTTGGCAAGTTGAGGTTGAACCGCACATCAGAAGCCCGAACGGGATTCTTAAAGTTCCCGATCTTGTCCTTACTAAGGGAATAAAATCTATCATTGCAGACGTAGGCGTTCACTGGGAGGGTCCCCGTTCCTTATATGACGGCTTCAGGAGGAAAAAAGAATATTATGAGGACCCCCAATTTCTTAATACAGTTTTAACTACCAGGAAGACCACAGAAGTTAAGGTCCTTCCTTTAATTGTCGGTGCTCGAGGTGTTTGGTGTTCTAATAATGACGCGCTTTTAGACTCTCTTAATATTAACACCGTCACTCTAAGAAGACAATTAATTAACAGCACCATAATAGGATCCATTGCTTGTCACAACTTTTTTAGTAGGGCGGTATGGAGGTAATTAATTCCTGCCCTTTGTGTTAGATTGGATTTGAGTATCCCCTTTGCTTATTTATTACGATTCTAATTTATACTCGTTTTAACTTTTATTATTGCTATTTTAATTGTTATAACCTTATCATTCAGTATATTCTTCTTTTATACAATAGCATTAACAAATAATGTTTCACTAACATCCATTTCGCTTATTGAACCGTTAACCGTCCCTTCTTTGCATGTCTGATATTCCTATAAGATAATCGACTGAGTTGCTCTCGCTCACGACGTCGATTTGCGGCCGATCTCTAATGGGGCGATGGATTTTGACATTTTTGACCTATTAATTTTTTTTTTTATTTCTCTACGAATTAGGTCAATCTCAATTATCTGCGACAAACTACATGTTAAAAAAAAACATTTTTGTTATTTACGATAATTCAATTGTCTTCTACTTTACATTGTGTTAATGATAGGTTTAGTTGTTTACTGTACTGTTTATGAACTGGTTATTCAATGATTTTGTTTGTTTTATACTAGTGTTTTGTTTGTATTTAATGTTTCGAAATTATATGTCCGTAACTTTATATTTTATTTACAGTTGACACTTAAAATATTTAGTATATAGGTTAGTTAAGGTACCCCTTTTCCCAGCTTGCTGGTGAAACATTGTAATGCCACACAGCCAGGCAATAACATGGTTGAAATATCTTTTATTTACTTTGTCAATTGTAAACTTTTGACTGAATAAAGAATGTGTATGACCTACTTCCATACCATAACGCCTAGTTTGGTGTAATGTCGCTCAACATCAAATTGAGGTTGACGTCTTTCACCTCGACGTCGTCTAACCCTTCTTCATCCGTCATGCACACCCAAGTAGAATCGAGATTCATCAGAAAAGACGACCTGCTGCCATTCCACATTCCAATGTTATCGTTCTCTGCACCACTGTAGTCGTTGCCGTCGATGTTTAGCGGTCTTAGCAGTCCAAAAGACCTTATAGATGACCTTGTTCTCCTAACCACTCATCAGCCAAATTTCGAGTTGTCGAAAATCGGGTTCTAAACGCTATAAGTTTTCAATGTCGATCTTGTACTTAATTTGTACCCCTTCGACATCCAGTACCTCTATCAAATTCACTTAGCGGGCGATACATTCGGCGTAAACGTACTCTAGGCATTTTAACACTACTAAACATCGATTGATTACAGCGGGTCAAGTAGTAAAAAAAGAGACAAAAGCGCCCGTTTGTTGTCTCACTTATCATGTGACACTACCACTTATGGGTGATTGCACTATAGTGGCATTAAGTATCTGTTCTTTACATGTTTGGTTGTGTTGACATTTTCGATATCTTCGTTTCTGCAAGAACTCCTTTGTTTTCGTGTTATCTTGTTCTGGTAGTTTTTCTTCAAGTAGTGCGTGATATTGTTCCGAATTTTCTTACATACTGTTATTATCTATGTTGTTGGTTGGCGTTTGCCTGATAAATTTCGTATTAAGGGCAATTCTTACTCTGAGAAGCGTATGATCGCTTCCTGTCCTTATTGTATTTAGAATGCCGGTATTGTTTGTCAAGACAAAGTCAATTTCATGATTGACTAACCCAGTTGTAGCTTCCTAGGTCCACTTTATATTGCAGTTTTTCGTTACGCTCACCAAACTCAGATTGACCCATTGATATTTCCCAATGTTGTCTTTTTCTCAATTTGCCTTTAAAGGCGCCGATGTTGTACTTGACTTTGTGTAGTTGTTCGGTTTCTTCGTCTGAATTCTGAATGGTTTATTGTCGAGGCGTCAAATTGTATTATTTGAATGGAGTACCTCTTCGAAAGTGACAATATTAAAGTCCTCGAACTGATATACCAGAAATTTCAATGATTTTATTGACCCATCTTTTATGGATGAGGAACCCCGCTCGTCGTTCTTCCAGTTGATGCTCCCTAGTGGTGTAGAAAGTTGCATTATTCAAGTGGTATTGTTTCTTCGTTTTTTTCTCCTCATTTCACTTATGGTAATGGTATTCAGTTTGAGTTTTGCTGTTTCTTGTTCTAATTCTACAAATCTAGCTAGGTTGGTGGAAATTTATTAACGAATTCTATATTTATAGACACAAATAATTCATATTTCCACAATATACTCGCGTGGTCAACAAAGTGGTTTTGCTATCATGTCGTTTGTCATGTAATTACCATTATCAAAAGAATATTTTTGTTATTGACTTTAACCAATCCGATCTAATTGCGCCACCTACAGCTCAGGCCAGAAAAACGTTTACTGTGTCGGCTGGTATATCTATATATTATTGCACATGTAACTTTCAGGTTTTGGGCGTTCTTCAAGACCAGATTTCAGCAAGAACAGTTTAGAAGCTGAACAACAAATGGTAAGATCGATTGAAGAATGGCGCAAGGAAATGAATTTGAACAAATTTATATTACTTGGTCATAGCATGGGTGGATTTTTGGCAGCTTCATATTGCATGTCGTTCCCTGAAAGAGTATCACATCTTATATTAGCAGACCCATGGGGATTTACTGAACGCCCGGAAGATTTTAAAGATGTTCCTTTTGTTATAAAAACAATAGCATATGTAATGAAGCCATTCAATCCTTTGGCTGGGATACGTGTAGCAGGGCCCTTTGGTGAGTACAAATTATTATATGCAATTAATTTCTTACTACGATAAAAATAATAATGGACGACCTCAACCTAACATGTGCACGCCAGACCCAATATGTAAGCTAAGAGAAAGGGTAAAGGAATTTAGCAATAATACAAAAATTGGTTTGAAAAGGAACAGCTCCATAGCATGAACAATACTGAGACAAAATCTCTGGACTAAACGATATAAAAACAACCATCTAAAAGAATATGAAACAAGGATAGGAAAAATACTAAAGCATGTATGGCTGGGATGTAAAGATAAAATCGATGAAATCAACACGGAATGGGGAAAGAGGACTTCGACAGATAGAAGCAATCTGTCAGGCAACTATGTATAGAATGACATTATTTGCACAACAGGATAGAAAATTCTATTCTCGAAATTTTCAAATTTTTTGAACAACGAAGGATGCATTTATCAATTATCAAAAAGACATTTCCGTCGAGTTAAAATACTGGACACACCAACCCCTTCAAATAGCGCGGGCAAATAAACGCAAATAAGAGGAACTTGAGAAGAGATGGAAGGATATAGCCATGAACGGTCAGCGCCAGGAACAAGTGCAACCCTTAACACAACTGGTCAATATCAGGCCCTCACAACTCGTTCAATGGAAACAAGGATACACGGGAATGGAAGAGACAATATGTGTAGATTATTCAAGTGATATGAAGAGGTAATAGAACACAATAGGTAGGATGCTTTCACTTAGCTGAAAAGGAAAGAGTGGATTGCTTATTTTTCGTCTTGTTTTATAGATATTGGACTTTATTTAACTTTTAGATTCCAGATTTTAGAATGAAAATCGAATATTAAATGTCTCGAAATAAGGTGGTCCCAAAAAATTGCAAACTTTCATTGCAAGAATAGTTAGGTGATATTTTTTCTGAAAACCTTGCATTTCTGACATTACATTAATTGGTTGTGATGTTATCGTGTTGATTGATTAAAAAATAAGTGAAAATATTTTTTGGACTGCCGTGAGTTGACTTACAAATTTTTAAACTCAATTTGGATGCTGGGTTCGCTAATTATATTCTCGCTCCGGATTATATATGCTGTCTCTATACATTTTCTTTTATTCCAGTACTCTTTCTTGTGAATTACCCTGGCCTGGTCACAGTTGATATTATGGTGTTCGGTCCATGCGTGATTACCTCCGCCCTTTGAGTAGCTATGCGGTGTTCCTTAACCCTGGTGCCCAGCGGTGGCTTTGCCTCTCAAGTGTAAAGATTGCTAAATTCACAATATATGCTGTATATGTAGTTATTTGGAATTGCTGGAGCGTCCGACCGCGTTCTTGTAATCATGCTACTTAAGGTGTTGCTGCTTTTGAAGACCATTCTGATTCCATATCTATATGCAATTTGTCTAAGTTTCTCCGACAAGTCTCTAATATACGATAATAATAGAGTTGCTTTGGTGGTTTCCTCAGAAGTCCTCAAAAACAACAAGTGAAACTTAGAGAAGACCTTTTGGCGAATGGATATCCGGAAGCCATCATTAACAAGGCATTTGAAGAACTGGAAACACCACCTAGGCAGAAAGAGGAAACGACCACAGCAACTCTATTATTACCGTATACTAAAGGTTTTTCGGAGAAACTTAGTCGAATTGCACATAGATATGGAATCAGAAAAGCAACAACCCCTTGCTGAGCATGATTACAAGAACGATGCCGGACGCTCCAGCTATACCAAATAACTGTATATACAGCATACACTGTGAATGTGGCAATCTTTACCTTGGAGAGGCAAAGCGACCGCTGGACACCAGGGATAAGGAACACCGCATATCTACTCCAAGGTCGGAGGTGACGAATTCTGGGCTAGCTAATCACGCATGGACTGAACACCATAATATCAACTGGGATCAGGCCAAGGTAATTCACAAGGAAGAGCACTGGTATAAAACGAAATTGATATATATAAAATCTGGAACAAGAATATAATTAGCGAGCCCAGCGTCCAAATTAAAAATATTTGGAGAGCCCTTAATAGGTCGCCTATGACGACGCTGATTGGATCGGATAAGATCCAATGACCATGACCGGCGACCGGTCATTTCAAGACGATGGAAGTCCAAGGAAACTTTGAGGAACGAGTTACATTGTCTACCAGCTTCAGACTAATAAATGTCTTTATTCGCACCAAAATAAATCACAATACATCTGAGATATTTATATCACGATGCTATCTACTCAACTAATTTCTTCATCCGTCATGCGCCTTTATATCTTCATAGTTATTCCCGATATTTCTCTGTCTGCTTCTGGTACGCTAACGTGTATAATTCCTAATTCCCGAATGGATTCGAATTCTTTTGTACACTCAATCGTGTTTTTGTTGTTCCTATTTTGCCAACCTAAAATAACATGTTATAACAATATATTACTGGTTGTTTCCGGAAAGATAGTTGTGGCATATTTTGTCAATGTTTAAGACCTTTTTGGGAAATAACACCACAATACACGCAATTACTGTATATTTAAAAACCTTTCGAGGTCTAGGTCAGACCCCGTTGTCAATGGCAAAGAAATTATGAAAAGGGCACTAGGAAAATGCCGATCAATGGCATATACAATAACAATCTGATGAAAATTCTGACCAACATCAAGTACTACTAGGAAAAATGCTACAAGAACAAGGTAACACGCAACTAATAAATACAATACTGACCTCTGCAAAAGAAAGTACATTATACTGCGTTCAGCTAGGAGACTACATACATATTGTATATGTATACTTATCAGTGGAACTAATAAATGTCAAATACCGCGCGGATTGGTCGTCATAAAGTCAAAGCCAAAATCAGAGAATTTAGGCAGCCCAGAATTTCACAAAACAGAGGAGTCAGACAAGATCTGGAATTATAATCTCATTTATAATATAAATTTGAAATTAAATGTTTGACAATTTGACATTGACAAAAGTCAACGTGTGGTTTAGGACTAAAAATAAACATAAGTAAATGAAGATAACGTATAACAAACTAGTAGACTTTCAGAACATCATAATAGATAACAACCCTTGAAA
Organism: Octodonta nipae; assembly: GCA_034190945.1. Lineage (NCBI taxonomy): Eukaryota > Metazoa > Arthropoda > Insecta > Coleoptera > Chrysomelidae > Octodonta > Octodonta nipae. Next base: position 79,895,780 of record CM067219.1, read on the forward strand.
CAGCGAAATATATTGAGGTTTCATCACCGTATTTCAATACTTTTAAAATACACTGATCAAATACTTTTATCTTGAGATAGACCAACATTCTAGATTTGAATTTTTCCGGATATCATTCATGTAAGTTTTATACTCCTGGTAGTAGTAGTAGTACAGTCTTCCGCTACGTATATACATATATATATATATATGTTCTGAGAGGCTTCCGCGGTCATTATTATGAACTAAGCTAGGTTCCGGGTGAGAACCGCGTCTGAATTTATTGAATACTCGACGTTTCGACTCCTGCTTTGGAGCCATTATCAAGAGACAAAAGTGAAAAAGAGTTTCAGAGTCTAGATCGAACTCGGGGCCTCAATCTGCCTACTCCCCAAGAGTCACTAGGTAACTGAACTGAATTTGAGTCTGCTCTGCTTCTTTTATTTATAGTTAGCGCTGGGGTAGAAGAAGATGTCACGTGATGAGGCTGTGTTGTGATTGGTTGGGTATTGGTGGGCGTGTCTGCTTTGTTTAATCTGGCAATTACGGAGGACCAAGCTGTGGGAAGGCGAGTGCTGTCATCGCGTCTATTTAGACAGAGAGGTCTTTTCTCTATTTCGATGGCTTCGCGAATAGTGGATGCCCTAAGAGAATTGAGAGATATGATAGTCCTACTGTCCTCGAAGTTGATAGAGTGTCCTGTTTGGATATGGTGATGCGCGAGAGCTGAAGTCGGATCTTTTTTACGAACTGACAGAGAGTGTTCATATACTCGATGGTTAACGCGCCTGTTGGTACGACCGATGTAGCTTTGTGGGCAATCGCGACATGAGATTTCGTAAACTGCTCGATCCTCGTTAGGTACTTTGTCTTTGGGGTTACCGGTTAAGTTGCCTATAGTTTGAGTGGTGTTGAAGATAGTCTTTATTTGATGTCTTTGTAAAATATATATATATATATATATATATATATATATAGTTTTCGCGGGCACTAAATGTTTCAGATGGTTTCCGGGAACTCATCCGCGTAGTTGACAACTGATCCCTGCCGGGATCGATGGTAAAATAACGACGTTTCTGCAGAGTCACATCTGCCCTCTTCAGGTCGGTTCGCATAATTCTCGTAGCCTTCTGCTTTCGCTTCTAGTTACTCGAATATTAAGTAGTAACTAGAAGCGAAAGCAGAAGAGAATTATGCGAACCGACCTGAAGAGGGCAGATGTGACTCTGCCGAAACGTCGTCATTTTACCACCGATCCCGGCAGGGATCAGTTATCAACTACGCGGATGAGTTCCCGGAAACCACCTGAAATATATATATATATATATATTTTTTTTTGAAAACAAGTTGGCACGGACGGAACTATGTGTAGCTCTCTTGATGGTCCAGGTGTTCGTCCGTTGAAAGTTTTGTCCCTGTAAAGGAACGGTCGCCTGACGTTTCGCCAAAATCTCACTTGGCATTTTCATAAGGCTTTTCCTCTTCTTCCAACACGAAGGGTGGTTGCAGGTTCGGACCTTTCCGGACTACTTCGTACCCGAGATCGTCGGCTAGGTCGTTCTCCCCTTGGTCTGCTCTCCGTGGCGTCTGAAGTGGAAGTGAGCTCCGATATGTGCGCGCCGCTATTTATGCTATCTCCCGAGTCCCCTCCTATTTCTTTGCCCCGCCTCCGAGTGTGTTGAGGGGGCGGTGCCGGTTGTTTTAATTGGGTGACACCTTTGCGTTGTCGCAAATTGTACCGATGACGTGGTTCTGTTTGTACCGATGGCGGCCGCAGATGCTCGTTAGAAAGGTGGGCGTCCTGATAGTTAGCTACGAGTGACGGAATGCAACGTTGTGGTATTGTTGCGCTCTCTTTTAATTTGTTTTTCTTTTCCCGTAAGATGTTCTTCCAGGCTTGATGCAGGTGTAGAGCTTCGTTACGGTTATTGATTTCTCCTTCCTTTTCAATTTCTATAGCTTCCCTAATTTTTTTTCTTTTGAAGTTGTTTTCTGTTGCCAGATGCTTAGAGCCCTCAAAGTTGATTCTATGTACTGTTTGCTGTTGATGTTGGAACAGGGCCGAGGTTGTGGTCTTGTTTCGTATGCTGAGTTTGTGCTCTTCGATTCGGGTTTCTATCCTACAGTTTGTTTGACCTACATATGCTTGCTCGCATCCGCCACAAGGTATCTTGTATACTCCGTGACTCTCTAGTGGACGTTGGTCTTTGGGATTGCCTAGAATGCTTTTTATTGTCTATGAGGTTTGTAGGAAGTTTTAATGTTGCTTTTCCTAAGGATTCTTCCGATCCGATCTGTCACTCCTTGTATGTACGGAAGGGTGGTCGCTGCCTTTGGGGGGTCTTGTTGGGTTTCTTCGTGCCTTGGTAGTTCTTGTTGATTCAGGGCTCGTCGTATGGTGTTGTTGCTGTACCCATTCCTCCTCAAGGTCTGTGAGATGGTGTTTAGTTCCTCTTGTTTGTGTTTGGCGTCTGCAATGCGTCGTGACCTGCATATAAGTGTATTTGCTACTGCTTGTATTTGGGGATGATGATGGTGGGATTTAGCATTAAGGTATCTGTCGGTATGTGTCGGCTTTCGATAGACTGTGTGTTCTAGCTTCCCTGTTTTTGTCCTTTTTAAGTAGATGTCCAGAAAAGGAAGGCATCCATCTTCTTCCATCTCCATGGTGAATTGGATCCTTTCGTGTAGAGAGTTTGCCAGGTGTAGGAAATTGCTGAGTTCCGTATCCCTATGAGGCCACACTATCAAGATATCGTCTACGTATCGTAACCAGACTTTTGGTTTCAGGGGGGCTGTGTTTAAAAGGGCCGTTTCGAAATAAGGCATGAAGAGGTTTGCCACCGCTGGTGAGAGCGCCGAGCCCATAGGTGCACCGTCGACCTGTCTGTAAAGTTGCCTGTCAAAGGAGAAATATGTGTTTTTGAGGCAATGTTTCGCGAGTTGTATGATGTGCGCAGGAAGGTCTTCATTCATGGCAATTTGGTCCAAGGCTTCGTCGACGGGGATGCTTGGGTAAAGTGATTTGACGTCGAGACTTGCGAGGCGGTCTTCTTCTTGTAAGTTTAGGTCCCCTATTATTATGAGATGTTCGGAATTTTTTACATAGGATGCGGCATTTTCGACTAAAGGTTGCATGGCTGCTGCGAGGTACTTCTCGAGTTGTTGAAGAGGTGAGTCGAAAGCACTGACTATCGGGCGCATCGGGACTCCTTTCTTGTGAATTTTTGGCAGACCGTACAGCTTGGGGCATCTACTGGATTTTTCTCTCGGGATGAGTCTTTTGCGTATGTCCTCATCTGGTATGAGAGCCTGAATCTTGGATTTGGTTGTTTTTTCCAAGTAGGTTGTCGGGTCTCTCTTTATTGGTTTATAGGTTTGGTCCAGTAGAATTTCTTTCATTTTTGAGTTGTAGTCATTTGTGTTCATGACTACCGTGGCGTTTCCCTTGTCCGCTGGTAGAATTGTGATGTCTTTGTTTTCCCTGAGGTTAGTGAGTGCTTGGTATTCTGCCCTGGATACGTTTGGCTCTGGTTTTTTAGCAGACCGCAGGATTCTTGCTACGTCTTGCCTTATTTCTTCGGCTTTCTCCGGTTCGACGTGGTGTAGTGTTGATTCTACGCCAGAGATGATATCTTCGACCGGTATGATTGTTGGAGTTATTGCGAAGTTGAAGCCTTTACACAGGATCTGTTTCTCGACAGCGGAGAGTGGATAGTTGGAAACGTTGTGGACCACTTTGTCATAGTCTAGCGGCCTAGTATTTGTGATCTGTACGGCCTTCCTAGCAAGGTTTTGATGTTTCTTGTTTAGTCTGGCTGTTTTGAGTTCTTTGTCTGTTTCTGTTCGAAAGAAAATTAGTTGTTCTGTTGACTTCCAGGTTAGTCCGTGGAGGGTGTTGCTGAGTTGCAAGTGTGAAGTCAGTAGATCCCTCTCGGTCATGGCTAAGTGTCGCCTTGTCCGGTGTATTTCCTCGCGCAGTAGCCCTCTTCTGGCATTGTTGAGGATGGTGTCGGTTTTCTTACTATGGATGTGGTAGGAAAGCTTGGTGAAAGATGGAAGGACCGTTCCTTTACAGGGACAAAACTTTCAACGGACGAACACCCGGACCATCAAGAGAGCTACATATATATATATATATATATATATATATATATATATATATATATATATTGTATATATATATATTTGTTTTTAAGTTTTCGCGCGCACTAAATGTTTTAGGTGGTTTCCGGGAATTCATCCGCGTAGTTGATAACTGATCCCTGCCGGGATCGATGGTAAAATGACGACGTTTCGGCAGAGTCACATCTGCCCTCTTCAGGTCGGTTCTAGTTACTCGAATACTAAGATTTTCAGAAGCGCTCTCGCTGTTGTATATATAACAGCGCGAGCGCTTCTAAAAATCTTATATTGAAATACGGTGATGAAACCTGAATTCTGAAAACCGAAATTAAACCCAAAACTTCAAGTCACACAAATTATATGGAATGGATTTATGATCAGATTAACAAGTAGATACCCAAATCGAATGGAGTGAATAAGAAAGAAGCTAAGGTAATAGATGCCATCGATAAAGTAAAATCCCTAAAATGGCAATGAGCAGGACATTTAACAACACTACAAGAAAATGGGTGGACAACAAAAAATACTAAGTAGTATTACAGGGGTGTAAAAAGACCAAAGAAACGCCCTAATATAAGATGAGACTGTGATATCAAGAAAATAACCGATATAGAATAGTCTCAGGAAGCTTGTAACAGAAGCGCATGGAATGAATATGTTAATGACACCATTAACGTTAACATTTGATTTATTTATTGTCTATTTTTGAAATGGTTGGATTTATATAGTATTAAGAATTTTTTTAATGGAATTGTACTTGAAATTGGATATGTAAAAATGATAAAAACAAATTGTGACTGTTTTCTCTGGCTATAATAATACCATGTTTGACGTAAATTTATTATTTATAAACTGCACATAACAGCATCATTCATGAATAGCATTTATTTTTAGGACCATGGTTTATAAACAAAGTAAGGCCAGATATTTCGAAAAAATACGAGACGGCATTGAATGATCCAAACTTGATCCCACAATATATTTACCAGTGCAATTCTCAATACCCCAGGTAATGTGTTTAAAATAATATAAAATTTCAAATAATAAATGTAATATAAATGGGCAACTGAATTTAAAAAAGCAAGCTTACAAGATTATTTTATTGTGACATTTTTAATGCTGTTTTTCTGTTCTCACTAAATTATTCCATGTAACTCTTTTCCAGTTAGCTCAAGTCATTTATAGAAAAAAAGACCTTAAGGTGACAAAATTATTAGTAGAATAAAACACAAGACTCACGTATTGTAAGGATAAAACATGAATAACGTTTTTTGTTTATATCACTATTACTACAAAAAATCGTTAACAATTTACTTTTTGGAATTTTATGCAATGGCTACCCGTGAAACCGTGTTTGCTACTACAGGCAAAGTTGCTGAAATTGAAAAATCTTCAAAATTAGGTATGAGCTCATCGTCGTTAATTTGTTGCTTAGATAGTAGACCAGGTAGTTTTTGCAAGATAACAGTTAACATGGGAGGTTATGTTCTCAGAAAGTCCTAGATGTCGAACGAACATTTAAATAGGGTTCTGAGGGGGTCGTGAGAGGGGCGACAGCAGTACCTGTGCTACACATTTCTCACTACTTGCTTTTTCATTACTTGAGGCTACGACCATTTCCACGCGTAGTGCCGGTAAATAGTTTACGAAGAGATGGCAGAACGTGAGGCAGCAAAAGTGCGAGTTTTTCGACAAAAGCAAATCCACAACTAATTGGGGGAGATTACATCCAAGTTTTTCACGGATTGTTTTTAACATGTTCGCTAGTTCACATACAGTAGTAATCACTACCATCAGGCGTACCAGGGGTGCCCTCACCTAGTTCACGATGCTGTCGGAACCCTGCTTTACTTAAAAGAAATAGAATACAAGTAACTTAAAAATTTTAACAGCTGAACTAAAGATGTGCCATTTTCAAAAATCGTATGTAGAGGACGTTGGATTAGATATTTACAAACTTTTCAAAAGGCAAATGCGTATTTTCCACAAAACCTTTTAAAAATATAAACAAGAAGTTTTCAAAGAACTGCAGTGAATAATTATAATACTGGGTTCATATTTACACTAAATATTTTTTTGGCATTTCAAAAATATTATTTATTTGTAGGATGTGTGTAAGCTAAATTTGTGAAACTAACTACAAAAGTAGAACATCTTGATTTTATCATTATTTCAAACTATTTCAATTGATTTTATACTATAGAAAATAAAGACTGGTTTTATTAATTCGTAATTTTTGCAGTTTTGAACGGAAATTAATTGTTACTATTGTAACCAGTTGTGTGAGTTTATTTTTTTCTAATATCCCATTTGATTTCTTCAATTTCTCAAGTTTGATGTCTCCTCAAGTTTTAATATAATATTAAATACAATGTCGAGAATTCCAACAAGACTTTGAAGGCGTGTTTTATCTAGATTTTTATCGATTAAAAATTAAAGATTAAAGTAATTCGTAAATAATGCTAATGTAAGTAATTTTCTGTTTAAGTGGACAATCTTTTTTCATTTCTAGTGGTGAAAGTGCTTTCCATTGTATGATGTCAGGTTTTGGTTGGGCAAAAAATCCTCTAGTTAGAAGATTAAGCAAATTAGATGACAAACTTCCAATTACGTTAATGTATGGATCCCGAACATGGGTAGATCATTCTGCAGCTGATGTTTTACAAGAAAAGAGAGTTAAATCATATTTTAAACTTCAGGTAGGTTGATTGACATATATCTTTATTTATTTTTATTTATTACGCGCAACAGGCCCTGAAGGCCTAGGGCGTGTAATCCATTTTATGTAACAATTACCAAATGATTTTTTATTTACAATATATTCAAGAAGTCATTAAATATACGCCTGCATTCGTTTCTATTGACATCCCTGGCTTTCCACTGCTCTATGCCCATTCTCCTCAGATCTTCTCTTACATTGTCCAGCCGCCTTCCCCAAGGTCGTTCTTTTCCTTTCGCTCCTATCAGTTTTCTATCTATGATTATTTTTGATACCCTGCCTCTCACTCCATCTGAGTCTCTAGGCTCTTACAAAAGTAGATATTTTGGGCTCGCCATATATGTTTTCTAGTTCTTAATTTTTTCTTCTCCACCCACTTTCCGTTCTTATGCCTCCGTAAATGTTCCTAAACGTATTTCTTTCCTCGATTCTCTTTCTTCTGTTTTATTAAGAATCCATGTTTCTGTTCTATATATTCTTGCTTTGGTTTTTCTTCAGACAAATTTTGATGTCATCAAAACCTTCAGCATTCCATACTTTCTATTTCCCTTTGCTATCCTTGCTCTAATTTTCGCGTCCTCTCTTCCATTTTCTTTTACTTTAAGACCCCCAAATATGTAAAATCCCTCATTTTGTCCATCACCTATTTCTACCCTTAATTCTGATTCTGTGTTACTCTCTATGACTTCCATTATCATATATGTTGTTTTCTCTTGATTTATTCTCAAAATAAACTTCTTCCCCTCCCCCGCGAAGGCTAGGCATTTGATGTTCGTTCTTGAATATTGTTCCTCCTATTTTAAGCTTACTTCTTCTTATAATTGTTTCCAGTATCAAGGTGAACAAAGTTGGTGATGTGGAGTCGCTTTGTCTGAGTCCCTGCTCTACTTCAAAAGTGTCTGACTTTTGGCCCTTCCATGCTACTTCGTTTATAGTCTGTTCTAGCGTCATTTGCGTGAGGTTGATTATCTTGCTTGGTATTCTCAGCTCTCTCATCGCGTTATAAATCTGTTTTGTGTTGATTTGGTCGTAAGCCTTTTTAAAATCCACAAATGTACAGCGGGATGTGCAGCGCAGCTATTTTCTACTTCTTTTAGTATGAAAATGTGGTCTGTCACAGATCTATTTTATCTGAAGCCTATTTCTTCTTCTATGTCTCTTCTTCTCCTAGTCTGCTTGTAATACATTGCTCCAGTATCCTTTAGTATGTCTCCAATAGTGATATGCCTCTATAATTAGCACATTCTAGTTTATCTCCTTTATTGTGAATAGGACATATAATTACTTTTGTCCACTTTCCATTATTTTTCCCGGATCCCTAATAATTCTGGATCCTTTCTTCGATCTCCCTAATTCTTTTTTCATTAAATTCCCTTTTCTTTTCTTACAGGTTTTCTTCATCTCTCTTCTTATTTTTTGTAACTTTCTAAATTGACTGCGTTTTTTGCCGCTAGTTGTAGATAGATATCTAGCTCTTCTTGGCGATTCCATTATTGCTCCGCATTTTGCATCATGCCAGTCCTTCCTCTTATGTTCTGTAGTTCCATCTGCTAGACATTTCCTCATTTGCCTTCTTTACCACAGTTTTTATAGCCTCCTACATTTCTTCCACATCCTCAGTTGGTGGGTGTGTAGGTCCTTTACTTAATTTTTGTTTATATATCTCCTGGATTTCTTCCCTTTCTAGGAGGGGTGAATTAATTGCTATTCCTTTCTTTTTTGGGCTATTCTATTCATTTTTACATGTTAGTTAACCAGAAAATGGTCCGAATTACACTCTGCTCCTCTTATAGTTTTTATTTTTCGTTATGAAGTCCATATTTTTCTTTTCTATTACTACATGATCTATCTGGTTTGTTGTTTTAATATGTGGAGACACCCATCTACCTTTGTGTATGTCCCTTTGTCTTAACGGTGTACTTCTTATTACCCTTTGTCTTTCCAAAGATTATTAACCTTTCTCCGTTACTGTTCGCTCTCTCATGCTTACTATGTTTCCCCGTAACCGTTGTTGCATTCAAATCTCCAAGTATCATTTTTATGTCTCTCTTTGGTATCATCTCTTATTCATAGTCAAATCTTTCATAAAATTTGTTTTTCTCTTCTACATCCTCTATCGGTGCATGTACATTAATAATTCTAATGTTCCTCTGTATAGATTTTTTTGTTGGAATTTCTCTTCCTGTGCCCCTATTTTATTCTACTAGTACCCATTCCATTTTGTCCCATTTGTTTAGTCTCCCTTCGATTGTAATTCTTTGATAACTATATCTTTTCCCCCTTTTCTCTCTTTCTGAATTTCTTTTGTATTTCTCGCTCTTCCTTTGTTAGTTATATATATATATATATATATATATATATATATATATATATATATATATATATATATATATACATACATACTTAATTGTATCCAGCGTTAGTCTATATAAACTTAAAATCATAGGTATCGTTTTGACGATGATTAATATTCTACTGTTAGTTACCAGAAAGTATCAATTTTTGAAAAAAAATCCACTTTTTACACTTTTTCCGAGTTTACTGGGTAAGAAATGATCCTATCAGGTTGAATAAAAGCTCATTAAGAAGGATTTCTAAATCTCTACAACTTTTCTATTAACAGCATTACGATTTCCTTCACTTTTCATTATATATATATAAAAAAAGGAATTCGTATTTTTGCGGGTTTTTATTATTTAAATATTTTACTTCTACAAATTTGCTTTTAAAATCGTACCAGTTGTTCTCTATAAACTATTTCTGATGTGATGGTATAAGCATATTGCTGTTGAATTTTATGTCCGAAAATGAGTTTAATATTGCTGTATAGACTGGTGTAATAGGTCTCTTCTTAGTTACTGGTTTTTCATGTACCATGGTGTGCCCGCCATTCTCCTGAGGGTGTTGTTCTGTGTTGTTCTCTAGTTTACTGATGTGTGTGTCCGCTGCTTGTGCCCATATGCTCTCTCCGTACATCAGAACTGCTTTTACTGATGCCTCGTATCCTCTTCTTGGTCCTGAAATGTAGGTTGCTCCTCCGTCCTATTAGTGAATTGATCATGCTAATGCGTCCTTTTATCCTTTGCGCTGTTTCTTCTTATTCCTTCCAGTTGATGGGTGTTTCTTCACTTAGTTTTCTGGTTGGCTTGTCCTTGTTCCTCCGTCATAATGCTAGTGCCGGTGTTGATTCTGATCTACCTTGTTGTCTGGTCCGCCCTCGCTGAATGTGTGCCCTGTTGCATAGTCCTGGGTTATCCTTGTGGTGGTTCTTCCAAATCCTTTGTCCTCCATTTTCGCTATCAGGCCGTCCTGCCAAAAGCTTTCTCCACATCGTAAAATACAATGCAAGTCGTGCTCATGTTTTCTGCCTCTACTATCCAGGTAAGTTCTTAACTACTGCTTTATACATAGCCCATTACGTAAGTAATGCGCATGATTGTATTATGACGTGAGTATTCATCGTAGCGGGGTAAAACGGGTCCTGAAATGTGGTGGGGGGTCTAATGCAGCCAGTCGCCAGGTTACTTCGAGCAGTCTAAGTGCCTCCCGAAGTGTATTTTTCGACTTTGTTACACGGCGCGATGAAGCGTTCGCTTGAACAGCGATACGCGGCTTGGAAAAATGCAACGGAAACGTTCCAGATACTTCAAGAGGCCTTTATGGACGACTGCATTGTAAGGTCACAAATGGCCCAATAAAACATGACTGGTGTGCACGAAGTTTTGCGTTCCGACCGTCAATTAAGGATCCAGCAAATTGCTGACACCCTAAACATGTTCACATATGCGGTACATGGGAAAGTCACGAAAGTCCGCGCGAAGCTTGTGCCGAAAGTGTTGACCAGAAAGAACTTCACTGTCAAGAATTTTGGATTTGATTCAAGATGAGCCGGACTTTTTCATTTTGTCATAACTGGAAAGGAATTCTAGATGTTCGACTACAATCCAAAATCGAATGGGCAGAGCAATGAGTAGCACACAAAATCATCCCCCAATCCCAAGAAAGCGCGAATGAGCAGTCTCAAATTCAAAATGATGTTCATTGTCTTTTTTACGTACTAAGAATCGTCGATTTTGAGTTTGTACCGCAGGGGGAAACTGTTAACTCAGACTTCAAGGCTGGCTGGGTTGACAGTTTCCCTGCAATAAGACCTTCATCATTACCAATTTTCTGACCCGGGGCAAAACCTCGGTGGTCCCCTTGCCCCCTTAAAGTCCCGACTTGGCTTCGTGCAACTTTTTATTACACTGACTGAAGAGGGAGCTGAGTCCGTAGAAAACGTCCAAAAGTATGTTCCTAAGAGATACTCCCGTCGCGGAGTTTCAGGGTCTATTTTTCCCAGAAAATGCGAATTACTTTTATAATGAACCCTGTGTATCAATACTATGATAATGTTTTATTGAATTATATTTAATAATTTGTTTTAGGTGATAACTGGGGCAGGGCATCACGTCTATGCTGATAAACCTGATGCTTTCAATCAAGTAGTAGTGGAAGCTTGTAGGTATACAGATCAAACATCAGATAACCTGGCAATATTACCCTCTGAACAATCTGACGAGCCAGAAAGTGATTTTGGCATTGACCCAAGCAGAACCAGGCATTAATATTTTACTTTTCCAAAATTGTTAAGTATTAATATATTACACAATATATATTATTTTTGTATTTCCTTTAAGAATATATTTATTTAAACTGGAAGCCTAGTAAGATATTCAAACTTATAATTTTGTTTTATATGAATTCAGGTATTTAATAAACGTCAGATATGTGAAGGTTCTTTAACAAAGCAATTGTTGTGATAAATTTATATTTTAGAAATAAATTGACATTACACTGATTGCAGTATTTTATTAACACAATAGTTACATCTCATACTTTATACTAATATATAAAGTTGTAAAATGTATTTGTTTGCAGGGGAATCTCTGGCAGTTGTGATCAGTTTTAAACAATTCTTTCAATATCCGCGAGTAATATCGGCTATATTTCATTTTGATAAAATCTATCGTTTTTTACTTCAATTTAATATATTGGAAACAAAAAGTGCTATGGGAGTGAAAATGTATATGTATATCTCATCTGGGCAGGTGGGGAATTGTTTTTTTTATTATTTTTTAATATTAATTAAGATGTTGATTCCTTTGTTTAAGAAAATGAATACGTAAATCGTCATTTGCGGAAATTGGAGTATTAAATTAGGGTCACTGTTGTTTTACAGGAAATTCAATATCTCTTAAATAAAAAATAATGCTGGAGTGAATCATTATTGGATGGGAAGGACGCGTTTCAATAATTTTTAGGGAATAAAAAGTGATGCAGGAGTGAAAATTAGTATATATGCTCTTCTCCTGAAAGGACTAAAAATGAATTAAACACTTAGCGAAAGTTCACCTATCATATAAGTGTTAAGAGAGTATTTATTTATTTATTATTATGCATGAGAATTGAGGGATTGACTATTTTCTTTCAATGAACAAAGACGTTATTCTGTTAATATTGAATTTATAAGGGGATTGAAAAGTGTTCACTATTTGACTAATCACAGGTGAAAACTCCAAAAACAACTGGAAAGTGTGGGAAGTTTAAAAAATGTCAAGTTACAAAGATTTATATAATGGAAATAAATTACAATTAATGACAAAAGGGCAAAAAAAATGTTCGAGATAAGTACGTCGAATTTGCCCATTTGCCTACCCCGTGTGAAGCCGGAACGGGTCAGCTAGTTATAATAAATTTAAATCTTTCCTACTTATTATAGTTTTTAATTTTCAAAGGACCCCGCAATTATCTTTATGAAAAAACAGTCCTGGTCAAATCGTTTCGTAATTTTCCCCAATGAAAGTTTCAATTCAAGAAATTTGTAAGTTTGCAACTACTCAACCTAGTCATAAGAGTTTCATCGGCGGTGAAAATATACTTGATGCAGGACATCTAATCAAATGTGGTCTACAGCAAATAGATACTAGTTGTGATAATGAGTATAAAATAATTGCATACTGTCTACAAACTTCTCATTTAAAAAATCAACCGCATGAAATTGTAGGCGTAATATCACATGATGGAAAAATAATGAGAATTTCATGTTTGTGTACAGCTGGTCTGAGTGAAAACTGTAAGCACGTGGTAGCTACACTTCTCTACTGCAATAGGTTAGATTTTTACTTAAAAATAAATTTATCAGGCGTTGAAAAATTTAATGTTATGAAATCACTTTAATGTTAATATTATATTTTATACACAATACACAGATCTACATTACATGGGATGTCTTGTACTTGATCATCTTGATCTGAATCAATAATAACAGATGTTTTTTTATTTAATGATCTCTGACGTTGTCTTTCGTTTCTCTTTTCAATTTGATTCACATTTGGTTGATCAAATAATTTTAATGATGTTTCAGGAAGTAATATTACATGATGGAACGCTTGTTTTTTTTAAATGAGAACGACGTGGATTGGCACTGGCTGCAATGAAAAATAAAATTTAATGTTTATTGTTTATTATTTTTTCTGACAAATATTACACTAAAAAATATTTTGCTTCATATTGATGATAAACATATATTTATAAAAAAAAATTCTATAGGTAATTACTTACATGTTGGTAAAAAGTCATGTTTGGTGAAATGTAATGAACACACTTTTTTTGACTGTATAATTGTATAATTGGATTTCCAATTTTCAATGCTTTTATCCAAGCTAATCGACGGTCAATCATTTCATCTTCACCAAATTTATTTTTTATGAACACAAAACTTGAATTTGTAGGAGGAAAGGTATAAAATCGAACTGAATTGTTCTTAGTGGACTTGCTATTGCATCCATACATGCAGCAAAAAGTTTTATTTTTATTTTCTCGAGGAGGAAACTCCATGATTGAAATTTTTTTATCAAATATTAAAATTAAAGCTTTAAATAATAACTAAGCTTATTAATAATAATTAATTATTGAATATTTCAGAAAAAAACTTAAAGACTTTGAAACTACAGCTTTGGCATATTATCTAACATCAGCTGTTTATACTCGACCTGCTTAGAGTAGTTCATATTTTATCAGGTTGCGTACCCAAGCGGATGAATTCCCAATACCAAAATTGCCGAATCACCGTCAGAAAACTGAAGAACGGTATTAGCGACACGTATTACTCAAGCGTTATAAGACTACCCTTAATCCGGCCTGTTAAGGTAAGATCGAGTTTAATTTAGATTCAATGATCTCCATATTTTGATTCTGCCTTGAGCCTAGCAAATGCCAAAAACCATAAAACATCAGTTACATGAAAACAAGTTAATAGAGACTTCTTCAGCCTCATCGTCAACATCATCCTCTTCATTAACTGTGTAGATGTTTTTTAATCTGCCGAAATCTCTAAAATATTCGATCTCTTATAAACCCGGCGTCATTTATGTTCTCATCACTTTAAAATCCTTCGTCATTGTCTCTGATTATTTTGTCTTGCACGTTTGTTAAGTTTTAATTGGTATATTCCAATAGTAAGGAATAATTTAAATTGAGGACAGGAAAGATGGGAAAATCATAGTGAAATCTTCTCCATTGAACATCTTCTAACAAGATCGTCAGTCTCGACTCGGGTTTGTACTACATACAGTATTATCAGTCTTTGCAGTACTTGTTGTGCAGCTTCAGCAGCAGCACCTTCCATGAAAACTACGGTAGAAATTATTTAGATTTTTCGCATGTTGTATGTGTAGGTTGTAGGATTGGCGAGGAATTTAATAACAGTTCTTCCTTGTATCACACATCGATTTTTCAAATCGTACATGCATATTTTTATAGCACATTCGGATTCTAAGTTCAAAAATACATATTTTTGTTCGAAACATTTTTTGAAAAAATGCATTTTTAGTTATTTTAAGTACCTTGGAAAAGAAGATCCTAATAATACAGCTTATATGCAAAACAAACAAAATCCGACTATGAACTCTTCGTCTGAGAATATTTGAAATAAAGCTAAAATCACTTCCATTCCTTCCGGAAGTACGTTGTTCTTGAGCGAGATTTGTACATTCCAAATTTGGAATGGCTTCTACTTTATATTATGAAGAAGCTAGTAAGCTGGTGAAACAATATTGTCAATAGCAAATAAATATAAATGAAAATTACCTAAGTATGTTTATTTTAATACAAAATTGAAAGGTTGCCTTCAGAATTTATATGTGAGGCTGCTAAGGGCACTTCTCCAAAAATACATAAACGAATTCTGTTGATTCAGTGATGCCATTAGCGCCATAAGGAAAACCATACGAAAAACCTTATGCATTATCTGACATAAGTTTGTTCAAAAGGAGATGACCCTTACTAATTTCCTCCTTAATTATCAGCAACCAGATACGATTGAATTCTACGAAAGTAGAAACGCGGTTCAGTAGTAGACTCCAGCGCATTGCAGTAGACGAATAAGGTAACCTTGAGAGGATCATTTCAGTCTAGGATATGACCATTCACCGCTAAGTCAGGTATACCAAGTTTAACCCAGTGGAAAAATGTTTAAAAGTAGACATTAACCGGTTAACATATTTAGCGTACCCACAGGGTAATAAAGATCAATTGGCCATTCAGAATTTTAGAAATGATATCAGAGATGTTGAACTTCAAAGTCTGGTCTTGGGTTACTTTGCCTGTTCATTAGGGTTTTCGCTCTTCAGATATTTCATGCAACATATAAGTATATGAAAATTGTAAATGGAGACCAAAGTGTAGTAAGTCAATTTCGGAAAATTGCTGGATTGCTGTCTGTCTGTACAGAAATTCTTCCTCACAGATATTCTGTGAGAAAAAGATGTCTACAATATTATCAACCATTATTCCTTTATATAAATAGTGTATTGTATATTGTGTGATACTTATCTGTGTTTGGAGGTGTTTCGACGCCAATTCTGGAGTGACTATTTTCGTTTTGATGTTTATTGTCTTTGAATTTAACGAAATGCATCAAATGCATAAAGAAGTGTGCGAGAGGACATTCAATTGTGGGAAGCGCAACTGATGAAGGTTCCCGACCACAAACAATATATATTATATTTATATATAATATATATTGTCTTGCGTACAAAGGAATGACACCTCGAAGAGAGTATTTATTGTCTTGTTTGTTAAAAAGTTTGATAGTGACAATTTGGAGTTTGGTGATCACTTGATACTGAGGGTATCGGTTTTTTGCTCTTCTAGCAATAAATTTCTACATCCCAAATCCAGGTCGATTGAAGGTGTCCTTATTTCACCGTTGTTTATCAACATACAGCTGGCGTCCGTAACACACTTTGTTCTCCGTTTAAAATGTTCAAATACTTATCAGTTGCAGGAAAAGTATGAAGACAGAAAACCCTAATGAACAAGTAAATAAACAAAATAATTAAGACGAGACAAAGTAGGAACCAAGGGCGTATGTCATCGCTGTGGATCCAAAGAGCAGCGTGAGTGCAGGGTGAGGCTACCGGATCAATCACCAATCAAGGGTGACCAACCCTGTTGAAAAAATTCCATAGATTCCAAGAAAAAAAGTCTGTGGGAATCTAGTAAGCTTTTGTCGCTGTCATTCCACATTAATACCCATAAGTTTCCAAGAGAAACAAAAGACCGTAAATTTAGTGGAATCTATCTGCCAATATAGCGAGTTATCTTTATTGGAATTAATGGGATTTTAATGTACCCCATAATCGTATGGATTTCTGCATGCACGTAACCTATAGGATCGTATCTGTTTTATTGTAGTCTGTTTAGAATTACGGTGCTTATGCGTATTTACTAATAGAAAAGAAACACCGCTAATTTATCGGAATTTATCTGCCAGTCCAATATAGCGAGTTTTCTTTATTGTAATTAATGGGATTTTAATGTACCCCGTAATCGTCTGGATTTTTGTATGCACGTAACCTATCTGTTTCTATTGTAGTCTGATTAGAATTACGGTGCTTATGCGTATTTACCAATAGAAAAGAAAGACCGCTAATTTATCGGAATCTATCTGCCAGTCCAATATAGGGAGTTTCCTTTATTTATTGGAATTAATGGGATTTTAATGTACCCCGTAATCGTATGGATTTCTGTATGCACGTAACCTATGAAAATTTAACGTATCGCTTAGAAACTTCTATGTTTATATATATATATATATATATATATATATATATATATATATATATATATATATATATGTTATATGCAAAATATATCAGCACTTATTTCACACAGTCGAGAAGTCAACGGAATTTAAAGCGTACGTGACTTCTCAGGGATATCAAATTTTATCTTGAATTATATGCAAACAACTTCCCGGAAACCTACACGAGTCCGTTTACCCAGTAAAAACGCTGACTTGCATCAGCACTTTTGTCAATGTTATAAAAGCAACTGGAAACGTTCTCGTGTTGTCATTCAAATAATATCATTTATAGTATTAAGTTATTCAAGTACTTTAATGTTCAATTTTAATTTTGTATGTTTCTAAATAAATATATTTTTTAAAAAAGTGAATTGAATCAAAGTGAATATAAAATTGGCGCAGTCAGTAGGATTGTCCAACACAGTTAGAACACGTGAATACTAACTGACTGTGGAGATTTCTAAATCATTGTGGACAAAACCTACTTGAAAAGGACAACAACTACCAAGTACTAGCAAGGGAACACGCAACCAGGCTAACCAGTGCTAAGTGACGCGGAGAACAGTCCGATGCGAGGAATAATAACGTAAGAATCACATAAAGTAACTATTTTTTATTTTTGAATGACCACCAGTTCTTTCATTTATATAATATTTTATTCCTCATAACCTTACATTCCTAAATAATTTTGAAACTATATATTTTACATAATCATATTATTTTATTTCCATTACTTTGACTTACATATTTCGAAGTATTTGAAACATTATTTCAAATTTATTATTAATCTACCATTTATACATTCCTATTTCAAATTTGTTATTACTCTATTAAACATTCTCGATATTGGATTTTGATAAACTAGATATTTACCATTTACATTTAAAACCTCAACATTTAATTTTTATTTATTGTGCGAATTTATACATTTATAAAAATGGCCACCACTAGACAAGCAGCTACACCAACCGTAGAACCCTATAAGCTTTCGGAAATATTTGCCATAATTCCTGAGTATGATGGTAATCCGATATTTTTGAATACTTTCATATGCTTCTGTAATACTGCTTACAGCATGGCAACGGATAATCAGCAAGTATTGCTAATTCTCCACATCAAAAATAAGTTACGCGGTAGAGCGGCTGAATTAATTAATTCGCGAAACCCTAGTCAATTAGCTGAAATTCAAACCCTCCTAGAAAATCATTTTGGAGATCCTAGAGATCTCTCGGCTCTCATACAGGACTTGCAACGAATGCGGCAAACTCCTAATGAATCCCCCCTCACTTTCTCTGCTAGACTCCAGACGCACCAAGCGAAAATGCTAGCAGCTATAAACAAACAAAATTTAACCAGCAAAGAAAAGCAAGCGCCGATTGACTTAATAGAGTCAATGGCTCTTAATAGCCTCCTCACGGGTTTAGAGCCCAAAATTGGTCAACTCGTTCGCGCTAGCGACCCGTGCAGTATTCTCACTGCCATTTCTAGAATTAAACGAGAACTACAACTATCACATTTAGAAACACAGAAATTTTCAGGTAATAGAAGTTTCCAACAACCCCCTCTTAAACCAAATAACGGTCCACCTCCAAAACAATGCTCTTTTTGTAAACGCATGGGCCATTTAAGCAACGAATGCTTATTGAGAATGAGACAATTTCAACACAACCCGAATTCTAATCAGAACTATTCGAATTACCGCCCTCATTTTTCCAATCAACCTGCTAATCAATCTACAAATGTTAATCCCAGTCAACAATTTTCACAGCAACAATTTCGTCCATCTACCGGTAGACAACCCCAAATGTCTAGCAATTACAGACCGAACCCGAGTTTCTTTAAACATCAACAACACCAACAACCAAAGACTCATCACTTGAACAATCTGCAATTCGGACCATATCACAATGACTATAATTACTCTCAAAACGAAAATCATTACACCTCTTTACCCGATGAGTACGGAAACGTACAAGATTATCACCCTAATGATTTCGAACAAAACAATGAACCAGAATATTTCAATACTGAACAGTTATACGAATTTTATTCTGACGAACCTGATTCTTCTCAAGTAAATTTTCATTTGACCCCCACTCAGTCAGAACCCCCAGACCAAGAAATTTCAGAAATTCAAACCCAAATTCAGACAATGAATCTGGACGACTTCAGCCCCAATGTCAACTTCCCAGAACAGAACTTTCTGTAAGACCCCTTCTTTCCGTCAACTCAAAGAATCTTTATTATATTACTGACTCTTCAAACACCTATAAACTTCTTATCGATACGGGTGCAGGACTTTCAATTTTTAAACCTGAAACCTGCCAACGCTTTAAACAACGATTTCCCGAAAACGTAGTCATCCAAGGAATCACCGATCAGAAAATCTTAATCAACGAATCCACCCTTGTACCTTTCAATGTCGCCGACCCACACAAGGTATATATTTGCAACATCGACATTGAATTCGACAAATTACTGGGTTCAGATTTCCTTGAACACTATAACTGCGTTATAGACTTTAACAGCAAACAACTTGTCACTAATTTTAAAACTTTACCTCTCTACAAAGTTACGGATGATACTGTCATGCGTACTCAGAACCCTTCAACTTTCAATAACTGCATCCCGGTTAATACAATCTGTTTAGAACCCCGAACAGAACAAATATGTAAATTAAAATGTAACCTCACTAATACTGATGCTTTCCTATCATCTGCCGAAATAGAAAAAGTTTATCTTCCCCGTGCCCTTGTTAAAATTCATGAAAAAGGTGAATTCCTTACTTCAGTTTTAAATGCAAATGCTATCCCCAAGACTGTTAATTTAGACAATTTGGAACTCGAACCCATAAACAATTTTTCCGTAAACATTCTTTCTGAAAATTACTCTCAAAACTTGACCCAGCCTGATAGACAAACTACAATTATGGAACAACTTCGGTTAGAACATCTGAACGAGGAGGAAGCTGAACTTATTTCTCAACTTTGCCTCGAATATTCCGACATATTCTATTTAGAAGGTGACCAACTGACATTTACAAACGAAATCAAACATTCGATAGACACGAATAACGCAAAACCCTCTTTCACAAAGTCATATCGGTACCCCCAAATACACAAACAAGAGGTAAAAAGTTAGATATCAAAGATGCTTGACCAAGGCATTATACGTCCGTCTAATTCGCCATGGTCATCCCCGGTTTGGGTAGTTCCCAAAAAACTAGACGCATCTGGTACCCAAAAATGGCGTGTCGTCGTCGATTATCGTAAATTAAATGAACTTACTGTTGACGACAAATATCCCCTACCGAACATTTCGGATTTACTTGACCAACTTAGCAAATGCCAATACTTCACCACCCTCGATTTAGCTTCCGGGTTTCACCAAATCGAAATCGATACTAAAGACATCCAAAAAACAGCATTCACAGTGGATAATGGCCATTTCGAATTTGTTAGAATGCCCTTTGGTCTTAAAAACGCTCCATCCACCTTCCAAAGGGTAATGGATAATATTCTTTTAGGTGTTCAAAACGAGAGATGTTTAGTCTATATGGATGACATTATCGTTTATTCTCCGACTATACATGAGCACATAGCCCGACTTTCTGAAGTTTTCAAACGATTGCGAAAAGCCAATCTAAAAATCCAACCCGACAAATGCGAGTTTCTTCGCAAAGAGGTCGCGTATCTTGGCCACCTTATAACTCCCGAAGGCGTAAAGCCTAACTCCTCAAAGGTAGATTGTATCTCAAATTTTCCCCAACCAAAAAACCCAAAAGATATCAAGTCCTTCTTAGGGTTAGCTGGTTATTACAGGCGATTCATCCCCAATTTCGCCAAGATTTCAAAACCTTTGACAAGATTACTTCAAAAAGACACACCTTTCCAGTTTGATATACCCTAATTTTGAAGAGCCATTTATTCTTACAACCGACGCCAGTTCATTTGCTATCGGCGCAGTGCTCTCTCAAGGCCCCGTAGGTAAAGATTTACCCGTAGCCTATGCCTCCAGAACTCTCTGCAATGCTGAAACTAAGTATTCAACCATACAACGAGAACTCCTTGCAATAGTGTGGGCGGTTAAACACTTTCGTCCGATAATTTTTGGCCGTAAGTTTTTACTTCTGACCGATCACCGCCCGTTAACTTGGCTGTTTTCTATAAAGGACCCTGTAAGTAGACTTGCAAGATGGCGCCTTAAGCTCGAGGAGTACGACTATCAAATAATTTACAAACCCGGCAAAGTAAATAAAAACGCCGACGCGCTCTCTGGCATTAAGGTTAACAACTTTAATGAATACATATCATTTCAAGCAAACAATCATCTAACACCATTTACAGTACTCCCAACAAACGAAACTGACGATGACTCACAAGAACCCCAGACGAGAAGTCCCATTAATCTCCAACAAATCTCCGAAGAATTTAAAACTTTTGTCGAGCGATATCAAACCGTCTCTCTCATAGATTACGACAAAATTCAATTTTTTAATTGCCAACTCTTAGACCGAGGAAACAAAAACATCCTAGTATTTCCCCAAGGCTCTCTCATGAAAAATTTTCACCATGACATCATCGAAGACATTTTTGAGGAAAATGCTGATTTCCGTACCCCTAGAGTAAATGTCTTTGCAAGCAAAAGTGTCAGAAAAAGACGCTATTACATCGTCCCTCTCCCTTCTGACCCAGAAATAGTCAACGAAATTCTTTTCGCATCTCTGTATAATAGTAGAGATGTGTTTACTGAAAATGAAGTATTCTGTGTTGAGAATAACATTGAACTGCCCACTTTGGAAATGCTTTCGTTTATCTTTTCCGAAATCGATATCAAATGGAAAGTTTGCCAAAATATCGTCCAAACGGTTGAAAAAGACCAAATACCCATCATTCTCGACCAATTCCATAACGGCAAAAATAATATACACCGAGGTATCAATGAAACTATCCACAGAATAAAAGAAAAATACAATTGGCAAGGACGTTGACAATTTTATCAAAAACTGTCAATCTTGCCAGAGAGCAAAAGTTTACCGGAAAAATCTCGACAGCCCACTTGTCATTACTGAAACCCCACGGACACCCTTTGAACGCGTCAACATCGATATTCTAGAAGTCCCGACAAAAAACTACGCATTAACTATCCGGGACGAACTAACAAAATTCTCTCAGGCCTACCCCATAACCGACAAATCCGCAAAAACCGTTGTTAGTACCTTACTACTCTATTTCCAACACTTCGGTACTCCATTACGGATACATTGTGATTATGGCAGGGAATTCGACAACACACTAATGAGAGACTTGTGTAAGCTATTTGACATCAAACTATCCTATTCTAGTGTGGGACATCCCCAGTCAAATGGTTCATTAGAACGATTCCACTCGACCTTATTAGAGATGATTAGAATCCATAAACTAGAAAATCCTGACGAACACCCTTTTAACATCCTCCCTTATGCAATCATTGCATATAACAATTCTGTAAACAAAACTCATGGATTCACCCCTTACGAACTTGTTTATGGACATACTTCGAGTAGGACTCCAGAAACTCTCTACAACCAACAAGCCCTGATAACTAAGTACATCAGAGATCTCAATAATCGTATCTCTCACTATTATAAAATTGCTCGCGAAAGAACGGAAATCCAAAAACATAAAGCGAAAGTCAGATTTGATGAACACGTTTCTGAAAATCTCCCTAACTATCAAATAGGCGATAAAGTCTATATTAAAGAATCCCAGATCAAGGACAAACTCCAAAACAAATTCAATGGTCCTTTCGAAATCCTGGAGATTCACAGAAACTCCGCAACAGTACTAAACCCTAAAACTAACCAAAAATCAAAAGTAAATTTCGACCGAATGAAACCGTTCTCAGAAAGTTAATTTCTGTTTCAGGTTTTGCCTGTTGTTCCGGTCAGCAGTACCCCAATTTCAAATACAACCAATAAACAATACTTTAGGTATCTACTTCCATAACGAAGCAGAAATAACTGTATCCAATGATAAATGGACACTTTTAGTACACAGAAACATTTCTACACTAGAACAAGTATTTACAACAAATAACGAATATTACAAACTCTTGTAAAAACTGTTAACTTCAATTCTTTTGCTATGAACTACTTTCGCGCAGACGTACAAACCCACATTAACCTTCTCAATCAAATTTCTAACTCAATCAAACAGAAATTTACTGACATTCACATGGACACTAAAAGACACAAACGAGGTATACTTGATGGGGCAGGTACCCTTTTTAAGGCAATCACCGGCAATTTAGACGCCGCCGACGGAAAATACTTTACGGAAAGCATAAATCGCTTAAATCAAGGCCAACTTCAAATTGAGAACTTACAAAAAAACCAAATAAGTGTCACCACATCCGTAATTAAAAACTTCAACGAAACTATCCAAAATCTTAGAATTGACGAGAAACTATTTAACGATAACATGATAAAGCTGGAAAACACTATCGGAAAAATTAATGATAAGGTCGCCTACGTCGAATCAAAACTCGCACTACTTGAAATGTGTGAAAAACTTATGGAGAACTATCTCTACTAAGAAGATAATTTAAATGATGTTTTAAATTCTATCACATTCGCGCGTCTGAAAATAATTCACTCTTCAATTTTAACACCTCATTACAGGAAGTATCGCAAAATTTAGTCAAAAGTAACCTTCCATTGGCTGTAAAGTACTCGAGCATCGCACAATATCTAGAAATCATTGAACTAGAGGCATTTCAAACATATACCGATCTTATATTTGTGTTAAGAATCCCTTTAGTCGAACAACATCCTTACACAGTCTTTCATTTATATCCTATCCCTATATACGATGAAAGAACAGGTTTACATCATATGCTATCCTTCACTCAAAAATATCTTGCAAAGAATGATGATTCTTTAATGTTTATTCCGATCAAAGACTTAAGTGCGTGTAAACCGTTATCCACTCGTAAGAAACTGTGTTCTGAACTTTACGCATATCATATTGACACAAACGCGTTATGTGAAGCTCAACTTCTAAAGAATGTCCAGAAGGTACCCGACAACTGTAAAAGCTCA
Source organism: Octodonta nipae (assembly GCA_034190945.1). Lineage (NCBI taxonomy): Eukaryota > Metazoa > Arthropoda > Insecta > Coleoptera > Chrysomelidae > Octodonta > Octodonta nipae. The sequence goes on from CM067219.1 coordinate 79,919,813, forward strand.
CTAATATTCACTCAAGGATACAACGTTCAAAAACTAGAACCCAATACATGGCTCATAATTACTTCTGAACCCATAAGTGTTACAGTGAATTGCGCTCAAACAAACCCAAAAACTCTTACAATCTCCCTCAACTCCATATTGACTCTTCAATCAGAGTGTAGTGCGTTTATAGGAATTACAAAAGTTCAAGCCGAATCTGGTAAACAAACCGATGTTCTAGAAACCTTCCAACCAGTAACAGTGCCGTTCAACTGTTGTGACGCAGTGCCAGAAAAAATTATAATTCCTGAACTTCAGCCCCTGAAGCTGAACACGCTTAACGTAGAAGAATTAGACGTAGCAAATCACAAATTGGAACAATATTCCAGAGACCTCGATGGTCTCATAAACCAGCCGTTTGTAACCAAAAATATCTCTTGGTTTACCTATACAACCATAGCTGCTCTCATGATCAAAGCAGCACTCATCACCTTCCAAGCTGTCAAAAAGAGGATGGTAAAACCTCCAAAGGACTGCAATCCTGACCAGACTTCAGTGCCTCAGCCAAGACTCAAATTCTTCCCCAAGCTTAGGCCTGTTTTGAAAACAAAGCTTAGAGACGCAAGTTTAGGTATACCCTTTATGTTCTCTAAAAACACCATTTTTAATATTGATTTATATCATTAATCTTTTTATTTTTCTACACATTATTTTTATTCACATTTCCTTTTACTTTATATTTTATTTTGATATGTTTAGGTTAAGCATTTAACTATTACTCGTATTATTTTATTGCTCATTTATTTTAACATATTTTGATTTTATTTTACAAATATCAATTTGATATTTACCTATTACTTTATTTTATTCATATTTTATACACTTATTACTTATTATTCATACCATTCAAACATCATTTTATATTATTTTATGTTTCTGTTCCTAAAAGTTGATGTTATAGCATCAACTTTTGATATGTAAAGGGGAGTTGTTATATGCAAAATATATCAGCACTTAGTTCACACAGTCGAGAAGTCAACGGAATTTAAAGCGTACGTGACTTCTCAGGGATATCAAATTTCATCTTGAATTATATGCAAACAACTTCCCGGAAACCTACACGAGTCCGTTTAAGCAGTAAAAACGCTGACTTGCATCAGCACTTTTGTCAATGTTATAAAAGCAACTGGAAACGTTCTCGTCTTGTCATTCAAATAATATCATTTATAGTATTAAGTTATTCAAGTACTTTAATGTTCAATTTTAATTTTGTATGTTTCTAAATAAATATATTTTTTTAAAAAGTGAATTGAATCAAAGTGAATATATATATATATATATATATATATATATATATATATATATATATATATATATACATATATTTGTTTTTAAGTTTTCGCGGGTACTAATGTTTTAGGTGGTTTCCAGGAATTCAACCGCGTAGTTGATAACTAATCCTTGCCGGGATCGATGGTAAAATGACGACGTTTCGGCAGAGTCACATCTGCCGTCTTCAGGTCGATTCGCATAATTCTCGTAGCCTTCTGCTTTCGCTTCTAGTTACTCGAATACTAAGATTTTCAGAAGCGCTCGCGCTGTTATATAGTCGCGGTTCGGCGCCTATTGGTTGGCACCGTGAACGGCTGCGAGTGATTGGCACTGGGCACTCAGTGGGCACGCCTCCCGCCTGCTGATTTCATTGCGTGCGTTTAGACTGTAAGCCCTCTTCGCTATTTCAATTGCCTCTCTTACGAGTCTTGATTTCGGGTGTTCTATATTTGCCAGTACTCTGGTGTTCTGAAAGACTATTCGGTGTGACATCGTGGTGGCGTGTTCCGCAATGGATGTTGTTTTTTCCTGCTTTCTTACAGCGTTCTGGTGTTCATCACGTCTAGCTTGAATTCTTCTATTAGTTTGCCCCACATAGGTTTTATGACAGTCTGCACATGGAATCTCGTACACTCCCTGTTGTTCTAAAGGGATCCTCGTCTTCGGAGTCCTCAACACCGTGCTTATTTTTCTGTCTGTATCGAAAATAGTATCGAAATGGTGTCTCCGTAGAATTCTTGCAATACTGTCCGTGGTCCCCTTGACATACGGTAAATAAGCCTTGGTTATTGGTGTCTCATGCTCCTCCTCTGTTTGTCTCGGTTTTGACTTTAGGGCTCTTTGTATATTTCGGTCTGTAAATCCGTTTTGTCTCAGAGCTGTTTTTAAACTGTCCATTTCCTGTTTGATATTATCCTGGTCAGCTAGTCTTTGTGTTCTGGTTACTAAAGTCTTGACGACGGCTTGTAGTTGGGCTGGATGGTGATGAGAATTAGCATGAAGGTATCTGTTGGTGTGAGTTGCTTTCCTATATACTGTATGGCCAAGGGTTCCATCTTCCTTCCTATTTATGAGAATGTCAAGGAACGGCAGTTGATTGTTGGCTTCAACCTCCATGGTAAATTTTATTTTGTGATGGATGCCATTAAGGTGGTCTAAAAAAGTATTGAGGTGTTCCCTTCCATGAGGCCAAATCACAAATGTATCATCCACATATCGCAACCATAAACTGGGTTTAAGAACACCCCAACTACAAGCCTGAGACAAAAAAGATTTACAGACCGAAATATACAAAGAGCCCTAAAGTTAAAACCGAGACAAACAGACGAGGAGCATGAGACACCAATAACCAAGGCTTATTTACCGTATGTCAAGGGGACCACGGACAGTATTGCAAGAATTCTACGGAGACACAATATCGATACTATTTTCAATACAGACAGAAAAATAAGCACGGTGTTGAGGATTCCGAAGACGAGGATTCCTTTAGAACAACAGGGAGTGTACGAGATTCCCTGTGCAGACTGTCATAAAACCTATGTGGGACAAACTAATAGAAGAATTCAAGCTAGACGTGATGAACACCAGAACGCTGTAAGAAAGCAGGAAAAAACAACATCCATTGCGGAACACGCCACCACGATGTCACACCGAATAGACTTTGAGAACACCAGAGTACTGGCAAATATAGAACACCCGAAATCAAGACTCGTAAGAGAGGCAATTGAAATAGCGAAGAGGCCTCACTGTCTAAATGCACGCAATGAAATTCAGAACTTATCGAATTGTTGGAAAATTCTATTAAACACCCTACCGGCCTGGACCCGTCCAATAACAACTCAACCGGAAATAATAAATCAACAGGCGGGAGGCGTGCCCACTGAGCGCCCAGGGCCAATCACATGCCGCCGTTCACGGTGGCAACGAATAGGCGCCGAGCCGCGATTATATAACAGCGCGAGCGCTTCTGAAAATCTTAGTATTCGAGTAACTAGAAGCGAAAGCAGAAGGCTACGAGAATTATGCGAACCGACCTGAAGAGGGCAGATGTGACTCTGCCGAAACGTCGTCATTTTACCATCGATCCCGGCAGGGATCAGTTATCAACTATGCGGATGAATTCCCGGAAACCATCTAATACATATATATATATATATATATATATATATATATATATATATATATGGATTGTCAGGTACAAAAACGCATTAGTTTCCCATACACTTTTTTATTGAAATATACGGGATTTTTTCCATGTAGAGGTTAAAGTGAAATCTTTTCTATGAGTTTTTATCTGGATTAACGCAAGTAAAACACAATATAACAGTAGGTTTCTGTTGGCTTATCCACAACATTATAAGATATCTAACGGGATATCCAAATTAAATTAATGGTAAAATTTCTATAGCGAATTCCATATGTGAAAGAAACTTAATGTTATTAGTAGGCTGCTATTGGACTATCCAGCGTTTGCTTAACTTTGATTGTTAATTGTTTCCTGAAGGATAGTTGTGGCATAGTTCACGAAATTACTGTATATTTCCAAACGTTTCGGGGTATAGGTCAGACTCCGTTGTCAGTGGCAAAGAAACTATGAAAAAAGGCACAATTCTAAAATTTAAAATTAAAATGTTTGACAATTGTATTTGACTCATGAAGTAACTAAGAGAATTTAATTTAATAATATACAGGGTAGTACAGAAACTTCTAACGATTATGTAATAACAAAGTTCCTTTCAAATTGGAAAAATTAGAAAGGGGTGATCTTCAGAATTTTGTGTCTCCTAGGTGCGACTTTGTTATAAGATAATATAAGAATTTTGTTGATTCACTGATCCCATTAAAATCATAAGGGAAAACCTAGGAAAAATCTTATGAACTCTTATTGTTCACAGCACATGATCATTAGCAATTTCTTCCTTAATCATCGGCAAGAAGGGACGATTGAATTCTACGGAGGTAGTAGCGATACAATCGTTTTCATTTAACAAAATTAGTTAGTTTTCATTTCGTGTTGTGTTCTGCCTTGATTAATATAACTGAATTTTGAAATTATATTTTATGGCCAAGGTCCCAAAATGTGTGAACATACATTTTGGATTTTTCAAACTGTAATTTTTGTGTTGGTTTATTCGAACATTTAGAGGTTTCTCCAATATAAAATTTATTACATTCACAAGGAATTTTATAAATGCAATTTTCTGTATTGTTGTAGGTGTTTTTTTGTTTTGTTTTTGATATAATTGATTTTAGTGTATCTCTTGTTTTAAATGTTTTAATATTATATCCGTGGCCCACTCTTTTTAGTCTTTCAGAGAGACTCTTTATGTATGGTATAGTTATTGTAGTAATGTGATTATCTTGGGAGATATTTGTATGGTGAAGTTTCGTAGCGATCGTTTGGTATTTGATTTTGTATAACTCTTTATTGATAAATTTTTCAGGGTAATTAGTGGCAGAGAACACATTTTTTATAAACGTTTGTTCTTCATTAAATTCATCGGTGTTAGAACAGTTGGTTTTTGCTCTGTCATATAGAGATTTGGTGATACCTCTTTTTACTGAATGTGGTTGATTAGAGTAAAATTTGAGATACCTATTAATACTCTCTTCGAGGTGTCATTCCTTTGTACGCAAGACAATATATATTATATATAAATATAATATATATTGTTTCTGGTCGGGAACCTTCATCAGTTGCGCTTCCCACAATTGAATGTCCTCTCGAACACTTCTTTATGCATTTGATGCATTTCGTTAAATTTGAACACGCGAGATGTAAGACCGACATCTAGGATTTTCAAGAGAATCAGTACACAGAGGTTCCGAATCTGGAGCCGTTCCGTGCAATTGCTGTTCTCCCTTAACTCCTAGGACAGAATGTCACGATAAAATTTTCAGGTTAATTCACCTGTCAGAGATATTGAATACTCTCTTCGAGGTGTCATTCCTTTGTACGCAAGACAATATATATTATATATATATATACAACCTTTATTTTAAACCAAGTTTACTCCTTGATGATGACAATTTAGAGTTGTTGAAAAGGTGTTGAGTGTTTAAAATAAAGGTATGGTGTTAGGGTGTATTTGTGACACACCAAAGGTCCCACAGCATTTCCGTTTCAAGATGTGCTGTTCTACCAAAACATCTTTTGCGTTGAAACAGCTACAATTAATCAAGCGTATTTTGAGATAGTGGAACAGTTCAGACTTGGCCTCTAACGACAAGTGTTCACATTCACAAGAGTGTTGTGGGAGAAAATTTACATGAAAAGTCTCCAGTGACAATGACGCATTTTTCCGTAAGACTACTGAAATGCTCAAGGATCTACAAATTACTCTATCTTCGATTTTTCTTATAAATAGGTTAGGGGCGTAGCATGGAGTTCACTTCCTGTACATCTGCTTTATTTTCCTACAGATCAAGTGAGGAAACATTCTCTAAACGTGCGAAGATTACGTCAGGTATTTTAACACTAAGAACATTAAGGTTTGACAAATATTTTCTATACTCAAAGTAATATTCGAACAAATTCTGAAATAGTTTATTTCGTGCAATAATGTTCATAATAAATATTTGTAACAAGTAATAACAAAATAAATATTCATTTCTCAAAATTAAAGCTTTCACATTTTATTTAAATAATACTTTAGTTCCTTTATCAACTTTTCTTGTTACTTATTTGAAGATGATTAATGTCGTTTTGGAGGCCATCCTGAATCTCATTATCTTTCACGATATCAGGCAGCACTTCCTTTTTCCCTTCTATAACTTCAAATTGATATTCGGATGGATGTGTATCAGTCATGTTGCAAATATTTTTGACTACTTCATTAAATATTAGTGGTTGGTCTGCGTTTATATGATGTCCAGCATCAGAAATTATCTGAAATTATACGTTATTGTATTATAAAACAATATGGTAAATAATATATCTACTTAACATATTTTTAGGCTTACTATTAAAACTTAAATAAAAGTGTGACACCAAAATTGAGAATGCTATGTTAAACCTCGCATTTTTTTTCACCCAATAATGTTTTACTATTTGAAAGTATAATTTGGTGAAGCCAGGAACGTATGGGCGGAAATATAATTACTCAATGGGTTTCACTCGCCACTAATACAGGACATCGATATCTGGGCCCCGATTCTTGAAACCATTCGAGGCTCTACCACTATATATGGGTTAAACTCCATTTATGTCAATTTTCATGCAACTTCCGTCGTTTTGTTTCCGTACCCATAATTAGTGGCAGGGTGTTGAAAATTGGCACCCAAACAAAGTAGTAACTGGATTTAATGTGGTTCCTTTTAAATTAATAAAGTGAAAAACAAGACTTTCATAGGGTACTTAAAAAATTTGTGTTCGCAAAAAAAACGTGACATAGTAGTGTGGATTTTGACAATAATTTGCTTGACTTATTAATTGGTAAGGTCACCACACCTTACGGACTATTAGCTTGTGATAGAAGAAGAGTACAGGGAGTCAATATTATTGAGGGTAATGCTAGGTATGAAAAGATAAAAGTAAAGGTCATTAAATTTAATTTTGGTCCTTTTAATTTTGATTAAAAAAAAAGATACAATCATGATAAATCGAGAAAATGCCGGAGAGTTACATGTTACATTCCTAGTGAGTCGGATGTCTGCAGAGCGGACAGGGACAACTACGACATGAGTACACACGTTTCTGTGCTGCATTGGCAATATGAGGTGAGGAGGTGCGAGATCGAACACCGATATCACATGTGCCTATGTAAGTGTGGTCTAAAGAAATTTAGATTTTGTTCGGTGTGAGATCGAGCATGCTTATAGTATTTCCATATTGGCCTAGTGTTGGCAATATGAGGTGTTGGGGTGCAAGTTCGTACACTGATTTAACATGTGCCTATTTTGGTAGTGTGGTCTAAAGAAATTTAGATTTTGTTCAGTGTGAGATCGAACATGCGTATAGTATTTCCATATTGGCCTAGTGTTGGCAATATGAGGTGTTGAGGTGCAAGATCGAACATTATTTTCACATGTGCCCATTTTGGCAGTGTGGTCTAAAGAAATTTAGATGTGGTTCAATGTGAGATCGAGCATGCTTGGAGTATTTCCATATTGGCCAAATGTTAGCGATATAACTTGAGAGTACTAGTCGTTCCGTAACAAATGACTCCAAGGATTGTAACTGGCACTTGTAATACTTGTAATTATAAATTCAATTCTTTAAGCACATTTCACTTCCTCTTGCTATTGAATTGAGAGGAACGGGGGCGGTTCTGTTCGAACTTCGAGCAAGGTGAGATCGTAGAAGGCTATCGCGTAATCAGGATCTCGTCGCGGTTCCGAGTAGACTACTTTGTGTACCAATTTAGATTAATAATATCATATCGCTACGCCAATCAAACTTATGTTAGGTGGCACCCAAGATAAATTGATCATCAACATTATCTATTGTTCGTATAGTTTGAAACTCCAGTGGTAGATCATTATGGTGCCTTCGGTCAATTTAGTGTGATTATTATTTGTCGAATAAATGTTTAGCCCACATTTATTTCCCCTTGTGTTGACAAATCGCATATGAAGACATCTTATTCAAAAGGAATTTTTTTTTCAAATATAGAAAGAAACTAAAAATACATAAAATATTGATTTTATAAGTACACCGATATCAGTCCTCTTTGCTTTTCATTTCAGGACGATCGTGGTTGTGTTTATATAGCGGCTAAGTCTCACATTTGGTGGACGATAACCTAGCAAAGAAAATAATTTTGTTTCAATTATAAGATTGAAATGTAGTAAATGTGAATGCAAGAAAGTTTAAGCTAGTCTATTCTGAGTAGTTTTATGAATTTTATATCTAAAATAAAACTTACTTCTATGTTGAAGTATGAATCAGGTCGTTTTTCTTTCAAAACTTCATAAGGAACTTTTCGAAGCCAAGATTTTTCTCCATAGAGAATTGTGACAGGAATATCATCTCTTAATGAGTGAAAACGATGAATCATTGGATTTTTTGCCCATGCAAAGCTTTGTCTCATATTGTGAAATGCAACTTCGCCACTAAAAAAATCAAAATTATATTTTATTCAGCTTAAATGATCTTGTTTTTATAATTGTAATGAAAAATACCACAGAGTAGATGTAATAAAATACTTTATGCCTACAAACACATTGAATTTATAATTAAATCACGTTTATTTGCTCTCTAATTAGCAGTGACACTACTAATTTACCCCGAATATGGTGTGAACCTTTAATTGCTTGGGATAAATATCACAGTACATATTTGCTTTAATACCAAACCTTTATATTTAAGCTTGAGTTTGTTTTATTCATTAAGCTGGTGGGTATATGCGCTAGTATATACAGTGTTATGATAAAGTTCCGCACAAAATTCATAAATCAGCCATTTCCTTTTTGTTAAAAAAAAAAACGGAAAAACAGGTCATACAATTAATTTTTTACGGTTCTGATGACATACGTCTAAAAAGATATTTGTCAAAGTGATGACGTCGTCGAATATATTTTCAAATAGTAAGCTATAATCCCTTTGCGGTCTTAGATAGACGACATTTTTCTGCAAATGACACCGTATCAGTGGGTTACATAATAATTTTTATGTTGTAAATAGCATGTTTCATTTGCTACAAGAATGTGTTTTTAATTATATCTTGGTTTAATAAGAAGTGATGTTGGTTTTTATTTTTTATTCAACATTCCCTTGTACTAGCACAAAGTAATTTACTAGTCATAACTTCTACAAGATAACTACATTTTCGATTAGTAGCTTTGAGTTTTAAACATTTGACATTTATACTACATCATTTCTCATTTAATATTAATCATATTAAATATCAACTCAGATAAGAGCTATGAAGAAGCATGTGCCGTATTTAATGAAGTCCATGACGAAGGACCTCTGATATCTACATGGACTGTAATAGAGTCGTCGCAAGATACCAAAAAAACGTGAGGTGTCAAAGATTTACTTTGAGTGGCAGACCTAAAATGAGCGATGACTTCAAATTAAACGCTTTATTAACGGTACGAGGGAACCTTCACCTCACAAGTGAAATTGCTCGGCACGAACCTGTAAGCCAGTAGTTAATTGCGAAATATAAAAAAAAGTCAAAGATGCTCAGTGGCGGATTTAGGCTCAATGCCGCCCTAGGCTCCCTTCGCCCTTTTTATTGTACAAAAATGCAATGACAGTTACAAGTGGGCGAGGGCGATCGCCCTATCTAAAAGCCTCAAAGTTAGTAAGTTTAAAACTAAAATGAGACAATTTTAAGTTCAGAAACTAACATGGATATTCAACCACAAATCGACTATTTTTAGTCAAAGAAATACTAGGTGTTCAATACTATAAAGGAGCGCTCACTCTATATGGTAAAATTTCGTGCGAGGACCCCTTCCTGAAGCATGTGATCACCCCTCCCAAGCTCTTATCTAGATCCGTCCCTTCAGGACGTGATTCAAATTATTATTTATTGAATTCCTTTAATTGGAGTATATCTTATTCGTTTACATATTGTTACGAGAATTCATCCGATAGCTGCTACAATCGGCCATCATCCAATTCGTGGAAGGGACATTCTTCCGATAATTCTGGGAATTCGAAATGTTTTCTCTATAAACAGGCCGACCGCTGCTTACTGGGAATTCCCTTGAAGCTTCCAAAACACATGAAAGAAGTTTCCCGATGGTTCGCTGACTTGCCAGAATAATTCCGAGAGAAATATATAAATACAGCTGGCGATGGATTCATTCAGTTAAGTTAAGATAAATTGTAAATAGTTCTGTGAATATAAATTGTGTTAAAGTAGTGGAAATAAATTAGAGTGAGCTGGACTGTGTTTTTAAATAAATCTAAGAACAGAACTGAACCCGAGTGTGAAAATAAAAACATTACAGTGGTGTCAGGTGTTCGGTGTATTAGTGGAACTTTGGAAGTGGAAAATAAATAGACTAACGATGTTTAAAGCAATGAATTTGGACCAATTGAAAGTGACTGATTTAAAAAAAGAACTGGAGAAAAGGGATTTAGAAATTAGTGGGAAGTGAATTAAGACAAAGGCTACCAAATGCCCTAACAAATGAAGGTAACGATCCCGATACTTATTTGTTTGAAGTTTCTGCTAATGGAGACATGAGTATGCTATTAAAACAAATGGAAAATTTAAAAGAAACCTTACAAGAAAAAGTCTTTAGAGGATAAATTGCTAGAAAATTCTAAGACTTTAGAGGATAAGCTGCAAACATTACAAGATAATTCTAAGATCATGAAACAGACGTTAGAAGACAAACTACTAGAAAATTCGAAAACCCTAGAAGATAAATTGCTAGAAAATTCTAAAAACTTGAAAGAAGCGTTGCAAGAAAATACTAAATCTCTAGAAGACGAATTAGCAGAAAATTCTAAAACCCTGGAAGATAAATTACTAGAAAATTCTAAATCCTTAGAAGAACATTTGAAAAGCATGGTACAGAAAAATTCAGAAATACTGGAATATTCGAGAATGAGGCTCGGATTGAAGAGCTAAAACAAACAATGGTCGAAGGGTCAGTCAAAAATTAAACGCGGATAGAGGAGCTAAAGCATATAATAGAGGGTGAGATCAGCAAAATAAAAGAACAGGTATTCACAATACAAAAGGGAGATACTCAATCAAAAAACCGAAAGCAGAAACAGTCCAGAAGTAGTGGGTTCGTAAACTGGCCTCGAAGGAACAAGACACAAAATGAAACCTCCACAATTTGATGACTAACGATAGGCGCCAATTCGAGGCTGCAGCAAACTTAAACGGGTGGTGGGCAGAGGAGAAGGCAATAGCACTAATACTCGCCTTAAGAGGGGATGCTACAGATATTTTACGAACCTTGAATGCCTCTGAGCAAGAAGACTACGAACAACTGGTCAAACATTTAGAACTGAGGTATGGTCAGACACATTTGGAGCACGTCTACCACTTCCAATTGAAGAATTCCTACAAGAGTTTGAAGCCGATATAGCACGTCTGGTTCGCCTTGCCTATCCAGCCACACCGGAAAATGTAATAGAAAGGTTAGCGGTTAGCATTTTTGGATGGACTTCGGGACCACAAAGCCAGACAAGCACTGACCGACTCAATTAGTAGATGCATTGGCTCGAGCTCTAGAATTCGAGACTGCAAAATATACCTGCTGAGGTCAAGCCAGAGTCCCAATCGTTGACGGAGAATCCGAAGGTGGCGGAAACGATGAAGCCCCTGTAAGAAAGATAATAGAGAAAGTCTTTACCGAGAAAAGACAACTGAGATGTTGGAAGTGTGGTAAGGTATAAGGATTCGTTGCAAAGAGAGCAACGGAGGCCCGACTTCCTCGTCGGAAAACTAAAGAGGGTCGATGTGAAGGGACCATCGTCGATCTGTAGCCAACAAGCCCCAACTATCTACGCATATGTCGCTTCGTTACGCAACCACGTTATCAGTGCCGTTGTAGATGGCTTTATTAATAAGAAGCAATGTTCAATGCTGCTGGATACAGGTGCGACAAAAACAGTTATAGGCCCAACATCGTTTTAGAGACGATGATAAAACCAACAAAATGACAACTGCAAACAGCGACAGGAGAAACAGCGACAGTCCATGTAGCTCAGGTCATTTATGAAAATACATGACAAAATTAATAGTAGAAAAAAACTACCAGGAACGTGTTCTAAGGATAAAACATGACTAATTGCCATAAAATTCAACATTTTTCATCGAAGAGTTTTTGTTTTTTTTACAAGAAACCTCAATAAATCGGTAATAATTTAGTTTTTTACCTTTTATACAAAATCTACCCATGAAACCGTGTTTGCTATTATGACCAATGTTGTAGAGAAATGAAAAACCTACAAAATGAGCTATTATACGCTGCTCTTTGTTATTTTATTGCTTAGGTAATCAAACTTAAACTCGAAATTACGGGAAAAAACTTAATTGTTTATATGTATTGTCATTATTTACTTGAAATATTCTTATTAAATAAAAGAGTAGATCTTATCATTCCCAATCTATTTTATCAAAATAAATACTGTAGCCCCCGTAGTTTTTTGCCAAATTACACTTAAACCTGGAGAAGACCTTTTTTTAAAGGTTCATATTACCTCATCAGATGACCGTATCATTATTAATAAACCAGAGTTGGAAAGTAGAAGAGGGAACCTATAGACCCCTCATCTCGGTTTTTCTAAATTTTGAGTATAAATATAAACAATTACTGAATATATCTGATCAATTTAAAATAGAGGGGTTGGACGAGTCCATTCGTGAAATTTGTTGTGGGGCGGACTTTACGAAACTGCATCTCGCAATAATATTTCAAATTTTAATTTGATGCAGACTCTTCTATTTCAAGTATAATAATGGATTTATGCAATAAATTTAGTAAAATGGAATGCGAAAACTCAGTTAATAGGCAAGTAACATTAATTAAAAAAAATACCTTCTGCTTTTAATACCTAATTCACAAATAACTGTTACCTGAAATTATAACAAAATCAATAGTTATTTGTGTATTTTGGCGGAGTAAATTTTTAATTGATTTATATTATTATTTTAGAGGTGATGGAGAAATTCACAAGAACCAATTAGACAATTCGATGGGTATTTGTATACTTTGTAAAAGAAACATCCTCGTGAAAAAGCACATGTTGTCAAACAACGCTCCATAAATAATCTCATTAAATCCAGTATAATGAGAAAAGATAACATACATATCGAATTAAAAAATTATGAAGAGCTTGTTATACATAAGGTTTGCAATACAACTTACACTCGACGCAGTAATATTAAAATGGCAGCAAAGATAAAAAGGGGAGAACTTAAGAAGTCTCGTAAACGAAAAATTGAGGGGCGCAATTTCGACTTTTCAAATTATTGTTTATTTTGTGGTAATACTACTAAGAGAAGCTCTTATAGAAGCTCAGTTGTAAAGAAAGAAACTATTGATAATTGTTTGATGGGTAATGAAGAATTAAATGCAACTGATGGGGGGTGGGAAATTAAAAATGGGTACATATTTCCAACTACAACCGAAGATCCTCCCATACTAGAAATGTTGTTGAAGGAAATATCATGCTCTTGCAAATCTGGATGTAGAACAACTGCTTGTACCTGCAGAAAGTATGGCTTGAGATGCAGTTCATTGTGTGCTAACTGTGAAATTGAATGTTGTGAAAATTATATACACAATGTGAAAATTGTCGATAATGGCGAGGATGATGAGAATGTTGATAGCGTACCATTTATACAGAGCAATGATGAATATGATATTAATATGGACACTGATGATAGTGATGATGATGTAAAGAGTGTTAATAATCAGTCACCTTTAATGTGCAAAAAGCGTAGATTGTTATAAATTTTTCAATGAAATATATATATATATATATATATATTTGTTTTTAAGTTTTCGCGGGCACTAAATGTATTAGATGGTTTCCGGGAATTCATCCGCGTAGTTGATAACTGATCCCGCCGGGATCGATGGTAAAATGACGACGTTTCGGCAGAGTCACATCTGCCCTATTCAGGTCGGTTCGCATAATTCTCGTAGCCTTCTGCTTTCGCTTCTAGTATTCGAGTAACTAGAATATTATCAGGATGTCAAATACCTCTCACTATTACCACACCTTAGCAATTTTAGAAATGGACTCGTCCACACTGGATACGTTAAAATGGTGAAATATCATTGTAATTCTTTTGTAATTGTATGTACTTATACTTCAAATTTTGGAAAACTGAGATAAAGGGTGTTTAGGTCCACTCTTCTACTTTTCAACTATGATTTATTCATAATGATAGTGTAATGTGGTGAGATAATATGGAGCTTAAAAAAAAATCGTCTATAGGTTTAAGGGCAATTTTGCAAAAACTACAATACAATACGATAGATTGGGTATAAGAAAATCTACTATTTTAGTTAATAAGAATATTTCAACTATAAAGAAAAAAAATATATAAACAATTAAGTTTTTTCTCGTAATTTCGGGTTTAAGTTTGATTATCTAAGCAATAAAATAACCAAGATCAGCGTATAATAGCTCATTTTGTAGGTTTTTCATTTCTCTACAACATTGCCCATAATAGCAAAGACGGTTTCAAGGGTAGATTTTGTATAAAAGGTAAAAAACTAAATTGTTACCCATTTTTTAAGTTTTTTTTTGTAAAAAACAAAAACGCATCGATAAAAAAATGTTGAATTTTATGGCAATTAGTCATGTTTTACCCAAGAACACGTTCCTGGTAGTTTTTTTCTACTATTAATTTTGTCACGTATTTTCGTAAATGACCTGAGCTAATAGTGAAATGGAGGTTGAAATGGCCTTGGGAAATACAACCTTCCTACATCGGGCATTAGTGGCAGACATTAAAGACGAAGTCATCATTGGAATGAATATCATGAGCTCCAAGGAATTCCAGTTAAACTTCAAAGATGGAATTCTGCAAGTGAATGACGAAGAAGTGGTGCTTCATGGAAAAATGACATACTGCTTTGAGTCATCTTAGCAAAGGATGTCAATGTTCCGGAAAGAGCTGAATTCATTATAGATGCTTGCTTAGATGGGAAAGCTAAAGCTGGAACAGTAATGATGTTTGATCCTGAACTTCACGATGGAAATGTGAGCAGAGGTATCGCACTGGGAAAGACTTTGTTTTGTGTCAAGGAGATTGTGCCAGTAAGAGTAATGAACCTGAATCGTTACACGGTTGTGCTAAAGAAAGGAACAACTTTGGGCCATTGTTCAACAGTTTCCTCTGTAGTCAGAAGCACACAGCATGCAGAAATACCACCAGTAATCTATCTGAGGAACTGGAAAGACTCATCATCGATTAATCCCAGAATTTGAAACCAAACCAGAAAGCAAAATTGAGGGACACCGTTAGAAACTACCAGGATATCTTGGATGTAGGGAACGGCAAAAGAGGACAAACTGATCTGGTGAAACATAAAATTAATACTGGGGACGCTCAACCTATTCGACAGTTGGCGAGAAGACTACCCCTAGCTAAAAGAGAAGAAGCCGACAGGATAGTCCGCGAGATGGAGGAAGAAGGTGTTATTGAGCCATCCAACAGCCCTTGGGCTCCTCCAGTTGTCTTGGTTAAAAAGAAAGATGGTTCGACTCGATTTTGCGTGGACTATCGGCAATTAAACCACGATACAAAGAAAGACAGCTATCCCCTTCCAAGAATAGACGATACCCTAGATACAGTGGCTGGATCGAACATGTTTTCCACCCTGGACTTGAAGAGCGGTTATTGGCAGGTGGAACTTGCTAAAGAAGACCGAGAAAAGACTGCTTTTACCATCGGCTCAGAACTCATCACCGATTCATCTAAGAATTTGAAACCAAACCAGAGAGCAAAATTGAGGGACATAGTTAGAAACTACCAGGATATCTTCGATGTAGGGAATGGCAAAAGAGGACGAACTGTTCTGGTGAAACATAAAATTAATACTGGGGACGGTCAACCTATTCGACAGTCGGCGAGAAGACTACCCCTAGCTAAAAGAGTCGACAGGATAGTCCGCGAGATGGAGGAAGAAGGTGTTATTGAACCATCCAATAGCCCTTGGGCTTCTCCAGTAGTCTTGGTTCGACCCGATTTTGCGTGGACTATCGGCAATTAAACCACGCTACAAAGAAAGATAGCTATCCTCTTCCAAGAATAGACGATACCCTAGATACAGTGGCTGGATCGAAGATGTTTTCCACCCTGGACTTGAAGAGCGGTTATTGGCAGGTGGAACTTGCTAAAGAAGACCGAGAAAAGACTGCTTTTACCATCGGCTCAGGACTTTATCAATTCACGGTGATGCCGTTTGGGTTGTGTAATGCTCCAGCGACGTTTGAAAGATTGATGGAAACAGTGTTAAAAGGGCTTTCATGGAAAACGTGCCTGGTGTATCTTGACGACATTATCGTGGTTGGAAGATCATTTGAAGACCACGTCAAGAACCTGCAGGAGGTGTTTCGTCGACTGCGGAGTTCCGGACTAAAGTTAAGCCCGAAGAAGTGTCAGCTGTTCCAAGAGGAGGTGCAATATCTCGGACATTTTTTTTTTTATCCGAAGAGGGGGGAAATACATTCCGTACTTAGCTAGCACGTGCTGGCCGTCGTGCGGGACTCCCGATGCAATGACTTCAAAGCAAGAGTAAATCGTTGCATTGAAACCAGTATACCGTATACCCGCTAAAACCCTAACCTCTTTCTCCTACAACCATGGTCCCCTGCGGCACTCTTAGTCAATACTACTTCGCAAGGGTGGTTTATTGCAGATGTTTACTGCTCTTACATTGAAAGCCTCTAAAGCCTACTCCTCGAACGTATTGCGGAGTTCTTTGAGGATAGTCTCCGCGTAATCTAATACCAAGTTCCAGGCTTGGGGGCCCTTCAGCATGGCTTCTACTAATTGTTCTGGGACGATATTAGTCTCCAGAATCCTCTCCACTTCAGCACGTTGATCCTGAAACCGGGGGCAGGAGAAGAACACGTGTTCCGCGTCCTCTATCACGTCCGTACAGTGTGGGCAGTTTGGGGAGTTTGCCCTCCTGAACCTGTGCAGGTATGCTCGAAAGCATCCATGTCCAGTCAGGAGTTGAGTGATGTAGAACCCAACCTCCCCATGCTGGCGGTTGACCCAACGACTGATGTTAGGTATCAATCGATATGTCCACCTTCCTTTAGTAGAGCTGTCCCACCTCTCCTGCCATTGCCCTAGACTCATGGCTCTTTCATCGCTGTTTCCTGTCGGTTGGTCTTTCTCTAACTTTCTGCGATAAAGCCGTCCCCTTTCTGCAGCCAGGATGTCGATTGGTAGGGTAGAGGCAATCACACTCACCGCCTCGTAAGACACAGTGCGGTAGGATGATGCCACTCGAATCGCTGAGAGCCGCTGGACTGATTTCATTTTCCGGCGGTACGATGGTAGCTCGAGCGATTTCTCCCATACCGGTGCCCCGTACAACAAAACAGAAGTAGTTACTGTTGCCAGTAGCTGTCTTCTTATCTGTCTAGGGCCTCCGACATTCGGCATTATTCTAGATAATGCCCCCTGTACCCCAGCTGCTTTCTTGCTGGCCGCGATTATGTGCTCTTTGAAGTTGAGCCGTGTGTCTAGGAGCACCCCCAAATAGCTGATGAAGGGCTGCGACTGTATGTAGGAGTCGCCTATTTTGAGGGTGATGGTTTCTCTTGCCTTTCGACTGCTAACAAGAAGTGTTTCGGTCTTTTGTTCTGCTAAACTCAAGTCCGCTGCAGCATCCAATGCTGAATTGTGGCTATAGCGAATGAGAAGGTTGTTTGTATCTCCTCTATGTGCTTGCGCACTATGATCAATGCCACATCATCGGCGAATGCCACTAGCCTGACGCCCTCAGGCAGACCGAGCAGGAGCAGGTCGTTGTACATTACGTTCCATAAGAGGGGGCCAAGAACAGAGCCCTGAGGTACACCTCCTGTGATCTTATAGTCTACTTGCCCATTTTCAGTTTGGTACAACAAGATGCGGTACTTGAAATACGCTGAAACCATTCTGCGCAAGTACTGCGGAACTTCCATCCTGGCAAGAGCCTCCAAAATGCGGTCCCAGCGGGCCGAGTTAAAGGCGTTCTTAATATCCAGGGTGGCTATTAGACAGTACTTTTTTCCACCTCTTCTCCATCTCTTTCCCGAGATAGCCTCTCTGGCGATGTTGGTAACGAGTGTCACGGCATCGATGGTTGATCTCCCCTTTCTGAACCCGAATTGGTTGGTGGAAAGTTTCGGCTCAACGTAGGGCTCCAGCCTATCTGCTATTATCCTTTCAAGGAGTTTTCCCGCAGAGTCCAACATACAGAGGGGACGATATGATGACGGTTCGTCGGGAGGTTTCTTTCTCCCTTTAGGGAGGAGCACAAGCCTCTGCTTTTTCCACTTAGTCGGGAAAACCCCCTGCTTTAGGCAGGTCTCATACATGTGTAGAAACATGTCAGGCCTATTGGCTATGGCGCATTTTAGCGCGATGTTAGGTATGCCATCTGGACCGGGAGCCTTACCGTTTTGGAGCCGGTTGCACGCGCCCATCAGCTCACTCATAGTCACTGATGGTATATCTTCGTCCCTCACCTGCCACGAAGGATTAGCGGGTAGCTCAGGCTTCGCAGGAAACAAGTGAGTGACAATGCGGTGCAATGATTCGGGGCAGTTCGTTGATGTCATGGGAGGGGCCTTAATTTTATGCATCACGATTTTATACGGTTTTCCCCATGGATCTTGATTAACTTCGTCACACAACTCCTTCCAGTAGGATCTCTTGCTTGAGAGAATGGCTCTTCGTAGTTGTTGTCTTTTGATCTCATAGTCGAGCCTTAGTTCTTCTGTTGTGACCCTGTCGCGTCTCCGTGCTCGTTGATGCAGCCTTCGTGCTTTGAGACACTCTCGTCGGTGTTGTGAGATCGTGTCGTTCCACCAGTAAACTGCTGGGCGGCTGTTGTTCTGCCGTCTCCTTGGCATGGAAGCATCGCAGGACTTGACAACGCTTGTCATTACCTCTTTGGCAGTGGCTTCTGCGCTTGTTGCTATTGACAATGGTTCCTGCTCCATAACCAAGGCGAATGAATCAGCATCGAAAGCATTTTTGTTCCAACCGACTGGCTGTGACATCGCACGACTGACACACAATCTTCGTTTGGGAGTGGTGTTGATTTCCCAAATAATAGCTTGGTGGTCGCTATTAGTAAACTCCTCATCGACCCGCCACTCACAGCCCCCTTTAATTAGGTTGCTGCTAACGAATGTCACATCGATAATGGAGCTGGCTGTGCCTTTGCGATATGTGCTTACGGCTCCTGTGTTGAGGAGTACCAGGTTGAGCGAAGACATGGTCTCAAGGAGAGCTCGTCCTCTCGCGCTCGTTTCCCGACATCCCCAGTCAATTGCCCAGGCGTTGAAATCTCCTGCGATGGCGACCGATTCACGCTTCCGTACATCCTCCGCCAAGGTGTCCAAGAATAACTCGAACTCCTCGAGCTGTGCACTAGGAGGTGCATAGCAGCTATAGAAATGAACCCCTCCCACTTTGGCTCTCACAAGCCATGGTTCGAGGGTATTTGGGAGTAGTTGGAACGGAAGTTTACCGCAAGCCCATATCGCTGCTCTGTCTACGGCTATGGCTACGTCGCAATCCAATTCCCGCACCCGCTGTACCAGTAGGTCTTGGGCTGCTTCGCAATGGTTGAGGTTGAGTTGCAGTACTTTCATTTACGGGCTTGTGCTGCTCTCATCGCCTGTTGGTAGATCGGACATTTCCAACTACCCGCAACGTGCCGGCAGTCTGACCTACTATCTTTCTCTTTGCAGAGTAGGCACTTGGCAGGTTGTTGACAAGCCGAGGCATTGTGACCAGCGCCTCCGCATCTGTGACAACAACTGCTTCGGTCAGTCTTGCCTCTGCACGCCTGGGCGTTGTGCCCAAAGTGCCAGCATTTGAAGCACCGTCGAAGGCTGATCCTCTCGCGAACACGTACTGTGCCCCACGCAAGTTTCAGCTTTCCAAGTGCGATGGATTTCTTGGCCTGGACCGCTGGGAGACAAACAACTGCCGTTTGTGTTGATCTATATGCCCGTCGAAGTGATTTCACTGCCTCCTCAGTGATCTCTGCCAGGCCGTCGATATTATCTTTGAGCAGCTTTACCACGTCTTCCTTTGTACTGATCTCATCCAGGTCTTTAATTTCAATCTCGATTTGCGGTATTCGAGATTGTACAGTGGCCCCGCTTGGGAGCTTATTCTTGATGGCGTTACAGTAGCGCTCCATCTCCTGAGCGTCTGCCTTCGCGAATAAAAACAGGAGATCTCCCTTAGCTTTTCGTCGGATCTTATTGACTTTTTTGCCTATATCCTGCAAGGTGGGATCATTTTTGATATCTCGCAAGATATCTGCATGGGAGCTCTTCTCGCCTTTCTTTATAAGCAGCGTACAATGTGGCGCTGGTTTTTGCTTATTGGTCCTCGGGGCCTTTTTCCTCTTTACCAGTTGCCAGTCAGTCAACTGGTTTGAAGGTTTGTTTCTGGTCTGCGGTTTAAACTTGGATTTTAATTCATTGTTTCTCTTCGCTTCTGAATTGACCACCCTACTTGTTGTTGCCTGGGTGGTTTGCCCGATGTTCTGGCAACCTTCTTTACCGGGCTTTAGCTTGCTAGCTAGCACCGGTTTAAGAGTTTTTGGTAGTGGTGCCTTACTTGATGAGGCTACTGAAGGCGAGGCCTTCGGTGGCGAGGTCCTTGCTACCGAGTCTCCCGGCAGTGATGCTACTTTTATTGAAGCCGCCTGCTTTGGGGCCGCCGGTGTTGACGCAGCCGGTTTTGAGTTAGCTGCTTTTGAGGCAGCCGCTTTTGGGACCTCCTTTTGCTTTTCACCTTGTGTCTGAGTGTTTGACACCTTTACTGGCGATGTCTGTGTTGTAGCAGGTTTCGCTACAGGAGATGGCTGCGTCGTTGACGTCAGATATTTGTCATATTCTGACTTAATGGCGTGTGCCAGTTTCTTGATCTCATGATGTACATTGTGCCTAGGCCCAATGAACGTCAAGAGCTCATCGATCTTTGCTCCTAATTTGTTTGGAGCGCCACTCTCATCTGTTGCCCTTTGGGGGACGTCAACTCCACTATTCGCCTTTTGGAGGACTTGGCTGAATAGTGTATTGCTGCCAGCTCTAGTTTTAATGGTCGATGTTGTACCATTAACGGTGTTCTTCTTCTTCTTGTCACTATGTGACGGAACCAGTGATAATTCGCTCCCCCCAGAATCCGTGGACCGTGCACCGGCCACCGAGGCTTTCACTCGATCGGAACCGGTGGTGGGATTATCCTCTGCAGAGGTACCCACCTGGGGTATTAAGTTCACCTTATCACCCATGTCCATAAATGGTTTATTTTCGGGGTTCCTTCCCCTATCTGATTTTGGTCCGCCCTGAGGAAATCCTCAGTACTCCCCATTGCTGGAGAGCGTTCCCCTATCCGCCACCTGGGGAGGCGCCCGGTAGTGGACCAACAACCACCCCGGGACATCTCGGACATGTGGTTTCCACAAAGGGTGTAGCTGTTGATAAACAGAAAGTCAAAGCTGTCCAGGAATGGCCGATACCTAAAGATATCCACCAGTTAAGAAGTTTCCTGGGGTTATGCACGTATTATCGTCGGTACGTAGCCGGATTTGCCAACATCGCCAAGCCAGTTACTAGACTCACAGAGGGGAAAGTGTAGTAACAGCGGGACGAGGAATGTCAACGATCATTCGAGACACTGAAAAGAGCATTGACGAGTGTCCCCGTCTTAAGTTATCCTTTGCCAGATGAGAACTTCGTTTTGGATACCGACGCAAGCAATGTCGGAATTGGTGCGGTGCTTTCGCTGATCCAAGACGGTCAGGAGAAAGTCATCGGCTATTTGAGCAAGCCTGAACGGAATTACTGCGTTACTCGCAGGGAACTCTTGGCTGTGGTAAAGGGGGTAAAACCTTTCTACAAGTATCTCTATGGTAAAAGATTCCTCCTGAGGGCTGACCACGCAGCACTGAAGTGTCTCCTGCAGGTTAAAAAACCCGAAGGGCAAGTGGCCAGGTGGATCGAGCGGTTGCAAGAATTCGACTTCGAGACTCAATATCGAGCTGGAACAAGCCACAAGAATGCTGATGCTCTATCGAGGAGACCATGCCCTGATGATTGCGAACATTGTCAGCGAGCTGAAAAAAAGATGCTGTTCTCTGTAGAACTAACGCCATCGATGACCATTGGCAATCTGAGGAAATCCAGAAAGACCAGAAAATGGATCCGGAGTTAAAAGAAGTTATCCTGTGAAAGGAAGAAGACCGCAACCTACGTGGCAGGAGATTTCCCGATACTTACCAACCATAAAGTCGTACAGAGCTCAGTGGAACTCGCTCATCCTGGAAAATGGACTTCTCAAGAGCGTCGTGGAAACTTCAGAGGGAAACGACAGAAAACAGATTGTAGTTCCCAGAAATAGGAGACCAGAGGTTTTACGTGAACTAGGTACAACTGGAGGACATCTAGGAGTAACGAAAACCCTGGGGAAGTTGAGAGAACAACGCTTCTATTCTGCCAAACAGATGTGAATGCTTGGTGCCGGAAATGTACGGTTTGTGCAGCAAGTAATGGGCTTCAGAAGCGACAAAAAGCTCCCATGAGGCAATATAACAGTCCATTCGAAAGAGTAGCCATTGATGTTGCCGTTCCATTTCCTGAATGTGACCCCGGAAATAAGTACGTTGTGGTGTGATGGACTATTTCAGTAAATGGGCAGAAGCTTATGCCTTAAGAAGTCCTGACCGTTGCTGATGTCCTTGTCAAGGAATGGATCAGTCGTTTTGGTGTTCCCCTGGAGTTGCAGTCAGACCAAGGTAGAAATTTCCAGTCCACCCTTTTCCAAGACATCTGCAAACTATTGAAGATTAATAAAACTCGAACGACAGCATTACACCCGCAATCCGATGGAATGGTAGAGCGGATGAATAGAACCATTAATCGCCATTTGTCAAAGGTAGTGTCTGACCACCATAGAGACTGGCACCTGTTTCTAATGGCATAACGTTCGTCTGTGCACGAGTCTACGGGTCAGACCACCCTGGCAAGCGTTATTATGGGACGAGAGTTACGACTACCACATGCGATTTGAAGTTTGGATGTCCCCCAGGAGAAGAGACTGCAGGTGAAGACTATGTCAGCCAGTTAGGTCAAAAGAAGGACGACATCCACCAACGAGTCCGATTAAATATCGAGAATGCCAGTGGCCGAATGAAGGAAGCCTATGACATCAGAGCCGAGGGCGGGGAATTCCAAGTTGATGATCTTGTTTGGTTGTATAACCCCGGGTTAACCCCTTATGCCGGAAGTCATGACGGCGAGGTTGACCAAGCTCAAGTCCGCAGCATCCAACCACCAGATGACGAGATGACCTTCGAACAGTTTATAGCACTGTATTCTGATGGGCAGAAAGTGCAGTACTACGTAACAAGAGAGGAACCCCGAGACCTGTTTGAGGTGCCCATAGAATATGCCCTGGCTCATTGTGTGGCTCGAGATCTCCGGAGGAATAGATAAGGCGTTTGCCAAAAAGTACGGCCAGTTCCAGAAGCTAAGGGAGCAAGATCCAGTATTAGGGAAGGTCCTTCATCTCAAAAGATAAACAACCAGTGGCTACCAGAGACATCTTTTATTTGGTAAGGAAAACATTCTCGCAGGGCAAGCCAACATGCAGCGATCTTTGGAAGACTCTGGTAGAATTGAGGAATGTGATGATGGAGAAGAACCTGATGAAATTGGCGGTCCCAAAGATGAACTGAATTGGAGGGTGGTGAGAAGTATGATGGAAACAATCTTTCGATTCAGTGGCATCGACATCGTTGTATCTGTCTCAATATTCGCAGCCCATATTTGAGGACCGTTGACTGTTACTTCCACCAAACTTCCGGTTGTCGAAATGGAGATTATTGCAAATATCGTCACACCAGAAACATTCCGGGACGAAATGGTCTTAAGGAGGGGGCAATGTTACGAGAATTCATCCGATAGCTGGTGCAATCGGCCATCATCCAATTCGTGGAAGGGACATTCTTCCGATACTACTGAGAATCCGAAATGTTTTGTCTCTCAATAGGCCGACCGCTGCCGTTACTGGGAATTCCCTTGAAGCCTCCAGAACACATGAAAGAAGTTTCCCGATGGTTCGTTGCCGTGCCAGAATAATTCCGAGGGAAATATATAAATACGGACAGCTGGCGATGGATTCATTGTTTTCGACGGTCATATTGTATAGTTAAGATAAATTGTAAATAGTTCTGTGAATATAAATTGTGTTAAAGTAGTGGAAATAAATTAGAGTCATTTGGACTGTTTTTAAATAAATCCTAGAACAGAACTGAACCCGAGTGTGAAAATAAAAACATTACAATATAGTTTTTTTAGATACTAATTTAATCATTAAATTAAATATAAAGTTTCTAACATATTTAACTTTTTTCTAAATTAACATTTGTCTTCTAAACGTTGTTTGTGGCATATTCTTGATTACTTTTATGTTTTTTTGGGCAATAACACCACAATAGAAACAAAACCACGTATATTGAAGGAAAACCTAACGTTTCAAAGTCTATTCGGACTTCGTTGTCAGTGGCTTTATATTTATTTATTGACTATAAGAAGAGGTCCGGCGTCTTGAAATCGTTATGGGGCCAATGGGACTCTCTAAGAGTAGAGAATTTGGGAAAGCAATGACGGTTGAGAAACCAAGTCCCAACTGGTTGTCCCAAGGAAAAAGATACTCGCCGTACTGAAGCAGATAATGGGATTACCGGAGATCATCTGGGCATGAATAAAACCTTGGATAAAATTCACCAACAGTACTACTGGGTAAATTACTTTGCAGACGTCAGGGCTTGGTGCTGGAAATGTGACACCTGTGCAGCCAGTAAGGAGCTGAAGACTCGGACCAAAGGCAAAATGCAGCAATTCACTGTTGGCATCCCATTTGAGAGAATTGCCATTGATGTCGGCGGTCTATTTCCCGATTCTGTGAGGGGGAACAAATACAATCTAGTCGCAATGGATTACCTCAGTAAGTGGCCTGAGGTATATGCCATTCCCAATCAGGAGGCAACCACAGTGGCGACAGTGCTGGTACAACATTTAGCAGGTTTGGTGTCCCGTTGGAGTTATATTCAGACCAAGGGCGTAACTTTGAATCTAATGTATTCCAGAAGGTCTGTACGATGTTGAGAACCAAGAACACGAGAACCATACCTTTGTATCCACAGTCCGATGGAATGATGGAAAGATTCAACAGGACCTTGGAACAACACCTATCCAAGGTCGTCAGCAATAACCAGCGTGATTGGGATGCGCATATTTCCCTGTTGGCCTATCGCTCAGCCATACATAACAGCATAGGACTGACTCTAGCCACGGTACTATTAGAAAAGGAGCTGAGATTACCTTGTGATTTGGCTTTTGGTTCACCAGAAGAACCGCCCCAAGAAGTCAACGATTATGCCGACCAACTCCGACAGAACACGCTGGCAATATACGAACTAGCCCGAACACAGCTGTTGGCAGCCAGCGATCGGATGAAGATACGATATGACTACAAGGCAAATTCATTCGGATTCCAAGAGAGAGACAAGGTCTGGCTGTACAACCCCCAGAGAAGCAAAGGCAAATCTCCAAAGCTCACACCAGCCTGAGATAGTCTATACGAGGTAGTCAAGAGAATTAATGACGTTGTTTATCGTATTCGCCGGTATCCAAGAGCTACGATGAAGGTAGTTCAGTTGGATCGACTCCGCTCCCTAGCATGGAGAGAATGATTCCGATCGAAACGATCAGAATTAAGGGGGGTGGGGGCAATGTTATTTACGCCGCCAAAGAATTATTATCAAAGAACTAAGAAAAAGTAAAAACCAGAGATGCCACAACTATAGTTCAGAAAACAACCAAAGAGAAAAAATTAAGAAACCTTCTAAATTAACCGATTTAAATAATAAAAAGCAACAATAGCTATCCCGAAATTTTAATGGGTGTAGAAAAAAGGCGGCTGCGAGAAGATTCGTGAAAACGCTCCGACAACAAAGATAATCATTGGATTCGGGTATGTTCTGTGCTCGCTATTTAAAGGACAAGTTGAGTAGTTTAGTTTATATTCGTGTTATTCAATCGACGGATAAAAGCCATTAGCTGTTTCCAATAGGATTACTCATAGTGTTTGTAAACTGTGGATTTTTTTATTAAAAACAAAGACGTTGAAAGTGAAAGATATTTTTGAGTAAATTTGTTTTGAACCCACATAATCTATTTCATTATATTATATTTTTCGAGATTTTACAATCCATTGAACGTAAGACAATTTATTGTTTCTAGTCGGGAATCTTCATCAGTTGCGCTTCCCTGAACTAATTGAAATCTCGAATAATTATTTATATTTTTTTCAAATACCAGTGAACTTATTTTTTCAAAGCAAAGTGAATATTGGTATGTAGGAATTTCTTTGGTGTGATTTCTATCCTAAGAATCATAAGGAAATAGCCTTACACACAGTATGACCCCCGGGTCTCTGTGGGCTAGTTTTTCCTGAAATACCTAGATGTCAATATTCATGTCGCGTTAAAATATTAATATTGTTGCACTGAAAGTATGCAGCTTCATATAGTTTATACAAACGTTTTCAATCAGCCGATGAGATGACTGGACTTATTTTGTAACATTTTATTTTATTTTTAAAACTATCATTCAGAAAACAAGTATTATGTTCCAAACTAATTTACCTACTTACCTTGGTTTCTGTGAATTGCAGTGGTAAATATACGCTGTAATAATTTCTTTGTTCTGGACCACTGCACTGTATTTATCAGATATATCTCCTCTAACTTTATTAACTAACCAGGGTCCTGGAATATTTATATTCTGTGAAGATTTCATACAATTAATAAATAAACGTAAATATATTTATTATTTACGTTAATTGGGAATTGAACAGATATAGCTTTACCAAAATATCTATTACCTATTACTTGACAACGCATAAGATTCAAACATGAATCTAAATAACGAACGTATGAATACTTCTATATATATATATATATATATATATATATATATATATATATATATATATATATATATATATATATATATATATATATATATGTTTTAGGTGGTTTCCGGGAATTCATCCGCGTAGTTGATAACTGATCCCTGCCGGGATCGATGGTAAAATGACAACGTTTCGGCAGAGTCACATCTGCCCTCTTCAGGTCGGTTCGCATAAATCTTGTAGCCTTTTGCTTTCGCTTCTAGTTTCTCGAATACTAAGATTTTCAGAAGCGCTCGCGCTGTTATATAGTCGCGGCTCGGCGCCTATTGGTTGGCACCGTGAACTGCTGCGTGTGATTGGCCCTGGACGCTCAGTGGGCACGCCTCCCGCGTGCATATTTGTTATTTCAGGTTGATTTCGGGTGTTCTATATTTGTCAGTACTCTGGTATTCTCAAAGTCTATTCGGTGTGACATCGTGGTGGCGTGTTCCGCAATGGATGTTGTTTTTTTCCTGCTTTCTTACAGCGTTCTGGTGTTCATCACGACTAGCTTGAATTCTCCTGTTAGTTTGCCCCACATAGGTTTTATGACAGTCTGCACATGGAATCTCGTACACTCCCTGTTGTTCTAAAGGGATCCTCGTCTTCGGAGTCCTCAACACCGTGCTTATTTTTCTGTCTGTATTGAAAATAGTATCGATATTGTGTCTCGGTTTTGACTTTAGGGCTCTTTGTATATTTCGGTCTATAAATCCGTTTTGTCTCAGAGCTGTTTTTAAACTGTCCATTTCCTGTTCGATGTTCTCCTGGTCAGCTAGTCGTTGTGATCTGGTTACTAAAGTCTTGACGACGGCTTGTAGTTGGGCTGGGTGGTGATGAGAATTAGCATGGTGAGAGTTGCTTTCCTATATACTGTATAGCCAAGAGGTCCATCTTCCTTCCTATTTATGAAAACGTCAAGAAATGGCAGTTGATTGTTGGCTTCAACCTCCATGGTAAATTTTATTTTGTGATGGATGCCATTAAGGTGGTCTAAAAAAGTATTGAGGTGTTCCCTCCCATGAGGCCAAATCACAAATGTATCATCCACATATTGCAACCATAAACTGGCTTTAAGAGTTGTTGTTCATAGTGCCAACTCCTCAAAGCTCTCCATAAAATGGTTCGATATAACTGGTGAGAGTGGCGATCCCATTGGAGCTCCTTCCAGTTGTTTGTATCGTTGGTTCTCGTAAACAAAATAGGTATTCATCAGACAGTGCCTTGTTAAGTCTACAAGGTGTTGACGTGGTTTGTATTTTTCTATTATGATTTTTTATGGAGAGCTTTGAGGAGTTGGCACTAAGAACAACAACTCTTAAACCCAGTTTATGGTTCCGATATGTGGATGATATATTTGTGATTAGGCCTCATGGGGCCACCCGTTCTATAACAAGTCAACCGGAAATAACAAATCAGCAGGCTGGAGGCGTGCCCACTGAGCACCAAGGTCCAATAACACGCAGCCGTTCACGGTGCCAACCAATAGGCGCCGACCCGCGACTATATAACAGCGCGCGCGCTCCTGAAAATGTTAGTTTTCGAGTAACTAGAAGCGAAAGCAGAAGGCTACGAGAATTATGCAAACCGACCTGAAGAGGGTAGATGTGACTCTGTCGAAACGTCGTCATTTTACCATCGATCCCGGCAGGGATCAGTTATCAACTACGCGGATGAATTTCCGGAAACCACCTAAAACATTTAGTGCCCGCGAAAACTTAAAAACAAATATACACACACACACACACACACACATATATATATCCCGGGGTGGTTGTTGGTCCACTACCGGGCGCCTCCCCAGGTGGCGGATAGGGGAACGCTCTCCAGCAATGGGGAGTACTGAGGATTTCCTCAGGGCGGACCAAAATCAGATAGGGGAAGGGACCCCGAAAATAAACTATTTATGGATATGGGTGATAAGGTGAACTTAATACCCCAGGTGGGTACCTCTGCAGAGGATAATCCCGCCACCGGTTCCGATCGAGTGAAAGCCTCGGTGGCCGGTGCACGCTCCACGGATTCTGGGGGGAGCGAATTATCACTGGTTCCGTCACATAGTGACAAGAAGAAGAACACTAGTAATGGTACAACATCGACCATTACAACTAGAGCTGGCAGCAAGACACTATCCAGCCAAGTCCTCCAAAAGGCGAATAGTGGAGTTGACGTCCAACAAAGGGCAACAAATGAGAGTGGCGCTCCAAACAAATTAGGAGCAAAGATCGATGAGCTCTTGAAGTTCATTGGGCCTAGGCACAATGTACATCATGAGATCAAGAAACTGGCACACGCCATTAAGTCAGAATATGACAAATATCAGACGTCAACGACGCGGCCACCTCCTGTAGCGAAACCTGCTACAACACAGACATCGCCAGTAAAGGTGTCAAACACTCAGACACAAGGTGAAAAGCAAAAGGAGGTCCCAAAAGCGGCTGCCTCAAAAGCAGCTAACTCAAAACCGGCTACATCAACCCCGGCGGCCCCAAAGCAGACGGCTTTAATAAAAGTAGCCTCTGTAGCAAGGACCTCGCCACCGAAGGCCTCGCCTTCAGTGCCCTCATCAAGTAAGGCACCACCACTTAAAACTGTTAAACCGGTGCTAGCTAGCAAGCTAAAGCCCGGTAAGGAAGGTCGCCAGAACATCGGGCAAACCACCCAGGCAACAACAAGTAGGGTGGTCAATTCAGAAGCGGAGAGAAACAATGGATTAAAATCCAAGTTTAAACCGCAGACCAAAAACCAACCTGCAAACCAGTCGACTGACTGGCAAGTGGTAAAGAGGAAAAAGGCCCCGAGGACCAATAAGCAAAAACCAGCGCCACATTGTACGCTGCTTATAAAGAAAGGCGAGAAGAGCTCCCATGCAGATATCTTGCGAGGTATCAAGAATGATCCCACCTTGCAGGATATAGGCAAAAAAGTCAATAAGATCCGACGAACAGCTAAGGGAGATCTACTTTTGTTATTCGCCAAGGCAGACGCTCAGGAGATGGAGCGCTATTGTAACGCCATCAAGAATAAGCTCCCAAGCGGGGCCACTGTACAATCTCGAATACCGCAAATCGAGATTGAAATTAAAGACTTGGACGAGATCAGTACCAAGGAAGACGTAGTAAACCTGCTCAAAGATAATATCGACGGCCTGGCAGAGATCACTGAGGAGGCAGTGAAATCACTTCGACGGGCATACAGATCAACACAAACGGCAGTTGTTTGTCTCCCAGAGGTCCAGGCCAAGAAAGCCATCGCACTTGGAAAGCTGAAACTTGCGTGGGGCACAGTACGTGTTCGCGAGAGGATCAGCCTTCGACGGTGCTTCAAATGCTGGCATTTTGGGCACAACGCCCAGGCATGCAGAGGCAAGACTGACCGAAGCAGTTGTTGTCACAGATGCGGAGGCGCTGGTCACAATGCCTCGGCTTGTCAACAACCTGCCAAGTGCTTACTCTGCAAAGAGAAAGATAGTAGGTCAGACTGCCGGCACGTTGCGGGTAGTTGGAAATGTCCGATCTACCAACAGGCGATGAGAGCAGCACAAGCCCGTAAATGAAAGTACTGCAACTCAACCTCAACCATTGCGAAGCAGCCCAAGACCTACTGGTACAGCGGGTGCGGGAATTGGATTGCGACGTAGCCATAATCTGCGAGCAGTACAAAAACTTCGACACCCTGTCCTGGGTAAATGACACAACGGACAGAGCAGCGATATGGGCTTGCGGTAAACTCCCGTTCCAACAACTCCCAAATACCCCCGAACCATGGCTTGTGAGAGCCAAAGTGGGAGGGGTTCACTTCTATAGCTGCTATGCACCTCCTAGTGCACAGCTCGAGGAGTTCGAGTTATTCTTGGACACCTTGGCGGAGGATGTACGGAAGCGTGAATCGGTCGCCATCGCAGGAGATTTCAACGCCTGGGCAATTGACTGGGGATGCCGGGAAACGAGCGCGAGAGGACGAGCTCTCCTTGAGACCATGTCTTCGCTCAACCTGGTACTCCTCAACAGAGGAGACGTAAGCACATATCGCAAAGGCACAGCCAGCTCCATTATCGATGTGACATTCGTTAGCAGCAACCTAATTAAAGGGGGCTGTGAGTGGCGGGTCGATGAGGAGTTTACTAATAGCGACCACCAAGCTATTATATGGGAAATCAACACCACTCCCAAACGAATATTGTGTGTCAGTCGTGCGAGGTCACAGCCAGTCGGTTGGAACAAAAATGCTTTCGATGCTGATTCATTCGCCTTGGTTATGGAGCAGGAACCATTGACAATAGCAACAAGCGCAGAAGCCACTGCCAAAGAGGTAATGACAAGCGTTGTCAAGTCCTGCGATGCTTCCATGCCAAGGAGACGGCAGAACAACAGCCGCCCACCAGTTTACTGGTGGAACGACACGATCTCACAACACCGACGAGAGTGTCCCAAAGCACGAAGGCTGCATCAACGAGCACGGAGACGCGACAGGGTCACAACAGAAGAACTAAGGCTCGACTATGAGATCAAAAGACAACAACTACGAAGAGCCATTCTCTCAAGCAAGAGATCCTACTGGAAGGAGTTGTGTGACGAAGTTAATCAAGATCCATGGGGAAAACCGTATAAAATCGTGATGCATAAAATTAAGGCCCTTCCCATGACATCAACGAACTGCCCCGAATCATTGCACCGCATTGTCACTCACCTGTTTCCTGCGAAGCCTGAGCTACCCGCTTATCCTTCGTGGCAGGTGAGGGACGAAGATATACCATCAGTGACTATGAAGGAGCTGATGGGCGCGTGCAACCGGCTCCAAAACGGTAAGGCTCCCGGTCCAGATGGCATACCTAACATTGCGCTGAAATGCGCCATAGCCAATAGGCCCGACATGTTTCTACACATGTATGAGACCTGCATAAAGCAGGGGGTTTTCCCGACTAAGTGGAAAAAGCAGAGGCTTGTGCTCCTCCCTAAAGCGGGAAAGAAACCTCCCGACGAACCGTCATCATATCGTCCCCTCTGTATGTTGGACTCTGCGGGAAAACTCCTTGAAAGGATAATAGCAGATAGGCTGGAGCCCTACGTTGAGCCGAAACTTTCCACCAACCAATTCGGGTTCAGAAAGGGGAGATCAACCACCGATGCCGTGAAACTCGTTACCAACATCGCCAGAGAGGCTATCTCGGGAAAGAGATGGAAAAGAGGTGGAAAAAAGTACTGTCTAATAGCCACCCTGGATATCAAGAACGCCTTTAACTCGGCCCGCTGGGACCGCATTTTGGAGGCTCTTGCCAGGATGGAAGTTCCGCAGTACTTGCGCAGAATGGTTTCAGCGTATTTCAAGGACCGCATCTTGTTGTACCAAACTGAAAATGGGCAAGTAGAATATAAGATCACAGGAGGTGTACCCCAGGGCTCTATTCTTGGCCCCCTCTTATGGAACGTAATGTACAACGACCTGCTCCTGCTCGGTCTGCCTGAGGGCGTCAGGCTAGTGGCATTCGCCGATGATGTGGCATTGATCATAGTGCGCAAGCACATAGAGGAGATACAAACAACCTTCTCATTCGCTATAGCCACAATTCAGCATTGGATGCTCGCAGCGGACTTGAGTTTAGCAGAACAAAAGACCGAAACACTTCTTGTTAGCAGTCGAAAGGCAAGGGAAACCATCACCCTCAAAATAGGCGACACCTACATACAGTCGCAGCCCTTCATCAGCTATTTGGGGGTGCTCCTGGACACACGGCTCAACTTCAAGGAGCACATAATCGCGGCCAGCAAGAAAGCAGCTGGGGTGCAGGGGGCATTGTCTAGAATAATGCCGAATGTCGGAGGCCCTAGACAGATAAGAAGACAGCTACTGGCAACAGTAACTACTTCTGTTTTGTTGTACGGGGCACCGGTATGGGAGAAATCGCTCGAGCTACCATCGTACCGCCGGAAAATGAAATCAGTCCAGCGGCTCTCAGCGATTCGAGTGGCATCATCCTACCGCACTGTGTCTTACGAGGCGGTGAGTGTGATTGCCTCTACCCTACCAATCGACATCCTGGCTGCAGAAAGGGGACGGCTTTATCGCAGAAAGTTAGAGAAAGACCAACCGACAGGAAACAGCGATGAAAGAGCCATGAGTCTAGGGCAATGGCAGGAGAGGTGGGACAGCTCTACTAAAGGAAGGTGGACATATCGATTGATACCTAACATCAGTCGTTGGGTCAACCGCCAGCATGGGGAGGTTGGGTTCTACATCACTCAACTCCTGACTGGACATGGATGCTTTCGAGCATACCTGCACAGGTTCAGGAGGGCAAACTCCCCAAACTGCCCACACTGTATGGACGTGATAGAGGACGCGGAACACGTGTTCTTCTCCTGCCCCCGGTTTCAGGATCAACGTGCTGAAGTGGAGAGGATTCTGGAGACTAATATCGTTTCAGAACAAATAGTAGAAGCCATGCTGAAGGGCCCCCAAGCCTGGAACTTGGTATCAGATTACGCGGAGACTATCCTCAAAGAACTCCGCAATACGTTCGAGGAGTAGACTTTAGAGGCTTCCAATGTAAGAGCAGTAAACATCTGCAATGAACCACCCTTGCGAAGTAGTATTGAGTAAGAGTGCCGCAGGGGACCATGGTTGTAGGAGAAAGAGGTTAGGGTTTTAGCGGGTATACGGTATACTGGTTTCAATGCAACGATCTACTCTTGCTTTGAAGTCATTGTATCGGGAGTCCCGCACGACGGCCAGCACGTGCTAGCTAAGTACGGAATGTATTTCCCCCCTCTTCGGATAAAAAAAAAAAAAAAAAACACACATATATATATATATATATATATATATATATATACAGGGTGTAAACGGTTTGAATGCAAAGATTTTGTGGATCAATACTTCAGGTAAAAACAAATCAAAAAGCTTTATAATATTATCAGAAATTCAGAAAATATAACCATGCCTTGATAATTTTTTACTTTAACGACAGCTGACGGTTACGATTGTTTTTTGTAGTATCGGTTCTTGTGAGAAAAGCAATATGTAAGTGAAAGTGATTT
Organism: Octodonta nipae; assembly: GCA_034190945.1. NCBI lineage: Eukaryota > Metazoa > Arthropoda > Insecta > Coleoptera > Chrysomelidae > Octodonta > Octodonta nipae. The sequence goes on from CM067219.1 coordinate 79,953,807, forward strand.
GCGTGATATTTGATGTAGACTATGTGATTTGATATTCATTTTAAAAAATATATTGAAAAAACAAATAAAATCGGTTGTGAATTGCTCGAGTGCGACTTTATTAATTTGTGACAAATAGTGGGAGATTAAACACTTAGGGAAAATCCTAAAATATTATTAATTAATGGGGAAAGCAGATGTAAGCACTAATGTTGTATTTTGAACATTTACTATGAAGAATCTAGTTGTTCTGCTGAGCTCTATCATGGTGACATATCCTGTAAGTACATGGGTATTTATTTGTCTAACATAAATAATATTAATTTAATAATTATAACTATTTTTCTAAATATTTAACAGATAAAAGAATTTTGTTTAATATAATTTGTTATTTCTATATCATATGTAAACAACTTTGTTTCCCCCCTTCTTCAACTTGATGCATAAAATAAATCGACAAATATAAATATTAATTACTATACATAGTTATTAAAAGCGTAGACTTCATAAACTTTTATTTACCTAAATAATTCTAACGGCACTCGAAACAAAATAATTATTCAATACACAAATAAAAACACAGGTTTCTGTTTTTTTGTGGTCGAAGTCATTGTTTCTATTAATCAGGCTAAAAGTGGATCTGATTTGACCGCGACGTTACCGCATTGAAAATAAATTACTTAACATGTATTTGGAATTTTCTTGCTTACTAAGGGCTACAGACCATAGTATTACAAGAGTTTTTTGTTTTATTTGGTGTATACTATCGCCACCTAAAATATATGCACACAAACTACACCTAAACAACTTGCAGCATTTATTAACTCACCTATAGGACCAGCAGCTCTCACTGTAGCAAGTGGATTAAGGTAGGTTAAAGGATACAATATTACACCCAGAACTTTAAACCACAATGGAGCTTCAAGTTTTGCAGGTTTCTCTGTAAAACCCCACGGATCTGCTAATATAAGATGTTTGACTCTATCTGGATGATTTATTGCATAACTTGTAGCTAAGTAACCACCAAAGCTATGTCCAAGGAGAATGATTTTTTCTAAATTCAGCTGTTGCCGCCATTCTTCAAGTGATTCAACCATTTGTTGTTCAGCTTCCATACTCTCGTTACTGAAATTTGGTCGTGAAGAACGACCAAATCCTGAAAATAATGTGAAGATTGGTCTTTAATTATTGTTCAGGATCGCCATGTGATATTGTAATTTTGCAGCGGCCTTCGACCAATAATACTAATTGTAAAGACTACATGTTTATTTCTACTCGTTACTTGATAACACTATACTAACTAGTTCTGGTTATACTATACTAACTACATCTAATCTTTACTATGTTACATTTGGAACTCGACTTGTCATGGCTACATGTTTTACTCGACTGATGGTTCGCGATTTACATCAAGTATCGAAAGTGTGCCATCAGTCGATTGTTTTGCTATTTCAACTGTTTGGTGTACGTGATAATATTTGTAGACATGCTGAATTTAATGAGGTTACCTAGAATGGTTGTTGATGATGTTTTGCTAATAATTGTTTAATTAATTTTCTAAAAGGTGTCATGAGGAATTTCCGTTACACCACCCTTCCTTAAGGAAGTGGGATCCGCGGTAGCGTATTCCACGCAACTTCAAAGTTTAACTAATAATTGCGGAAGTTCCTCTGACTCACAACAGTTTACTTGCTAAATTCTTATATATCTAAGGAAATTCACTATATGTCCATAAAGTCAAGTCCACTATAATTTCTAACACTTGTCACGCAGTTTTTAATGTCACTGTTCACTGAAATCTTAAGCCTATATTTATGAGTTCGGTTATTTTATTGTAAAGTGTCCCAAACTTAACCTATATAATGGTACATAGTTTCTAATTAGTATTTGAAAACTCTATTTTTATGTATCTTAATTTCCTTTGTATTATTTGAAATTAAGCAATTGGAGTTTCCTATGTCCGGTTCCGTTATAATGTACGGACCTTTATACCATGGATCAAATTTTAACCTATTCTCATTTGTTATGAGAACTTGTTCACCTTTTTGGAATTGTAAGTCCTTCGCTTTAGCGTCGTATGCTAATTTACGATGCCGTTTTGCTGCTTCGAGAGCTTCTCGAGTTCTTTTCAGTGCTATCTGAAGTCTAAATCTTATTTCTTGGTCGTAACTATCGATATTATATAGTGGTTGTAGGGATGATTGACTTAATTTGTCGGGAAGGATAGCCTTTTTGGCGAAAACTAATTCAAAGGGTGTATAATCGTGATATACGCTGGGGGGGGGGGTATTATAACAAAAAGTATAGTATTTAATCCATGTGTCCCAATCGTTTTGCTCGTTATTAATATACATACGGATAAATTCGTTAAAAACTCTGTGATTCCGTTCACAAGTTATTGATTGATGATGATATGGGGTAGAAGTGTTATGATTAATGTTTAACAATTGTAAGATATTGCGTAGTAGCTCATTAACATATTCTGTACCAAGATCTGTTCTAATTTCTTGCATTGATCCATAAATCAGTATAAAATTTTCGACAATCGCTTTGGCTACTGTAGCTGCTGATTTGTCGGGGATTGGAGTCATCACGATGTATTTCGTTAAGTCGCATTGCAAAGTGACTGCATATGCGTTTCCTAGCTCTGTGCGGGGGAATGGACCTATAGTATCTATAGACACTATGTCGAAAGCTTTTTGCGGGGTTGGAGTTATTTGCATAGGTTCTGTGTGCTTAATTTTGGCTTTATTGATCTGGCATTTGTGACAATTTTTGACGAATTTTGCTACGTCTCTTGACATATTTTTCCAAAAATATGTTGATTTTAATTTTTTAAGTAAACGCTTTTGTCCGCAATGGCCACCATACGTTGGATCTGTGTGGAATTTTTCTATTATACTTGCCTTATCATTTCTGTTGGTAATTAGTACTGGTTTATGACATAAAATTATATTCACATTCTTCAATATTTCTTGTCCCATTTCTTTGAATTCATTCACAGTGTACACTTTAAATATTACATCCTCGAGGTACAATTTTAATTGCAATTTTTCAACACTACCAGCCATTTTATTTAGCTTAGATAGGATTTCTTCTAGGAGAAATCTATCATTGGTTACGTGCAGAGAAAAATTTGAGCTCATTTTACCTTTATGTTTTATAAACATTTGCAATGAATTTGGGAAAAGTTTAAATGATAATATTGGCAATTTCATCAAGTGAACGTTACCTAAGGCTTTGTATACTTTGCGGGCTATGGTGTCTTTTTCGCTTATATTTTCTGCCAAGGTTGCGGATTACACTTCTGGTTAGTGTATCTGTGGAATAGTTTTCCACTACTTCCGATGGTACTCCTTCCATGATGTAAGCTCTTTTTAGTTTGTTGCTCATTGATTGCTCATATAATTGTCTAGGGTCAATTGACATTCCTACACACTACGTATTGTACGAGTAGCTTTGTTAAAGATTTCGTAAAAAATATAATTCGTAAGTACCTCGATATTTTAATTTGCAAGCAATACAAGGAAGTTTTCAAATACCTTACAAGGCCAATGATGAGTATGGGTCAGCAAAAATATAGTAAATAGAACATTTAATGACCTAGTTATATCACAGGTTATTAACACCTTTAGAGATTAAGTTCATTCATGATATAATGTACTTACTCAGCACGTTCATAATTCCTTCACAATGTATTATAAGCGTTCGATATTTCTTATATATATGCTAAAATAAATCTCCTAAAATTCTTAAATTAAGACATAATAATCATAGATACACAAATAATATAATATATAAAATAGTTCATTATTATGGTCACAAGCAATTAATTATTTTTATATGAGTTACATTTATAATGTTATAATGTTCTGTACCTTACAACTTTTAGGGCTGTTGGGCTTGCCTATCTAGAATAGCCATACTTCTTGATATGTCCCTTTTTATAATTCTCCTGTGCATATTTTTAAGTTTTATTAGCAGCATTACCAGGGCTACTGCAGCTATTACGTATAACAGCACTCTTACGTCTAGCGGGAATTTATCTTCATTTATATAGACATTGGAATTGACTTCCCCATTGTCGGACGTTTCATGAGTTTGACTTTTTGACTGTGTGGTACCCATTATTGAAAATCATGCAGTTTTCGATCGGCTGAATTATTCTGTCAGAAGATTATGTTCGAGGGCAGGATCGCCATGTGAAGATTGGTCTTTAATTATTGTTCAGGATCGCCATGTGATATTGTAATTTTGCAGCGGCCTTCGACCAATAATACTAATTGTAAAGACTACATGTTTATTTCTACTCGTTACTTGATTACACTATACTAACTAGTTCTGGTTATACTATACTAACTACATCTAATCTTTACTATGTTACATTTGGAACTCGACTTGTCATGGCTACATGTTTTACTCGACTGATGGTTCGCGATTTACATCAAGTATCGAAAGTGTGCCATCAGTCGATTGTTTTGCTATTTCAACTGTTTGGTGTACGTGATAATATTTGTAGACATGCTGAATTTAATGAGGTTACCTAGAATGGTTGTTGATGATGTTTTGCTAATAATTGTTTAATTAATTTTCTAAAAGGTGTCATGAGGAATTTCCGTTACAATAATAATATAATTAGGACCATATGTGGGAAAATATATAACTGTTAAGAATATATATATATATATATATATATATATATATATATATATATATATTTGTTTTTAAGTTTTCGCGGGCACTAAATGTTTTAGGTGGTTTCCGGGAATTCATCCGCGTAGTTGATAACTGATCCCTGCCGGGATCGATGGTAAAATGACGACGTTTCGGCAGAGTCACATCTGCCCTCTTCAGGTCGGTTCGCATAATTCTCGTAGCCTTCTGCTTTCGCTAGTAGTATTCGAGTAACTAGAAGCGAAAGCAGAAGGCTACGAGAATTATGCGAACCGACCTGAAGAGGGCAGATGTGACTCTGCCGAAACGTCGTCATTTTACCATCGATCCCGGCAGGGATCAGTTATCAACTACGCGGATGAATTCCCGGAAACCACCTAACATATATATATATATATATATATATATATATAGTTATAAAAAACATTTTTTTAATGACGCAAGCATAGTGTGATTACTATCCATCTATTATCCCTTCTCTTGGCCTGTACGAAATTAGCTTAATGAGACATTTCAAGATAAATGGATTGGAAGAAGGGGCGCTATAGAATGGCCTGTAAGATCACCCGACCTAACGCCCCTTAACTTTTTTTGTGGTGACATCTAAAAACTGTCGTGTATAAAACTCAACCTTCCGATATTCCTGAACTTAGACGTAGAATAGTGGAGGAGTGTGAGCGGATTACACCAGAGACGCTTCAAAAAGTGCAGAAGGAATTCGAGCTCAGACTTTACCATTATCTTACCAACAATGGCGGACATTTTGAACATCTAATTTAAGTACAATATAATTCTAACGCTAATACAATATTAATAATAAATAATGTTACGAGAATTCATCCGACAGCTGGCGCAATCGGCCATCAACCAATTCGTGGAAGGGACATTATTCCGATACTTCTGGGAATTCGAAATGTTTTGGCTCTCAACAGGCCGACCGCTGCCGTTACTGGGAATTCCCTTAAAGCTTCCAGAACACATGAAAGAAGTTTCCCGATGGTTCGTGGACCTACCAGACAATTCCGAGAGAAAATATAAATATAGATAGCTGGCGATAGGAGTCATTCTGTTTTCGACGGTCGTATTGTATAGTTAAGATAAATGTAAATATTTCTGTGAATATAAATTGTGTTAAAGAAGTGGAAATAAATTCGAGTGAGTTGGACTGTGTTTTTAAATAAATCCAAGAACTGAGCAGAACCCGTGTGTGAAAATAAAAACATTACAGTGGTGTCAGAAGTGGGATGTATTTATGGAACTTTAGAAGTGGAAAATAAATAGATTGACAATGTTTAAAGTCACGGACTTAAAAAAAGAACTTGAAGAGATTTAGAAATTAGTGGAAAGAAAAGTGAATTAGTACAACGGCTACGAGATTCTCTAATAAATGAAGGTAACGACCCCGATACTTATTTGTTTGAGATTTCTGGTACTGGGGACATGAGCATGCTATTAAAACAAATGGAAGAAAATTCTAAAAACTTGAAAGAGGCCTTGAGACGATAAACTACTAAAAAATTCTAAAACCCTAGAAGAGAAATTGCTAGAAAATTCTAAAACCCTAGAAGGGAAATTGCTAGAAAATTCTAAAAACTTGAAGGAGGCGTTAGAAGATAAATTATCAGAAAATTCTAAAACCTTGGCCAACAATTACTAGAAAATTTGAAAAGCATGGTACAGAAAAACTCAGAAATGTTGGAAGAGAAAATATTCGAGAATGAGGCTCGGATGGAAGAGCTAAAACAAACAATGGTCGAAGAGTCAGTCAAAAATTAAACGCGGATAAAAGAGCTAAAGCAGACAATGGTCGAAGAGCTGATACAGACGACAAAAAAAAATTAAACGCGGATAGAGGAGCTAAAGCATATAATGGAGTGTGAGATCAGCAAAAAAAGAACAGGTAGTTACAATGCAAAGAGGAGAAATACAATCAAAAACCGAAAGCAGAAACAGTACAGAGGTAGTGGATTCAAAAATCGGACTCGTGGGACAAGACACAAAATGAAACCTCTCCAATTTGATGGAAAATCATCATGGACTAATTATCTTCGCCAATTCGAGGCTGCAGCTAAGCTAAACGGATGGTCGACAGAGGAGAAGGCAATCGCATTAACCCTAGCCTTAAAGAGGGGATGCTACAGATATCTTACAAACATTGAATACCTCGGAGCAAGAAGACTACGAACAACTGGTCAAACCTTTAGAACTGAGGTATGGTCAGACACATTTGGAGTACGTCTACCACTCCCAATTGAAAAATCCCTACCAGAGATCAAATGAATCCCTACAAGAGTTTGAAGCTGATATTGCCCGTCTGGTTCGCCTTACCTTTCCAGCCACACCGGAAAATGTAAAAGAAAGGTTAGCAGTGCAATCATTTTTTGATGGACTTCGGGACAACGAAGCCAGACAAGCATTGACCCTAGCTCGCCCGACTCAATTAGTAGATGCACTGGCTCGAGCTTTAGAATTCGAGGCTGCGAAAAATACCTGCAGAAGTCCCGCCAGAGTCCGAATCGTTGATGGAGAATCCGAAGATGGCGGAAACGATGAAGCTTCTGTAAGAAAGATAATAGAGAAAGTCCTTACCGAGAAGAGACAACTAGAAGTGTGGTAAGGTAGGACACATTAGGAGTCGTTGCAAGGAGAGCAACAGAGGCCCGACTTCCTCGTCGGAAAACTAAAGAGGGTCGATGTGAAGGGGCCATCGTCGACCTGTAGCCAACAAGCCCCAACTATCTAAGCATATGTCGCTTCGCTACGCAACCACGTTAACAGTGTCTTTGTAGATGGCTTTATTAATAAGAAGCAATGTGCAATGCTGTTGGATACAGGTGCGACAAAAACAGTTATAGGGCTAAACAAAATGGCAACTGCGAACAGCGACAGGAAAAGCAGCGAAAGTTCATGGTGGAATAAAGGTTGAAATGATCTTGGGAAATACATCATTCCAACATCGGGCATTAGTGGCGGACATCGAAGACCAAGTCATTATTGGAATGGATGTCATGAGCTCCAAGGGATTCTAGTTAAACTTTAAAGATTCTTCGAGTGAATGACTAAGAAGTGGTGCTTCATGGGAAAGACGACATAATGCTTCGAGCAATCTTGGCAGATGATGTAAATGTTCTGGAAAGAGCTGAAATCATTGTAGATGCTTGCCTAGATGGAAAAGCTAAAGCTGGAACAGTAATGATGTTTGATCCTGAACTTAACGGCGGAAACGTAGGCAGAGGAATCGCACTGGGGAAGACTCTGTTTCGTGCTATGGAGATTGTGCCAGTAAGGGTAATGAACCTGAATCATTACTCGGTTGCGTTAAAGAAAGTAACAACTTTGGGCCACTGTTCAATAGTTTCCTCTGTAGTCAGAAGCACACAGCATGCTAAACTATCTGAGGAACTGGAAAGACTCATAGCCGATTCATCCAAGAATTTGAAGCCAAACCAGAAAGCAAAATTGAGGGACATCGTTGGTAAGTACCAGGATATCTTCGATGTAAGGAATGGTAAAAGAGGACGAACCGATCTGGTGAAACAGAAAATTAATACTGGGGACGCTCAGCCTATTCGACAGTTGGCGAGAAGACTACCCCTAGTCAAGAAGAAGCCGATAGGATAGTCCACGAAATGGAGGAAGAAGGTGTTATTGAACCATCCAATAGCCCTTGGGCTTCTCCAGTTGTCTTGGTTAAAAAAAAAGATGGTTCGACTCGACTATCGGCAATTAAACCATGCTACAAAGAAAGACAGCTATCCCCTTCCAAGAATAAACGATACCCTAGATGCGTTGGCTGGATCGAAGATGTTTTCCACCCTGGATTTGAAGAACGGTTATTGGCAGGTAAAATTAGCTAAGAAAGAGCGGGAAAAGACTGCTTTTACCATCGGCTCAGGACTTTACCGATTCACGGTAATGAAGTTTGGGTTGTGTAATGCTCCAGCAACTTTTGAAAGATTTATGGAAACAATGTTAAAAGGGCTTTTATGGAAAACATGCATGGTGTATCTTAACGCTTTCATGGAAAACATGCCTGGTGTATCTTAACGACATTATCGTGGTTGGAAGATCATTTGAAGACCACGTGAAGAACCTGGAGGAGGTGTTTCGGCGACTTCGAAGTTCCGGACTAAAGTTAAGCCCGAAGAAGTGTCAGCTGTTCCAAGAAGAGGTGCAATATCTTGGACATGTGGTTTCCGCAGGAGTAGCTGTTGATAAACAGAAAATTAAAGCTGTCCAGGAATGGCCGATACCTAAAGATATTCACCAGTTAAGAAGTTTCCTGGGGTTAGGCACGTACTATCGTCGGTACGTAGCCGGATTTGCCAACATCGCCAAGCCACTTACTAGACTCACAGAGGAGAAGGTACAATACCAGTGGGACGAGGAGTGCCAGCGATCATTCGAGACACTGAAAAGAGCATTGACGTCTTAAGTTATCCTTTGCCAGATGGAACTTCGTTTTGGATACCGACGCAAGCAAGGTCGGAATTGGTGCGGTGCTTTCGCAGATTCAAGACAGTCAGGAGAAAGTCATCGGCTATTTCAGCAAGACCTTGAGCAAGCATGAACGGAATTACTGCGTTACCCGCAGGGAACTCTTGGCTGTGGTCAAGGGGGTAGAACATTTCTACAAGTACCTCTATGGTAAAAGATTCCTCATGAGGACTGATCATGCAGCACTGAAGTGGCTCTTGCAATTTAAAAACCCCGAAGGACAAGTGGCCAGGTTGATTGAGCGATTGCAAGAATTCGACTTCGAGACTGAACATCGAGCTGGAACAAGCCATAAGAATGGTGATGCCGTATCGAGGAGACCATGCCCTGATGACTGCACTCATTGTCAGCGAACTGAAGAAAAAGGGGCTGTTCTCTGTAGAACTACCGCCGTTGATGACCATTGGCAACCTGAGGAGATCCAGAAAGACCAAAAATTAGATCCAGAACTAAAAGAAGTTATCTGGTGGAAGGAAGAAGACCGCAAACCTACGTGGCAAGAGATTTGCCGATACTCACCAACCATAAAGTCGTACTGGGCTCAGTGGAACTTCCTCATCCTGGAAAATGGACTTCTCAAGCGCGTCCTGGAATCTCCAGAGGAGGGAAACGACAGAAAACAGATTGTAGTTCCCAGAAATAGGAGACCAGAGGTTTTACGAGAACTACATGTTGGTACAACTGGAGGACATCTGGGAGTAACGAAAACCCTGGGGAAGTTGAGAGAACGCTTCCATTAGGTAAACTGCCAAGTAGACGTTAAGAAGTGGTGCCGGACATGTACGGTTTGTGCAGCAAGTAATGGGCCTCAGAAGCGATCAAGAGCTCCCATGAAGCAATATAGCGTGGGCAGTTCATTCGAAAGAGTAGCCATTGATGTTGCCGGTCCATTTCCTGAATCCGACTCTGGAAATAAATACATTGTGGTGGTGATGGACTATTTTAGTAAATGGGCCGAAGTGTATGCCTTGCCGAATCAAGAAGCCTTGACCGTTGCTGATGTCCTTGTCAAGGAATGGATCAGTCGTTTTGGTGTTCCCTTGGAGTTGCACTCAGACCAAGGTAGAAATTTCGAATCTACTCTTTTCCAAGACGTCTGCAAGCTCTTGAAGATCAATAAAACACGGACGACAGCATTACACCCGCAATCCGATGGAATGGTAGAACGGATGAATAGAACCATTAACCCCCATTTGTCAAAGGTGGTCTCTGACCACCAAAGAGACTGGTACCAGTATCTGCACTTGTTTCTAATGGCATATCGTTCGTCTGTGCACGAGTCCACGGGTCAGACCCCGGCCAGTATTATCATGGGACAACAATTAAGACTACCATGCGATTTGAAGTTGGGCTATCCCCCAGGAGAAGAGACCGCAGGTGAAGACTATGTCAGTCAGCTATGTCAAAAGATGAACGACATCCATGAACGAGTCCGGTTAAACATCGAGAATGCCAGTGCCCGAACGAAGGAAGCCTATGACATCAGAGCCGAGGGCGGGGAATTCCAAGCTGATGATCTTGTTTGGTTGTATAACCCGCAACGTCGTCGTGGATATTCGCCCAAGCTACAAAGATCTTAGGAGGGGCCTTATCAAATTGTACAGAAGATCAACGATTATGTCTACAGAATAAAGAAGCTACCTCGAGGAAAAATCAAAGGTGGTACATTATGTCGGAAGTCATAACAGCGAAGTTGACCAAGCCCAAGTCCGCAGCATCCAACCACCAGATGACGAGATGACCTTCGAGCAGTTTATAGCACTGTACTCTGATGGGCAGAAAGTGCAGCACGACGTAACGAGAGAGGAACCCCGAGACCTGTTTGAGGTGCCCATAGAATATGCCCTGGCTCATTGTGTGGCTCGAGATCTCCGGATGTCCAGAGGAATAGCCAAGGTGTTTGCCAAAAAGTACGGTTAGTTCCAGAAGCTACGGGAGCAAGATCCAGTGGTAGGGAAGGTCCTTCATCTCAAAAGATAAACAACCAGTGGCTACCAGAGACATCTTTTATTTGGTAACGAAAACATTCTCGCAGGGCAAGCCAACATGCAGCGATCTTTGGAAGACTCTGGTAGAATTGAGGACTGTGATGATGGAGAAGAATCTGATGAAATTGGCGGTCCCAAAGATAGCCTGCGGGTTGGATGGACTTAATTGGAGAGTGGTGAGAAGTAGATATCCTGGTATGCTGTCTCAATATTCGCAGCCCAGATTGGAAGACCGTTGACTGTTACTTCCACCAAACTTCCCATTGTCGAAATGGAGAGTCCTGCAAATATCGTCACACCCGGAAGGATTCTAGGACATTCCGGGACGAAATGGTCTTAAGGAGGGGGCAATGTTACGAGAATTCATCCGACAGTTGGTGCAATCGGCCATCAACTAATTCGTGGACGGGACATCATTCCGATACCTCTGGGAATCCGAAGTGATTTGGCTTTCCACAGGCCGACCGCTGCCGTTACTGGGAATTCCCTTAAAGCTTCCAGAACACATGAAAGAAGTTTCCCGATGGTTCGTGGACCTACCAGACAATTCCGAGCGAAATATATAAATATGGACAGCTGGCGATAGGAGTCATTCTGTTTTCGACGCTCGTATTGTATAGTTAAGATAAATGTAAATATTTCTGTGAATATAAATTGTGTTAAAGTAGTGGAAATAAATTAGAGTGAGTTGGACTATGTTTTTAAATAAATCCAACAACTGAGCAGAACCCATGTCTGAAAATAAAAACATTACAATAATAAATAAATTAATATTAAGCTCCCACAGAGCTAAACCCTTCTGATATATAGTATATCTGGGGTTTAGTGAATTTCCCCCTAAACGTACGCCATGCGTGCCTTAGAGAGAGTGTGCTGCCATACATTGTATGGTCGAGTCGGATAATATAAATACAATGTAAATAATAATTATTTTAAATTGAAAGTTTAAATTGGCATTAATCTGTAAAAAATAATCTGATTTTAAAAAATGATGTTATAAGATTGGCAAAAAGAGACCTTTAAAAAGAGGTATCACATTATACTTATTTGGATTTAAAATTTTAGAAGTGATATTCACCCCTGCTTAGGGGTTGAGACTGTAGGGTGATCGATACGTGTAAAATGTGTCCCCCGTAAATATAAACTAACTTGTTTTTTTGTCTTTTTCTGTTAAAGGTATTTTAAAAGTTATTTTGGGGGGCTAGTTTTCCAATGAAAGCCCTGTATATATGTACAATGCGACCTAGGTAAAAACAAATACATGAGGATTTCCGAACCGGCGAGAGATACAGGGTGCCTCAGATGGGAAAAAGGTGCGCTATTCCAATCCCAATCAGGTGCTCTATCGAAATTAAAAATATCTACGGGTGTTTTCAAAATATCGAGAGATAAAAACAACAAATTGTGGTTTTCGAAAAATTGCAATATATTCGCCATCTGGTAAACATATTTGATAAAAGTTGGTACTTTTTTGTTAGCGACTACGGGTAATTGATTGACGTGAACGAATTTTTCCTAGGCCTTCTAGATTTTTTGCAACCATAGCCACCTTATTGTTATTTTTTATGGGCGTCCTACTGGATTTATACGTCATTGAATAGCACATAAAAATGCTTTTCAACCATATATAGCAGGCCTATTTTTGGGTTATAGAAAGTGTACATTATTAAAAAAACAGTTTTTTACTTACTAGTTGGCTGTAAAACGAAATATCGTGTTGGTTGTCTAGGCTATGTATCTCTCTGTCAAAACATTATTATTTATTGGGTTCTATTTGTTAAGAGTTTAACATTTTTCAAAATAAATGTGATATTTTTTTAAGTCACCTAGTTCTTAGAGCATTTTTTCAATTAAATTAAATATGGAAAGGTATTCAAATTGGGAAAAAGTGCATATGTATGATCGTTTCATTGTGTGCCACAGGAACGCTGAACGAGTTCCAATATATGCACTTTCAGTAATATACCGAAAGACCGTAACCAGGTTTGTCGATCTTCAGAATGCTCAGAAAATATTGAAAATCTTGTTTTACAAAGTGTTATCGACAATCCTCGTACCTCCCGATTATTTTTATGTGTTCTTGGGAAATAACACCACAATCGAAACAAAAATCTGTATAGTCAAGGAATCAAACGCCTAACCTGACCCCGTTTTCAATGGCTTTAAACATGTATTGAAAATATAAAATGCAAAATGAAAGTTTGATATATGACACTTAAGATGACATAAAAAAAATTGTGGTTTCTAGATATACGGGTAGCACAAAATATTCTAAAGATCATGTATTACAGTTAAACAGCTTTCAAGTTGGAAGAACTTGAAAGCGTTGTCCTTAGAATTTATAAGTGACGTTCCTACGTTCGACTTTAATATAAGATAGCGTATTCGCCAAAAATGCGATCAAAGAATTATTTCAGTGATCCCATTAACGTCATAAGGGAAAACCTAGGAAAAACCTTATGAACTATTCAGTTACTGGATTGTTCAAAAGGAGATGGCCATTACTAATTTCTTCCTTAATTGTCGGTAACTAGATACGATTGAATTCTACAGAAGTAGAAGCGATACAATCGTCTTCATTCAAAAGAATTAACGCAGACTCTTTTATTTTTCGTTTTGTGTTATGTTGTTCTTTGTGAAGAATAGTTGAATTGTCAAATTGTATTTTATCGTCTAGGTTCCAAGCATGTTCAGAAATTTTCCAATTTTCAAATTATGGTTTCTTTATGTAATTCAATCAATATAAAATTTATTGTATTCGCAAGGAATCTTGTATATGCAGTTTTGTTGGTTGGTTTTTCGAAGAACCCAGTATCGGGATAGTTCATAAGGTTTTTCCTAGGTTTTCCCTTATGACGTTAATGGGATCACTGAAATAAAATAATTCTTAGGTCGTATTTTTGGCGAATACGCTATCTTATATCAAAGTCATACCTAGGAACGCGACTAATAAATTCTAAAGACAACTCTTTCAAGTTCTTCCAACTTGAAAGCTGTTTAACTGTAATACATGATCTTTAGAATTTTTTGTGCTACCTATATATCTAAAAACAACAATTTTTTTCTTATGTCAATTTAAATGTCATATATCAAACTTTCATTTTGAATTTTATATTTTCAATACATGTTTAAAGCCATTGAAAACAGGGTCAGAATAGATGTGGAAACGTTTTGTTCCTTGAATATACAGATTTTTGTTTCGATCGTGGTGTTATTTTCCAAGAACACATAAAAATAATAAAGAATATGCCACAAATAACATTTCGAAGACAACTCATACCTCCCTTCGTCAAATGGAAAATAATATTGAAGTGCCTAAATCGACAGCTCTGAGAATTTTTAAAAAGTACAAGTATCGTCCATATGTGGAACATATTAGTCAAGGACTTCGAGTTGGTGACTTAGAAAAGAGAAGATTGTTTTGCAATTGGTTCGTAGAAAAATGCCAAGAAAATCCTCAATTTCCGCTTAAAGTTCTGTGTTCTGATGAAAGTAGATTTACAAATTTCGAAGTATTTAACAGACACAACAACATGTATTGGACCGATGAAAATCCGTTCTTAAATCGTGAGGTGGGACTTTTGAGGGGTTTTAATGTATGGCTAGGAATCATTCATTCTATTTAACATTTTTTATGATAATTTGACTGCACCTTGATATCTTAAGATATTACAAAATTACGTAGACCAAACTTTAGAGAAATTGCCTCTTTAAGATGTAGCGAACATGTGATTCCAGCAAGATTGGACACCTTCACATAATGCAAGAATCATAACTAACTTCTTGAATTTGCAATATGGAAATAACTGGTACGGATATCGAGCTCCGGTTGCCTGGCCTGCTTGCTTGCCGGACCTTACGCCTCTTGGTTTTTGCATTTAGGGATACTTAAAGAAGTTTACTGTATTACTTATATGGTAGAGGACCTTGAAACAGCCGTTGTTCGAGTAATTGAAGAAATGCCTAAACAAATGGTTATATATGTATATCTCTAATTCATCGATGCAGGACTTTAAATAATAACTAGCTGTCGTCCAGTGGTCGAAATTCGACCAATTGTGTCAAGATCTCTGGCAGGTTAAGTAACCTGAAAATTTTATCGTGACATTCTATCCTAGAACTTTAGGGAGAACAGCAATTACACCGAACGGATCCAGACTCTGAACCTCTGTGTGACAGTTTCCTCGAAAATCCTAGATGTCGGTCTTACATCTCGCTTCTACAAATAAGTAACGAAAATCAAGTTTTTTCAGATATAATTCATAGGACTTGATTTGTGTTCAAATTCGTAATTCTTAATTTAATATGACAACAAATCAACCGCTAATCGGCTACCCTACATATTTATTTTTTCCAACCTCCCTGTATAGCTATAATTGCACTCAATTCTCTAACATTTATTAAAATCCTCATTATAATAATTCCAACTCATTATATATTTCCACCACTCTGTATATGCAACTGCTCATGGACCACGCATAATATTTTTTTAACATTTTTGAACCACCCGATAAACCATTCTGTATATGCCACAGCATATGAGTCACCGTATTTACTCTTTTTGTATATGAAATTTTTAACTATCTTCTGTAACTATAATTCTACTCCGACCTATATTTCAATCATCATATATATGGAACTCTTCGTGGGCTACTCTATAAATCATTTCCTTTTCTAACATTTTTTATCATCATCCTGTATGTCCATAATTAATCTCACCCTATATTTCATCTTCCCTATATACAACTGCTTATGGGTTAAGAAATGTTGCATTTCCATTTCCGCCACTCTGTATATGCATCTCTTGATAATTTTTTTTGCACCACCCTGTATAACTGTAATTCTACTGCACCTTCTATTCCAAGAACCCTGTAAATTCAACCGCTAATGGGCTCCCCTATATAATTATTTTATTAGTTATAATTGCACTCTACTCTATATTTTAAACACCCTATATATGCAACTGCTTATATGCCACCCACGAAAAAAATGATTTTGAACATATCTGGAATCACCCGGTATAATTATAATATACAACAATTACTTTACCACTAAACAACGCTTGCATGCCACTTTCAGTAGTACATGCTCTAAGTATATAACAGCATTGGTCCATCTATATACAATTACTCAATGTTTTGAGTCTGGCGGCGGCGGCACATTCAATTGTTTGGCGTTGACATTATGACGTAAATAATGAATTTTTATTATATTTTATTTAATGAATGAACCAGTATTATAAATTAATATTACCATTCTGCACTGAAGGTCGTCAGTAGCCACTAAACAAAACAAAAATGAAGAAAATCGGTTGAGAGACAGAGGAGAAAATGGTACCTAATCGTTTTGTCTTTGCCTATTTATATATAGATGTTGAAATTCTTGATCATTTAATTTACGTTTATTGACTTTAATATCACAAATAAAAGAGTACTTTTATTTGTTTATTTTTTACGCAAATTTTAAGATTTTATGGCCTTTTGTTTCACAGCCCAATAAGTGAAAAACTTTTAAAAATAATTTACATTTTCTGCCTTCCAAATATAGGCCTGTTATACACGGTTGAAAAGCTCTTTAAATATGGCGACCATAATAAATAACAAAGTTGGCTATAGTGGCAAAAATCTAGAAGGCCTAGAAAAAATTCGTTAACGTCAATCGATTGACCGTAGTAGCTAACACAAACTACTATATTTTATCAAATTTGTCAACAGGATGGAGATTATATTGCAATTTTTCGAATATCACATTTTTTGTTTTTCTCAATAATTTTTTGAAAACTCCTGTAGATATTTTTAATTTCGATACAGCAAATGATTGGACTTGGAGTAGCACAACCTTTTTATCATTTAAGCTACCCTTTATCTCCATGTACTTGCTTTTATCTGGGACATGGTATCCATGAACTGCGTCTAAATTTGTGAAATACTTAACATTTTGGCTCCAGTTTTGGAGTCATTATCAAAAGACTAAAGAAAAAACTAGAACTGAAATATGGTATAGTCTGAACTTGGGACCTTAAGTTAGAGAAGTTTTCATTTTTAATAAACAAATCAGGAAACTATTAGTAATTCATTAGTAACACAGAAAAATGGATGGAAAAGTGCCAGTTAAATAAAGAGAAAAACTCATCATATTTTTACATATGATTTTAGGTCATCTTATATTTTTATATATAAACTAGCAGACCCGGCCACGCGTTGCTGTGGCTGAGTGATTTAAGACAGATTTGAAAGACAAATTTAACACAAATTAACATAACAGTTTTTTGATGTTCGCTGTTCTCTGGTTTTGTAGATTATATTTGGCTGTAAAAAAATATTCGAATTAATGTGCGCAACGAAGACGAAATTAATGATTTGAAAGAAGAAACGTTAAGTGGTATAGGCAAAATAAGACATCTATAGTGTGTAGTCTAAGAAAATATATCACATTCAAGTGTGGCGCCATCTATGAGGTGCAAAGGGCAAAGTTCTCTGTAAAGAAATTCGCTGAAGGCGCCATCTGTTCCTGACTTATGGAACGTACGATTAATAACAACAACCAACGTTGATGATCAGTTTATTATTAATTAATAATTATTAAGACCATTAATTTAAATAATAACTATCCTATCATCTAAGTTGGACCAAATTGCATATATATGCCAACTTTCATGAATATCGGTTGACTCATTTTTGAGTTTATTCGGAACATACACAGTGACACGGATTTTTTATATATTAAGATAGGCAAAGACAATTTTCTTTATTTTTGTTTTGTTTAGTAGCAACTGACGACCTGCAGTGCAGAATGCTAAAATTTATTTATAATATTGGTTCATTTATTAAATAAAATATAATTAAAAAAAACACTATTTACGTCCATACTGTCATTTCCAAACAGATAACAGTAACAGAGTCGCAAGATTGCTTGGAGTGAAAATCGTAACATGGATCAACTCGAATGTGAAAAACGAATTAAATTAAACTAAAAAGTAACAAATTTTGACCCGTTCCTAAAGTTATTCCATATGGGCATGCTATTGAAATAGAACCCAGAAAAATTTGTATTACATAATTATGGCCATTCATTGGCCTCTCACAAGTCTGCAACTTCCATTGCTTTGTAAATACGGTTTGTGAACTAAAATAAGAAATATGTTCTGATAATATGTTATTAATATTTAATGTTATATTTTCAATTTAAAGATTATTTTAATCTTTACCGTATAAATTTCATATAATTTGAATAAGATTACAAAAAATGTGAATTAATAATTTTAATATTCAAGACAACAAGTTAGATCTGGCAGCCCTGCTCATGGCTCTCTTTGATATAGCGCCTTAATTTGAATTTTGGCATTTCAAAATATTGTTTGGTGTAAGATTATTATGAGGAAGATTCACGGAACGTCAACTGCATGGTGGCGCCACTGTATACAAGGGTACAATGGCCGCCACATATACAAAATTCTCATGCATGGCGGCCATTGTACCCTTGTATGCAGTGGCGCCACCATGCGGTTGACGTTCCGTTAATCTTCCTCATAGCACGATGATAAATCTTCTTGTCTATGATGATAACGGTAAGTTGTAAATTCAATGTGTAAAGTTCAAGATTTCAACTTTATTCACTGCGAAGTTTTTAACAAATGAGTATTACTTATTTATCATTAATTAACAGCAGGTGCTTATATTTCTTTTTATTTTCCATACAAAACACTGTTTCATTTAATTAATGAAATTATATTGGATCTTAAGATTTTGGTTAAAGGTTTATTAATATGTACTTATGGTTTGTAGTTATTTGAAATGTAACAGTAGCTATAACCCTTCATACTAACTTTTGTGGTGGTTGATTTCATTTTCTGCTTACGAGCTGAAATCGTTAACTGTGAAATGCCAGAGTAAAGGTTCTATTTCGTTTTATTTCTTACTTAGAGACTATTGAAATTTTTCAGTCTCAAATCAAAAAATATTTTTGAAAAATGTAGGCATTAACTAATGTTTAAAGTATTACATTGAATATTAATTTATTATTTAATATAATGTTAATATTGTCAAAGGGATTTATTTTTTATGTTAAAAATTATAACTACATATTTCAATATATTTAAAGGCCGAATATTTCAATTATTTTTAGGTAGGGAATCAGTTAGTTACTGTTTCGTGTTCATGAATTTTATCTAATAAACAATTTATTTTATACTACATGGTCCAGTTCCTGCAAAATCCTGGTTTTATTAGGAGGTACCTAAAATAAACATGTCGTTGACATTTTAACGATGTGTATTTAAAAATAAAGAAATTCAATGCATTTATTTACTGATTTGTTATGGTAAGTTAGGTACATATGTCTATTTTACAAAGAAATATATTTTTATTGAACATATTTTTCCTTGAAAGCGGGCAAACTATTGAGTAATTATATTTGGAAAAAGCATTACCTGCTGTAAAATCTTGTGAAGGCCATCTTTGATAGTTCAGCTTCAGCATCAAGTGTTGTTTGTTGTTCAGTAGTAAAATAGTTAATGTAGTAGATCAGTATTGGTTTTTCAGACAAGTAATAATTAAAACGAAAGTTATTGCTATAACTTTATTTTATTACTACATTATTTTCACAATCTTCCGAAGGTGTGGTGTAACAAATTGACTATCAGTGGACAGCAGAAAATATATTAAAGGTTGTAGTTTTAATAAGGTCGTTGGACATATTATAATATGTTTTTTATTTTATGAACTCAATTGAAACTGCAAATGACGAAAACTGTTAGGTTACAAAGTGCTATCCCACCAAAAATTGGAGGTTATGCATTTTTCAGAATTATTTGAAATACCTATATTTGACTAAATTCTCATTTTTTTTTATTTCAATAGATTTGTCAATATGACATGAACGATCATGACGCCTTCTTCTCCGATTTTTCCTCCACTTCATTTCTGATAAGACATATACTTTTGACAAACGAACCTCAATAATATTCACAATTTGATGAAATAGGGTCGAATTTCGTCTACTGGGCGACCACAAGTATATACAGTGTGTCCGGTTATGGACTAGCGATAATCTAAATACATGTAAAGCAACTATTTTAATACACAAATACACCATATACTAGGGCCCAATACCCCACCCCGCCATATGGCAGCAATTTTTTTTTGATGACCTATTCTCAAGGTGTCAACTAAAACGTTCATATCTCTTAAAGTTTTGGTCTTCTGCGATAAAAATAGGCTTATTCGACGGACAATAATACTGTCTATCAACAATATTTCAAAACAAAGTGATAACGTTTTCTTAACTTTTAAAAAAAGATGAAATGCAAAAAAGGGTAAAAAAATCAACAAATTATTGCAAATCAATGCAACAGTCCCAATAACCTTTAATTTTTTTCACTAAATCGAGAGTTTTTGAGTTAAGCTACAATACATGTTATTTGATCCTTTTACAACCTCTTATACACATTAAATTTCATCCTACAGCAGTTGTTCAAAGTGCCCACCTCCAGCTTGTAGACAAGTTAATGCTCTGTGTGCTATCTCGGCAGTTGAGCGCTTAATTAGTTCTAAGTCTGATCTTATTTCTTCGGCTAATTTTAGTGACGAGGTCTTCTCTGGTGTTTGGAACTGTAACATACACCTTTTGCTTCATATGACCCCACAAAAAATAGTCCAAGGAGGTCAAATCCGGCGAGCGAGCTGGCCACGCTACTACACCACCGCGACCGATCCACGGTGCATGGTTATTGTTCAAATATTCTCTCACTGCTCGAGAATATTGCCCGGGTGCACCATCTAGCTGCAACCACATAGGTTGACGGTATAATAAAGGTAACTCCATGAGACTGTCAGAGAACTGTGTCTCCAGGAACTCCAAAAAATGAGCACCGTTTAATGTAGGAGGCAATTCCAACGGCCCAATCAAACGATCGTTGATTATGACTGCCCACACATTCACAGAAAATTCGTGTTAAAACGAACTTGGGCGCACCGCCCTATGGTTTTCAGGTCATTTCTGTGATTTGTAATGCCAGCTCTAGTGAACTTCGCTTCGTCAGTCCACAGTATCCTTTGTAAGAAATAACGGTCCTCTCTTACACGTCAATTAATCCACGAACAAAACACAGATCTTGTTGCATAATCTGTTTCGAGAATATCTTGGACCCGACGAAAATGATAGTCCTCTTTTCAAAATTCTCCATACATGCCACCTAGACAGTTGTAGTTGCGCCGTCTAACACTTAGTCTAGGATAATTGGTTATTAGCCTAAGTACTTCTTCTTCATCTTCGGGCGATACCAAAGGAGCAGGTTCATTTACAGCTCTTTGAATGCCCCTTTCCGCTAATCTTGAGTGCACGTCGATAAAAGTTTGTCCAGTCGGTGTAAGCCCGTTAGGGTACCTTCTTCGATATTCTTGTACAGCAAAATTTGCAGGTCCATTGTAGAAACCATACACGAAGTGTATGTCAGCAATATGTTGCGTTGAATATTGACGATTTGCCATATTCATATCCCAAGATAACCACTAATACAGAACGTAAACAGCAATGACGGTAAGTAAAAGTAGCGATCATAACGCAGGGCGACGGACAACTAACGTAACTAGTCTTTATCCTGTATTTTTATTGAAGGTACAGCCAATATGTTCCATCTCGCTTACTCCCGCTAGTCGCGAATAATATTACTAGCCTTTTCTCGGACAGCACGCAGTTAATGCCAGATGTCACTTAACAAAGGTCTTTTGTGCTTGCGCATACGCTATGTTCAAACAACAATAACTCCTAAAGTATTAAACATACAGTTGTGAATTTAATGTTGAATTGTAGCTTAACTCACAAGTTAAGAAAACGTTAACACTTTGTTTTGAAATGTTGTTGATAGACAGTATTATTGTCCATTGAATAAGCCTATTTTTATCTTAGTAAGACCAAAACTTTAAGAGATATGAACATTTTTTACACAAATTACACATAGAGAATAGGTCATCAAAAAAAAATTGGCTGCCATATGGCGAGGTGGGGTATTGAGTGAAATAACAATTTTCAGAACAGCCCCTCCAACAATTTCAGCTAACCCAACGTTCTCCTATGAAAAAATCAGCTGGCTTCGCAAGCGAAATAGCAATTCTCAGAAGTATATGGTGTATTTGTGTATTAAAATAGTTTCTTTATATGTATTTAGATTATCGCTAGTCTATAACCGGACACACTGTATTAAAGAAACAAATACAAATGTTAAAAACAGTCACCTCAATCAACGTAATTTTTTTTATATAGCCAAATTAATAAATACATGTAGTTGCTAAGTTTCAGCCAAGTGATACAATGTAATTAAAATGCACTTCAGTATCTACATTCTTTCTTTTCTTGTGACAATCAACTGAATTTGAAATGGGAAATGTGAAACAGAACAAAATTCACTTTATTCAACTAAATTTTTCAAGAGTATCTACCTTTCTAACTTTACCACACATAAATGTTTTACAGACGATACATGTCAAAATTAAAATACCTATCATACCTTTGGAGTAAGAAGAAAAAACAAAATATATCCCTTTAATAATAAACTGAGTTGATCTGATGGTATCAAATGTGATAAGGAAGCATGTTAGGTGTAAATGAAATATAACATTTGTTTGGATTTTTTTAAAGGAACTGTATAAACATTCACAGGAATTAAATTATTTCTTGTTAGGTAAGTGACAGAGTTTTTAAAAGGTAATCATCTCAGGAAAAATATGTTTACATACCAAACTTGTTAAAATTTTTAATTCACAAGCAACTCTTGGTCCTCAGGACAAAAAAAAACTACTTAGGTGTATAGTAATGTGGAAGAATTTCTACTAAATATGTTGAAATAAATCATTCGAAACATGTATAAAAATAATAAACTGGTGTTTCTGTATTAGTTTATAATATAGATAATTTAAAATTAAATGGGATGAAAGAAACCTTTTGTATTATAAGGTATGGGTTTAAAACCACTTCAATTTTGATCAAACATATTACACATATATCTTGTTAATATTTAAATTTAACTTTTATAAAGGAGGATTCAAAAAAATATCTTTTATTTGTGAAATGCAACTGGAGACACTTTCCTGATATATTTGTCTTAATTAGATTGAAATCTTCAATGATGAACACTTTTGAAAATTGAGTGGCAGATGTAAAAAACTGTGCACAATTCAATTGTGGTTGTAAAAAAATGTATTAAGTTTTTGGATATATACCCCTAACCTGTTTCAGGGTGGGATAAATTCAGTGATGGATTTACACTAGGGGCAGTCAGGGCTAGCGCCCAGGGCGGCAAATTTTCTAGGGCGGCAAAATTTGGAAAGAGAAAAATTTTTCCACATAATATATAATTAACTAATTCTTTTACATAAACATTTTATCTTTTAAGAAACATAATTTATGCATTATGTATCAAATTAAAATTTTGTATATTATAATATAGGAAATTTAAGTGAAAACTATTCAAATAGTTTAATTTATTTCCATAAAGGTTTGAAAAAATAAAAGTTGATATTTTTATTTTTTGGAATTGATAAATTTATGTATTTTTTTTAAGAATTAAAAATATTTTCAAATTACGTATGTCTTTCTACTAACGAAAACTTTAATTGATCAATGAATTTTTCTAAAATTGGAGAATTATTCAATAACACTAATTAATTTTAATTTAAAAGAACAATTTTATATTTTCGAGTCAAATCAACTGTCAACTACACATGCTGCCACCTACACACTGTAGGCTACAGAAACAACAACAACAAAATTTAAGTCATAGGGCGGCATTTTCTTCAGTGCCCCAAGGCAGCACAAATGTAAATCCGGCCCTGGATAAGTTAACAAAAATAAGGGTGTTTTTAATTTAGCTGATGCATATTGCCCTACCTGAAATTTAGAGTTTATCACAAAAATAAATATGCTTTTAGGCCCAGCCCCAAAATCTGAGAACCTTGTGTTGAAATTTTTTTAAATCAATAAATACAATAAACTTAAATTTACAGTATATTTTTGAAATGCCAATAGCAAAAAATATGCAGAATTCAATCGTGGTGTTAAAAAAATAATTTTGACTTTCAGGGGTAGTTACTCTTCAAAACCCCCTTCAGGGTGGGGGTGGGTCAACCAAATTAAGGGTGTTTTTAGTTCACTTACACATATTGCACTGCCTAAATTTAACATTTTTAGGTCTGGCCCCAAAAGTCAAAACAGAATTGTAGCATAAAGGTATATGTTTACGAAAAATTATGCAGATATTCAATAGTTACCCAATAAATCTATTGCATACACTGGTCTATCTTTAGCAACAGAATCAAAGTTCAAACACCAAAAACAAAGGCCTGCTGCAAATCCATGAAGAAGAACTAAAGGAGTGTTTTTTGATTCTTCATTTAACAGTATTGTCCAAATTTTATTATCATTCCCAAATGATCCTTTGTACTGGGACAAACCAAGTTTTATAGGCTGTTTTCAAAACTGAAATTTTATTGAGGGTTTAAGATGTTTTGTAATAGAAAAAAATACTTACCATCCAAAATTTTTTTTTCAACCTCTATAAGGCGACTTTCCGAAAACTTTGTCCAACTATGTTTTCCATTTGGTTCACTCATTTTTGTAAATTTGGTATTTTATTTGGAAATCTGAAATTGATGAAATTGCGTGTTAGTACTTACATCATTTTGTGCAATGATTCTAGATGCATTATTTGTGATATAACTTAATGGCAATTCATGATGATTACATAGGTTTAAATCATAATTGATTCAAACAATCAACGTCGAATTTAACATATGAATATAAACATGTCCAAACGTCAAATTGATGACCTTGAGAGATCATCTATTATTACTGCTCTGAGTAAACATCCATAGGCGTAACAACATGTAACTTGTAAATTCTAAATCTAAATTCCAATATTGATATTAAGGCGGAAACACTATGCTATTATAGGGTATGTTCCGTAATTGGATTTGGTTATTGTAGTTAACGATTTAGGGTTGGTACTTCTGCTTCCTTAACTAACGGGCGATCGTTCCAGCACCAAAAAGGATGGTTAACGTTCAATTAGAGTCAGCTATTTGTTTGCATATTATCAGATTATTACTGATCAGATATTTTTCTGCGGACTTATTAAATGTATGTAGAGGAAATATTAAAATGAATGAAACAAAAGACTAATAAATACGAGTACATAGCGTGTATTCATTGAGTATAATTACGTAATACGTATTTTGCATTAGTGATAGCCTGATCAAATTTTTGTCCTACTAATCATCGATTAAATTGTCTGTACAACTATGACTATCAGATCAAAACATATCTTTGATTATTCTAAAAATCCCCGCAATACTTGAATCGGGTTAACCGTAACCGGTGTTACTGGAACGTTCGTCCGTTAGTTAAGAAAGCAGAACTGCCAATCTGAAATAGTTATTTACGAGAACCGATGCCAATTACGGAACACAGGGATAGCCGATTTGCAGCGATCTACCGGTTATAACTTTGGTTCTACGCTTGGTTGACAGTGGTTGTACTTTGACATTTCTGTTTTCAACACTGAAATAGGACCAAAACTCATTCGCTAGAATATAATTTGGTTCAGCCAGAAAACGTCAAAATCATATGTTAAATTAGCCGATTTGCAGCGATCTACCGGTTACCACTTTGGTTCTACCCTTGGTTGACAGTGGCTGTTCTTTGACATTTCTTTTTTCATCAGTGAACGAGAGGGCAATAGAGAGGGTAACAGGCTATTTCACTTGGTGGGTTGAAGCAGCCAATGAACTACAAGCTGGAGGTATTTCTCTCTTCTATTGCCTATTGCCCTCTCTTTCTAGCATTGATACAATTTTGTGCATTGCAGGCTAACTCCAGAGGTTACATGCTCTAAGAGTAAAGTAGAACCAAAACTGATTCGATAGAATGAAATTTGGTTCAACCAGAAAACGTCAAAATCATATGTTAAATTGTTTTGTTTTTGTTTATTTAAAATTTTGTACACATCATTAAACTTTTTATTTCTGTGGTTCTTTAGTGGTACTTACGTGACTTTTGCAAGACCGATCAAAATTTATTGTTGTTGAATAATTTTTTTGATTTGTGATGGGCTGATATACATTTCAAAAATGTATATTTTTGTTCATGTATTTCCAGGATATATAAAACTGTATAAATATAAAATTCTATGAAAAACTTGATTAATTGGTTAAAATTGAATCTCGAAACCAAACATTCCAAAATTTCAGGAGGGGGTGTTCGAACCCCCCCCCCCGCTGGCTACGGGCTTGAGACAGACAATCAAAAACAACTACTGCTTTGAGTTATTACCGGTTGAAGATATTTCAAATAATGACGTAACAAAGGGCTGATTTGTGACCTAACCTAACCGAAGAATGTGTTTGGTTCAAACCATTTAGCAGCAAATATAACCGGTAGATCGCTGCAAATCGGCTTATGGTTGCCAACACTAGGGGATCCAAGAGAGGTAAGGGGCTCACCCCCCCTTTTTTGCTGGATCTTATAAAAAAATGGGTGATAATTTTTATCTGAATTATTATGACAGATGATGAATACTATGTTATTTA
Organism: Octodonta nipae; assembly: GCA_034190945.1. Taxonomy (NCBI): domain Eukaryota; kingdom Metazoa; phylum Arthropoda; class Insecta; order Coleoptera; family Chrysomelidae; genus Octodonta; species Octodonta nipae. Next base: position 79,980,523 of record CM067219.1, read on the forward strand.
TATATTTCCTGAAGGTATTGTATATGGTAGTGCACTATACTCCGACTGCGTTACCAAATTTATCTGAGCGGGTTACATCATGACTCCCTGGCTTTATGGCATAGAGAGAAGAAGCAAGGGAGACTTGTATTAAAATGCGGAGAGTTAAAGCATCTTGTTCAAACTATTGTACCACTACGATTCATTTTCAGGTAACAGATTATTGCGATATCAGCAAAGGACGTTGTTAATTATAGTCTGTATAAATTGGGGATGGCGGTTATTCCAAAATAACCGGTGTTCGGTTATGTCGTTTTTCCGGCCTGTTTAACTTTGCATTTCAACTGGTCTAAAATAACCCGTTTTCGTTTTTTGTATTAAAGTAAGTTAAAGGAGAAGTAAGTAAATCACATTTTGATTCCGTTAAGAATTAACATTACCTGTACAGTTACAATTCACAACAAATTTACGTGATTAACCGCGTTTTGCTTTTTTTAAATAAGAGGCATTCTGTAAAATAAAATTAAGCTCTTTAAAAAAATTACTTTATACAATATAATTACAATTTACATTATAAAATTCATATTAGTAACTGATTTACGATAAAATGACTGTAATTTATTTATTTATTGTTTTCAACATAAAAAAAAACATTTATTCTCATAAAAACATATATCACTAGGCCCCCACCGAGAGTCCCAAAGGTAGAAAATGTAATATTAAAATGAGGTAATCTTAGCCCCAAGAGCACAGAAAAAGGTCACTTCTATGGGTTTAAACCTCATAATGAATATTTTTAATGTAATAGCCATAGAAATATGGGTTTCAATTAAATTAGGGTAAATTAAGGTAAAGTAAGATAAATTTTGTACAGGATCGCCCCCTTTTGGCCCTTTGACGCATGAAATATCCCCCCGGAAGCACGTGTCTGGATTCGCCCCTGGTCACAACACAGTGATTTTTTAAAAATGTAATGCCTCTGAGAGCTAAGGTAATAAATTGTAATATATTATACCACGATTGATTATCATGCGATTTTATTAAATGTTATTCTTGAATAGCATTTAAATTTAATTGACGTTATTGGGAAATTAAAGTATTTATTTTGCATGTTCATTAGGGTTTTTTCTCCTTATATTTTTTCCAGTAACAGATAAGTATTATATTACTAGCTGTCGGTATTCTAATACACATGATTGCTTTTCATATATCTCATTTTATTGTAAGTTTCATCATGAATAGTAGTAATCATCCCGCCATTTCTGTACCATTATTTTTTCCTGTATCTTGCAACTGTCTCTCCTTTGGAAAGTTTTTTCTTTAGATCCGAAGGAACGTTTCTCCTATTTATTCTTATAGTGCCTATGCAGTCAGGTCTGTTTTTTACCAGTGTGCCAACTAAGTCGATGCTGGTGTAAAAATTGCACAAAAAAGTCGATAACCCTTGCTTCGTATTTTCCCATTTTCTTACTCTGGAGTTACGCTTGATTTTATCATTATCTTCTTCTTTCTATATACTATTATGAAATTGAAGTTCTCTGTTTGTTTGTTACCTCATCACATAATAACTACTCAACTGTTTTTGCTGATTTTTTTGTTGCAAAGTTTATAGTTTGACTTAAAAATCTGGTATACATTTTATCTCCTTAAATTGACAGAAACGATAGATATAGGGAAAAAACTACTACCACACATTGTCAATTGGTTCTACCCCATGCACCAAATATTAGATACTTGCATCAACTTAGCTTTTATTCAAAATTCGGAATATGCCAACTGATATATTAAGTGTAATTTTACAGGGTGTTCCATATATCGGGTAGGTAAAACTTAGAGCGGAGTAGAATTACATGGATTTAAAAAATCTCGAAAAAGGGTATATTAGGTGGCCCGTAAATAGCTGCATATGTACAATGTGGTTGAAATAAGGGGGAAGTTGTACAGAGAGGTTCGAAAACCATAAATAGTTGTATATACTAGGTGGTTGAAAAACGGGTGGAGTTGAATTATATTTATATAGTGTAGATAACAAAATGTTAAATTGTTAGGGTTATATGCAGCTGCATATAAAATGTGGGTGAAATAAGGGTAAAATAGAATTATATTTATACAGGGTGGATAAAAAATATGTTATGTAAGCAGTTAGGATATTTAAATTTTCTTGGAATTATAGTTTATAGGGTGGTTAAAAAATTGTTTTATATCCACAAGTGGTTCACAATTTCACAAGTAGCAAATTATAGGATGATTGAAATATGTAACAGAGTATAATTACAGCTATACAGGTGGGTTTAAAAAAATATTATAAAGCAATGTTATGATCCACAAGCTGTATCATATACCGGACAGAATTCTAAGTATACAGGGTGGTAAAAAATGTTATATTGGGTGGCCCATAAGTAGTTGCATATTCACTGTTGTTGAAATATAGAGTGGAGTAGAATAACAATTATACAGTGTGGGTAAAAAAAGTTAGAAAAATTGTATTATATAGGGTAGAGCATGAGCAGTTGCATATATGGAGTACCTGAAATATGGGGCGAAATCAAGTTATCATTACACAGTGTGATCAAACAAGGTTATAAAAAGTTGCAAATGAAAGATGGTTTAAATGAAGTTTGGAGACAAATTCTATTTTATACTGTGCTTCAAAAAATATGAGGAAAAATTGCGAAATAGTGTAGCTCATAATCAATTTCACAGATAGGATATTTGAAATATAGGAAGGAGTAGAGTTAAGTAGTTTAATATTTAAAAATTGTTACATAGAGTACCCTAAGCAGTTTTGGTGAAATTTATTGGGGATCGATAGATTTATATTTATACAAGGTGGTACAAAAAATGTCAAACTGAGTGGCCGAAAAATAGTTGCACATACAATGTGGTTGAAATAGAGGATGGAGTAGAATTATAGTTAAACAGTGTGGATAAACAATTGTTAGCAAATTTTTTAAGATACAACAAGACGTGATATATATATATATATATATATATATATATATATATATATATATATATATATATATATATATATGCAATATCTGAAACATGGTGCGAAACAAAATTATAGTTATACAATGAGATTAAAACATATTAAAGAAAGTTGCATATAAGGGGTGGTTGACATATAAGGTGGAGACAAATTATATTTTCCAGGCTGGTTAAAAATTATCTCAAAAATGGTTATTTGGCGTAGTCCATAAGCAGTTGCATAGATAAGATAGTTGAAATATTGAGTAGATCAGAGTTAAAGTGGTGTTTAAAAATTGTTTTATTTGGTGGCCCCTAAGCAGATGTATATACCGCGTAGTTGAGATATTTTGTAGAATTAAATTATGGTTATACAGGATGGTTAAAAAACTGATAGACAAATAAGTTATAATGGGTGACTAATTGGCAGCAGTATATACAAGATAGTTTAAATATAGATGGAAGTAGAGTTATAGCTATAAAAGGTAGTTCTTAAAAATCTATACTATTATAAAATTGTAGTTTGTCTGTATGTTAGTTTGTTTGTCCGGGCATCACGTAAGAACTACGTAACTGATTTTGCTAATTCTTGTTTGACTTAAATTCTGGTATATATTTTATCTTTAGCGAAAAAACTTCTACGATGTTGGGTAACACACAATTACTCAATTGGTTTTACCGCACGCAGAAAATATTAGATACTTGCATTAGCTTAGCTTTTATTCAAAATTCGGAAAATGCCAGTGTAACTAACATGTTTCGATTTTTTAAAAATTCAACTGATATATCAAGTGTAATTTTATAGGGTGTTCCATATATAGCATAAGTGAGACATTGAGCGTAGTAGAATTACATGGGTTAAAAAAATCTTCAAAAAAAGTTGTATTGCGTGACCCATTAAGAAGCTGCATATATACAAGGTGGTTGAAATAAGGAAGAATGGAATTAGTTATACGGCGTGGGTCAAAAAAGTTATATTGGGTGGGCCATAAATAGTTGCATGTACCAGATGGCTGAAAAACGGGTGGATAACAAAATGTTATGTGTGGTAGCACATAAGCACTTAGAATATTTAAATTTTAGGTGGGGTTATTATTAGGTATAAAATGGGTATAAAATGGGTTGAACAAATGTCAGAAATATTTATTTATTATGCAGAATGGTTTAAATATAAGTTGGAACAGAATTATAAGCATACAGAGTGTTACAAAATGTTATATTGGGTGGCGAATAAATAGTTTCATATACCTGGTGGTTGAAATATAGGGTGAAGTAGAATAATAGGATGAATCAATGGTAGAAAAATGTTGTTATATAGAGTAGAACATAAGTTGCATATATGGAATACCTGAAATGTGGGGCGAAGTAAATTTATAGACATACAATGCTTATAAAGGGTGGTTTAAATATAGGGTGTAAAGAAATTATACTTTTCATTGTGATTTAACAAATATGAGAAAAAAGAAATGGCGTATCCCTTAAGGAGCTGGACAGATAGAATAGTTGGAATATAGGGTGGAACAAATTTATAGTTAATCATTTAAAAAAATATTATATTGGGTGGATAATAAACAGCTGTATATACAGGATGGTTGAAATATTTTGTATAAAGAAACAGTCTGGTTTAAGAAAATCACATACAAATAAGTTAAATTGGGTCACCAATAAGCAGAAGTAAATACATGATGGTTGAATTAAAGGTTGAACTACAGTTATACAAGGTGATTAAAAAATTATTAAATAAAATTTTTATACAGGGTGGCTCACAAGCAGTTGCAGTTTGGGTGAAGTATATTGAGAATTGGTGGATTTATAGTTACACAGGGTGATATAAAATATATTAGATTGGGTGGACCATAAGTAACTTCATAGACATGTTGGTTGAAATAGAGGGTGGAGTGGAATTATAGTTAAACAGAGTTATGTAGGATGCCGTTGTAAATATGAAATATCTGAAACATGGGGCGAAGTAAAACTACAGTTATACAGTGCGGTTAAAATAATGTTGCATATAAAGTTTGGTTGAAATATAATGCGGAGAGAAACTATACTTTCCACAGTGGTTCGAAAAATATCTGAAAAAATGGCTATATAGCTCAGCCCATAAGCAGTAGCATGGATAAGATAGTTGAAATATCGGGTGGAGTATAAAGTTATAGTTAAGTATTTAAAAAAGTTATATTGGGTGGTTAATAAGCTGATGCATATACAGGGTTGTTAAAAATATTTTATGGTATAAAATTATGGTTATACAGGATGGTTCAAAAACTGATAGACAGATAAATTATAATGATTAACTAATTGGCAGTAGCATATGCAAGATGGTTTAAATATAGTTGGAAGTAGGTTTATAGTTATACAAGGAGGTTTAAATAAAAGTTGAAGAAAAATGTTGTATTGGGTTGCCAATAAGCAGTTGCAGTTTGGGTGAAATTTGTTGGGGATTTGCGGATTTATAGTTATACAGGGTGGTACAATTTTTTTTATATTGGGTGGTCCATAAGTAGTTGTGTATACAAGATGGTCGAAATCGGGAGCGGAGTAGAATTATAGTTTTATAGGGTAGATCCAAAAAAATGTAAGAAATTTGTTATTTAGGATAGACCATGATCTGTTACAGTGTTTAACATAATGTTAGAAAAAGTTGTTTATAAAGGGTGGTTAAAAATTTTGAGGAATAATTTTTATATAGCCAGGATCATAAGCAGTTGCAAAGCTAGGGTGAAGTAGAGTTGTAGTTGTGTATTATTTTTATGTTATTTTGGGCAATAACACCACAATCGAAATAAAACGACGTATATTGATGGAAAACCAAACGTTCCAAAGTCTATTCTGACTTCGTTGTCAATGGCTTTATATTTATTGATTTAAATTGCAAAATGAAAATTTCATTTATGACATTTAAATTGACATTAGAAAATTAGTTGTTTTTAGATATACAGGTAGCACAAAAAATTCTAAATGTAGTTGTGTGTTTAAAAAATGTTATATTGGTCGCCAAATAAAATGCTGCATATTCAGGATGGTTGCACTATAGGTTGAAGTTGAGCTACTGTTATACAAGGTGTTAAAAAATGTTGAACAAAATCGTTATATAGGGTCGCCCATAAGCATTTGCAATTTAGGTGATATATATTCCGGGTGGGTGGATTTGTAGTGTAGTTATCTAGATTCAAGTTGGAAAAATATGTAATACAAATAAATTGTTTTTTTGAAAAGAATTGTACACTCCATCCGCGGGTGAAACCCCGGGTATCGGCTAGTCATCATATATATATATATATATATATATATATATATATATATATATATATTTAATAGCAAATCTATTGGTTTCTTTAACAATTAAGTCAATAATACGATCAGAAGAAAATGCTCAAATATTTGCAATTTACCTGAGCACCAGAAATTTCTAAAAATGGAAATGCGAGTCGAGGAAAACCATTTCTCGACTAAGGTATATCAAAATTCACCTCTGGCTCGTTCTCTGATTCCGAACTCGAACTATTTATGCTTTCTTCGCTAAATTTACACCTTCCCTCCATCAGAACTTGAAATATCGAAATCATAGTCACTATTATCCAATTCACTATCTGATTCAGACAGTTTTCAAATTATCCAGGAAGAGCTCATTCAGTTTTTTCGTGGCGAATATATATGTCAAAGTCACTGATGTTAAATTTTTGATGCCCGGATATATACGTCTTAGCCACTTAAGAGAATTTGGACAATAAATAATTTATATTTAAAAAAGAACCGACTTCAGCTGACTTAAAATAAAAACCGTTTAGAAACCGTGTGCAATCAATCACTATTTTCAGACATGTCTTCTTTTCTAATCGATTTAAGCTACAATTCAATTGAAAATTTTAGTTCATTCTTAGCTCTCTATCTTTTTCTTCCTTTCTCTTTCTCCCTCTCTAATTTGTATTCTTTGTCTATATTTTCCAAATATATTTTCACTTTTTTATTTGTTTTAATATATATGTTAGGTGTGAATTGTACACACGTGTAAGATGCAACGGTGTCATATTACGCTGACAGTTTCCTGGTACTCCGATGTTAACGTGGGAACGCATCGTGTGAATATCTTTTCGCTGACTTCAGCTTTTATTAAATCATAAATAGAACCGAAGCGATCCCACGGTCGTCATTATAATATTTTATTCTGTCCAGTTAGTTTTAGTTACAATTTACATTTCATTATTTTTCAAGTTTAAAAGTGTTAATTTTTTGATTTTTATGTTTTCAATAAAATATATTTTTTTAAAAAGTCTTAAGTGAAATCAAAGATATAAAATTGGCGCAGTCAGTATTATTGTCCAACACAGTTAGAACACGTGTATACTAACTGACTGTGGAGATTTCAAAATCATCGTGGACAATACCTACCTGTTTGAGACAACAACTGTAGCAGCAGAGACCAGGAATACGCAACGATACAGCTAACCAGTCGACGCTTCCGCAGAACAAGTCCTATGCCTAGGGTACTACTAACGTATTGTTACGAAATTTACCCAAAGCCGACCCTGTGTCATTTCAGCACGACAACAAACGCTTCAATAAAAAAATAGGAATTCTCGAAAAGACTCGACAGCGGAAGGAGCGATGATTATTTTCTACTGGAGAATTCCACGGGGATTATAAAAGAAGCACACCACGATCGCCAAGCAGTGATACCGCGTCGACTAGCTTATATGGGCTTGTTATTGTATTTGAATCAGATGTTTTGAATGTAAATAAAGTTCTAGAAAAGTGACAGTGCATATTAGTTGTTATAATTTTCAATTGAACCCACGAAGTATATTGCAATTTGGTGTTAGAAGTGAAGGATTAAGTGCAGTTAACATCCTAATTTGATTTATGGAAACTCGTAGTATGGACGAAACTACCAAAAAAATAGTCAAGCAGGTTACAGAGGGACTGGACGAAAAAATTGCACAGATTCTAGAAAGACGTGACAAGAAGGAAAAACAACATCAAGAAGAAATTCAAAAAAGGTTAGTGAAATCTTTTGATGATAAGCTTAAAGTTGAATTAGGAAATCTTGTCACTAATATCGATGAAAAACGTAAAATAGAATTAGAAAATCTTGTTTCCACGATGAAAAGTGAACAACAAAATCTTGTTTCCACGATGAAAAGTGAGCAACATAATTTAATTGAGGGATTATTCTCGAAATTGAATGAACAGAGACAAATTGATTTTAAAATATCTGAAGAAAAACGAGAAAATGAATTTAAATTGTTAGAAGAGAAACGACAACATGAATTTAAGATATTTGAAGAAAAACAAGGCAAAACGGAAGAAAAAAGACAATTGCAATTTGAACAATTAATGCAAATAGTATCGCAAGTTAATGAAACAGTTAATGAAAGAATGCAAATAGTTGAATCAGATATAAAAGAGATAAATGATGACATTAAGACCATAAAAAATACCGTGGATACTCTTGAAACAAAAGTAGATGATCTTGATTCCATCCAAAGCCAGGTAAAATTTGAAATCAGTACAATTCAAGATACAGTTCAAGATCAAATCAGTTCCATCAAGCAAACAGTACACACTGAAGTACAAGATAAAATCTGTGCCATCCAAAATAAACTAGAAACAGAAATTAAAAAAATGCAACAGGACTTACAGCGAGGAAAATACCAGAACACCGTGAGTACCAAAGGTTCCTTTAGTAAACCACCCACATTCGACGGCAGTTCATCTTGGCCCATGTATAAACGGCAATTTGAGGCCGTGGCTACAGCTAATGGATGGGATAATCATGAAAAATCCACATCTCTGGTAATTTCCTTAAGAGGTCCGGCCTTAGAACTCCTCCAGAGCATTCCAGTCGATGAACAAGGTAATTTCGACAAGATCATCGCCATCCTAGACAAACGTTACGACAATCAATCCTTGAGCCAGGTATACCAAGTCCAACTGAGTGGAAAAACCCAAAATCCGGTGAAAGCCTCCAAGAATTCGAAGCAGAAATTAGACGGTTAGTTCACTTGTCCTACCCAGACCTGCCAGAGGAAACGAAAGACCAGTTGGCCACACAGAGTTTCATAAACGGCATCAGAGATGTGAAAGTACAAAGAAATTTAAGACTGAGTGGCGTCAAGAAAAGTAGTGAAGCTCTACTTCGGGCTTTGGAAGTAGAGGCCGTCATGAACATGTCCAAGCCGAGGGTCCGAGCAGTTTCCTTCAACCAGGAGGAGTCAGAGTCGCAATTTCAAGCGCTGCTGGCTGGTCTGAACAAAATATTAGACCGGTCACAAAGAACTGGCACCAGAGGGGCATGTTACCGCTGCAGACGGACAGGACACTTCCAACGTGATTGTCGAGTGAGGCCACCTGAACGATCACCGACCAGGGGTAACCAACAAAACAGCCACATGTCCAGGGACCGTCAGTCAGTCAGCATAGAGGGGCGAATGCTGACTGTTCCTCCACCAGCCCCCAAAACGTTATCCATCCGAGGATTTTGCCGAGATAGCGGCAGCCTAGTCATCAGAGGCACCATCAATGGGCGAGCAGTTACCATCACAATCGATACCGGCGCCGCTGTGTCCATTGCCAAGTCCAGGGTCTTGAGAACATCAGAAATTCGGCCAGTTACCAATAACATCCAGCTCAGAACAGTCACCGGCGAGTCCATGTCAATACAGGGTGAGGCAGATGTCGTGCTACAGATAGGGGACAACATAATCCGGCATAGGGTCCTGGTAGCGAATATTGAGGACGATTTTATACTGGGAATGGACCTAATTAGCCAGCATGGATTTATGTTCGACCCGAGATATGATGTTCTTCGGTTCCTAAATGAGGAATTTGTATTGACACGGCCCGTCAACAGTTCAGTCACCTTCATAAAAATTGTGGCAAAGTCTTCAGCTAGAATTCCCGGTCGAACGGAACAGATTATTCATGGGCAGCTAGACAGCAATCCTGGGAGCTGCGTTGGAATGGTGGAGCCCGTACACTCAGCTCATGACTACTTGGTTGGACGGGCTATAGTTAAAACCGGACGAGATATACCAATCAGAGTCCTGAATTTGTCCAACAACGACATCAGAATTACCAATGGTCAAGAGATAGCTTGTTTCGAGCCAGTAGAGACCATCATCAATTGCGAAGAAGAGTACCAGACGTCGGTGAAGGAGACAGGGCCCGATAAAGAGTTCCTACAACAGTTTGCTGACCACTTAACACACTTGACACCAGAGAACCAGAAAAAAGCCAAGCAATTTATCACAAAACACTGGCAAATTTTTAACAGTAAAAATGGAACCACCGGTCGCACCAACATCATCCAGCATCGAATAGATACCGGAAAGGCTCAGCCCATCAGAATACCACCTAGACGACTACCATTGGGGCAACAACAGGCAGTCGAGGAAAACATCGAGTCCATGTTACAAAATGGAGTTATTGAGCCATCCATCAGTCCATGGTCTGCTCCCGTCGTGCTAGTTAAAAAGAAAGATGGAACCACCCGATTTTGCGTGGATTACAGAAAGCTGAATGATGTCACGAAGAAAGACAGCTATCCACTACCCCGAATCGATGACACTTTGACCACACTAGCAGGCTCCCGTTGGTTTTCCACACTAGACCTAAAAAGTGGATATTGGCAGGTTGGTCTACACGCAAACGACAGAGAAAAGACAGCGTTCTCCACCAGTAAAGGGCTGTTTCAGTTCACGGTAATGCCATTTGGGTTATGTAATGCACCCGCTACATTTGAGAGACTAATGGAGTATGTACTGAGCGGGTTAACATGGAGGACGTGCTTAGTATACCTCGACGACATTCTAGTCATGGGCCAGACATTCGACGACCATCTGAAGAACCTGGGCGAAGTATTCTCCAGAATTAATAACGCCAACCTGAGACTCAATCCGAAGAAGTGTTCCTTGTTTCAAAAAGAAGTAGAGTTTTTGGGCCACGTAGTGTCCGAGTCAGGAATCCGCACCAACGAAGACAAGATAGAAGCCATCCGCGATTGGCCAGTTCCAAGAGACAAACATGAACTCCGAAGCTTCTTGGGCCTATGTTCATACTACCGGCGTTTTGTTGAGGGATTTGCCACCATTGCCGCTCCTCTACATCGGCAGACCACAGAGAAGGAGACGTTCCGTTGGAATCAGGATTGCGAAACATCATTCAGACGACTGAAGGCAGCACTATGTTCCAGCCCAATCCTAGCCTTTCCTACACAGTCCGGCAAGTTCATCTTAGACACCGACGCCAGCAACACTGGTTTGGGGGCCGTCCTATCCCAGGTGCAAGATGGTGAAGAGAGGGTGATCGAGTACTACAGCCGTGGATTCTCGAAGCCAGAAAGAAATTATTGCGTCACTAGAAAAGAACTTCTTGCAATAATAAGGGCTGTAGACCATTTCCACAAATACCTGTATGGTCGCCATTTCTTAATCCGAACAGATCATGCCGCACTCAAATGGCTGCTGGACATGAAGACCCCGGAAGGACAACTGGCCAGATGGATGGAGAAATTACAGCAATACGACTTCAAGGTGGAACACCGTGCCGGCCGGTTGCACAATAATGCCGATGCCCTATCCAGAAGACCCTGTAGAGCGGAATGCAAGCATTGTCTAAAGACGGAACAGCGAGAGGGTATCTCCATCAGGCAGATCCGAGTGCAGGCCAATGAAGACTGGACAACGGAACAGTGCATCCAGGACCAAATGGCTGATCCAGACATCGAACCAATCTTGTCACTAAAAATGAGAGGGGCACCCAGGCCACGATGGGACGAGGTAGCTAGATACTCCGGCGTGCTGAAATCGTTATGGGCTCAGTGGGACTCTCTAAGAGTAGACAATGGAATGCTCAAGCGAGTTTGGGAAAGCGCTGATGGACGAGAAACCAAGTTCCAACTGGTAGTTCCGAAGAAAAAGGTACCAGCCATCCTGACCGAAGTACATGATGGAATTACCGGAGGCCACCTGGGCATGAATAAAACCCTAGACAAAGTTCGCCAGCGATACTACTGGGTGAATTACTTCGAAGACGTCAGAGCTTGGTGCCGCAAATGTGCCACATGTGCCGCCAGTAAGGGCCCGAAGACCCGGACCAAGGGCAGAATGCAGCAGTTCAATGTGGGCGTCCCATTTGAGAGAATTGCCATCGATGTCGCCGGTCCGTTTCCCGAGTCTGAGAGGGGGAACAAATACATTCTGGTCGCAATGGATTACTTCAGCAAATGGCCTGAGGCATATGCGATACCCAACCAAGAGGCAACCACGGTAGCGACGATGTTAGTAGAACAACTATTCAGCAGGTTTGGCGTCCCGATGGAATTACATTCAGACCAGGGGCGTAACTTCGAATCGAATGTATTCCAGAAGGTCTGCACGATGTTGGGGATCAGGAAAACGAGAACAACACCATTACACCCACAGTCAGACGGAATGGTGGAAAGATTCAACAGGACCTTGGAACAACACCTATCCAAGGTCGTCAGCAATAACCAGCGTGATTGGGATGAGCATATTCCCCTATTCCTGTTGTCATATCGCTCTGCTGTACATAATAGTACAGGCCTGACACCAGCCAAGGTCTTATTCGGAAAGGAGCTGCGATTACCATGCGACTTGGCATTTGGCTCCCCCGAAGAACCTCCCCAAGACATCGACGACTATGCCGACCAGCTCCGACATAACCTGCTGGCAATACACGAATTCGCCCGAACGCAGATGTTGGCCACCAGTGACCGGATGAAGACGCGATACGACCTCAAGGCCAATTCAGTCGGGTTCCAGGAGAGGGACAAAGTCTGGTTGTACAACCCCCAACGGAGCAAGGGTAAATCCCCAAAGCTTACACCCGCCTGGGATGGTCCATACGAAGTGGTGAAGAGGCTTAATGACGTCGTCTACCGGATCCGTCGAAACCCCAAGGCTAAATTGAAGGTGGTTCATTTAGATCGACTCGCTCCCTACCATGGAAGGGATGTTTCTGATCGGGACGATCAGAATTAAAGGGGGGGCAGTGTTACGAAATTTACCCAAAGCCGACCCTGTGTCATTTCAGCACGACAACAAACGCTTCAATAAAAAAATAGGATTCTCGAAAAGACTCGACAGCGGAAGGAGCGATGATTATTTTCTACTGGAGAATTCCACGGGGATTATAAAAGAAGCACACCACGATCGCCAAGCAGTGATACCGCGTCGACTAGCTTATATGGGCTTGTTATTGTATTTGAATCAGATGTTTTGAATGTAAATAAAGTTCTAGAAAAGTGACAGTGCATATTAGTTGTTATAATTTTCAATTGAACCCACGAAGTATATTGCAGTATGTAGAAACATCTCGTTTTTGATTTAATTATTTATCAATTGAAAGGATTTTTATATTTATTTTTATATTATTATTATCAGTTCTCTCGTTTAAAATTTCCATATACTTCTTATTCCTTTGAATTACGTTTTAAGCTATTGAATAATTTTTGAAACGAATTTATTATTATTCTGCAATATTTTACCTCGCTTTATTTTATTTTATGTTCGCAAACTGTTGAATTTATTTAACCAATTTACTCATACTTTAAATTTGAATTTTTATAAATTATTTTGTTACTTTGCTTACTTCCATTTTACTGTCTTATTAAATTTTTATTTTCGTTTTCGTTACACGTGAATATTTGAAATGGCAACTACAAGACAAGGTGCTGCGAGTCCTACTGTAGAGCCATACAAAATATCCGAAATTTTCGCAATAATTCCGGAATATGACGGAAATTCTATATTCTTAAATCTTTCATTTCTTCATGCCAAATTGCATATACTATGGCAACTGACTATCAACAAGTACTTTTAATATTGCACATAAAAATAAACTTCGCGGCAGAGCTGCCGAACTTATAAATTCTCGCAACCCGACTGAATTAACAGAAATTCAGACACTCTTAGAGAACCACTTTGGAGATCCTAGAGATCTCTAAGCCTTGATTCAAGATCTTCAAAGAATGAGGCAATTAAATACTGAATCCCCCATAACATTTTTAGCCAGACTACAAACCCACCAAGCTTGCTGAGGTTAACAAACAAAACTTGACTCAAAAAGAAAAACAGGCACAAATTGACTTGATCGAATCCATGGCACTAAATAGCCTCCTAACAGGCTTAGACCCGAAGATAGGATAACTAGTTCGTGCTAGCGATCCTAAAGACAGTCTGACCGCCGTTTCACGCATAAAACGGGAACTCCAACTGCATCACTTAGAAACTCAAAAGTTTTCGAATTTTAGAAACCAAGGTCCGCCTCCTCGTAAACCCAATCAGTTTCCAGTACAAAAACAATGTTCATTCTGTAAAAGAATGGGACATACTGTTAACGAATGTCTCACTAAATCGAGACAAATGCAACAAAATCAAAACTATGGGCAAAACTTTTCGAACATACCTCTTAACCCATTTTCACAACAACTGGGCCAATTCCAGAATAAGCCACAATTCCAACCCAATACTCAAAGTTTCCAGCAGAACAGAAACTTTCAACAACCTCGTCCTTCAAGCCAATACACAACCCCAAGGTTCAGGTCAATATAAACCTAATCAAAACTTTTTCCGGCAACAACGAACACATCACTTGAACAACTCTTACAATTATGAGTACGACCAACCCAATACTAACTTATACGAAAGTTAATACCAAAATACTGATTTCGGAAGTTACGACCAGGATTATTCCGATTCGACACAAACCGATTATGACTATTACTCAAAAACAGATAACGCAGAATGTGACAACTATGTTGAAAATGAACACGAATTTTCCTCCGTAAATTTTCAGAACCTCCCTTTCCAAACCTATCCCCCGGAAATCACAGAACTTCAGACCCAAATGCAAACGCTAAATCTAGACAGTTTCGACCCAAATTTGAACTTCCCCGAACAGAGCTTTCTATAAGACCGCTTCTGACCGTAAATTCTAAAAATTTATACTACATCACAGATTCTTCTAACACATATAAACTCTTAATAGACACCGGTGCTGGTCTTTCTATTTTCAAACCAGACACTTGCACACGCTTCAGAGATAGATTTCAGGAAAATGTGGTAATTCAGGGAATTACTAACCAGAAAATTCTTATAAATGAATCGACCCTTGTCCCTTTCAACATACAAGATCCACATAAAGTATATATCTGTAACCTCGATATTGAATTCGACGGTTTGTTAGGCTCTGACTTTCTAGAGCACTACAACTGCATTATTGACTTCGACAAAAAACAATTAATAACCAACTTTAAGACACTTCCGCTGCATAAAGTGACAGACGATACAATCAATGCCACTGAATCTATACAATGTCCCTCTTCCTATACTTCCATTAATACAATTTCGATCGAACCCCTTACCGAACAAATTTTCAAACCTAGCTGCGAACTTAGGAGCACCGAAGCCCTTCTAACGGGTATGGAAATTGAAAAAGTTCATCTCCCTCATGCTGTTGTTATAGTAGACAGCAAAGGTCAATTTCTAACCTCCATTCTAAATGCGAATACCATCCCCAAAATAGTAAATTTTTCAAATGTAAAACTCGAACCGTTACAAAACTTTTCTGTGAATTCACTCTCACAAAATACGCCTTTGAACTATAACGAACCCGGCAGACAAGAAGAAATCGTTAAACAACTCCGATTAGAACATTTAAACGACGAAGAGTCAGACTCAATCTTACAATTATGCCTTGACTTTTCAGACATATTCTACCTCGAAGGCGATCATTTATCATTCACAAACGAAATAAAACATAGTATCGATACCAACAACGCGAAACCCGTTTATACAAAATCCTATCGTTACCCCCAAGTTCACAAACAAGAAGTTAAGACCCAGGTAGCAAAAATGCTCGACGAAGGCATTATTCGACCTTCTAATTCGCCTTGGTCCTCTCCCGTCTGGGTAGTACCAAAGAAATTAGACGCCTCTGGAAAACAGAAGTGGCGTGTTGTAGTAGACTACCGGAAACTTAACGAACTTACAGTCAATGACAAGTACCCTCTACCGAACATCTCAGACCTATTAGACCAACTAGGCAAATGCCAGTACCTACTTTACAAATCTTGACCTCGCCTCCGGTTTCCATCAAATAGAAATAGACCCAAAAGACATCGCAAAAACTGTATTTACCGTTGAGAACGGACATTTTGAATTTGTCCGCATGCCCTTCGGGTTAAAGAATGCTCCGTCTACCTTTCAAAGGGTGATGGATAACATTCTCATGGGAATTCAGAATGGAAGATGTCTGGTTTACGTGGATGACATAATCATTTACTCGCCTACAATACATGACCATCTATCAGGACTGACAGACGTATTTAAAAGACTCAGAAAGGCTAACCTTAAAATATAGCCTGACAAATGCGAATTTCTCCGCAAGGAGGTTGCTTACTTAGGACATCTTATAACTAAAGACGGTGTGAAGTCCAATCCTTCAAAGGTACTCTGTATTTTAAACTTTCCACAACCAAAGAACCCTAAAGACATAAAATCTTTCTTAGGGCTTGCTGGTTACTACCGTAGGTTCATTTCTAACTTTGCAAAGATCTTCAAACTACTAACAAAACTATTACAAAAAGACCAACCATTCAATTTTAACGAAGAGTGTGTAAAATCCTTCAATGAATTAAAACGAACATTGACTTCCACCCCTATACTCATTTACCCACATTTTGACGAACCGTTTGTACTGACTACAGACGCCAGCGCTTTCGCTATCGGCGCCGTATTATTTCAAGGGCCAATCTTGACGAATGTTCATCATCTCAAACAAAATCGAAACTAACACCCTTCAAAGTCTTACCCCTAAATGACGAATCCGAAGACGACAGTCCTGAACCTGAACAAAATTAAATATCTCTTGAAACTATGTCCGAAGAATTTAAAACCTTTATAGAACGTTATAAAACTACCTCTTTAATTGATTACAGCAAAATTGAATTCTCCAACTGTCAACTACTAGACAAAACAAATAAAAACATTTTAATTTTCCCCCAATCATCCAATCTTCAGGAATTTCATCACGACATTTTCGAAGACATTTTCGAAGAAGTCGCTGATTTCGAAACCTTTAAAATTAATGTATTCGCCAGCAAAACCGTAAGCAGAAGGCAATATTTCATAATCCCCCTTCCAAATGATCCTGACTATGTAAATGAAGTTCTTTTTGCATCAATATACAAACATCAAGATATTTTATCTCCATCTAAAACATACTTTGTCGAAAACAATCTCGATCTGCTCACTTTCATTTTCGCTGAAAAAGAAATCAAATGGAAAATTTGCCAAAACGTTACAAAAACCCCCGAAAAAGACGAAATACCGCTGATCCTTGAACGATATCATAACGGGAAAAATAATTTACACCGCAGCATTAACGAAACCGTCCGCCGTATTAAAGAAATGTACACCTGGCCAAGTTTCACAAAAGACATTGAAAATTTCGTTAAGAACTGCGAAATTTGTCAAAAAACTAAAACGTGTCGTAAAAACCTAGACAATCCCCTCGTCATTACGGAAACGCCTAAAACACCGTTTGAGCGAATTAATATTGACATATTAGAAATACCTAACAAAAACTATATCTTATCTGTAAGAGACGAACTGACAAAATACCCACAAGCTTATGCTTTGGCAGACAAATCAGCCAAATCAGTTGTCAGTACTATGATGTTATACTTCCAACATTTTGGTACGCCATTGCGTATCCATTGTGACTACGGTAGGGAATTTGACAACGCTATATTCAAAGACTTGTGTAAACTGTACGACATTAAACTAACTTATTCAAGCGTAGGACATCCGCAAACAAATGGCTCTGTAGAACGATTTCATTCTACTTTGTTAGAAATGATTCGAATCCATAAAGCCGAAAATCCAGATGAACATCCCCTAAATGTACTCCCGTATGCGGTTATTGCCTACAATAACTCGACCAACAAAACCCATGGCTTTTCGCCTTACGAACTGGTGTTTGGACATACGTCTAGCAGACCACCTGAAACCACCTACAACCATAAGGAACTGATTAGTAAACATATATGAAACTTGAACAATCGTATTTTCTATTACTACAAAGTAGCCCGCGAAAAAACTGACTTACAAAAACAAAAGGCTAAAGAACGTTTTGATAAACACGTTTCGGACAAACTTCCCGAATTTAAAATTGGTGACAAAGTTTACGTCAAAGAATCCCAAATTAAAGACAAACTTCATAACAAATTCAACGGTCCATTCCAAATTTTAGACATTCACAATAATTCAGCCACACTCTTAAATCTCAAAACAAACCAACGAACAAAAGTTAACTTTGACAGAATGAAACACTATTCTGAAAACTAACTTTCTTTTCAGGTTACTACTGCTGTTCGGATCAGCAGTCTCACAGTTCAACATCAAACCAATAAACAACACTCTTGGTATTTACTATCACGACGAAACTAGAATAGTCATCTTCAACTATAAATGGACATTACTAGTTCATCGTAACTTGACGATACTCAAAGAAATCTTTGAAAACAACAACAGAATCCTCAAAACATTAGAAAACACTGTCGATCCCATCCCAGGTTTCAAATTTCATGACACAAGTGCATTCCGAATTGATGAACAAACTCACATCAGTCTCTTATCCCAAATTTCAGATTCAATTAAAACTAAATTCTCAGAAATATTCATGGACACTAAAAGATCCAAAAGAGGACTAATTAACGGTGTAGGAACTATCTTTAAAGCCATCACTGGAAACCTTGACGCAACCGATGGTGCATTTTTTACAGATAGTATCAATAGACTTAACCAGGGACAATTACAAGTAGAGAATCTTCTAAAAAATCAAATAAGCGTAACTACTTCTATTATCAAAACTTTCAATGAAACCATTCAGAAACTCCAAATTGACGAAGCAAACTTTAACGAAAACATTGACGCAATCAATTTGGCGATATATACTCTAAACGACAAAGTAGCCCTTATCCAAGCAAAACAGTCATTTTTGGGAATATGCGAAAAATTAATGGCAAGCTATTTATTTCTTGAGGATAACCTCAATGATATTTTGATAAAGTCACTACAGGAAATTTTGCAAAATCTTGTCAAAAACAATCTACCGTTACGTGTCAGATATTCAAGTGTCGCCCAATATTTGGAAGTAATCGAATTAGAAGCGTTTCAAACTAATTCAGATTTAGTCTTTATTTTAAAAATTCCTCTTGTAGAGCAACAACTCTACACCGCCTACCACTTATATCCTATCCCAATTTTAGATGACAGAAGTGGTTTTCATCATATTCTTTCATTCACCCAAAAATACATTGCGCGAAACGATGATTCTCTAATGTACATACCCATTAAAGACTTGAGTGTATGCAAGCTACTAACTCCACAACAAAAACTGTGTTCTGAGTTATATGCCTACCCCATCGACTCCAATGCACCCTGCGAAGCTCAACTTCTGAAGAACATCCGTAGTGTACCGGAGAGTTGCCAAAGCTCCATTGTATTCAGTGAAGGATACAATGTCCAAAGACTAGAAACTAACACCTGGACCTGGACGCCCTTATCAACCAGCCATTTGTAAACAGAAACATATCCTGGTTTGCATACGCTACGATTACAACAATCATAATCACTGTTGTTGCATTCATTTCAGGTAAAATTGTAAAACACGTCAAGAAGCCACCAAAGGACGAAAATTCCGCTTCAGACAACCTAAGGACCTTCCCAAAACCACTGTCCAGAGTCGTGCCAAAATTGAGGCCTGTAGTTCAAGATGGATTCCAGATGGACAGTCCAGTTTGATTTAAAAGTTGATGTTATAACATTCAGCTTCAGCTTTTATTAAATCATAAATAGAACCGAAGCGATCCCACGGTCGTCATTATAATATTTTATTCTGTCCTGTAAGTTTTAGTTACAATTTACATTTCATTATTTTTCAAGTTTAAAAGTGTTAATTTTTTGATTTTTATGTTTTGAATAAAATAATTTTTTTTTAAAAGTCTTAAGTGAAATCAAAGATATAATATATATATATATATATATATATATATATATATATATATATATATATATATATATATGTAACGTGATACTCCACGTGTCGCTGAGTCAGCTGGGAACGACGAAATATAGTTGTTACACAAGTTCACACAAAGTTCATGTTATCAACTTATATAACAACTTCCATCCATTTGAAAAAGTTGATGCTGTACCATCAACTTTTAAGGGAAGTTCTGAAGTTCTATGTCTTTGGTAGGGCGTAGTAGGCTGTGAACCTTTCCTCTGGAGTTACTGTTTGCTGGACATGGTAGTGATGCTGGTTCGCTAGTAGGGTCAGGTTTAGTGAACTTACTCAACTTTTTCCGGATTGCTGTGTCGGTGAGCAGGAGAACAACAATTATTGCTAACATGATTGCACTAATTGTGAACAAGGTTTTTCCAGGAATGGTTGGTTCATCAGTTGATCCAATTCTCTGGAATACTGGCTGAGTTTGTGATTGGCAATGTTAAGGTCTCGGACATCTAGTTCCTGTAGTTTTAGGGGTTCGATACTGGGAAGTTGACTGACGGTAGGCATGTCGTCGCAGCAGTTGTAGGGAATATTTACTGGATAATATTTGAGTATGATGCTATTTTTGGTGGTCCGTCTGGCGTGGACCCTAGTATTGCCGATGAAGGCGTTGCAGTGGGGCTGAATTTCCGTTAATGAATTCGTCGATACGGTTAGTGTGACAACATCTTCTCCCTTGCATTTGATGGTGATGGGCAAAGGTCTGGAGATGAAGATTAACCAGAGGTTTATATTGATCTCTTGGATATTATAATCTTCTGCATATAATATCGAAGTTTTGCAGGTTGCGGGAAGTGTGATTGGCTGTCTGAGAAGCTGTCCTTCGCAGATGGCATCTTTGTCTATAGGATGTGGAATTGACTTGGAACAAATTTTATGCTGTGTGTTTAATGGCTTGCAGTCACTCAGGTCTTCGAAGGATGTATATAATAACGAATCGTACAAAAATGATTTTAGTATTGATTTGAAATGCTTCCAGTTCTATCAAATCGATGTACTGAGCATTACATTTGAACTGTAAATAGGAAGTGGTAAATTATTTTCATGGAGTGACTGAGAAAATTTTTGAAGGGAATCGACCAAATGTATTGGGCTTATAATCGAACTATGTAAAATTTTTAAGCGGGCGAAAGAGATGCAGTTAAAACATCGTTTAGGGTGTTTTCCATAAATATATAGCTCTCCATTAGGCTTTTACACAGATCCAGGATATTGATTTGGAATTCATGAAAGTCAAGATCGTTCGAAATGTATAGAAGTGACTGTCTTATTTTTTCGATATTATTTGAGAATAGTTTCTCTTCCGATTGGAATTTTTGTAAGGTGTTGTTAAGGCTTGTAATGACTGTAGTAAGTAAGTAGTTAAGGATATTTGTTTTTTTACTAAATCTTGGGTTTGGTGTTGGTCTTTAGTGATTTTGGTTATACAATCATTTATGTATTCACCATCTGCCGCATCTAAGTTTCCTGAAATGGCTTTCCAAACTGAGCCCAGTCCGTTAATAAGTCCGCGTTTTCTTCTGTTAGTAGTATAAGTTTGAGTGTCAGCGAATATGTCTGTATATTTAGAGTTAACGGATTTTGAAATTTGTTTCAAGAGGCTCACATGTGTCTGTACTCTTGGTTTAAATGATTTTGTGTTAGTTGTGTTTTCATTAATAGTTTCTAGAATTCGATTTAGTATAGCGTCGTTAGTGGAAATATCATCTCTGAAAGGGTTAAGGTCTTTGAAGACAAGAAGTGTCCATTTGTCGTTAGAAATTTTAAGTGTGCCTTCTTCATGGAAGAAAACTCCTATTGTATTGTTAACGGGTGTAAGAGAGTATTGTTGAAGATTTACGACTGAAACTAGTCCAAAGAATCTGAAAAGAAGGGATTTATTCAAAATAAGGTTTTAGTCTGTCAAAGTTAATTTTACTTATTTGGTTAGTCTGTAGGTTTATGATTGTTGCAGAATTTTTGCGTATTGCGGTAATTTCAAATGGTCCATTGAATTTGTTCTCGGATTTGTTTTTAATCTGAGATTCCTTCACGTAAACTTTGTCGCCTACTTTGTATTCCGGTTGGTTAGTTGAAACATGTTGGCCGAATCGTACTTTTGATTTTTGTTTTTGTTGGTCGGTTTTAGCGCGGGCAAGTCTATAATAGTAAAAATTAGTTCGTAGGGCGTAAAACCGGTAGTCTTGTTTTTAGTATTGTTGTAGCAGATAACTGCGTAAGGGAAGACGTTGAATGGATGTTCGTCCGGATGTTCAGCTGTATTTGCCCTTATCATTTCCTCTAAAGACGCCTTTCGATAGAACCATTTGATTCGGGATGGTGGACAATTGAAAATGATAGTTTTATGTCATATAGTTCGCACAGGTCCCTTATGAGAGTGTTATCAAATTCACGTCCATAATCACAATGGATGCGAAGAGGTGTACCGTAATGTTGAAAGAATATTAGGAGGGTGTTTACTACAGTTTTAGCTGTTTTGTCACCAATTGGGTAGGCCTGAGTAAATTTGGTGAGTTCATCTCTAATAGTCAGTGCGTAGTTTCTAGTTGGATATTCGAAAATATCAATGTTGATACGTTCGAAGGGCGTTTATGGTGTTTCAGTTATGACAAAAGGAGCCCTTAAGTTTTTTCTACAGAACTTTACCTTTTGGCAAGTTTCGCAGAACTTAATAAATTGCTGTACACTTTTGATTAGTCCAGTCCAATTATACTTTTCTTTAATGCGTCGGATGGTTAATTCCACGGTGAAGGTTATTTTTGCCGCAGTGGTACTGTTGTAGTATAACGCGAATTTCGTCATGTGAAGGAGTTATCACAATATTTTGACAAATTTTTTGTTTTACGTCTTTCTCTGCAAGTATAAAGGATAGTGTTTCAAAAATCGGTAGTTCTACGTTGTTTTCAATACAGAGCGTTTCGGATTCGTCGAACTGGTCTTGGTTGTTATAGAGGATGTTGAAAAGATGTGAGACAACTGTTCCAGGATCAAAGGGTAAAGGGACAATTAAATACTTTCTATGCCGGACAGATTTGCTGGCTAGAATGTTTAGTATGTCGGTAGTGAAATTTGGGTCTTCTTCGAAAATGTCTTCGATGATTTTGTCATGCAAGTCATTGAGTTTATTTTGCCAGAAGAAAGTGACTATTCGTTTGTGAGATTTGTCTAGGAGTTGGGCGTTAGAAATTTCAATTTTTGAGTAATCGATTATCGACTCGGTTTTATACAATTGAACAAATCGATTAAACTCTGCTGTCATTCTTTCGTCATGTTCGTCGGGTTCTTGATCATTGTCGGAGTCTGGTTGTTCTGAGTCAGTTTCGTTATTTGCAAAGATGTTGATTTTAGAAAGAAAGTCTGTGCATTGTTTAAAATGGTTAATTTTGATTCGAGAAAGAGTGTCTGCGTTCAAGTTTACCTTGCCGGGCTTGTTTTCCATTTTATAGTTACACTCCTCTAGCTTGAGACGCCATCTGGCTAGACGACTGCCAGAGTCTTTGATCGAAAAGAGCCAAGTAAGCGGACGGTGGTCACACAGAAGTGTAAACTTTCTCCCAAAAAGATAAGGTCTGTAGTGCTTGACCGCCCAAACAATGGTTAGCAGTTCCCGTTCCATAGTGGAATATCGAGTTTCTGCAGCGCAGAGTGTACGGGAAGCATATGCTATAGGAAGATCTTTTCCTACGGGGCCTTGTGAGAGAACCGCTCCAATTGCGAAAGCACTAGCATCAGTAGTGAGCAGGAATGGTTCTTCGAAATTTGGGTATATCAAGATAGGGTCAGATACAAGAGCTTGCTTCAGTTCGTTGAAGGAAGACTTGCAATCTGCGTCGAAGATGAATTTGACGTCTTTTTGCAGGAGTTTCGTGAGAGGCTTTGATATTTTAGCAAAGTTGGGGATAAAACGTCGGTAATATCCGGCGAGACCTAGGAAAGATTTAACGTCTTTCGGAGTTTGGGGCTGAGGAAAATTCTGGATGCATTCAACCTTTGAAGGGTTTGGTTTTACTCCTTCTTGGGTAATGAGATGACCAAGGTAAGCCACTTCCTTACGGAGAAACTCACACTTGTCAGGTTGAATTTTTAAGTTTGACTGTCTAAGACGCTTAAAGACTTCTGTCAAACGGGACATATGCTAATGGATGGTTGGTGAATAGACTATGATGTCATCCATGTACATTTTGGATACCCAAAAGAATGTTGTCCATGAGCCTTTGAAAGGTAGAAGGTGCATTTTTCAAACCAAATGGCATACGAACGAATTCGTAATGGCCATTGTCAACAGAGAAACCGGTCTTGGGAATGTCTTTCTCAAGGATTTCCAACTGGTGGAACCCGGAAGCGAGATCCAGTGTCGAAAAGTATTAACACTTACCAAGTTGATCGAGGAGATCAGAAATGTTGGGCAGAGGATATTTATCGTCTACAGTTAGTTTGTTTAACTTCCTATAGTCGATAACAACTCGCCACTTTTGCTTACCAGAATCATCGAGTTTCTTGGGGACGACCCATACGGGGGAGGACCAAGGAGAAGAAAAGTGCCTGATAATGCCTTGATCAAGCATTTTGGAAATTAGGGTTTTCATTTCCTCCTTATGGACTTGAGGATATCTGTACGATTTTGTGAAAACGGGCTTGGCATTATTGGTGTCAATAGAGTGTTTGACGGCGTTAGTAAACGTCAAAACATCACCTTCGAGATAGAAAATATCTTCGAATTCTAAGCAGAGATTCGTGATAAGTTCTCGCTCTTCGTCGTTAAGATGTTCTGTCCGAATTTGTTCCCTGATTGTAAAGTTTCTGTATAAGTTTGTAGATTCAGAGTAATCGTGTGTATTCAGATTTAAGAGAGGTTGTGTACTGTCAAGGGGTTCTAAATGAAGATTGGTAAAGTTTAACAGTTTTTGGCATTGCGTTCGCGTTTATTATCGAAGTCAGAAATTCTCCCTTTGAATTAACATGTACAACTGCGTTGGGAAGTCGTACTTTGTCAATTACTTGTGTCGGTAAAATTGCGTCAGTATTTCTAAGTTCACATTTGAGTTTGAAAATTTGTTCGGTTCGTGCCTATATTGTTATTTGATTGTTATGAGTATGAGGTTGTGCGTTAGTACTGGGGGTGTCTGTTGGTTGTGTATTAGATTGGTCGTGGTCGGGCACTTTATGTAGGGGGATAGTTTTAAAGTTAGTAATTAATTGTTTGGATTTTAAGTCGACGATACATTCATAATGCTCGAGAAAATCGAGACCTAATATTCCATCAAACTCAATATCTAGATCGTAGATAAAGACCTTGTGTGGATTATCTAGAGCGAAAGGAATGAGGGTGGATTGTGAGATCGGGATTTTCTCATGAGTAATGCCTTGAATTGTTACTCTTTCGGGACATCTTTGTGAGAAGTTTTTGACAGTATTTTCTTTGAAAATGGAGATACCAGCTCCAGTATCTATTAGGGGTTTAAATTTTCCAGAAGCGTCGTTGATATAATAAAGGTTCTTGGAATTTACTGTCGGAAGAAAGTTTGTTCTGGGAAGTTCAGATCGGGATTGAAGCCTTCCAAATTCAAGTTCTGTATTTGGGTTTGGACTTCTGAGAAGGTATTTGTCGAATCGGGGGGCTGATCTAGGCTTGGACGCGCTAGAAAATCCTGGTATTCGTGAGGATTGAAAGGTTCGACAGGGGGTATCATCTACTATTTGGTCGAACTCAGGGCTTTCATAGTTTTGGTCGTTATAATCGAAATTCTGCTGGTTATTATCAATATAATAATCATAGTCATTTGCAGAATATTCGGGATAGTTGACATTATGATGGTTGTTAAAATGGTGGGTTCTTTCGGAACGATAATTTGGGTTTGTCTGTATTACAGACGGTCGAAAGTTGTTAGGCTTGAAAGGAGGTCTTTGAAAATTATTTGGTCGGAATTTTTGACCTTGATTGTTATTATTATTGATTGGATTTGGCCTCGAAGATTGATTCGGCCCAACGAAATTTGGTCTGTTATTTTGATTGAAAGGGTTATTTTGATTTCTCAACCGACAATCCGCGGCAAAGTGGCCTAATCGCCCACAATTTAAGCATTTAGGAGGTGAAGTTTGTTTTCTAGCCTGAAAAGATGGCTTAGGTGAAACAGATTTATGTATCTTCTGTTCCTCAAAATAGGATAGTTGAAGTTCTCTTCTTATACGAGAATGTGCCTCAAGAAGATCCTTCGGATTACTGGCACGGATAATTTGGCATAATCGAGGTTCTAAACCGGTAAGTAGGGTGTTTAAAACCATGGTGTCAACGAGAGTTGTTTGAGCGTCTTTCTGCTCGGTGCTCAGACTAGGAGCTTTTTGGATACATGAGTGCATTTTCGCACTCAATACTTGAAGCCTATTATAGAATGTTAAGGGGGATTCGTTTCATAGTTGTTTGAAACGTTGGAGATCGTGAATTAAAGAAGACAGATCCCTAGAGTCTCCAAAGTGTAGTGTTAGGAGCTGCTTTATTTCGAGGTACGACGCGGGGTTCCTAGTGTTAATTAACTGCGCCGCTTTTTCCCTTAATTTATTTTTTATGTGAATTACCAACAAGTATTTTTGTTCGGTAGTAGACATGTTATACGCGCAATTGCACGCATGTATAAATGTAGCCAAAGAAATTTGGTCGCCTTCAAACTCTGGAATTATTGAAAATATTTCCGACAACCTATATTTTTCAGTTTCATCGACAACCGTTTTGTTCTGTGATTGTGTCATTTTGATCTAATAGAATTTTAAACGAAAAAGGTTCAAATGAAAAATAATAAAAGGTACAGCAAAATGGTATCAATAAGAAGTAATAATAATAATAATGGTGTAAAAACCAATAAATTTGTAAATGGGGAAATACCAAAGTTATTTGGATGATAGAATGGTATTAATAAAATAAAATGTAAATAAAATCAATAAATCAAATGGTTCACTCAATCGAATGAATAAAATCAAAGTAATCAATTAAATCAAATAAAATATCAATGTAATCAAATAATAAATCAGTGATTCAATTCAATGAATAAAAAATATCAAATAATCAAAATATTAAAATCAATCAAATATTAAAATCAATTATTAATAAACTTAAACGTTAGACGATTCACTACTACTCACATCAACAGGAACATTGGAAGATCCGTGTTCTCCTTGTTATCGCAGTTGGGACTTCTTCCAGGTTCTTTGCTCCGTTGAGGGATAGGAATCCGCCGCTACCAGTTAGAAGTAAGCTCGTGTTCTAGTAACGTTGACGGATCCTACTGACTGCGCCAATTTGTTATATCACAGTTCAATTAATTAACTTTTTAAAAAAGATTTTTATTTAAATAAACACAATAATAACTTTTAAAATCGAAATGAAAAAATTAACAATATAACTGACAAAAGTTCTGAGTAATAATGAATAAAGACTAAGTGAAATTCTACAATTTATAAGGTTTACAATGATGAATTAGCACGGATGCTGGGCGGTACTGTAATGTGATACTCCAGGTGTCGCTGAGTCAGCTGGGAACGACGAAATATAGTTGTTACACAAGTTCACACAAAGTTCATGTTATAAACTTATTTAACATATATATATATATATATATATATATATATATATATATATATATATATATATATTACGGATGTTATGGAGCTCCGTAACCGTAACCGAAACTATCGGATATCCGAAATAAAAATCTATCCAAAACCGTAACCGAATCTGATATAAAAGTTTCGAATAATTTCGGATAAAGTCAGATTTTTATCGAAATGAGACAAGAATGTTCGAAATTCGAATCCGACAAATGATTGACAAACCGTTCTCGAAGTGAGCGCTGACGAATTACCGTTTACAATAACGGGTTGTGTCCGGTTGTTCATCAGTCATTTATGGCGTTGGAACAAACCTTATTTATGCCTGGTTTTGGTCCGGCCGAGCAGGTACAGTACCTGCATGGCTTGCATTGTTCGAAGTTTTAATATTTCTATTGCATCCATAATCTATATTAATGAGTGGTCCATTCTTGTGATATTCTAATTCCTTGAGAAATCGACTTTCCCCTGATAAAGCTGCAAAGTTGCTTTCTGTTAAGTATAATTTACCGTTGCTCAGTTTTGACTATTTTGAATTTAAAAAATTTACAATATTGGACCTCGTAAATATTATAAAACCGTTTCTTTTCTAACAATCACTAATTAAGAAGAAAATTATGGCTTATTTGAAAGATGGATGGTATAGACCAATTGCAATGTAATTTACTTTTTGTATCTACTATTTAATACAGAATAACGCTCTTACAATACAGATTAATAGAATACTTTGTTAATGTTGACTTGCATTATATCAATTATTTTTGTCTTCTTAAAAACTCAGAATTAGTCGAGATTTTTATTACATGGTAGGAACTAATATCCTTAATTTGTTTATTATAATTTTAAGACTGATTTTTTTATTATCTGTGATTGTAGCACCAAATAATCTAGATATAAAGTAAAATCGTTGCCTTGTTTTTATTTGTATTATCCTTTTTCAATTCAAAATAAACCAATATCCGTAATTGAAACTATCCGAAACTATCGGATAATCCGAAATAATTTCATATCCGTAACCGTAACTGAAACCGATATAATATTATTCTTATATCCGTATCCGTATCCAGATCCGAAATTATATATCCATAACATCCCTAATATATATATATATATATATATATATATATATATATTGTTTAAATTATTCCTGTATACCTATGATTTTATTTCGCCCCATATGTCTAGTATTTCATTTATGCACCTGCTCATGGTCTACCTTATATAACAAAATTCACTTTTTGAGCCACACTTTATGACTATAATTTTACTGTACCATTTATTTCAATCACCTAGTATATGCAACTGCTTTTAAAATGTTTTGAACCCATGTCTATAATTATACTCCGTCCTCGTTCTATAATTCAAATCTCCTAACTGCTTATGCTTATATAACAAATTTTTGATGCACCTGAATAACAATACTTTAAACACCTTGTATAAGCAACTACTTATATTCCAAACTATATAACTTTTTTAAACCGCCCTGTATAACTATAATTCTACTCCAACTTATATTTCAACCATCTTGTATATTCAACTACTTCTGACAATTTTTAAACGCTTTTGTATAACTATAATTATTTTCCGCAAATATCCGCTTTGTATAACTCTAGTTTTGCTCAACTCTTATTTCAACCACCTTGTATACGCAACTACCTATGTGCCAATACAATATTTTTAGAAACACCCTGTATAATTAATTCAATTCCAACTTATATTTCAACCATCCTATGTATACAACGGCTAATGTACCACATAATATCACATGTACGCACGCACACACCTACAACAGTACACCATATAGAAGAATTCGCCGACATATTTAACAAATTTTCGTTTCGATAAACTAAGAGAATATTTTCTACCATTTTACGCGAATATAACTTCGTCTCTAACAGACACTAACTTTCAAATGCATCAAATTGAAATCCATTAAGAACACGCTGTACGATATACTTTCATGGCATATCATGACATTTAAACTAGATATGTATGATAAAAATTTGACATTACCATGATGTGAAATTCAGGAAAATGGCATGTTTTGCGTCATACGGTAGTAAAGTATCTTTGACAATAGGCATTTGCGCCATCTCGTGTTTTATTTGTTGATTGCTGGTTCTTTCAAGGCCGTAATTTATGTTTGCTGTGTTATATATTAAAATTTGATTATCCCATAAAATGGAAAGAAAAACATCCAACCGAAAGTGAGGTGCAGTTGATTTTGAATAATCAAAAATTACAATTCTACCGTTTTCCTGGATTTCTATAGCAATCGGAAAGGAGGGAAAACATGGATTACAGCAGATTGTCGTCAAGGGCAGTTAAAAGTTAAATTAAATTTCCACGGTTTTAGTCATTCCTAAATACATAAAATTTTTCACAATTGTTGTTCTGTTAACAAAAATAAGATTCAATAACTCTTGTAATCAGAAAAGTTAATCATGTAAATACTTTTCTTTCCAGAATAAATTGATATTTAAGGTTAACATAATTTTTATTTTTTAGGGTATATACAATAATACAGCAATTTTCTCCTAAACTACTGGACAGAAGAGGTTGAAATTTGGTATCAATGTATAGTTTGGTGACCCGATCCGGAGTACATATCGTAAATAAAGAAATTTTGATTTTAGGGGTACTTCTGGGGGAAAAACTAAAAAAAACGACCGTTACCCTCCCTGATCTCCGAAACAACTGAGCCTAAAATTTTGAAAAAATAGGAAATATAGAACGTTACCCGAACTTTACAGGAAAAATAAGGAGAACCCATTAATATTAATTTTGGGGGGCAAATTATAGAATTAAATAAAAATTTAAAAATAAAAAAAAATCAAAGGCATCATGTAATATATCAAATAAAAGGTCTCATTCTGAGGAACACAAATATATTTTTTTCATATTAAAAAAACATATTAAGGAAAATATACCAAAATTTACCCGAAACCCGAAACTATAAAACGTAAAGTTTTGAAAAAAATTAGAGGTATAGGTTCTCACCTGAAGTTTACTGGAAAAATAAGGAGAAACCTCTACTTTTAATTTTGGGGGGCAAATTACAGAATTAAATGGAAATTATAAAATTAAAATTGTTTCTAACCCATCATGTTATATATCAAATGAAAGGGCTCATTATGACGAAAACAAATATATTTTTTTCATATTTTTAAAATAAATTAATTAAAAGATATTAACAAAAATATTTAAAAAATTACCCATCTCCCCCCTATTTCCGAAACCATAAACTGGAAAATTTAAAAAAAATGGAAGTATAGTCCCTCACCTGAACTTTATTGGAAAAATAAGGAGAAACCTCTAATATTCATTTTGGGGGGCAAATTATAGAATTAAATGCAAAATAAAAAATTATAATTGTTTCTAACGTGTCATGTAATATATCAAATCACAGGGTTCATTATGACGAATACAAATATATTTTTTTAATTTTTTTAAAATGAATGTTTTAAAATATATTAAAAAAATATTTTAAAAAAATTCCCCATTCCTCCCGTTATTCCCCAAACTATAAGACCTACATTGTTTTGTTTATTGGAAAAATATGAAAAAATCCCTAATTCTATTATTTAGCCCCCAAATTATACAATTAAATGGAAAATAAAGATTCAATTTTCAAACGCATTATGTGAATTACAAATATATCATATTTTTAAATCATTTGTTTAAAAGCTATTAACAAAAATATTAAACATCGACTTAATTCCCACTTTAGAAACTACACTATTTAAATTTTGAAAAATATATTTTATTTGTATTTTTAAATAATTTGAATAACAAATTTAATAATTTATAATTTAAAACTTGACCTATTTTGCCCTTTATATTCCAATCTACAGAGCCTCAAAATTCAGACAGTAGATTATAAAAGGCTTCCCTGAAAGTATATTAGTAAAATAAAACTCTAATGTTAATTTTTGGGTGCCAAAGTAGAAAATTAAATACATATGTATTCTGATAAAAATCAAGCGAATCCTGAAGCAGATAAAATAAAAAGTCTATGTGTGGAAAATGAAAGTGTATATTTTTTATAAATTTAAAACAGTTCCTTTAAAAAATATAAGGGTAAATATAAGAAAATGCACTCATTCCCTGCTTGTCTGAAACTGGAATATTAGAATCTTGAAGGTGGTACGGAACCCTAAGTATGCGAGTCCAACTCGCACTTGACCCAATTATTTAAATAATATTATTTTCTTTTAGGAATAAAGAAAAAAAAGTAACGTTTTAGTTAAAGGAGAGATGAAAAGCCATGGCAACCAGGAACATATTCAAGGATATGCTGTGCTCATTTCGATGGAGCAGAAAAATCAGACAATGTAGATACATAACAAAGTTTACAATTCAACTATTTTTCCTGTACTATATCAATATTTATAATCTTTAAAAAAAACACTTTTTATTCTAATTATTTTTATTTTTTATGAGCGCTTCTTTATTATTAGTTATTACAAAAGCTATAAATAATACCCTATTGAAAAAATCCCATACATTCCCTTACATACCCACAGAATCTGCATTAGTGTGTATGTAGTCTATCTGGCAAGAAAATGTGGCATATAAAAGTAATTTTTGGACCTATCGGAACTTATCTGCAAGTCCAATACATCGAGTTTTCGTTATTGGAATTAATGGGATTTTAACGTATGCCGTAATCGTATGGATTCAATATGTAGGTAACCTGTGGGAATGTATCTGTTTCTATTGTAGAGTTTCTAATGGTTTTTCCATAATCAGTCAGTTTAATGTTTCCTATTTGCAACAGCTATATTAAACTATATAGAAACTAATAGGAGATTCCATATAAATTTGAAACATATAATCTAACTGCAAACACCAATAGCATAAATTTTTGTTCATATGTTTTTATAGGAAGCTAGGTAACAATGAAATAGTTTATCTATGGGAATACTATTGGAACTGCAGCGACAAAAGCACACTAAAAATTCATAAAATCCCTTACAACTATGGAATTCTATGAGAATGTATCAGCCAAACCATACATCAAGGTTGCCATAATCTTTATGGAATACTTTTGGAAATGCAGGGACAAAGATACATTAAAAATTCTTAAAATCCAATACAAGTATCAAGCCATAGGGATCTAACAGCCAAACCATACAAGCAATTTGCCATGATATTCTATAGGTTTCTATGGGAATGGTTTGATAAAAACAAAATTAATATGTCTTTATCTGTAGATACATATGAAATATACACTAAAATTGTATGAAATTTAACACAATATTTATACAAATCGAGATTCTAAGCTAAAAGTTTAGACAACGACAAATTGTGTAAGCAGAAGTTTATATGAGAAAATGTGCAATGAAAATTCATGTTTTCAACTGTCTTTTATGCGAGAATCCAAGGAAAAAACGATCTCTACCTAATATTAATAGTTGGCAGTTTTGAATTCCTTTGTCACATTAATAGCCCCTTGTTGGCCTTTTTTGTACCTGTAAATATTTGAATATATTTTTCTCATAAGAGTTTCCTTCCTCGCTTACTTGGGATTTAGGCCAATAAAATGTAGATTTTTAGCAGTTGAGCTGTGGCCGTTGATAATCATTGTGTAGGTATGTATTATTTATTGAGTTTATTGGTGGTTCCCTATTTTATGATCTGTGGGTTCATTGTTCATTTGTTAGTTGAGTTGTTAAGTATGGTGGGTCATCATTTGTTTACTGCGTTATCTGTGAATTTTTCAAGACGTTCTCTCTAGTATACTGTGTGATCTAAAAGACTCTGAGGATGTAGTGTGAACACAAGTGTTTGTGACTTTTCATTCTTTCAAGTAAGTGTTGTTTAAATCATAATCAATGCCGTAGCCAGAAAATTTATTAGAGGTGGGTTGGGTAATTTTTTCGGTGGGGAGGGCTTGGATAATTTTTTTGATTGGTGATAGGCAAAATTAATATTTTTGTTCATGTATTTGCAGATTATATAAAATTCTATAAATATAAAATTTATTCTAAAGAAGAAGATGATTAATTGGTTAAAATCGAATCTTGACATAAAAAATTCCAAAATTTCAGGGGGTTGAACCCCTTGTCCGCCCCCCCGGCTGCGGCCTTGATCATAATTACAAATCTAATTTAGTTCAAATTTATGTTCTGTATACCTTTAAGCTTAGGCTTGTTTATATAGTGACCAGTTTTATATAATTGGTTTAAAATGATAATTGTGTAAATACTTTATGAAGGATTAGTACACGTAACGAAGGCAACAAGATATCCATATTTTAATTTCTAATTATTCTAAAATTTACATTCGGTATTGACACATACTAAAAACCACAAATATTGTGTATTTTCATATTTACTTAATATTTTATAGTAAAGAATGTCGCAGTCCAGCCACAGCTCCGAGGATAGTAAGTGAGATACAGATTAATCCAAAAATAATATTAAAATGAAAGAATAATTGAATAAGCATGCCTACCTATAAATTTATGCTCAAATAAAGTATACTAATAATTTTGAGTTTCACTTAATGAAAGTCCTCTTTTAAAGCCTCATTTAATTTCAATTTATTGTTTAATTTATATAAAGTTGTGGTGCATTTATTTGTAATTTACAGATAAAGACAGAGAATTATTTTTAGGTGGAGACACCAATAAAATCCTGCTAATATCCAGATAAATAATATTGAATCTGAAACAGTGTTGAATCTTGATATTCCAGTCGATTCCCTATGATTTCATTTTAAGGTTATGAGTTTTAACAATTAAAGTTTAAGCATTTTTTTGGGAAATGATACCATAATTCACGAAAGTACTGTATATTTCCAACGTTTCGGTGTCTAGGTCCGACACCGTTGTCAATGGCAAAGAAACTATGAAAAAAGACACAATTCTAAAATTTAAAATTAAAATGTTTGACAATTGTATTTGACTCATGAACTAACTAAGAGAATTTAATTTGATAATAAACAGGGTAGTACAGAAACTTCTAAAGATCATGTAATAATAAAGTTCCTTTCAAATGGGAAAAATTAGAAAGGAGTGATCTTCAGAATTTGTTATAAGATAATATAAGAATTTTGTTGATTCACTGATCCCATTAAAATCATAAGGGAAAACCTAGGGAAAATCTTATGAACTATTATTGTTCACAGCACATGATCATTAGCAATTTCTTCCTTAATCATCGGCAACCAGGGACAATTGAATTCTACGGAGGTAGTAGCGATACAATCGTTTTCATTTAACGAAATTAAAGCAGACACCTTCAGTTTTCATTTCGTGTTGTGTTCTTCCTTGTGTAATATAACTGAATTTTGAAATTGTATTTTATGACCAAGGTCCCAAGCATGTTCACACATTTTGGATTTTTAAAACTGTTGTTTTTTAAGCTATTTTTTTTGTTGGTTTATTTGAACATTTAGAGGTCTAGAGGGTTCTCCATTATAAAATATATTACATTCACAAGGAATTGTATAAATGCAATTTTCTGTATTTTGAGTTGGGGTGTTTTTTTGGTTTTGTTTTAAATGATGTTTTAATATTATACCTGTGGTCCACTCTTTTTAGTCTTTCTGAGAGACCCTGTATGTATGGTATAGTTATTGTAGTAATGTGATTATCTTGGGAGATATTGTTGTATGCTGAAGTTTGGTAGCGATCTTGTGTATTACTCTTTATCAATAAAATTTTTCAGGGTAATTATTGGCAGAGAAGACATTTTTTTATAAACGTTTTTTCTGCATTAAATTTATCGGTGTTAGAACAGTTGGTTTTTGCTCTGTCATATAGAGATTTGGTGATATCTCTTTTTACTGAATGTGGTTGATTAGAGTAAAAGTTGAGATACCTATTAATGTAAGTCGGTTTTCTGTAAACTTCTTTTTTAAATGTCGACTGTGTTTTTGTTGCTAAAATGTCCAAGAAAGATAATTTGTTATTCTGTTCAAGTTCTAGTGTAAACTGAATAGTCTGTTTTTTGTTGTTTATGTCATTAAGTAATTCAGGTAAGTCTTCAAGATTATATTCCCAAATAACTAATATGACATCTACATAACACAACCAAACCAAAGGTCTTATCTGTTTTGAGCAAATTGTTTGTTCATCAAATTTTTCCTTAAAAATGTTGCTTAAGGCAGGAAACAGGAACCCAGTGACATGCCAAAATCTTGTTGGTAG
The DNA here is from genome assembly GCA_034190945.1 of Octodonta nipae. Taxonomy (NCBI): domain Eukaryota; kingdom Metazoa; phylum Arthropoda; class Insecta; order Coleoptera; family Chrysomelidae; genus Octodonta; species Octodonta nipae. The sequence continues at coordinate 80,016,332 of CM067219.1, forward strand.
ATGTCATCGCCAAGTTGAAAATATGTTGTTTTTATATAGTAGTTCCATTATTGTATTAGTGGACAATTGTGTATGTAGATTTAGTAAAGAATCATGTTCTAATCGTTCTTTTACTATGGGAAGTGTTTTGGTGTGTGAATACAGTATTCGAATACAGTTATTCGAATAACTAGAAGCGAAAGCAGAAGGCTACGTCAATTATGCGAACCGACCTGAAGAGGGCAGATGTGACTCTGCCGAAACCATATATATAACCATAGAAGTTTCTAAGCGAAACGTTAAATTTTAAATTTTCAATATAGCTATTACAAACAGAAAACAATAAACTTATTGATTATAGACAAACCATTCTAAATTCTAAACAGATATGATTACGGGGTACATTAAAATCCCGTTAATTCCAATAAAGAAAACTCGCCATATGGGACTGGCAGATAGATTCCGTTAAATTAGCGGTCTTTTGTTTCTCTTAGGTAATATGCATAAGCACCGTAATTCTAATCAGACTACCTAGAAACAGATGCGATCTCATAGGTTACGTGCATACAGAAATCCCTACGATTACGTGGTACATTAAAATCCCATTAATTCCAATAAAGAAAACTCTCCATATTGGACTAATAGATTCCAATAAATTAACGGTCTTTTGTTTCTCTTGGAAACTTATGGGTATCAATGTGGAATGACAGCGACAAAAGCACACTAGATTCCCATATACTTTTTTTTATTGGAATCTATGGGATTTTTTCAACAGAGTTTTATAATCAATATTCATTTTTTTGTGAACTAACATGTGTATTCATGTGTAACTTCATCGTCAGTGAGATCTACCAATAAATTATATATAATGAATATAAATTAATTTGTTGTTTTTTCTTATACGAGTATATATTTACTTACTATTGTTAATCTCAATTGGAACTTCATTGACTCCTCAAAGATGCAATTTTTTCTTGTCGTAGATACTCGTAATCTTTCAGCCCACAAACCAGCATGAAGATTTTGCTTTTTTATATACATATATTGCAGGAAATATAGTTGGATTGTAACTTTTGTTATGTGAATTGTTTTCTTTTTTCCCAAACAATTTGACCACTGCAAATCATTGAATTTGTTTCTGGTTGAGATGGATTGTCCCACTGCTGTACTTAAAAAATCTTAGTTATGTTAATAGAACAACAATTTTGATTAATTTTATACACACTAATGAATAACAACGTGGAAATCAAATTTATTTACCCATGATGTCGAACTGCTGCAATTCATTTTTTCTTCATCTCTAATTGATATGGAAATCCATAAAAGTGGTATAATTGTAATTTTTGATTTTTCCTTGATGTATTTTCAAAATCAACAACACCGCACTTTCGGTTTGATGTATTTCTTTCCATTTTATGGGATAACTAAATTTTAATCTATAACACAGCAAACATAAATTACGGCCTTGACAGAACCAGTGTTCCACAAATAAAACACGAGGTGGCGCAAATGTCTATTGTCAAAGATACTTTACCAGCGTATAAAAAATGTACAGAATCAAGCTGGAACATATCTTTGTATACTACAATTGATAATATTCAAATTGCGTGAGCACTTTTAGAGAAAACAGTGAAGATTCATTGAAAATCGCTGAAATCTAGTCCCTTATTTACTTTTTTTTCTGATTTTCTAGAAAACCGTAAATCTCCTGTTATAGACAATTATATGGGACCTTTCTGTAATGTTCCTAAATATAATGCAGTTTAAATCATGAAAATTGCCCAAGCCGTTTTTGAATAATCGCTGGACATACATAAATAAAAAAGTTGCATACGAATTGATATCCTCCTCCTTTTTGGAAGTCGGTTAAAAAATACATATGCTTTGTGTTAGTGCGATTTTTGATTTTTATAAATAAGAAACGTATTTAAAAACTTAGTTACCCGCCAATGAAATCATATGACATACATGCATGCTCCTTTAAGTTAATACCAATGATTTATTTAGCTATATTTTCTGACAATGTAGTAACAAAAAGTAGAAATACGTTTATATAAAACTTGTAAAATTTTATATAATATATATTATATTCTAGAATTTTCAAAATTAAATATATGTATTTATCTAGTGATCTCAAATTAATTTTACAAGTTTCCGTAGTGTAGTGGTCATCACGTGTGCTTCACACGCACAAGGTCCCCGGTTCGATCCCGGGCGGAAACACTTTTTGTAAAATCATTATTGGGGTAAATTTATAAATTTTATTCTCACAATTTTCTGCTATAAAATACTTTTTCTTAATTTTGTATAATATCAACTTATTATTTTGTTTATTTTATGTCACATTAAATATTTAATATAAGACTCTTTTAACAATTTAAATAAATATATAAATCATTTTCACTAGTTATGAATGTTAGCCCAATTAGAAGTATAATTTGATTTCTTATATTGCTCTATTCGTTTGCCCATGTCGTCGGTAAAGTATTTGAGAAATTATTGTTTGTTATGTAATTATTATTATTATTATTTGATGTAAGTTTGATATCGTTGCTAATTAAAGAATAAAAAACTTTACTAATAATTAAAATCTTATCTATTGAATGTTTAACTTACATACATTTTACTTAATCGATAATAATCAATAATTTCTAAATCACCTTGAAGGGAACAACAAACAACAAATAAACCCATAACTAGTGAAAGGAGGTTGGAGGTTTAAACTCCCTCGTAATTTTGGGAAGCACATAAGCATAGAGCCTGAAAAAGTAGAACAATAAGCCACCGAGTAATTCATAAAATAACCCTATTGAAAAATATCCCATACGGCCCCTTACATACCCACAGAATCTGCATTAGTTTGTTTGTATCTATCTGGCAAGAAAATGTGGGATATAAAAGTAATTTTTGGACCTATCGGAACTTATCTGCAAGTCCAATACATCGAGTTTTTCGTTATTGGAATTAATGGGATTTTAACGTATGCCGTAATCGTATGGATTCTCTATGTAGGTAACCTGTGTGAATGTATCTGTTTCTATTGTAGACCTTTAAAATTATGGCGCTTATGCGTATTTCCTAATACAAAATAAAACATGTTTCTAATGTTTTTTTCATAATCAGTAAGTATAATGTTTCCTATTTGCAACAGCTACATTAAAATATATAGAAGCTAATAGGAGATTCCATATAAATTCGAAACATATAATCTAACTGCAAAAACCAATATTATAAATTTTTATTTATATGTTTTTATAGGAAGCTACGATAACAATGAAATAGTTTATCTATGGAAATACTATTGGAACTGCAGCGACAAAAGCACACTAAAAATTCATAAAATCCCTCTTACAACTATCGAATTCTATCAGAATTTATGAGCCAAACCATTCATCAAAGTTGCCATAATCTTTATGGAATGCTTTTGGAAATGCAGCGACAAAGACACATTAAAAATTCTTAAAATCCAATACAAGTATCAAGGGATCTAACAGCCAAACCATACAAACAATTTGCCATTATATTCTATAGGTTTATATGGGAATGGTTTGATAAAAATAAAATTAATATGTCTGTAGATACATATGAAATATACACTAAAATTGTATAATATTTAACGGAATATTCATATAAATCGAGATTCTAAACTAAAAGTTTAGATTACGACAAATTATAAAGAATTTAGCGGTAAACTCCAATTAAATAAATGGTGTAAGCAGAAGTTTTTATGAGAAAATGTGCAAGGAAAATTCATGTTTTTAACTGTATGTTATGCGAGAATCCAAGGAAAAACAATCTCTACCTAATACTAATAGTTCGCACTTTTGAATTCCTTTGTCACATTAATAGCCCCTTGTTGGCCTCTTTTTTACCTGTAAATATTTCAATATATGTTTTCCCATAAGGGTTTTGTGATTGAGCTTCCTTCCTCGCTTAATTGGGATTTAGGCCAATAAACTAATATATACTGTTTGATCTGAAAGACTCTGGGGATGTATTGTGAGCACAAGTGTGTCAAGTAAGTATTGTTTAAATTATAATCAATGCCGTAGCCGGATAATTTATTCGGGGTGGGTTGGATAATTTTTTTGATTGGTGATGGCTGATTAGGACTGCAAAATTAATATTTTTCTTCATGAATTTGCAGGATATATAAAATTCTATAAAAATAAAATTGATTCTAATGAAAAAGATGATTAATTGGTTAAAATTGAAACTCGAGACCAAAAATTTCAAAATTTCTAAATAGACTACAATAGAAACAGATACGATCCCATAGGTTACGTGCATACAGAAATCCATACGATTACGGGGTACATTAAAATCACATAAATTCCAATAAAGAAAACTCGCTATATTGGACTGGCAGATTGATTCCGATAAATTACCCGTCTTTTGTTTCTCTTGGAAACTTATGGGTATCAATGTGGAATGACAGCGACAAAAGCACACTAGATTCCCATACACTTTTTTTATTGGAATCTATGGGATTTTTTCAACAGGGAATAAACCGACAGGAAATTAAACCGTAGACAGGTTAATTTGAATAGTATATTAGGGTGGTATATTTCTAATAGTGAATATTCGCTAATACGAATGCGAATAGGAATATGAGCATTTTAAAAATCGTGCCAAAAGTATGTAATCACGAAGCACAGTCTGATCGCGTTTTTACGACCATGTTGCATTTGAAATGATGTACTTGGTTATTTTGGCTAATTTGGCTTCATCAAAAATATATTCTAAATTGTAATTTGTAAATATACAAAGTAGTTGTTCTATTTTTAATACATAACTCGAAAGGCTGTTGAACCTTTGGTGTGTCCAGGGCCGGATTTAACTTAATGCCGCCCCAGGGTACCGGAAAAAATGCCGTCCCAATACTGTAATTTAATTCAAATTTATAGTTTAAATCAAATTTGTTTTGAGGTGTTGATAATCGTTCGTCGGAGCGATTAATTTGGCAAACTATGAATAGACTTTGCAATATATTTACTCTAAACTATACGCATAACATAAGACGTCATGTAGTGCATACTGTATATCCAAGAAGCGATTGATGATGTACAGCGTAGTGTTGAAGATCCAAAGGCAAATTCGTCATTGTGCCGAACAGCTAAACTTGTGTTGATCCATTTTATGATTAATGTTTTGTAAAGACCTACGTTTACCTACGTGCATGCATAATTGAACTTGTGCAGAAATTGACGCTTTAAGGTTATCGTTGGTACTGTAATGTTTTTATTTTCACAATCGGATTCTTGGATTTATTTATAAACACAGTCCAACTCACTCTAATTTAAACACAATTTTTATTCACAGAACTATTTACAATTTATCTTAAATACACTGCAGTCGAATACTTCTTCAGTTCTCCGTACTTATATATTTCTTCTCGGAATCCTCCAGAACGTCAAAGCGCCGCCGAGACTAGACTAGATTCTTCGAGAACTACATCAAAGCAAGCCGCCGAACTCGATACGCCAGCTGAACAATGTTTCGGTTTCCCAGAAATATCGGAGAAGTGCGGCTTCCACGAATTATCGGAGGAATTTCCGTCACATTGCCCCCTACTTCTTTGGTGGAAGTAACAGTCAACGGTCTTCGAATCTAGGCTGCGAATATTGAGACAGCATACAAGAATGTCAATGCCACTGAATCGTTTCCATCATACTTCTCACCGCTCTCCAATTCAGTCCATCCAACCCGCAGGCTATCTTTGGGACGGCCCATTTCATCACGTTCTTCTCCATCACAGTCCTCAATCCTACCAGAGTCTTCCAAAGATGTATGTTGGCTTGTCCTGCGAGAATGTTTTCGTTACCAAATAGAAGATGTCTCTGGTACCCACTCGTTGTTTATTTTCTATATGAAGGACCTTCCCCACTACTGGACCTTGCTCCCTTAGCTTCCGGAACTGTCCGTACTTTGTTGCAAACACCTTGGCTATTCCTCTGGACATCCCAAGATCGCAAGCCACACAATTAGCCAGGGCATATTCTACGGACACTTCAAACAGGTCTCGGGGTTCTTCTCTGGTCACGTTGTGCTGCATTTTTTGCCCATCAGAGTTCAATGCCATAAACTTTTCGAAGTTCATCTCTTCATCGGGTGATTGGATGGTGCGGACTTGGGCTTGCTCAACTTCGCCGTCATGACTTCAGGCATAAGGGTCTAACCTGTTGAAATGTACCATCTTGGTTTTCCTCGAGGTAGTTTCCTTATATTCTGTAGGCAACATCGTTATTCTTTTTAAAATTTCGTAGGGCCCTTCCCAAGATCTCTGTAGCTTGGCGAATATCCAAGACGACGTTGCGGGGTTATACAACCAAACACGATCATAAACTTGAAATTCCCCCCCTTCGACTTTGATGTCATATGCTTCCTTCATACGGGCACCGACATTCTCGATATTACACCAGACTCGTTGATGGATGTCATTCATCATCTGAAGTAACAGGCTGACATAATCTTCACCCGCGGCCTCTTCTCCTGGGGGACATCCAAACTTCTAATCACATGGTAGTCTTAATTCTCATTCCATAATAACGACGCCTGACCTGTGGACTAGTGTACAGACGCGTTTTATTGATCTTTAAGAGCTTGCAGACGTCTTGGAAAAGAGTAGACTCGAAATTTCTACCTTGGTTAGAGTGCGACTCCAAAGGGAACACCAAAACGGCTAATTAGTGTAGGGAACTTAGCATTATTTTAATACCATTTTTGCAAAAAAAATTCCACAGGTGTTTGAATGGTTTTTCCTGAAGAAGGTACGTCGCGTAACATAATAAAAGTTTTGTTAACAAATTTTTACTTCTTACTTAATTATACTAGGTGTTTAAAATAGCAAAAACCCTAATTTTGGCAGTTTTTGTGACTTCTCAGCAACAGAGTAAAAATTTAAAGAATCAAAGGTAAATGTGTTGTATGCGGATTTTTAGAACCTACTACTTGATCGATAAGATTGGTTAATTAATAAATGATTTATTCGCGAAAGATGTGAAAAAAGCGCAATTTTCAATCACTCGTAACTCTTATCTAAAAAAATTTAGAACGATAAAACTTGGCAAAAAGTTTCATTTGTCTATCTAAAATAATTGTTCATTTTGAACAATTTAACTTCATGGCTTTGAACGTTTTCTCACAAATGTAATTTTTTATCGACAGCTCTTTATTTTTGGTGATGTTTACAACGCTCTCATTCTGCATCAAATTACTTTTTGATAAATCTGAATGGAACATGTTAATTATATCTTTCGGTAAAACTCATCATATATTAATATTCTTTTGGGTTTGTTCTATTGTAAATCTATTTGTAAATTTAATTTGAAATTCTGCATTTTGGTATTCGCCTACGCATACATATTAGTAGAGGGGGGATCCTAATTTCCCCTCACGGTAGAATAAAAATATCATGTCATCGAATTGACATGACGTTTAAAATGCTTTTTCCAAGCAAATTACGTTATATACGAGGGTAAATCAAATATAAACGGTAATTTTACTATTCTGCTTAGAATGCAGTTTCGAGCTAGATTATGGAGTAGATGTTTGGTTTATGGACCAGCCGGGTGCGCGCGTATGCCTGGCTTTGTCCTTAAAACCTATTGTATGATGTACAGTACAGTACAGAATACAGCCCTGACTAAGCAAGAGTTACATTCGTCTATTATGCAACAGATTCTTATAAAGTTTTAAACCAATAAAAGCGTTAAAGCCGCAGACATTCTAACTCATTTGAAGGCACAGTTTGGGTATAGTACACTGTCTCAGAATCGTGTGTATAACCATGATCGACGCACAAGGACAAGCCTTACTACTGACAATGCCAATAGTGTTGGACAGCTTATTGAACGTGAGCGCCGATTAACGGTGGAGGAATTTCCTCAGAATTGGGTGTCAGCTATGGAAGCAATTATCATTGATCAACTTGGTTTCAGAAAAAATTGTGCTCGATGGGTTCCGAGGTTTTTGACTGTAAACTAAAGATCCTTGAAAGACTTCTAAATAGATTTCAGCGAGAAGGGAATGCCTTTTTGAAACGCATCGTCTATAGTGGCGAAAAAAGAGTAAAGTTCAAAACTCGCCTCTCATCTGGAAAAGTCCTTGCCACGATTTTTTTGACTCTAAGGAAATATACTGATTGATTTTCTACGTGCCCAACGTACAGTGAATGTGGATTACTACTGCCAGTTGTTACGGTTGGCAAAAGCCGCGAATCTGAAACAAAAAACAAGGAATACTGCAAGAAATGGGCTGAGAAGTCACCCACCATCCGTATAGCTCTGACTTGCATCTGAATGAATCACCGGGGGGGAGGGGGCGATTTGGAATATATGAAGAAGTTTCCAACTCTCGGTGGAAAAAGTGTGTAGATCACGCAGGAGGGTAGACTTTAATTCTCAGAGTTTTGAATCAAAGTCGATCGCAGTATCACAATTAATTTATTCGACAATTTTAAAAGGAAAAACTTAGAAATGAAATAATGAGTCAGGAAATAGAAGATCAAAGTCAACAATATAGTTATGGCAAATCATTAATATTAATGTATAGTTACGAACTATGAAGTTAGTTAACTAATGAATAAATTTAAAAAGTTTATAATGAAAATTATTCCTTAAAAAACCATCTACAAAAATGGTATGTCATTTTTTTTGTAAAATGATTAGAAAAACAGTTATATGAACAAATTATGATATGCCACCGTTTCTCGTCCCTCCTCTATCAGCAAATAGTTTGACAGTTGGAATGACATTTGTAATAGGGAAATAAGAAAAGCGATTTGAAATGAATGTCAGTTCGAACGCAGTAGTAAAATGAGGGGAAGGTACTTCTCCCACCAGTGCATTTTATTTAATTCCGATTACCAAAACGCAGTCTTTCAAACTGAATTTACATACAATAAAATAAAACTAAAAGAAAATTAATTTATGAGGGATGGTATTCAAAGAACTAATAATTAATATGTTCCTTTCAGATGATTAAAATATTAATTTGGCTCAAAATGGGAGCATTGTAAACTTCACGTCAAATCACAAGCCCTGGAAAAAAATTCAGATTTGCAAGAAAACCGTCTGAGCTGTAAATTTGAGATTCTTACCAGTTATTTACCTCGTAGAAATAACTCAATAACTAATTATCCAATCGGCTATATGAACCTATCATTTAGTCGCTATTGAAATTACGTATAAAACAAAAAAAAACTTAGTTTCGACCCTAGAACTTTTCATTCAGTTGCTGAAAAGTTACAAAAACTGTTACAATTGCGATTTTTGCAACTTTAAAAACTCCGTATAATTAATTAAGGAATAGAAATTTGTTAACAACAGTTTTTTTGTGTTATGCTATATACATCCTTCAAGAAAAGCCAATCAAATATCTGTGGAATTTTTTTGCAATTGAAAATACTAACTCCCCTAGAGTAAATCCATTACTTGACAAGGACTTCAGTAACGGTCAAGGCTTCTTGATTCGGCAAGGCATAAGCTTCTGCCCATTAACTGAAATAGTCCTTCACCACCACAATGTATTTATTTCCAGAGTCGGATTCAGGAAATGGACCGGCAACATCAATGGCTATTCTTTCGAATGGACTGCCCACATTATATTGTCTCATGGGGGCTTTTGCTCGGTTTTGAGGCCCATTACTTTCCGGCACCAATTCTCCACATCTATTTGGCAGTTTACCCAATAGAAGCGTTTTCTCAACTTCCCCAGAGTTTTCGTTACTCTCAGTTGTCCTCCAGTTGTACCATCATGTAGTTCTCGTAGAACTTCTGGTCTCCTATTTCTGGGAACTAGAATATGTTTTCTGTCGTTTCCCTCGTCTGGAGTTTCCAGGACGAGCTTCAAAAGTCCATTCTCCAGGACGAGGGAATTCCACTGAGCCCAATATGACTTTATGGTTGGTGAGTATCGAGAAATCTCCTGCCACATTGGTTTGCGGTCTTCTTCCATTCACCGGATAACTTCTTTTAACTCCGGATCTAATTTCTGGTCCGTCTGGATCTCCTCAGATTGCCAATGGTCATCGACGGCAGTAGTTCTACAGAGAACAGCTGCTTTTTCTTCAGCTCACTGACAATGTTTGCAATCATTAGGGCATAGTCTCCTCGATAACGCATCAGCATTCTTATGGCTTGTCCCAGGGCGATGTTCAGCCTCAAAGTCGAATTTTTGCAACCGCTCAATCCACCTTGCCACCTGTCTTTCGGGATTTTTAAACTGCAGGAGCCACTTCAGTGCTACGTGATCAGTCCTCAGGAGGAATCTTTTACAACAGATGTACTTGTAGAAATGTTCCACCCCCTTTACCACAGCCAAAAGTTCCTTGCGGGTAACGCAATAATTCCTTTCTGGCTTGCTCAAGGTCTTGCTGAAATAGCCGATGACTTTCTCCTGACCGTCTTGGATCTGCGAAAGCACAGCACCAATTCCAACATTGCTTGCGTCGGCATCCAAGACGAAGTTCCCATCTGGTAACAGATAAGTTAAAATGGAGGCACTGGTCAATGCTCTTTTCAGTGTCTCGAATGAACGCTGGCATTCCTCGTCCCACTGATATTGCACCTTCTCCTTTGTGAGTCTAGTGAGTACCGACGATAGTACGTGCATAACCCCAGGAAAGCTGGTGGATGTCTTTAGGTATCGGCCACTTTTGGACGGCTTTGATTTTCTGTTTATCAACAGCTATTCCTTCTGCACCTCTTCTTGGATCAGTTGACACTTCTTCGAGCTTAACTTTAGTTCGGAACTTCGACGTCGCCGAAATACCTCCTCCATGTTCTTCACTTGGTCTTCAAACGATTTTCCAACCACGATAATGTTGTCAAGATACACCAGGCATGTTTTCCATGAAAGCCCTTTTAACCCTGTTTCCAACAATCTTCAATATTTCAAACGTCGCTTGAGCATTACCCAACCCAAACGGCATCACTGTGAATTGGTAAAGTCCTGAGCCGATGGTAAAAGCAGCCTTTTCCCGGTCTTCTTTAGCAAGTTTCACCCTGCCAATAACCACTCTTCAAGTCTAGGGTGGATCCAGCCAACGTATCTAGGGTATCGTCTATTTTTGGGAAAGGATAGCTGTGCTTCTTTGTAGCGTGGTTTAACTGCCGATAGTCCACGCAAAATCTGGTCTTTTTAATCAAGACAACTGGAGAAGCCCAAGGGCTATTGGATGGTTCAAGAACACCTTCTTCCTCTATTTCGCGGACTATCCTGCCGGCTTCTTCTCTTTTAGCTAGAGGTAGTCTTCTCGCCTATTGTCGAATGGGTTGATCGTCCCTGGTATTATTTTTATGTTTCACCAGATCAGTTCGTCCTCTTTTGCCATTCCCTACATCGAAGATATCCTGGTAGTTTCTAACGATGTCCCTCAATTTTGCTTTCTGGTTTGGTTTTAAACTCTTGGAAGAATCTGTTTCCGGCCCTTCAGATAGTTTACCTGGTGGTTTAACTGTATTTAGTGTTCTTCTGACTACAGAGGAAACTGTTGAACAGTACCCCAAAATTGTTCCTTTCGTTAACTCAACTAAGTAATGGTTTAGGTTCATTACTCTTAAAGGCACAATCTCCTTGGCACGTAACAGGGTCTTTCCCAGTGCGATTCCTCTGCCTGCATTTTCGTCGTTAAGTTCGGGATCAAACATCATCACTGTTCCAGCTTTAGCTTTCCCCTCTAGGCAAGCATCTACAATAATTTCAGCTCTTTCCGGAACATTTACATCCTCTGCCAATGTTGCTCGAAGCATTATGTCGTCTTTCCCATGAAGCACCACTTCTTCGTCATTCACTCGCAGACTTTCATCTTTTAAGTTTAACTGGAATTTCTTGGAGCTCATGACATCCATTCCAATGGTGACTTCGTCGTCGATGTCTGCCACTAAAGCCCGATGTTGGAATGTTGTGTTTCCCAAGATCATTTCAATCTCTATTTCACCATGGACTTTGGCTGCTTCTCCTGTCACTTTTCGCAGTTGCCAATTTGGTTTGTTTTTGTCATTGTCTCGAAAAAGATGTTGAGCCTTATACCTGTTTTCGTCACACCAGTATCCAGCAACATTGCACATTGTTTCTTGTTAATAAGGCCATCTACATAGACACTGTTAACGTGGTTGCGTAGCGAAGCGACAGATGCGTTGATAGTTGAGGCTTGTTAGCTACAGTTCGACGACGGTCCTTTTATATTGGCCTCCTTTAATTTCCCCGACGATTCCTTACAAGGACTCTGGATATGTCCTACATTACGTCACTTCCGACATCACATTAGTCTATGTTTTGCAAGGATTCCCTCCACTATCTTCCTAACAGAGGCTTCCTCATTTCCGCAATCTTTTGATTCTCCGTCAATAATTCGGACTCTGGCTTGACCTCTGCATGTATTTTTTGCAGCCTCGAATTCTAGAGCTCGAGCCAGTGCATCCACTAATTGAGTCGGTCGAGCTAGGGCCAATGCTTGTCTGACTTCGTGGCCATCCAAAATGCTTGCACTGCTAACCTTTCTATTACATTTTCCGGTGTGGCTGGATAGGCAAGGCGAACCAGACGGGCAATATCAGCTTCAAACTCTTGTAAGGATTCATTCGATTTCTGATGGCGATTTTTCAGTTGGGAGTTTGTCCATACTTCAGTTCTAAATGTTTGATCAGTTGTTCGTAGTGTTCTTGCTCAGAAGCATTCAAGGTTTGCAAAATATCTGTAGCATCCCCTCGTAATGAGAGGGTTAATGCTATTGCTTTCTCCTCTGCCGACCATCCGTTTAGCTTTGCTGCAGCCTCGAATTGTCGGCGATAATTAGTCCAAGATGATTTACCATCGAATTGTGGTGGTTTCATTTTGTGTCTTGTTCCCTCGAGGCCAATTTTTGAATCCACCACTTCCGGCCTGTTTTTGCTTTCGGTATTTGGTGAAGTTTCCCCCTCTGCATTGTGACTACCTGTTCTTTTCTTTTGCTGATCTTACCCTCCATTATCTGTTTTAGCTCTTCTATCCGTGTTTCATTTTCGACCATTGTCTGCTTTAACTCTTCTATCCGAGCTTCATTCTCGACTATTTTCTCTTCTAACATTTCTGCATTTTTCAGTACCATGCTTTTCAAATTTTCTTCTAGGGATTTAAAATTTTCCAGTAACTTCCAAGGATTCTTTCAAGGTTTTAGAATTTTCTAGTAGTTTGTCTTCTATGGTTTTAGAATTTTCTTGTAATTTTTCTACTAATTTGTCTTCTAGGGATTTAGACTTTTCTAGCAATTTGTCTTCTATGGTTTTAGAGTTTTCTTGTAATATTTGTAGTTTATCTTCTAAAGACTTGGAATTTTCTAGCAATTTGTATTATAAGGTTTTAGAATTTACTTGCAACGCTTCTTTCAAGTTTATAGAATTTTCTAGTATTTTGTCTTCCATTTTTTAAAATAGCATACTCATGTCCCTATTACTAGAACCTTCAAATAAATAAGTATCGGGATCCTTACCTTCATTTATTAGGCCATCTCGTAGCCGTTGTATTAATTCACTTTCCTTCCCACTAGTTTAAATCCGCCACTTTCAACTGGTCCAAATTCACCGCTTTTCACTTCCAAAGTTCCACAAATACACCTATACATGTCAACACTGTTGTTTTTATTTTCACGATCGGGTTCTTGGATTTATTTATAAACACAATCCAACTCACTCTAATTTATTTCCACTACTTTAACACAATTTATATTCACAGAACTATTTACAATTTGTCTCTACTTAACTATATGGCAGTCGAATACTAAATGAATGCTTCTTCAGCTCTCCGTATTTATATATTTCTTCTCGGAATTCTCCAGAACTTCAAAGGACCGCTGACGCTACACTAAATTCTTGGACTGCATCCAAGCAAGCCGCCGAACTCGATGCGCCCGGTGAACAATGTTTCGGATTCCCAGAAATATTGAAGGAATGCCTCTTCCACGAATTATTGGAGGAATTCCCGTCAAAGTACCATACATTTGATCGAGGACAACTATTGATCCACAAATTCATTTGAAAATGAAGCCTATGTTTGGTTAAATGGCTTTCTTAAAAAGCAAAACTGCCCCATTTGGAGCAACAATAATCCACAAGTCATTGTTGCAATACCATTAATTATAGAAAAAATAACCGTTTACTGCACTTTGTGGACCGTTGGAAATACTGATCGATGTCTGATGATCACTAGCGGATCCAGGGGGTGGGTAAAGGGGCTGAAGCCCCCCGCAAATCATTTATGTCGTATGCTTTTTTAGTGTTTATTGTGCTAAAATCCCCCCTATACGAAATGCTGCTGATGATAAAAAGAACGAAAGAACGTTGCAGTGAACGGTAAGCCATACAGAGATTTCGAACTTTTTCGTACTTAATTGGAAGGCATTAATGTTTCAGACATGTGGTTTCAGCAGGACGGCGCCACATACTACATACCGAGCGGAACTGAAGAAACGGGTGAACGATTTTATTTTCACGAAATGTATTTGTTAACTGGGTCAATTGTTATCGAAATGCAGCCTCCAGATTACACCTCGTATGCGCAAGTTGTGGCGACCACAAGAGTAAAATCTTATTCAACATTAATACCATAAAATTATTTTTCAAATGACCTTATTTGAAAAATTTCATGAACTTTTTGAAAAGATGACGTCAAAATTAAACTGTAATAATATTGCAATAAACTCCGTGGGTTCAAAGTTAATTAATTTTAAAAACTGGTAATCACTTCAATTTGTAGAACTCTACTAACTAAATGAAATTAATATCGCCTTATATAGAATTTTCTGGTCGTTCTACCTTTGTTCGCACAGCGTCCAGATAAACAGTTTTTGCCCCATTCGAACCTTCTAGTTCTTTTTTTTATATCCCAGCGATTGATTTTTAATTGGGATGAGCAATGCTTTACGTTGCTTTATTCAGGGACGGCGTAGATACATTTTATAACACTGCCTCCCCTTTAATTCTGATCGTCCCGATCAGAAACATCCTCTCCGTGGTAGGGGCGAGTCGATCTAAATGAAACACCTTCAACTTAGTCCTGGGGTTTCGATATCGTCTCTTCATCCGTTCACTGCTGGCCAACATCTGCGTTCAGGCTAGTTCGGGTATTGCTATAATGTTATGTCGGGCTGGTCGGCATAATCGTTGATGTCTTGGGATGGTTCTTCGGGGGAGCCAAAGACCAGATCGCAGGGTAATCTCAGCTCTTTTGCATATAGCACCCTGGGAGGGAGGCAGGCTTGTACTGTTATGTACAGCTGAGCGATATGCCAACAGGAATAGGGGAATATGCTCATCCCAATGACGCTGATTATTACTGACGACCTTGGATAGGTGTTGTTCCAAGGTCCTGTTGAATCTTTCCACCATTCCGTCTGACTGTGGGTGTAATGGTGTTGTTCTCGTTTTCCTGATCCCCAACATCGTGCAGACCTTCTGGAATACATTCGATTCGAAGTTACGCCCCTGGTCTGAATGTAATTCCATCGGGACGCCAAACCTGCTGAATAGTTGTTCTACTAGCACCGTCGCTACCGTGGTTGCCTCTTGGTTGGGTATCGCATTTGCCTCGGGCCATTTGCTGAAGTAATCTATTGCGACCAGAATTCTCTCAAATGGGACGCCAACATTGTACTGCTGCATTCTGCCCTTGGTTCGGGTCTTCGGGCCCTTATTGGCTGCACAGGTAGCACATTTGCCGCACCGAGCTCTGACGTCTTCGAAGTAATTCACCCAGTAGTACCGCTGGCGAACTTTGTCTAGGGTTTTATTCATGCCCAGGTGGCCTCCAGTAATCCCATCATGTACTTCGGCCAGGATGGCTGGTACCTTTTTCTTCGGAACTACCAGTTGGGACTTGGTTTCTCGTCCATCAGCGCTTTCCCAAAGTCGCTTGAGCATTCCATTGTCTACTCTTAGAGAGTCCCACTGAGCCCATAACGATTTCAGTACGCCGGAGTATCTAGCTACCTCGTCCCATCGTGGCCTGGGTGCCCCTCTCGTTTTGAGTGACAAGATTGGTTCGATATCTGGATCAGCCATTTGGTCCTGGATGCACTGTTCCGTTGTCCAGTCTTCATTGGCCTGCACTCGGATCTGCCTGATGGAGATACCCTCTCGCTGTTCCGTCTTCAGACAATGTCCGCATTCTGCTCAACAGGGTCTTCTGAATAGGGAATCGGCATTATTGTGCAAACGGCCGGCACGGTGTTCCTCTTGAAATCGTATTGCTGTAGTTTCTCCAACCACCTGGCCAGTTGTCCTTCCGGTGTCTTCATGTCTAGCAGTCATTTGAGGGCAGCATGATCTGTCCGGATTAAGAAATGACCACCATCTTGCACCTGGGATAGGACGGCCTCCAAACCTGTGTTGCTGGCGTCGGTGTCTAAAATGAACTTGCCAGACTGTGTAGGAAAGGCTAGGATTGGGCTGGAACATAGTGCTGCCTTCAGTCGCCTGAATGATGTTTCGCAATCCTGATTCCAACGGAAGGTCTCTTTCTCAGTGGTCTGCCGATGTAGAGGCGCGGCAATGGTGGCAAATCCCTCAACAAATCGCCTGTAGTAGGAACAGAGGCCCAAGAAGCTTCGCAGTTCACGCTTGTCTCTTGGGACTGGCCAATCACGGATGGCTTCTATCTTGTCCTCGTTGGTGCCGATTCCTGACTTGGAAACGACGTGGCCTAAAAACTCTACTTCTTTTTGGAACAAGAAACACTTCTTCGGGTTGAATCTCAGGTTGGAGTTATTAATTCTGGAGAATACTTCGCCCAGGTTCTTCAGATGGTCGTCGAATGTCTGACCCATGACCAGAATGCCGTCGAAGTATACTAAGCACGTCCTCCATGTTAACCCGCTCAGTACATATTCCATTAGCCTCTCAAATGTAGCAGGTGCATTACATAACCCAAAGGGCATGACCGTGAACTGAAACAGCCCTTTACTGGTGGAAAACGCTGTCTTCTCTCTGTCGTTTGCATGTAGACCAACCTGCCAATATCTACTCTTTAGGTCTAGTGTGTAGAACCAACGGGAGCCTGCTAGTGTGGTCAGAGTGTCATCAATTCGGGGTAGTGGATAGCTGTCTTTCTTTGTGACATCATTCAGCTTTCTGTAATCCACGCAAAATCGGGTGGTTCCATCCTTCTTTTTAACTAGCACGACGGGAGCATTTTGTAACATGGACTCGATGTTTCCCTCGACTGCCTGTTGCTGCTCCAATGGTAGTCCTTCTAGGTGGTATTCTGATGGGTTGAGCCTTTCCGGTATCTATTCGATGCTGGATGATGTTAGTGCGACCGGTGGTTTCATCTTGACTGTTAAAAATTTGCCAGTGCTTTGTGATAAATTGCTTGGCCTTCTTCTGGTTCTCTGGTGTTGGGTGTGTCAAATGGTCAGCAAACTGTCGTATAAACTCTTTACTGGGCCGTGCCTCCTTTACCGACGTCTGGTACTCTTCTTCGCAATTCATGATGGTCTCTACTGGCTTGAAACATGCTATCTCTTGACCATTGGCAATTCTGATGTCGTTGTTGGACAAATTCAAGACTCTGATTGGTATATCTCGTCCGGTTTTAACTATAGCCCGTCCAACTAAGTAATAATGAGCGAATGTACGGTCTCCACCATTCCAACGCAGCTCCTAGGATTGGTGTCTAGCTGCTCATGAATAATGTGTTCTGTCCGACCGGGAATTTTAGCTGAAGACACACAATTTTTATGGAAGTGACTGAACTGTTGACGGGACGGGGAAGAATCTCGGGTCGAACATAAATCCATGCTGGTTAATTAGGTCCATACCCAGTATAAAATTGTCCTCAATATTCGCTACCAGGACCCTGTTTTGGATGGCACTGGTACTTCACTTACTTCACTTTGTACCGTGTTTTTAATGGAACTGATTTAAAATTTCACCTGGCTCTGGATGGAATCGATGTCATCTACTTTGATTTCAAGAGTCTCCACATTACTTTTTAGGATTTTTATGTCGTCGTTTATTTCTTTTTTGTCGAATTCAACTATTTGAATTGCAGTCGTCGTTTTTCTTCTAATATTTGAGATTCATTTTTTCTTGTTAATTCAACTTGTTCTTGTTTTTCTTTCTTTAAAATCAGTTTGTCTCTGTTCATCTCGAGAACAATCCTTCACTAAATTATGTTGTTCATTTTTCATAGTGGAAACAAGATTTTGTTGTTCGCTTTTCATCGTAGTGACAAGATTTTCTAATTATATTTTACGTTTTTCATCAAAAGATTTTACTAACCTTTGTTGAATTTCTTCTTGATGTTGTTTCTCCTTCTTGTCAGGTTTTTCTAGAATTCTCGTCTAGTCCCTCCGTAATCTGCTTGACTATTTTTTGGTAGTTTCGTCCATTTTTTCCATGCTACGGGTTTCCATAAATCAAATTACGATTTTAACTGCACTTAATCCCACTAATCTGACACCAAATTTGTTATATACTCCGTGGGTTCAATTTAAAATTATAAAACTAATAATCATTTTCACTTTTCTAGAACTTTTATTTACCTTAAATTATACAGAACAGCTGATTCACAATAACATTACAATATACGCTAGTCGTGAATAACTAACTAATAATAATAACTAACTCGCGATCGTGGGCTGCTTCCTTTTTAAAGCCAGCATCGAAAACTCTGGTAAAATCAGTCAACAATCCTACAGCTGCCGAGCCATTTCGAAAAAAATTTTTTTTATCCTAGAAGTGTTCGGTGTCGTACTGAATTGAAACAGGGCCGGCTTTGGTAAATTTCGTAACAATATTATAAACTGTTTGAAATGGGCTGAATAAGTATACCTATATATTAATCTTTAAAAATTAAAAGTAATCATCTATACAAAATAATGCTTTAAAACTACTTTCCGCTCTATTATGAAACTTCATTATATACGTTAATTAATAAATCCATGAATTTGAGTTTACATTTAGCTAAAATTAAATTAGACAGGAATAAATCATAAATTAACCTCGTAAATAAGCGCTGTCAAATTTAGGCATCTGATCTGACGTGAAGTCGCTATTTTTTATCATTTAATGGAAAAATAGTTTTTATACATACTCCTTATTTACATCAAGTATAAACTATTTCAACATGAAAAATTTTGATCCCGGCGTGATCCCGCTGGGCAGTCGCCTCTTGCGGACGTTTAGTTTACTAATGCGACTCTTAACCACTTCAACTGACTCCGTTGTATCACCTTTTTCTTACACCGTGGTTTGGCATTTCATCATGAATAGACTGACGCCTGAACAACGCCTGCAATTTGTGCAAATTTATTTTGAAAATCATGGTTCTGTTCGAGATACGTATCGCGCACTACGTCCTTTTTACGGTCAACATAATCGTCCATCAGAGCAATTAATTCGATTAACTATGCAACGTTTTCGCACGCCGTTTACTCTAAATGATAATACGCATCCACAGAGAAGTACAGTGCATACAGAAGAATCCATTGCTGCTGTAGAGCGTAGCGTAGAGGAACACCCGAATCAGTCTATCCGCCATCGTGCACAGGAATTGGATATGTGTCCATCCACTTTATGGAAGATTTTGCGGAAAGATCTTGGTTTGTGTGCTTACAAAATTCAACTCGTGCAAAAATTGAAGTCACACGATCACCTAGCAAGGCGTACATTCGGTGAATGGGCCCAAAACAAAATTGCCGTAGATCCCGATTTTCATAAGGGAATTTTGTTTAGCGATGAAGCTTAGTTTCGGTTGAATGGATACGTCAATTAACAATACTCCCGTATTTGGAGTGATGATAATCCTCAAGTTCATGTTGAGACACCGTTACATCCAGAAAAACTGACTGTTTGGTGTGCTTTATGGGCTGGTGGAATAATTGGTCCGTACTTCTTTAAAAATGATGCTGGCCAGAACGTTACAGTTGCTATATAGTCCGTGGGTTCAATTTAAAATTATAAAACTAATATTCACTTTCACTTTTCTAGAACTTTTATTTACATCGAATATACAACAGCTGATTCAAATATCACAACAATTTCACATATAAGCTCTTCACACCACCAACTAACTAACTCGCGATCGTGGCCTGCTTCCTTTATAAAACCAGCATAGAATATTCTCGTAAAAATCATCATCACTCCTACAGGTGCCGAGTCTTTTCGAGAACCATTTTTTATCTCAAAGCGATTGTTGTCGTACTGAAATGAAACAGGGTCGGCTTTGGGTAAATTTCGTTACACTATCCCCCTTTAATTCTGATCGTCCCGATCAGAAACATTCTTTCCATGGTAGGGAGCGAGTCGATCCAAATGAACCACCTTCAATTTAGCGTTGGGGTTTCAACGAATCCGGTAGTATGAACAGAGGCCCAAGAAGCTTCGGAGTTCATGCTTGTCTCTTGGGACTGGCCAATCACGGATGGCTTCTATCTTGTCTTCGTTGGTGCGGATTCCTGACTCGGACACTACGTGGCCCAAAAACTCTACTTCTTTTTGGAACCAGGAAAACTTCTTCGGATTGAGTCTAAGGTTGGCGTTATTAATTCTGGAGAATATTTCGCCCAGGTTCTTCACGTGGTTGTCGAATGTCTGGCCCATGACTAGAATGTCGTCGAGGTATACTAAGCACGTCCTCCATGTTAACCCGCTCAGTACATACTCCATTAGCCTCTCAAATGTAGCGGGTGCATTACATAACCCAAATTGCATGACCGTGAACTGAAACAGCCCTTTACTGGTGGAGAACGCTGTCTTTTCTCTGTCGTTTGCGTGTAGAACCAACCTGCCAATATCCACTTTTTACGTCTAGTGTGGAGAACCAACGGGAGCCTGTTAGTGTCGTCAAAGTGTCATCGATTCGGGGTAGTGGATAACTGTCTTTCTTCGTGACGTCATTCAGCTTTCTGTAATCCACGCAAAATCGGGTGGTACCATCCTTCTTTTTAACTAGCACGACGGGAGCATTTTGTAACATGGACTCGACGGGAGCATTTTGTAACATGTTTCCCTCGACTGCCTGTTGCTGCTCCAATGGTAGTCCTTCTAGGTGGTATTCTGATGGGTTGAGCCTTTCCGGTATCTATTCGATGCTGGATGATGTTGGTGCGACCGGTGGTTCCATCTTGACTGTTAAACATTTGCCAGTGCTTTGTGATAAATTGCTTGGCTTTCTTCTGGTTCTCTGGTGTCAGGTGTGTCAAATGGTCAGCAAACTGTTGTAGGGACTCTTTACTGGGCTCTGTCTCCTTCACCGACGTCTGGTACTCTTCTTCGCAATTTATGATGGTCTCTACTGGCTCGAAACAAGCTATCTCGACCATTGGTAATTCTGATGTCGTTGTTGGACAAATTCAGGACTCTGATTGGTATATCTCGTCCGATTTTAACTATAGCTCGTCCAACTAAGTAGTCCTGAGCTGAGTGTACGGGCTCCACCACTCCAACGCAGCTCCCAGGATTGCCGTCTAGCTGCCCATGAATAATCTGTTCCGTTCGACCGGGAATTCTAACTGAAGACTTTGCCACAATTTTTATGGAGGTGACTGAACTGTTGATGGGCCGTGTCAATATAAATTCCTCATTTAGGAACCGAAGAACATCATATCTCGGGTCGAACATAAATCCATGCTGGTTAATTAGGTCGATACCCAGTATAAAATCGTCCTCAATATTCGCTACCAGGACCCTGTTTTGGATGGCACTGATTTTATCTTGTGCTTCACTTACTTCACTTTGTACCGTGTTTTTAATGGAACTGATTTAAAATTTCACCTGGCTCTGGATGGAATCGATCTACTTTGATTTCAAGAGTCTCCACATTACTTTTTAGGATTTTTATGTCGTCGTTTATTTCTTTTATGTCGGATTCAACTATTTGCATTGCAGTCGTCGTTTTTCTTCTAATATTTGAGATTCATTTTTTCTTGTTAATTCAACTTGTTCTTGTTTATCTTCAAATACTTTAAAATCAGTTTGTCTCTGTTCATCTAATAATTTAAATTTCGAGAACAATCCTTCAATTAAATTATGTTGTTAATTTTTCATAGTGGAAACAAGATTTTGTTGTTCGCTTTTCATCGTAGTGACAAGATTTTCTAATTCTATTTTACGTTTTTCATCAAAAGATTTTACTAACCTTTGTTGAATTTCTTCTTGATGTTGTTTCACCTTCTTGTCAGGTTTTTCTAGAATCTGGGCTATTTTTTCGTCTAGTTCCTCCGTAAGCTTCTTGACTATTTTTTGGTAGTTTCGTCCATTTTTTCCATGCTACGGGTTTCCATAAATCAAATTACGATTTTAACTGCACTTAATCCTTCACTTCTGGTCACCAAATTGCTATATAGTCCGTGGGTTCAATTTACAATTATAAAACTAATATTCACTTTCACTTTTATAGAACTTTTATTTACATCGAATATACAACAGCTGATTCAAATATCACAACAATTTTACATATAAGCTCTTCGCTCCACCAATTAACTAACTCGCTATCGTGGCCTGCTTCCTTTATAAAACCAGCATAGAATATTCTCGCAAAAATCATCATCACTCCTACAGGTGCCGAGTTTTTTCGAGAACCATTTTTTATCTCAAAGCGATTGTTGTACTGAAATGAAACAGGGTCGGCTTTGGGTAAATTTCGTAACACAGTCAATGGTGATTGCTATAGAGCCATGATTACTAAGTTTTTCGTTCATCAATTGAACAATCATGATGCACACGAGCTGTGGTTTCACAATTGATTTATTGAAAGAAACGTTTGGTAACCGCATAGTTTCACGTTTCGGACCCGTGAATTGGCCTCCAAGATCGTGCAATTTAACGCCGATTGACTATTTTCTGTGGGGATAGGTGAAGTCGCTAGTCTACGCCGATAAGCTCGAAAAGTATGACCACTTGGAGGATAACATTCGCCGGGTTATTGTCGATATACGGCCACAAATGTTGGAAAAAGTAATCGAAAATTGGACCTCCAGATTAGACTACGTCCAAGCTAGCCGTGACGGTCATATGCCAGAAGTCATATTCAAATTATAATGCCAGAAGATTATCTTTCGAATAAAGTACATTTCATGTCAATTTAAAAAATATATCCTTGTTTTATTCCATTTCTAAAAAAACATCCTTTACAATATACGGATACCCTTATAATATCACTCCGGATCTACCTCTTTCACATCACAGCAATTTTCTTCTAAATTACTGGACGGAAAAGGTTAAAAATTGGTATCAGTGTATTATAGTTTGTCGACCCGATTAGGAGCACATATCGTAAATGAAGAAATTTTGATTTTAGGGGTACTTTTGGGGGTAAAAACTAAGAAAATCGACACTCTTATCTCCGAAACTACTGAGCCTAAAATTTTGAAAAAAATAGAGAATATAGAATGTTTTAATTTTGGGGGGCAAATTATAGAATTAAATGAAAAATTTAAAATGATGAACACAAATATATTTTTTCGTATATTAATAATAACAAGTTTAGAGTATATTAACAAAAATATACAAAAAATTACCCGTTTCCCCCCTTATCTCCGAAACTAAAAGACGTAAAATTTTCAAAAAAATTCGAGATATACCTGAATTTTACCGGAAAAATAAGGAGAAACCGCTAATATTAATTTTGGGGGGCAAATTACAGAATTAAATGAAATATATAAAATTAAAATTATTTCTAACGCATTATGGAATATATCAAATCAAAGGGCTCATTATGACGAATACAAACATATTTTTTTCATATTTTAATAATAATAATAAAGTAGACAGAAAAAATACGAAGAAATCCTTAATATTAATTTTGGGGGGCAAATTATAAAATTAAACAGAAAATAAAAGAATATATTTTTAAAACTCATCAGGCAATACATCACATCACAGGGCATTTTTTTCATATTTTTAAAATAAATTGTTTAAAATATATTAACAAAAATATTTAAAAAACACGGATTCCTGTTTTTTATTTCCGATCTGTAAGACCTAACATTTAAAAAAAACTAGGCTTATATGGCCTTACTTGAACTTTACACGAAAAAGTAAAGAGATACCCCTAATATGAATTTTGGTGGGCAAATTATAGAATTAAACGAAAAAAAAAAAAAAAAAAATTATACGCAATATTCAATACATCAAATCAAAGGGCTCATTATGAGGAATACAACACTACGCTTTATATATTCCATATATTTCATTTATAGGTTTTCACCAAGGCCGTAGCCAGAAAAACTTTTCGGGGAGGTTAATTAATTTTTTTTTGAAGATGGATAGATTGACCCCCGCTGGCTACGGCCTTGGTTTACACTAAAATAAAACTTTTGCAAAATTTTTACCAGAATTACTACTGCCAGTACAATTATATGCCTAGTATGACAATAAACATCAAAGAAACTTGTATTTTACGTACTTTGCCTTTTCTTTGATTTATGAAGCAATAATTCTTTTCTATTTAGTTAGTTATTGCAACAGTTTCTTACTAGAATGATTACGTTCATAGGGTAAATTGAATAACTGTAGTGCGTACCAATGTAATAAATATTTTATTCTCTAAATTTAGCCTTTACAAATGCAGGTAGTGGTATTAAATACAAAAATAAATTGAATACAATCATTCCAAGAGCAAAGGCAAAAGTTATTCCAATATTGAGGTCTTCATCCAAAATTCCGCTGAATATATTTTCCGTGTGATCTCTGCTATATCGGTCTGTGAGGAATGACTGGCCGTTAGAATATCTGTAAAAATATATTATTTAGTTTTCCAAATATGAATCTAAGTTTGAATATGTTTAGCTTTGACAAATGTCTTGAAATTATTTTCATTTTATCTTTATAACTATTCACATTTCCAATAAAAAAACTAAACGATGATCGATCTTTTCAAACATTTTCATATCACGAATTCTTCGAATTAGAAATTGTTTCTCATAAAGCCTTGTGGCTTTAAACCATTACATGATACAAGTTCATTAAATGCAACTAAATTTTCAACGAACCATATCAATGACACACTGGCATAAAAAATCTTATTTTAACCTGTACGAGATGTACATATATGAAACCACATCAAGACACCCTTTGCATAAAAAGAATGAAACAATAAAAGTTTTTTCTCGAAAACTGTTTATTTTATTAAAAAGAGTACTATTAGTTTAAATCAAACTATTACAAAATATAATTTTTGTGCCTTTATCGTACATGTTCTAAAAATGGCTTTTTAGGGTTCCGGATATACAATATACCGGATTTCTCCTTCTTCCACATCATAGCAATTTTCTCCTAAGCTACTGGACTGAAAAGGCTGAAATTTGGTATCAGTGTATAGTTTGGTGACTCGATCAGGAGTACCCATCGTAAATGAAGAAATTTTAATTTTAGGGGTACTTCTGGGGGGAAAAACTAAAAAAATCGACCGTTCCCCCCCTTATCTTCGAAACTATAAGAGGCAAAATTTTGAAATAAAAGTAGAGATATAGGGCCTCACTTGAATTTTACCGGAAAAATAAAGAGGTACCTCTACATTACTTTTGCGGGCAAATTACAGAATTAAATGGAAAATATAAAATTAAAATTGTTTCTAATCTATCATGTAATATATCAAATGAAAGGGCTCATTATGGTAAAAAATATATATTTTTTAAATTTTAAAAATAAAATATAAAAAATAGCCATTCCCCCTACCTCATCTCCGACACTATAACCCGTAAAATTTTGAAAAAAATAGATTTTACCGGAAAAATAAGGAGAAACCCCTAATATTAATTTTGGGGGACAAATTACAGAATTAAACGAAAAATATAAAATTAAAATTGTTTCTAACGCATCACGTAATATATCAAATCATGAAAAATACAAACATTTTTTTCATATTTTTAAAATAAATTATTTAAAAGATATTAACAAAAATATAATTTTTTTACCCATTCCTCCTACCTTATCTCCGAAACTGTAAGCCGTAAAAAATTAGAGATATAGGACCTTAGCTGAACTTTAGGGGAAAAATAAGGAGAAACTTCTAATATTAATTTTAGGGGGCAAATTACAGCATTAAATAGAAAACATAAAATTATAAATTATTTCTAAGGCATCATGTAATATATCAAATCAAAGGGCTCATTATGACGAATATTTTTTTATATTTTTAAAATAAATATTTTAAAATATATTAACAAAAATATAGGAAAAATTACCAATTCCCTCTTTTATTCCCCAAATTATAAGACCTAAATTTTTTTGTTTACAGGAAAAATACGAAGAAATCCCTAATATTAATTTTGGGGGGCGAAATTATAGAATTAAACGAAAAAAATATTTTTTTAACGTAACTTGCAATACATCAAATGAAAGGGCTCATTATGAGGAATACAAATATATGTATTTCATGTTTTTAAAATTAATTGTTTACAAGATATTAACAAATATATATATATAAAAATTTCTCATTTCCCGCTTTATTTCCGAAACTATACTCCCTAAAATTTCGAAAATAATTAGGGGTATTAGGGGTCACATGAAATTCACAAGAAAAATTAGCAAAAAAACCCAATATTAATTTTGAGGACAAATTATGGAATTAAATGGAAAATAAAAATGAAATTTTCAAACGCATCATGTAATATATCAAATAAACGGCTCATTATGTAAATTACAAATATATCATATTTTTAAATCCTTTGTTTAAAATATATTAACAAAACAATTAAATACTCTCTTCGAGGTGTCATTCCTTTGTACGCAAGACAATATATATTATATATTATGTATTATATATATATATATTATATATAATATATTATATATTATATATTATATATTATATATTATATATTATATATTATATATTACATATTACATATATATATATATATTATATATTATATATTATATATTATATATTATATATTATATACATTGTTTCTGGTCAGGGAACCTTCATCAGTTGCGCTTCCCACAAATGAATGTCCTCTCGAACACTTCTTTATGTATTTGAAACATTTCGTTAAATTTGAAGACGCGAGATGTAAGACCGACATCTAGGATTTTCGAGAGAATCAGCACACAGAGTACGCGTACAAAGGAATGACACCTCGATGAGAGTATTCAATATCTCTGACAGGTGAAGGAACCTGAAAAATTTTATCGTGACATTCTGTCCTAGGAGTTAAGGGAGAACAGCAATTACACGGAACGGCTCCAGATTCGGTACCTCTGTGTGCTGATTCTCTCGAAAATCCTAGATGTCGGTCTTACATCTCGCGTCTTCAAATTTAACGAAATGTTTCAAATACATAAAGGAGTGTTCGAGAGGACGTTCAATTGTGGGAAGCGCAACTGATGAAGGTTCCCTGACCAGAAACAATGTATATTATATATAATATATATTGTCTAGCGTACAAAGGAATGACACCTCGAAGAGAGTATTCAATATCTCTGATAGGTGAATTAACCTGAAAAATTTTATCGTGACATTCTGTCCTAGGAGTTAAGGGAGAACAGCAATTACACGGAACGGCTCCAGATTCGGAACCTCTGTGTGCTGATTCCCTCGAAAATCCGGTCTTACATCTCGCGTCTTAAAAAAAAATATAAGAAATAAATAAAAATCGACTTAATCCCCAGTTTAGAAACTACACTATCTAAAATTTTGAAAAATATATTTTATTTGTATTTTTAAATAATGTGTCTGAAAGATTTAATAATTTATTATTTAAAACTTGAACTACTTTCCCCTTTAAATTCCAATCTACAGAGTCTAAAATTCAGACAGTAGATTATAAAAAAAGGCTTCCCTGAAAGTTTATTAGTAAAATAAAATTCTAATGTTAATTTTATGGACCAAATTAGAAAATTAAATATATAATTTTATAAAAATCAAGCCAATCATGTAGCAAATAAAATAAAAAGTATATGCGTGGAAAATAAAAGTGTATATTCTTTATAAATTTAAAACGCTTCCTTTAAAAAATATTAGGGTAAATATAAGAAAATGCACTCATTCCCTGCTTGTCTGAAACTGGAATATTAGACTCTTGAAGGTGGTACGAAACCCTTAGTATGCGAGTCCATCTCGCACTTGACCAAATTATTTTGTTAAAACAAGCACTTTCCTGGCAAACTAAGTAACATTTAAATGTGGGTTTGTTTTAAGGACTCTTATCTAGTGCCCATCATAATGAATAACTATTATAAATCACAGTCGTATATCAAAAGTTATAAAAATATTTGGGAAGAAAATTTAAAGGAACTGGGCATTGGACATGTTCTTCTTTTGTGTTTAACTGAAACGGTGAAAACTCGATTGCTCACATATTTCGGGGCAACTTAGGTTTTAATATTTTCAAAGATTTAATTATTATGTTTAAGAATTGGGAACCTGTACTGTCAATATAACTTAAGACCAATAAAAAGTTTTGATTTGCTTGAACGCACTTGTAAACACACTTTATCCATCTTGTCGTCACGTGTGCAAAATCTATTTATAAATAGGCAAAGACAAAACGGTTAGGTACCATTTTCTCCTCTGTCTCTTAACCGATTTACTTTATTTTAGTTTTGTTTAGTAGCAATTGGCGACTTTCAGTGCAGAATGCTAACATTTATTTATAATATTGGTTCATTCATTAGATAAAATATAATAATAATAAAAAAATTATTTACCATACTGTCAAATGCTAAACAGATAACAGTAACAGTGTCGCCAGATCGCTTGGAAAAACAATCGTATAATGGATTGACTCGAACGTGATAGACGACTTAAATTATACTAAAAAGTAATAAATTTTCATCCGTTCTACATCGTCATGCTATTGAAATAGAATCCAGGAAAATTTATATTACACAATAATGGCCATTCGTTGGGCTCTCGCAAGTTTGCACCTTTCATTGCTTTGTAAATATGATTTGACAACTAAAATAAGAATTATGTTGCAGTTGACAAATTTATTTCCGGTAATGTTTTATTAATTTTAATGTTATACTTCCAATTTAAAGATTCTTTTAATTTTTACCGCATAAATTTCACAAAATTTGAATAACAATACAAACAATGTGAATTAATACACTGATTGTAATATTCAAGACAAATAGTTAGATCTGGCAGCCCTGAACACACAGCTATCTTTGATGTAGCACCTTGATTTGAATTTTGACATTTCAGAATATTGTTTGGTGTAAGATTATTATAGCACGATGGTAAAGTTAAGTTGTTAGTATTACTTATTTATCATTAGTTAACAGTAGGTGCTTATATTTCTTTATATTTTCCATACAAAACAGAGATAGTCATTGCTTACAATGTGTTTCATTTAAGTTAATGAAATTATAATGAACCTTAAGATTTTGGTTGAAGGTTTATTAATATGTACTTATATTTTGTAGTTATTTGGGATGTAATAGTAGGTATAACACCTTCATACTAACTTTTCAGTTGGTTAATTTCATTCTCTGCTTACGACCTGAAATCGTTAACTGTGAAATGCCAGAATGAAATTTCTCAGTCACAGATTAAAAAATATTTTCGAAAAATGTAGGTATTAACTAATGTTTTAAATATTATATTTAATATTACTTTATTATTTCATATAATGTTAATATTTTAAAGGGAATTATTTGTTCATGTTACTACATATTTGAATATATTTAAAGGTCGAATCTTTCAATTATTTTTAGGTAGGGAATCAGTTAGTTACTGTTTTGTGTTCATACATTTTATCTAACAGACAATTTAGTAATTATTACATGGTTCCATTCCTGCCAAATCCTGGTTTTATAAACATGTCATTGACATTTTATCGATGTCTATTTAAAATATAGAGAAAGTTAAAGCATTTACTGATTTGTTATGGTAAGTTAGGTACGTACGTCTATTCTACAGCGACATATATTTTTATTGATAGTTCAGCATCAAGCGTTTATTGTTTAGTAGTAAAATAGTCAATGTAGTAGATCACTGTTGATTTTTCGGAAAAGTAGCAGTAACTTACGATTTAATTATTCTGTAAGTTTTTGTTGTGAATTTAATTATTTTATTACTACTTTATTTGACAATCTTCTGAAGGAGTCGTGTAACAAATTGACAGTCAATTAACAACAGAAAATATTGTTACGAGAATTCTTCCGACACCTGGTGCAATCGGCCATCAACCAATTCATGGAAGGGGCATTATTCCGATAAATTCTGGGAACCCGAAATGTTTGTCTCCCAACAGGCGGACCGCTGCCGTTACTGGGAATTCCCTTAAAGCTTCCAGAACATGAAAGAGTTTCCCGATGGGTCGTGGACGTACCAGACAATTCCAAGATATATATATATATAAAAATGAACAGCTGGCGATAGGAGGCATTCAGTTTTCGGCGGTCGTATTGTACAGTTAAGATAAAATGTAAATAGTAGTTTCTGTGAATATAAATTGTGTAAAAGTAGTGGAAATAAATTAGAGTGAGTTGGACTGTATTTTTAAATAAATCCAAGAACTGAACTGAACCCGAGTGTGAAAATAAAAACATTACAGTGGTGTCAGGTGAATTATGTTTGTAAATTCCGCTTTATAGACAAAATAATAAGTGACTATGCATTGAATCTTTTATTAGACTTTTGTTGACTAATCAAAGTTATGTGGTTAATTTAATAACATTATTCATTCAGTTGTTGTAGAGATCTTACTAACAGCACTTGTATTTTTGCTGTAGAATAAAAGTAGTTAAAGATTTAGAATTTTAATTGTTTTTAAAAACTAAGTTTTTAATAAAACAAACATTACTGGCGCAGTCAGTAGGATAGTTCAACGTACTCAAGCCCTCAACGTAGCAGGACAGCAATTTTGGGAAACCCAAAAATTTCAAAAAAACTGAAGCCGAAACGAACTAGAACCTACCATTCAGCAAGAAATCAAGGTAAGTGAGACTCTCCTCAACCCAGATAACTTCCTTGAATGCCCATTGAAAGTATCAAGAAAACATTTTTTTTTAATTTTTAAGAACAAGCGAATAATTTTCATTAATTTCATAAGTTTAACAAATAGCAAATAAAACAAAACGTGACTTTTGCCAAACAATTGATTCAGATATTTAATTACGAATAAAAAGAGCCTTTGTTTCAATCTTCATACAACAATTGTTCTTGAATAGCAGTCTTATTTCTAATTGATATATTTCATTTAGACGAATTAGCATTGCTAAGAAAACAGTAAGATAAATTAAAAGATAACATTCGCTTGAAGTGCAGTAATTTCTTTCATGAACTTGAAATTAATTTGCATGATTTAAATTTAAGAAATAAAAACTGTGTTGTTTATTTTATTTCACCCACATTTTGAATTGATTTGTTTTTACAATTTTATATTGACATCAACAATTTCTTTTATTACTCAACTGTTTTTCAAAAATCAAGTTGAAAACAAAAAAATCTTTATTTTTACTAAAGTTTATTCAAAAGTGAATGAACAAGTTCAGAAATCCTAAAAAAGTTTTTGACACAGATTCCAGTGATTCTGAAACAGAATTAAATAGTTTTTATTTCCAAGAACAAATAACAAAAATCATGAGCCAACCAGCCCAGCAACCCCTACAGACTTCACAAACTTCCCAAGTCACAATTGACATCAATTTAATCAAATACTTTATCGAATTCATCCCCGAATTCAATGGAAACCCCTTGGAGTTGCGACAATATATTGCTCAAGTTGAAAGTATGTTCCGTGAATTCCCCGACACAACTCACAAATTTGTCTTTGTCCACGCACGACAAAAATTAAAAGGTGCTGCAAAAATAACTTGTGCTGGAAGAACAGAGTTAAATACATGGGATACTCTAAAAGCCAGATTAATTTCCCTTTACTCATGCACTGATACTTTAGAAACCCTTGAAACGAAACTAAATCAAGCTTACCCCAAACCCAACGAATCTCTTCTCAACTTTGCCTCAAGATTACAACACATTCGTTCTCAAATCATTGATAAAATACATTTATCAGAACCAGACTTAAACCGACAAATTTTAAAAATTGAATTTTGTGAACTAAATGCAAAAAATCGTTTCATAACTTTTATCCCTGAACGTTATCAAACTGACATAAAATTAACAAACCCTGTTGCTCTTGAACAAGCAATTGACATTTTCCAAAACCTTGAACAAGAATACGAAAATCGTATAGCTCAAAGAAATTTAGGACAGTCACAACAAAGACATCCAAACAACCCAAAACCTCAATTTCAAAATCAAAAAGGTTTTTAAGAGAACAATATTTTTAATTCTCACACTTCTAATGAAAGAAGTAACAACCAAAACTTTCCCAACAATTTTAAAGGAAAACAATTTCCTAATCAATACAACCCAAATCAACAAAGACAATTTAACCCTCAATTTCAAAGAAGACCAAATGTCAATAATCCCCAAGGATTAAACCAAAACCAAAATCACAACCAAAAGAGAAATTTCAAACCTCATCCCCCAAAACCAATGTCAGGTGTAGAACACTTCACTCAGAGAAATAATAATCCAGGACCCTCAAGACAACAATCATCTACCCCCATGTAGAACATTTTAACCTTGAAAACGAAAATAATGAAGAATATTTTGGAAACAACGGATATTCTAACCAACAAAATACAGACTATTTTGAACAATCTCCCAATCACAACCAGGATTTTCGAATTACCCCTAAATCGAAGAATCAAACTTAACATATTGTTGTAAAGTCCGTGGGTTCAATTTTCTAGAAACTTTTATTTACACCGAACATACAACAGCTGATTCAAATATCACAATAACAATTTTACATATAACGTCTTCGCTCCATCAACTGTCCTCGCGATCGTGGCCTGCTTCCTTTATAAAACCAGCGTCGAATTCTCCAGTAAAATCAATCATCATTCCTACAGCTGTCGAGTCATTTCGAGAACCATTTTTTTATCTCAAGCGATTGTTGTCATACTGAAATGGAACAGGGTCGGCTTCGGGTACATTTCGTAACACTGCCCCCCTTTAATTCTGATCGTCCCGATCAGAAACATCCTCTCCATGGTAGGGAGCGAGTCGATCTAAATGAACCACCTTCAATTTAGCTTTGGGGTTTCGACGGATCCGGTAGACGACGTCATTTAGCCTTTTGACCACCTCGTATGGACCATCCCAGGCGGGTGTAAGCTTTGGGGATTTACCCTAGCTCCGTTTGGGGTTGTACAGCCAGGGCTTTGTCCCTCTCCTGGAACCCGACTGAGCCTTGAGGTCGCATCGCGTCTTCATCCGGTCACTGGTGGCCAACATCTGCGTTCAGGCTAATTCGTGTATTGCCAGCATGTTATGTCGGAGCTGGTCGGCGTACTCGTCGATGTCTTGAGGAGGTTCTTCGGGGGAGCCAAATGTCAAATCGCAGCTCCTTTCCGAATAGGACCCTGGCTGGGGTCAGGCCTGTACTATTATGTACAGCAGAGCGATATGCCAACAGGAATAGGGGAATATGCTCATCCAAATCACGATGGTTATTGCTGACGACCTTGGATAGGTGTTGTTCCAAGGTCCTGTTGAATCTTTTCACCATTCCGTCTGACTGTGGGTATAATGGTGTTGTTCTCGTTTTCCTGATCCCCAACATCGTGCAGGCCTTCTGGAATACATTCGATTCGAAGTTACGCCCCTGGTCTGAATGTAATTCCATCGGGACGCCAAACCTGCTGAATAGTTGTTCTACTAGCACCGTCACTACCGTGGTTGCCTCTTGATTGGGTATCGCATATATCTCAGGCCATTTGCTGAAGTAATCCATTGCGACCAGAATGTATTTGTTCCCCCTCTCAGACTCGGGAAACGGACCGGCGACTTCCATGGCAATTCTTTCAAATGGGACGCCCACATTGTACTGCTGCATTCTGCTCTTGGTCCGGGTCTTAGGGCTGTAATTTCTCCATCCATCTAGCCAGTTGTCCTTCCGGTGTCTTCATGTCCAGCAGCCATTTGAGTGCGGCATGATCTGTTCGGATTAAGACGCCGTAATTTCTTTCCGGTTTCGAGAATCCACGGCAGTAATACTCGATCAACCTCTTCTCACCATCTTGCACCTGGGATAGGACGGCCCCCAAACCTGTGTTGCTGGCGTAGGTGTCTAAGATGAAAGGCTAGGATTGGGCTGGAACATAGTGCTGCCTTCAGTCGCCTGAATGATGTTTCGCAATCCTGATTCCAATGGAAGGTCTCTTTCTCAGTGGTCTGCCGATGTAGAGGGGCGGCGATGGTGGCAAATCTCTCAACAAAACGCCGGTAGTATGAACAGAGGCCCAAGAAGCTTCGAAGTTCATGTTTGTCTCTTGGAACTGGCCAATCACGGATGGCTTCTATCTTGTCTTCGTTGGTGCGGATTCCTGACTCGGACACTACGCGGCCCAAAAACTCTACTTCTTTTGGAACAAGGAACACTTCTTCGGATTGAGTCTCAGGTTGGCATTATTAATTCTGGAGAATATTTCGTCCAGGTTCTTCAGATGGTCGTCGAATGTCTGACCCATGACTAGAATGTCGTCGAGGTATACTAAGCACGTCCTCCATGTTAACCCGCTCAGTACATACTCCATTAGCCTCTCAAATGTAGCGGGTGCATTACATAACCCAAAGGGCATGACCGTGAACTGACACAGCCTTTTATTGGTGGGGAACGGTGTCATTTCTCTATCGTTTTCATGTAGTCCAGCCTGTCAATATCCACTCTTTAGGTCTATTGTGGAGAACCAACGGGACCTTGCTAGTGTGCTCAGTCAGTGTGACTTCGATTCGGGGGAGTGGATAGCTGTCTTTCTTCGTGACATCATTCAGCTTTCTGTAACCCACGCAAAATCGGGTGGTTCCATCTTTCTTTTTAACTAGCACGACGGGCGCAGACCTGAGCTGATGGATGGCTCAATAATAACAATGTTAGTCGTCTACGTGGTATTATGATGGGTTGAGCCTTTCCGGTGGTATCTATTCGATGCTGGATGATGTTGGTGCGACCGGTGGTTCCATTTTTACTGTTAAAAATTTGCCAGTGCTTTGTGATAAATTGCTTGGCTTTCTTCTGGTTCTCTGGTGTCAAGTGTGTCAAATGGTCAGCAAACTGTTGTAGGAACTCTTTATCGGACCCTTTCTCCTTCACCGACGTCTGGTACTCTTCTTCGCAATTGATGATGGTCTCTACTGGCTCGAAACAATGCTATCTCTTGACCATTGGTAATACTGATGTCGTTGTTGGACAAGTTCAGGACTCTGATTGGTATCTCGTCCGGTTTTAACTATAGCCCGTCCAACCAAGTAGTCATGAGCTGAGTGTACGGGCTCCACCATTCCAACGCAGCTCCCAGGATTGCTGTCTAGCTGCCCATGAATAATCTGTTCCATTCGACAGGGAATTCTAGCTGAAGACTTTGCCACAATTTTTATGGAGGTGACTGAACTGTTGACGGGCCGTGTCAATACAATTTCCTCATTTAGGAACCGAAGAACATCATATCTCGGGTCGAACATAAATCCATGCTGGTAAATTAGGTCCATTCCCAGTATAAAATCGTCCTCAATATTCGCTACCAGGACCCTATGCCGGATCATGTTGTCCCTGGACATGTGGCTGTTCTGTTGGTTACCCCTGGTCGGTGATCGTTCCGGTAGCCTTACTCGGCAGTCACGTTGGAAGTGCCCTGTCCGTCCCCAGCGGTAACATGCCCCTTTGGTGCCAGTTCTTTGTGACCTTTTTAATATTTTGTTCAGACCAGCAAGCAGCGCTTGAAATGGTGACTCTGACTCTTCCTGGTTGAAGGAAACGGCTCGGACCCTCGGCTTGGACATGTTCATGACGGCCTCTACTTCCAAAGCCCAGTAGAGCTTCATTACTTTTCTTGACGCCACTTAGTCTTAGGTTTCGTTGTACTTCCACATCTCTGATGCCGTTTATGAAACTCTGTGTGGCCAACTGGTTTTTCATTTCCTCTGGCAGATCTGGGTAGGACAAGTGTACTAACCGTCTAATCTCTGCTTCGAATTCTTGGAGGCTTTCACCGGATTTTTGCGTTTTCCACTCAGTTGGATTTGGTATACCTGGCTCAAGGATTGATTGTCGTATCGTTTGTCTAGGATGGCGATGATCTTGTCGAAATTACCTTGTTCATCGACTGGAATACTTTGGAGGAGTTCTAGGGCCGGACCTCTTAACGAAATTACCAGAGACGTGGGTTTTTCTTGGTTATCCCATCCATTAGCTGTAGCCACGGCTTCAAATTGTCGTTTATACATGGGCCAAGATGAGCTGCCATCAAATGTGGGTGGTTTGCTAACGGAACCTTTGGTACTCACAGTGTTCTGGTATTTTCCCCGCGTCCTGTTGTAAGTCCACCTGAATTGATTTCAAATTTCACCTGGCTCTGTATGGAATGTCATCTACTTTGGTTTTCCACTTTAGGATCTGTCGTCGAATAGCTACTGCATTCTTTCATTAACTGTTTCGTTAACTTGTGATACTATTTGCATTAGTTGTTCAAATTGCATTTGTCTTTTTAATTCAGTTTGATCTTGTTTTTGTTCAAATATTTTAAAATCATTTTCTCGTTCAAATTTCGAGAACAATCCTTCCAATAAATTTTGTTGATTTTCCTCCATCGTGGAAACAAGATTTGTTGTTTTTTCATCAAAAGATTTTACTAACCTTTGTTGAATTTCTTCTTGATGTTGTTTCTCCTTCTTGTCTCGGAATCTGAGTTATTTTTTCATTCAGTCCCTCCATAATGATAATTTTTGTAGGACTACTTTCAAATTGATTTTCTGCACTTAATCCTCTACTTCGTTTATCTCTTTTATATCTGATTCTACTATTTGCATTCTTTCATTAACTGTTTCGTCTCAAGCTGTCGTGATACTACATTTGCATTAGTTGTTCAAATTGCATTTGTCTTTTTAATTCAGTTTGATCTTGTTTTTGTTCAAATATTTTAAAATCATTTTCTCGTTCAATTGATGTTTCGAGAACAATCCTTCCAATAAATTTTGTTGATTTTCCTCCATCGTGGAAACAAGATTTGTTGCTTAATTTAATAACATTCAACAAACCTTTTTCATCAAAAGATAATACCCCCAGAAACTGATTAGACTAACCTTATGTCTGAATTTCTTCTTGATGTTGTCAAACATCAATCTCCTTCTTGACATACAGATTCGTTTTTCCAGACCCTGGTCATCTGTGTGGATAGTAGGTACCAAAGTCGACGCATATTTTTTACCGTAAAGTAAACGAAAAAAACATTCAGTCCATAAATGACTCCATGTAGATATTTTTAACTTGACTTAGCCTCAGGTTATCATCAGATTGATAACTCTTAGAAATGCTAGTCTCAAAGTTTTTGTAGTAGAATTCTTAGGTCGGTTTTTTCCCAATCTCCAAAACTACGATATTACCGTTTCGAAAATAGTCAAACGCATCATAAATCAAATTGTAAAACACGATTATCTTACAGATTTTTGCACTCTAATCATTAGGAGCTCTCAAGACGGACACTTCTGATCTCCTACTTGCTAAATTTGTTGTATAAAGTCCTTTTGTGAGGGTTCAGATGGAGACTAGACTTAGAAGAAATTTAAAATTATAAAACTAATATTCACGCCTTTCACTTATATCTAGCAAACTTTTATTTACATCGACGCTACAAACATGTACAACAAGCTGATTTTAAATATCGCATGAAAACCCAATTTTACATACATAGTCCTAACGCTCTATCGCTCATTACATCAATAGACTGCTGAATGATCGCAATCGTGGCCTGCTTCCTTTATAAAATGTGTCATTTATCTACAGCGTCGAATTCTCCATGGGATAAAATTAAAACGTCACGTCATTCTGTAGCTGCGATAGGCCTACAGCTGTTGAGTCATGACGTTCGATTTGAGACACGCAGGTTTTTTTATCTCGAGCACGGGAATTTCGAGCGATTGTTCGTCGTAGGCGATTGGAGAATTGAAACAGGGTCGGCTTGGTACATTTTTTTTCGGAAGGGGGATTGGCCGCCGACCGTCCTCGTGAACGGTTGTTGCCTGTCGACCATCCTAGTGTAAGGATGCGTGTAGTACTTGGGAAGAGAGGTTATGGTGAACTGTGATGATAGATGTCTACAAGTTTTATCTCAATTTATAATGGCAATTTTGTGCCATCCATGTTTGGGATTTAGTTGGATACACTTTATTCGTTGGTTCCGTTATTAGTTTTGTGATATTCTTGGATTTTAACGGAAACCATACTCGTGTGAGGATTTAAGACAAGTTCATCACTCACTCTCTCGTGGATCTGCAGTTTCAGCAACGTTTAATTGATGTTTCCATTGACAGTTTGGTGATATTTTTGGAAATTAGTGGAAACACGTTCTCATTTGTGAGGATTTGATTGCTGATTATTTGCATGTACTCTCGTTGACCTTCCTGTATGTAAGACTTTTAGCCCACACAAGACCTTGTTTATCTTCAGTGCATGGGGCTATCAACTTCACTTAGTTTGCCGAAGTTTTGGCAAGTCTTGTAATCGAGTTCCATTTTGGTTTATTGGGAACCGGAAATCTTTGTTGGTTGCCGTATAGCAACGACGGCGTATGTTTGCTTCGATTCTACAGAGGACAGCTGAGTGTTGTGTCATCGCATTTGAACAAGGTAGCTTTGTAATTTGATTCAGTGTATTTGTTTTGCTCATAATTTACTTTTCACATTGAGAATTGATTTATCTGAATAACATTTTGAACTTATTGAATTTAATAAAGAAACTGATTATTTAGTCAAACTTTGACTGCTATTTTGCTCATATAAATTTGATTTTTATGCATTTCCTATAGTGTTAAATTTTGAACATCATTTCATGATTATTGAGTTATTAGATATTGATAATGTTTGGTATTTCGTGAAAGCGTCGTGAGAGCTCGAAACGTAGACTTGTTAATTGAATTATTTTGGATGTTTTAAAGATAATATTTGTTTCTACATTTATGAAATCATTATTGATTTTTCTTGAAGTTTAAATGTAATTAAACACTTTTGTCAGTAACTGAATTTTTGGCTTCAGATTTCAGAATAACAGTACAATTATTGAATTTGATATAATTTTAAATTATTTACAGTTTAGATGTCATTATTGACTTTGATATTATTTTGAATATTGTGCATTTAAGTAACTCATTTCTGATTTTAGATTTATTGTGCATGTTTACGAATCACAACAACATTTGAATATTTTGATTAATGCTTTTGATAAGATTTGTTTATTTTATCTAGGTTCACTTGATCATTAATGGATTATTACATTTGTTGATTTTGGTAATTGATTATTACATTTGTTGATTTTGGTAATAATTTGAACTTAGTGTATCAGGTATGTAATGTTGATTCTTGGTTGAACTATAGATACGTGTATGTAGGTACATGAAGTTGGCTACAGTGTTTGATATTTTTGCAGGATTGTATTGAAATAATTTACAAGTTGAAGAGTTTTATTGAAGTAGGTTTGTTGTGACGTAACTGACAATATACTGAGGTTTTATTAGCCATGGAGCCCTTATCTATAGATTTCTTGTAGCCGTGGAGGATTGGTAGGTTATCTTAGGCGGTTACCTGGGGTAAAGAGAATCTACCCAGAACATCTTTATATTGGAAAGATTAACTTACAGTTGGCTTGGCCATTGTTTGTTAACCCACTCCCGTCTCCACTGAAGCTGCCGTGCACCCTGGTGTCAACGTTTACCACGTGGGCCGTAATAAGGTGGTAGGTTAGCCATTACATCTAGGCAGTAACCGGACGTTTTTT
The DNA here is from genome assembly GCA_034190945.1 of Octodonta nipae. Lineage (NCBI taxonomy): Eukaryota > Metazoa > Arthropoda > Insecta > Coleoptera > Chrysomelidae > Octodonta > Octodonta nipae. Next base: position 80,056,077 of record CM067219.1, read on the forward strand.
TTGACATTACAACTTGTGGCATATTTTTCAATGTCTAAGTGCTTCTTGGGAAATAACACCACAGTTTAAAGAATTTTCTTTAAACTGTGGTGTTATTTCCTAAGAAGCACTTAGACATAGACTGACAATGTTTAAAAACGTGAATTTGGATCAATTGAAAGTGACGGACTTAAAAAAAGAACATGAAGAAAGGGATTTAGAAATTAGTGCGAAGAAAAATGAATTAGTACAACGACTACGAGATACTCTAATAAATGAAGGTAACGATTCCGATATTTATTTGTTTGAAGTTTCTGGTAATAGTGACATGTCTATGCTATTAAAAAAATGGAAGAAAATTTAAAGTAAAATTTAAAACAAACCTTACAAGAAAAATTACAAGAAAATTCTAAAATCCTAGAAGACAAATTGCTAGAAGATTCTAAAAACTTGAACGAGGCGTTAGAAGATAAATGAGCAGAAAATTCTAAATCCCTAGAAGAAAATTTGAAAAGCACGGTACAGAAAAATTCAGAAATGCTGGAAGAGAAAATATTCGAGAATGAGGCTCGGTTGGAACAGCTAAGGCAAACAATGGTCGAAGAGTCACTCAAAAGTGAAACACGGATAGAAGATCTAAAGCAGACAATGTTCGAAGAGTCAGACAAAAATGAAACGCGGATAGAAGAACTAAAGCATATAATGGAGGGTGAGATCAAGAAAATGAAAGAACAGGTAGTCACTATACAAAGGGGAGAAACTCAATCAAAAAACGTAAGCAGAAAAAGTCCAGAAGTAGTGGATTCAAAATTTGCAAGACACAAAATGAAACCTCCACAATTTGATGGGAAATCGTCATGGACTAATTATAGGCGCCGATTCGAGGCTGCAGCAAAGTTAAACGGATGGTCGGCAGAGGAGAAGGCAATAGCGTTAACCCTAGCCTTAAGAGGGGATGCTACAGATATCTTTCAAACGTTGAATAACTCGGAGCAAGAAGACTTTTATCACTCCCAACTGAAAAATCGCCACCAGAAATCTAACGAATCTCTACAAGAGTTTGAAGCTGATATTACCCGTCTGGTTCGACTTGCCTATCCAGCCACATCGGAAAATGTGATAGAAAGGTTAGCAGTACAAGCGTTTTTGGATGGACAGAAGCCAGACAAGCTTTAACACTAGCTCGACCGACTCAATTAGTGGATGCACTTGCTCGAGCGCTAGAATTTGAAGCTGCAAAAAATACCTGCAGAGGTCAAGCCAGAGTCCGAATCATGGACGGAGAATCAGAAGATGGCGGAATCGATGATGCCTCTGTAAGAAAGATAATAGAGAAAGTCCTTACAGAGAAAAGACAACTGAGATGTTGGAAGTGTGGTAAGGTAGGACACATAAGGAGTCGTTGCAAGGAGAGCAACGGAGGACCGACTTCCTCGTCGGAAAACTAAAGAGGGTCGATGGGAAGGGGCCATCGTCGACCTGTAGCGAACAAGCCCCAACTATCTACGCATATGTCGCTTCGTTACGCAACCACGTTAACAGTGTCTTTGTAGATGGCTTTATTAATAAGAAGCAATGTGCAATGCTGCTGGATACAGGTGCGACAAAAATAGTTATAAGGCCCAACATCGTTTTAGAGACGATGATAAAACCAACAAAATGGCAACTGCGAACAGCGACAGGAGAAGCAGCGAAAGTCCATGGTGAAATAGAGGTTGAAATGACCTTGGGAAACACAACCTTCCTACATCGGGCATTAGTGGCAGACATGGAAGATGAAGTAATTATGGGAATGGATGTCATGTGCTCCAAGGGTTTCCTTCAAAGATGGAATTCTGCGAGTGAATGACGAAGAAGTGGTGCTTCATGGAAAAGATGATATAATGCTTCGAGCTATCTTAGCAGAGGATATCAATGTTCCGGAAAGAGCTGAAATCATTATAGATGCTCTCCTAGATGGGAAAGCTCAAGCTGAAACAGTAATGATGTTTGATCCCGAACTTAACGACGGAAATGTAGACAGAGGAGTCGCATTGGGGAAGACTCTGTTTCGTGCCAGGGAGATTGTTCCAGTAAGAGTAATGAACCTGAATCATTACTCGGTTGTGCTAAAGAAAGAAACAACTTTGGGCCATTGTTCAACAGTTTCCTCTGTAGTCAGAAGCGCACAGCATGCAGAAATGCCATCAGATAAACTATCTGAGGAACTGGAAAGACTCATCACCGATTCATCTAAGAATTTGAAACCAAACCAGAGAGCAAAATTGAGGGACATCGTTAGAAACTACCAGAATATCTTCGATGTAGGGAATGGCAGAAGAGGACGAACTGATCTGGTGAAACATAAAATTAATACTGGGGACGCTCAACCTATTCGACAGTCGGCGAGAAGACTACCCCTAGCTAAAGGAGAAGAAGCCGACAGGATAGTCCGCGAGATGGAGGAAGAAGGTGTTATTGAACCATCCAATAGCCCTTGGGCTTCTCAAGTTGCCTTGGTTAAAAAGAAAGATGGTTCGACCCGGTTTTGCGTGGAGTATCGGCAATTAAACCACGCTACAAAGAAAGACAGCTATCCTCTTCCAAGAATAGACGATACCCTAGATACGTTGGCTGGATCGAAGATGTTTTCCATCCTGGACTTGAAGAGCGGTTATTGGCAGGTGGAACTTGCTAAAGAAGACAGAGAAAAGATTGCTTTTACCATCGGCTCAGGACTTTACTAATTCACGGTGATGACGTTTGGGTTGTGTAATGCTCCAGCGACGGTTGAAACATTGATGGAAACAGTGTTAAAAGGGCTTTCATGGAAAACGTGCCTGGTGTATCTTGACGACATTATCGTGGTTGGAAGATCATTTGAAGACCACGTCAAGAACCTGGAGGAGGTGTTTCGGCGACTTCGGAGTTCCGGACTAAGTATAGCCCGAAGAAGTGTCAGCTGTTCCAAGAGGAGGTGCAATATCTTGGACATGTGGTTTCCGCAGAGGGTGTAGCTGTTGATAAACAGAAAGTCAAAGCTGTCCAGGAATGGCCGATACCTAAAGATATCCACCAGTTAAGAAGTTTCCTGGGATTATGCATGTACTATCGTCAGTACATCGCCGGACTTGCCAACATCGCCAAGCCACTTACTAGACTCATAGAGGGGAAGGTGCAGTACCAGTGGGACGAGGAATGCCAACGATCATTCGAGACACTGAAAAGAGCATTGACGAGTGCCCCCGTCTTAAGTTATCCTTTGACAGATGGGAACTTCGTTTTGGATACCGACGCAAGCAATGTCGGAATTGGTGCGGTGCTTTCGCAGATCCAAGACGGTCGGGAGAAAGTCATCGGCTATTTCAGCAAGACCTTGAGCAAGCCTGAACGGAATTACTGCGTTACTCGCAGGGAACTCTTGGCTGTGGTAAAGGGGATAGAACATTTCTACAAGTACTTTTATGGTAAAAGATTCCTCCTGAGGACTGGTCATGCAGCATTGAAGTGGCTCCTGCAGTTTAAAAACCCCGAAGGACATGTGGCCAGGGGGATTGAGCGGTTGCAAGAATTCGACTTCCAGACTGAACATCGAGCTGGAACAAGCCATAAGAATGCTGATGCCCTATCGAGGAGACCATACCCTGATGATTGCAAACATTGTCAGCGAGCAGAAGAAAAAGGGGCTGTTCTCTGCAGAACTACCGTCATCGACGACCATTGGCAATCTGCGGAGATCCAAAAGACCAGAAATTAGATCCAGATTTGAAAGAGGTTATACGGTGGAAGGAAGAAGACCGCAAACCTACGTGGCAAGAGATTTCCCGATACTCACCAACCATAAAGTCGTACTGGGCTCAGTGGAACTCTCTCATCCTGGAAATGGACTTCTAAAGCGCGTCCTTGAAACCGCAGAGGACGGCAAGGACAGAAAGCAGATTGTAGTCCCTAAAAATAGGAGACCAGACGTTTTGCGACAACTACATGACGGTACAAGCAGAGGACATCTGGGAGTGACCAAAACCTTAGGGAGTTGCGAGAACGCTACTATTGGGTAAACTGCCAAGTAGACGTTAAGGAGTGGTGCCGGAAATGTACGGTTTGTGCAGCAAGTAATGGGCCTCAGAAGCGACCAAAAGCTCCAATGAAGCAATATAACGTGGGCAGTCCATTCGAAAGAATAGCCATTGATGTTGCCGGTCCATTTCCTGAATCCGACTCTGGAAACAAGTACAGTGTGGTGGTGATGGACTATTTTAGTAAATGGGCCGAAGCGTATGCCTTGCCGAATCAAGAAGCCTTGACCGTTGCTGATGTCCTTGTCAAGGAATGGATCAGTCGTTTTGGTGTTCCCTTGGAGTTGCACTCAGACCAAGGTAGGAACTTCGAGTCTACTCTTTTCCAAGACGTCTGAAAACTCTTGAAGATCAATCCGATGGAATGGTAGAACGGATGAATAGAACCATTAACCGCCATTTGTCAAAGGTAGTCTCTGACCACCAAAGAGACTGGGACCAGTATCTGCACTTGTTTCTAATGGCATATCGTTCGTCTGTGCACGAGTCCACGGGTCGAACCCTGGCCGGTATTATCATGGGACGAGAATTAAGACTACCATGCGATTTGAAGTTTGGATGTCCCCCAGGAGAAGAGATCGCAGATGAAGACTATGTCAGCCAGCTCAAAAGATGAACAACATCCATGAACGAGTCCGGTTAAACATCGAGAATGCCAGTGCCCGAATGAAGGAAGCCTACGACATCAAAGCCGAGGGCGGAGAATTCCAAGTTGATGATCTTGTTAGGCTGTATAACGTCGTCGTGGATATTCACCCAAACTACAGAGAGCTTGGGAGGGGCCGTACCAAATTGTGAAGAAAATCAACGATGTTGTCTACAGAATAAAGAAGCTACCTCGAGGAAAGCCAAAGGTGGTACATTTCAACAGGTTAGCCCCTTATGCCTGAAGTCATGACGGCGAAGTTGACCAAGCCAAAGTCCGCAGCATCCAACCACCCGATGATGAGATGACCTTCGAACAGTTTATGGCACTGTACTCTAATGGGCAGAAAGTACAGCACGACGTGACCACAGAGGAACCCCGAGACCTGTTTGAGGTGCCCGTAGAATATGCCCTGGCTCATTGTGTGGCTCGAGATCTTCGGATGTCCAGACGAATAGCCAAGGTGTTTGCCAAGAAGTACGGCCAGTTCCAGAAGCTACGGGAGCAAGATCCAGTGGTAGGGAAGGACCTGCATCTCGAAGATAAACAACCAGTGGGTACCAGAAACATCTTTTATTTGGTAACGAAAACATTCTCGCAAGACAAGCCAACATATAGCGATCTTTGGAAGACTCTGATGAGATCTGATGAAATTGGCGGCCCAAAGATAACCTGCGGGTTGGATGGACTGAATTGGAGGGTGGTGAGAAATATGATGGAAACAATCTTTCGATTCAGTGGCATCAACATCCTGGTATGGTGTCTCAATATTCGCAGCCCAGGTTCGAAGACCGTTGACTGCTACTTCCACCAAACTTCCCGTTGTCGAAATGGAGAGTCCTGCAAATATAGTCACACCAGGAAGGATTCTAGGACATTCCGGGACGAAATGGTCTTAAGGAGGGGACAATGTTACGAGAATTCATCCGACAGCTGGTGCAATCGGCCATCAACCAATTCATGGAAGGGACATTATTCCGAAATGTTTGTCTCTCAACAGGCGGACCGCTGCCGTTACTGGGAATTCCCTTAAAGCTTCCAGAACATGAAAAAGTTTCCTGATGGTTCGTGGACGTACCAGACAATTCCAAGATAAATATATAAAAATGAACAGCTGGCGATAGGAGGCATTCAGTTTTCGGCGGTCGTATTGTACAGTTAAGATAAAATGTAAATAGTGTTTCTGTGAATATAAATTGTGTAAAAGTAGTGGAAATAAATTAGAGTGAGTTGGACTGTGTTTTTAAATAAAGCCAAGAACTGAACTGAACCCGAGTGTGAAAATAAATCATTACAATATATTCTCTTTTAAGTTACAAAGCGCAATCCCACCAAAAACTGGGGGTCACGCATTTTTTTAAATTATTTGGAATACTTATATTTGATTAAAATCTCATTATTTTTTATGACGCCTTCTTCTCCGGTTTCTCCTCCACTTTATTTCTGGTAGACCTATACTTTTGACAAACGAACCTCAATAATGTTCACTATTTGATGAAATAGGGTCGAATTTCGACCACTGGGCGACCACTAGTTTTTATTAATTTTTGTTGAGTGTAATGCTGGATGAGCGATCAACTGGACATATCTGTCTCTGTCTCGAGCTGCAAGCAATAGCTAGATGTCACTTGACTGACTGAGTCAGTCAGCCGCGAGCTCAGACAAATACGTTGAATCAGTTTTCTTTCCCTTCCACCAGTGGTTACGTTTTTCTTGGGGCCTTATGTACTCTATGTTAAATATTACCTCTACGGTTACTATCGTGTATACATTGCGTGCAAATGGAACAAATTATATACGATGTATAAATGGTGTAGACACTTACATACACAGTCTCAGTCTAAGTCGCTAGGGTTGTATGTTAAAATTAAAAACTTCTTGTACGTACCTGCAATATGGATGACTATTTGATCCTGTCGATAAAGCAGTTTCAATATTCATATTTGAACAATTATAGAGTTGATCAAAGGGAAGTGCCTGATTCAGGACCAAACTTGTAAATACTTTCCTGGTAATAAAAGCTGACGAGTATCGACATTGGGTAGCAAAGGTAACATAGTACAACCACTCTTGTAGACCTTTGATGGATCTAAAATTAAATAGGAAAGATTCTTCATGTACAAGGTTAAACAATAAAAAAGTTCAAACGGAACATTTGGAAATGTGTATTGAATAAAATATACTATGATCATTTCGTATGTTTATAAAATGTGATATTAAGTAGGTACTAATAAAATTATTATGTTTACTCTGACTGGAATATATTGTCCTTTCTATTTAATAATCTTGTCGCCTTGACAAATGTTTTGCCCATTGCCCTTTCGGGGATTTTACCTTATAAATGATCTTACGTACTTATTCACGTTATTCCGATCATGAATCTTTCCGTAGACCCTTCTGTAACTTGAAGATTTCCTGTAATGTCGGCATTTAGAATCCAATGTCTGGACAATTTACTAGTTCATATTACTACAATGTTTAATTGACGGTATTAACTTCCCATGCTAGTACAGTTCTCTCGGACTCATTCACCGAAAAACAAAACATTTAGCAGAAAATGTATTTTTAGTCTTTTACCAAAAATGCAATTCCTTTTGACAGCTAGTCGTCATGCATGTTAGACAGACAATGATGCTGCAAAAATAATCGAGAGTAATGGGGAGAGGATATAAATGCGGCTGCACGACGGAAGCAGTTCAGTAGTGGAACAGCTGATGTACATTTGAGATTCATCCTTGTAATATTTAGTGGAAGTGTTAGTCATATAGTGATTGTGAATTTTTGATGAAAATAAAAAAGATTAATTTTCGGTTTTTAAAATCCACGGAGTTCGGAGCAGTATTTTTGGAAATTTCGGAATAACTCCACACTTGAGAAAAAGTTTGCATATTTCAAAACTTCAAAAAAGTTTCAGGGTCTAAATTCCCAAATCAGATCTCGTTTCTATTGGAATTAAGACAAGAAAAAAAATTAATATTTCGGAATAGCAATTAATGAACAGGTACAATTTAACATTATTATTCACAAAAATAGAGATAAAAACAAAGTCATTCAGACTAAAAATGCCTAATAGTTCGTTGTACATTATCTTGGTAATTATATTTAGGCCTATTTTATTACTAACCGCGCTGACTCTTCTGTTGGTGGTTCATTCTGGGCTGCCTTCAAATATTATGATTATTGGTTCCCTATATATACATATATATATATATATATGTTCTGAGAGGCTTCCGCGGTCATTATTATGACGACAGAGTAATCTGCCCTCTAGGCCTTCCGGGTGAGAACTTTCGCGTCTGAATTTATTGAATACTCGACGTTTCGACTCCTGCTTCGGAGCCATTATCAAGAGACAAAAGTGAAAAAGAGTTTCAGAGTCTAGATCGAACTCGGGGCCTCAATCTGCCTACTCCCCAAGAGTCACTAGGTAACTGAACTGAATTTGAGTCTGCTCTGCTTCTTTTATTTATAGGTAGCGCTGGGTTAGAAGAAGATGTCACGTGATGAGGCTGTGTTGTGATTGGTTGGGTATTGGTGGGCGTGTCTGCTTTGTTTAATCTGGCAATTACGGAGGTCCAAGCTGTGGGAAGGCGAGTACTGTCATCGCGTCTATTTAGACAGAGAGGTCTTTTTTCTATTTCGATAGCTTCGCGAATAGTGGATGCCCTAAGAGAATTGAGAGATATGATAGTCCTACTGTCCTCGAAGTTGATAGAGTGCCCTGTTTGGATATGGTGATGCGCGAGAGCTGAAGTCGGATCTTTTTTACGAACTGACAGAGAGTGTTCATATACTCGATGGTTAACGCGCCTGTTGGTACGACCGATGTAGCTTTGTGGGCAATCGCGACATGAGATTTCGTAAACTCCTCGATCCTCGTTAGGTACTTTGTCTTTGGGGTTACCGGTTAAGTTGCCTATAGTCTGAGTGGTGTTGAAGATAGTCTTTATTTGATGTCTTTGTAAAATCCGTGCAATTTTGTCAGTGACTCCTCGAATGTATGAAAGTACGGCTTTTTGATGTTGTTGTTCTGTTTCTGACGGGGTTGGTGTGATTGGGGGTTGTTGAGATTGATGAATTATACGCGCAATGTGGTCCGGATGATAACCGTTTTGTCGAAGGATTTGTTGAAGATTATTAAGTTCGTTTTGTCTATTGTCAATATCTGTTAAACGAATAGATCTGAGAGTCAAAGATTTCATTACAGAACTCAATTGGGCAGGGTGGTGGTGTGATTGGGCATTTAAGTATCGATTGGTATGGGTTGGTTTTCTATAGACGGTATGTGAGAATCTGTCATTGTTGGTTTTTGTTATGAGGACATCAAGAAACGGGAGAGAAGAATCGGACTCGATTTCCATTGTAAATTATATATTAGAATGTATACCATTGAGGTGTTGTAGGAAGAAGTCTAATGAATCTCTGCCATGAGGCCAAATGACAAAAGTATCATCTACATATCTAAGCCAACAGGAAGGTTTTAAATTAGACGAGTTTAGGGCCTGGGTTTCGATTTGTTCCATGAAAATGTTAGCAAGCACTGGAGAAAGAGGTGAACCCATGGGGGCCCCACGGACTTGTTTGAACAGAGTGTTTTGAAAAATGAAAAATAAGTGTTAGAGGAACAGTGTTGTACAAGTTTGATAATGTCAGAAGAGATATTGTATTTTGTTTTTAGAATATCTAACGTTTCTGAAATGGGGACATTGGTGAAAAGAGATACAACATCGAAGCTAACTAGGATGTCATTTTCTGAAATTCTGTAACCACTTAGGATATCTAGGAAGGAAGAAGAGTTCTTTACGTACGAAGATGCTTGCTCGGCTAGAGGTTGAAGGGTTTTGGCTAAGTACCGGGCTAATTCTTGGGTCGGGGATTGTACCGAACTGACAATGGGTCTAAGAGGAATGTCCGGCTTATGAATTTTGGGTAGTCCGTAAATTTTCGGAATTTTAGAAGACTTTTCACGAGGAATGATGATCTTTTTAATGTCAAGAGGAAGTTGTGTCCTGTTGATGATTTCCTTAGTCTTTTTCTCTAAGTAAGTAGTAGGATTATTGTTTATTATTTCGTAGTCTGCAGTGTGGAGTAGGGAATTCATCTTGTGAACATATTCCTTAGTATTGAGAAGAACAGTCGCGTTACCTTTGTCGGCAGGAAGAATAGTTATGTCATCGTTGTTACGTAGTTGTTTTAGTGCATGTCTTTCGTTAGAAGTTAGGTTTGATTTTGGTGGCTTTGATGTGCGGAGTACTCTAGCAATGTCTTGACGAGTATCTTCAGCCTCAATATCTGTTAGTTCAACCAAGGCTACCTCAACTTGAGAAATGATTCTTTCAGTTGGGATAGTTTTCGGCGTCACTGCGAAATTGAAACCTTTGGATAGGACGTGTAAACTGGTAGAGTCTAAGGGGAAGTCAGAAAAGTTATGGACGGTCGTCTGAGGGGGTGAGGTGACAGTGGGTTGTTGTTTTGTAATAAGTCGTGTTAGCTTAAGTTTTTGAGTGACTGTTTTCTTTTGGGCCAGGTGTTCGGCTTTATCGCTCGAAATGCGATTAAAATTGTCCCACAGAATTGGATGAGGATTGAAAGTATGTAATGATGAATAACAGTGATACAAATTTCGGTTGGTTTGGTCAAGTTGATATCTGATTGAATGGATGGAATTTCGTAAGAGGGCCAAACTTGCTTTGTTAAGAATACTGGAACTATTCTTCCTGCCGACAAAGGTAACGCGACTGTTCTTCTCAATACTAAGGAATATGTTCACAAGATGAATTCCCTACTCCACACTGCAGACTACGAAATAATAAACAATAATCCTACTACTTACTTAGAGAAAAAGACTAAGGAAATCATCAACAGGACACAACTTCCTCTTGACATTAAAAAGATCATCATTCCTCGTGAAAAGTCTTCTAAAATTCCGAAAATTTACGGACTACCCAAAATTCATAAGCCGGACATTCCTCTTAGACCCATTGTCAGTTCGGTACAATCCCCGACCCAAGAATTAGCCCGGTACTTAGCCAAAACCCTTCAACCTCTAGCCGAGCAAGCATCCTCGTACGTAAAGAACTCTTCTTCCTTCCTAGATATCCTAAGTGGTTACAGAATTTCAGAAAATGACATCCTAGTTAGCTTCGATGTTGTATCTCTTTTCACCAATGTCCCCATTTCAGAAACGTTAGATATTCTAAAAACAAAATACAATATCTCTTCTGACATTATCAAACTTGTACAACACTGTTCCTCTAACACTTATTTTTCATTTCAAAACACTCTGTTCAAACAAGTCCGTGGGGCCCCATGGGTTCACCTCTTTCTCCAGTGCTTGCTAACATTTTCATGGAACAAATCGAAACCCAGGCCCTAAACTCGTCTAATTTAAAACCTTCCTGTTGGCTTAGATATGTAGATGATACTTTTGTCATTTGGCCTCATGGCAGAGATTCATTAGACTTCTTCCTACAACACCTCAATGGTATACATTCTAATATACAATTTACAATGGAAATCGAGTCCGATTCTTCTCTCCCGTTTCTTGATGTCCTCATAACAAAAACCAACAATGACAGATTCTCACATACCGTCTATAGAAAACCAACCCATACCAATCGATACTTAAATGCCCAATCACACCACCACCCTGCCCAATTGAGTTCTGTAATGAAATCTTTGACTCTCAGATCTATTCGTTTAACAGATATTGACAATAGACAAAACGAACTTAATAATCTTCAACAAATCCTTCGACAAAACGGTTATCATCCGGACCACATTGCGCGTATAATTCATCAATCTCAACAACCCCCAATCACACCAACCCCGTCAGAAACAGAACAACAACATCAAAAAGCCGTACTTCCATACATTCGAGGAGTCACTGACAAAATTGCACGGATTTTACAAAGACATCAAATAAAGACTATCTTCAACACCACTCAGACTATAGGCAACTTAACCGGTAACCCCAAAGACAAAGTACCTAACGAGGATCGAGGAGTTTACGAAATCTCATGTCGCGATTGCCCACAAAGCTACATCGGTCGTACCAACAGGCGCGTTAACCATCGAGTATATGAACACTCTCTGTCAGTTCGTAAAAAAGATCCGACTTCAGCTCTCGCGCATCACCATATCCAAACAGGGCACTCTATCAACTTCGAGGACAGTAGGACTATCATATCTCTCAATTCTCTTAGGGCATCCACTATTCGCGAAGCTATCGAAATAGAAAAAAGACCTCTCTGTCTAAATAGACGCGATGACAGTACTCGCCTTCCCACAGCTTGGACCTCCGTAATTGCCAGATTAAACAAAGCAGACACGCCCACCAATACCCAACCAATCACAACACAGCCTCATCACGTGACATCTTCTTCTAACCCAGCGCTAAAGAAGCAGAGCAGACTCAAATTCAGTTCAGTTACCTAGTGACTCTTGGGGAGTAGGCAGATTGAGGCCCCGAGTTCGATCTAGACTCTGAAACTCTTTTTCACTTTTGTCTCTTGATAATGGCTCCGAAGCAGGAGTCGAAACGTCGAGTATTCAATAAATTCAGACGCGGTTCTCACCCGGAACCTAGCTTAGTTCATATATATATATATATATATATATATATATATATATATATAATGACGACGTTTCGGCAGAGTCACATCTGCCCTCTTCAGGCCTTCTGCTTTCGCTTCTAGTTACTGGAATACCTCGAGTATTCGAGTAACTAGAAGACTTTTAATTAATTATAAGACATTTTCATAAAATTGAATTAAGTAATTTAAAAAAATTAACTCTCTTATGAAACATAAATGTTTTCACATTAATGTCAGTGATCAATGGTTCAAGAACCTCACAAATATAGAATTTCCTAAAGAAGCTGTACATATTCTATCATTAGGACCAAAATTTTGCTTACCTCCAACTACTTCAGACATTTCATTAAAAAAACATTTAGCTGATATAGAATATGCGATCCAATTTGTTAATGATAAGAAAACCCAAAATATATATACTTCCAAAATAACAAATATTCTTACAAATCAGTTTAATAATAACAAAAATCGCTATAATCACTTTAATCATATGTTTGAAATAACCAAGCATTTTTAAGAGCAAATCCTAACATCTCAATAATCAGATCCGACAAGAGCAATGTTACAACAGCTATAAAAAAAGATACTTATATCAATCTTTCTAATGACTTATTAAATGATCAAAACTATTACATAACTATTAATAGAGATCCATTCTCTACTATCCAACAAAAAGCATGTAAATTTATTACTAATCTAAAAAATAGCGGACAAATTAATAATATAACAGCAAAGAAATATTCCATTTATAATTCTATATGTCCAAAATTTTACGCCTTACCTAAAATACACAAACCAACACTTTGTCTAAGACCTATTGTTTCTTCAATTGACGCTCCAAATTCGGGCATTGCCAGCTTATTAGTTGATATCTTAACTAAAGCTTATAACAAGGAGAAGTAATATTGCACTGAAGATTCATTTGCATTCTCTAATATGTATAACAATTTTAGTATACCTCCGAATTATGTTATTGTCAGCTTAGATGTCAAATCGTTATTTACCAACATTTCGCTGGAACTTGTATTGCAAAGCATCAATAAACATTGGAACACCATTTCTTTACATAGTAACATTAATAAAAATAATTTCATTCAACTCATTCAATTTGTTTTTGATTCAACGGTTTTTTCATTCAATCGGTTCACCAATGGGATCAAGTTTTTCGCCAATTATAGCACAATATGTAATGGATGACCTCATTGACAGTTGCCTCTCCAAATTAAGTTTCAATATTCCTTTTTTAAAAAAATATGTTGATGACATCATTTGTTGTATCCCGTTAGGAAGTATCATTGAACTATTAAGAGTATTTAATAATTACAATACATTTTTACAATTTACAATAGAAGAAGAAGATCATCAACATGGAGTTCCTTTTCTAGACACTAAAGTGATAGGAGACGACAATAACAACATAAAACTTGACTGGATCTTAATGTAATTTATTGTAACCTGTTGAAATTGGATAATGATAGACTAACAGCAAACTACAACCAAAAAACTGAATGTTACGTTGTTTAATTCTCTAGACATGCTAATTTTATTTTGTGAACCTCAACTTTAGTAAGTTACCATTTAATTTCATACTTATAGTAACAACAATATTTGTAACTTTTTCAGTATTTGACTGACGAAGGAATAAAAGAATTCCGAAAGCTCTCATATAAAAAAGAGTACACTTATTTAATCTCTAGCTGCTACCCGTAATTCGTTTGCATAGTAATTTTAACAGCCGTTATCATTATAATTAGGTATATATATATATATATATATATATATATATATATATATATGTTATATAAGTTTATAACATGAACTTTGGGTGAACTTATGTAGCAACTGTATTTCATCGTTCCCAGCTGACTCAGCGAACACGTGCAGTGTCAGATTACAGCCACGCCGAGCATCCGTGGGAATCGCCGTGTCGACAGTGCCGATTCAGCATTCATTAGGTTATATATTGTAAAATCTCTCTTGTTTGTCATTCATTATTACTCAGTCTGTTGTTAGTTATTATTGTCATTATTTCAATTTTGTATTTTGTATTTTAAAAAGTTATAATTTTGTTAAAGTTAATAAAAATCTTTTTTAAAAAGTTTAATTTGAGAAGTGTGATATAACAAATTGGCGCAGTCAGTAGGATCCGTCAACGTTACTAGAACACGAGCTTACCTCTAACTGGTAGCGGCGGATTCCTATCCCTCAACGGAGCAAAGAACCTGGAAGAAGTCCCAACTGCGATAAAAAGGAGAACACGGATCTTCCAATGTTCCTGTTGATGTGAGTAGTAGTGAATCGTCTAACGTTTAAGTTTATTAATAATTGATTTTAATATTTGATTGATTTTAATATTTTGATTATTTGATATTTTTTTTTATTCAGTGAATTGAATCACTGATTTAATTGATTACATTGATATTTTTATGATTTATTTGATTACTTTGATTTTATTCATTCAATTGAGTGAACTATATGATTTATTGATTTTATTTACATTTTATTTTATTAATACCATTCTATCATCCAAATAACTTTGGTATTTCCCCATTTACAAATTTATTGATTTTTATACCATTTATTTTATTGATACCATTTTCTATACCTTTTATTATTTTTGATTGAACCTCTTTCGTTTAAAATTCTATTAAATCAAAATGGCACAAGCACAAAACAACACTGTTGCCGAAGAAACTGAAAAATATAGGTTGTCGGAAATATTTTCAATAATTCCAGAGTTTGAAGGCGACCAAATTTCTTTGGCTACATTTATACATGCGTGCAATTGCGCGTATAACATGTCTAATACCGAACAAAAATATTTGTTGGTAATTCACATCAAAAATAAATTAAGGGGAAAAGCGGCGCAGTTAATAACTCTAGGAACCCCGCGTCGTACCTCGAAATAAAGCAGCTTCTAACACTACACTTTGGAGACTCTAGGGATCTGTCTTCTTTAATTCACGATCTCCAACGTTTGAAACAACTATCAAACGAGTCCCCCTTGACATTCTATAACAGACTTCAGGTTTTGAGTGCGAAAATGCACTCTTGTATCCAAAAAGCCCCTAGTCCGAGCAGAAAGATGCTCAAACCACTCTTGTTGACACAATGGTCCTAAACACCCTACTTACCGGTTTAGAACCTCGATTAGGCCAAATTATCCGTGCCAGTAATCCGAAGGATCTTCTAGAGGCACATTCACGAATAAGAAGAGAACTTCAATTATCCTATTTTGAGGAACAAAAAGTAAATAAATCCGTTCCACCTAAGCCATCTTTTCAGGCTAGAAAACCAAATCCACCTCCTAAATGTTTAAATTGTGGGCGATTAGGCCACATTGCTGCGGACTGTCGGTTAAGATTTCAAAATAACCCTCAGCCTTTTAACCAAAATAATAGACCAAATTTCATTGGGCCGAATCAATCATCGAGGCCAAATCCTGTCAACAATAACACAAACCATCAAGGTCAACAATTTAGACCTAATAACTTTCAAAGACCTCCTTTCAAACCGAACAACTTTCGACCGTCTGTAATACAGACAAACCCAAATTTCCGTCCTGAAAGGACCCACCATTTTAATCACCATCAAAATGGCAACTATCACGAATATTATGCAGACGAGTATGATTATTATACTGATAATAATCAGCAGCATTTCGATGATAACACCCAAAACTATGAAAGCTATGGGCTTGAACAAACGGTAGACAATACCCCTGTCGTACCTTTCAGCCCTAATGAATACCAGGATTTTCTAGCGCTTCCGAGCCTAGATCAACCCCCAGATACGGCAACTACCCTCTCAGAAGTCCAAACTCAAATACAGAATTTGAATTTGGAAGACTTCAATCCCGATCTGAACTTCCCAGAACAAACATTTCTTTAAGTCCCCTTCTGACAGTAAATTCCAAGAACCTCTATTATATCAACGACGCTTCTGGAAATTTAAACTCTTAATTGATACCGGAGCTAGTATCTCCATTTTCAAAGAAAACACTGTCAAAAACTTCTCACAACGATCTCCCGAAAGAGTAACAATTCAAGGCATTACTCATGAGAAAATCCCGATCTCACAATCCACCCTCATTCCTTTCGCTCTAGGCGATCCACACAAGGTCTTTATCTACGATCTAGATATTGAGTTCGATGGGATATTAGGTCTTGATTTTCTTGAACATTATGAATGTATTGTCGACCTAAAATCCAAACAATTAATTACTAACTTTAAAACTATTCCCCTACATAAAGTACCCGATCACGACCAATCAAATAAACAACCAACAGACACCCCCAGTACTAACGCACAACCTCATACGCATAACAATCACATAACAATCCAGGCACGTACCGACTTTTACAAATTTTCAAACTAAAATGTGAACTTAGAAATACTGACGCAATTTTACCGACACAAGTAATTGACAAAGTACGACTTCCCCCAACGCTGTTGTACGTGTTAATTCAAAGGGAGAATTTCTGACTTCGATAATAAACGCGAACGCAATGCCGAAAACTGTTAACTTTTCCAATCTTCATTTAGAACCCTTGACCATACACACCCTCTCTTAAATCTGAATACACACGATTACTGTGAATCTACAAACTTAGACAGAAACTTTACTATCAGGGAACAAATTCGGACAGAACATCTTAACGACGAAGAGCGAGAACTTATCACGAATCTCTGCTTAGAATTCGAAGATATTTTCTATCTCGAAGGCGATGTTTTGACGTTTACTAACGCCGTCAAACACTCTATTGATACCAATAATGCCAAGCCCGTTTTCACGAAATCGTACAGATATCCTCAAGTCCATAAGGAGGAAGTGAAAACCCAAATTTCCAAAATGCTTGATCAAGGCATTATCAGGCACTCTTCTTCACCTTGGTCCTCCCCCGTATGGGTCGTCCCCAAGAAACTCGATGCTTCTGGTAAGCAAAAGTGGCGAGTTGTTATCGACTATAGGAAGTTAAACGAACTAACTGTAGACGATAAATATCCTCTGCCCAACATTTCTGATCTCCTCGATCAACTTGGTAAGTGTCAATACTTTTCGACACTGGATCTCGCTTCCGGGTTCCACCAGTTGGAAATCCTTGAGGAAGACATTCCCAAGACCGGTTTTCTGTTGACAATGGCCATTACGAATTCGTTCGTATGCCATTTGGTTTGAAAAATGCACCTTCTACTTTTCAGAGGGTCATGGACAACATTCTTCTGGGCATCCAGAACGAACGTTGCCTTGTTTACATGGATGACATTATCGTTTATTCACCAACCATCCATGAGCATATGTCCCGTTTGACAGAAGTCTTTAAGCGTCTTAGACAGTCAAACTTGAAAATTCAACCTGACAAGTGTGAGTTTCTCCGTAAGGAAGTTGCTTACCTAGGTCATCTGATCACCCAAGAAGGAGTAAAACCAAACCCTTCAAAGGTTGAATGCATCCAGAATTTTCCTCAACCCCAAACTCCTAAAGATGTTAAATCTTTTCTTGGTCTCGCCGGTTATTACCGACGTTTTATCCCCAACTTTGCTAAAATCTCAAAGCCTCTCACGAAACTCCTGCAAAAAGACGTCAAATTCATCTTCGACGCAGATTGCAAGTCTTCCTTCAACGAACTGAAGCAAGCCCTTGTATCTGACCCTATCTTGATCTACCCAAATTTTGAAGAACCATTCCTGCTCACTACTGATGCTAGTGCTTTTGCAATTGGAGCGGTTCTCTCACAAGGCCCCGTTGGAAAAGATCTTCCTATAGCATATGCTTCCCGTACACTCTGCGCTGCAGAAACTCGATATTCCACTATCGAACGGGAACTGCTAGCCATTGTTTGGGCGGTCAAGCACTACAGACCGTACCTTTTTGGGAGAAAGTTTACACTCCTGTGTGATCACCGTCCGCTTACTTGGCTCTTTTCGATCAAAGACCCTGGCAGTCGTCTAGCCAGATGGCGCCTCAAACTAGAGGAGTATAACTATAAAATCGAATACAAGCCCGGCAAGGTAAACTTGAACGCAGACGCTCTTTCCCGTATCAAAATTAATCACTTCAAACAATGCACCGACTTTCTTTCAAAGATAAAAATTTTCGCAAATAACGAAACCGACCCAAAACAACCCGATTCAGGTACTAGTCACGATAACTCCGACGACTCCGACAACGATCAAGAACGCGATGATCATGACGAACGCATGACAACAGAATTTAATCGATTTGTTCAATTGTATAAAACCGAGTCGATAATCGACTATTCAAAAATAGAAATTTCTAACGCCCAACTTCTAGACAAATCTCACAAACGAATAGTCACTTTCTTCTGGCAAAATAAACTCAATGACTTGCATGACAAAATCATCGAAGATATTTTCGAAGAAGACCCAAACTTCACTACTGACACTCTAAACGTTCTAGCCAGCAAAACTGTAAGGCATAGAAAATATTTAATTGTCCTTTACCCTTTGATCCTGGAACAGTTGTTGCCCATCTTTTCAACATCCTCTATAATAACCAAGACCAGTTCGACGAATCCGAAACTTTTTGTATTGAAAACAACGTAGAACTACCGATTCTTGAAACACTATCCTTTATACTTGCAGACAAAGACGTAAAACTAAAAATTTGTCAAAATATTGTGATGACTCCTTCACAAGACGAAATTCCCGTTATACTGCAACAGTACCACTGCGGCAAAAATAACCTTCACCGTGGAATTAGCGAGACCATCCGACGCATTAAAGAAAAGTATAATTGGACTGGACTAATCAAAAGTGTAGAGCAATTTATTAAGTCCTGCGAAACTTGCCAAAAGGTAAAGTTCTGTAGAAAAAACTTAAGTGCTCCTTTTGTCATAACTGAAACACCAAAAACGCCCTTCGAACGTATCAATATTGATATTTTCGAATATCCAACCAGAAACTACGCACTGACTATTAGGGATGAACTCACCAAATTTACTCAGGCTTACCCAATTGGTGACAAAACAGCTAAAACTGTAGTAAACACCCTCCTAATATTCTTCCAACATTACGGTACACTCTTCGCATCCATTGTGACTATGGACGTAAATTTGATAACACTCTCATAAGGGACCTGTGCGAACTATATGACATAAAACTATCCTTTTCAAGTGTCCACCATCCAGAATCAAATGGTTCTATCGAAAGGTTTCACGCGACTTTAGCGGAAATGATAAGGGCAAATACATCTGAACATCCGGATGAACATCCATTCAACGTCCTCCCTTACGCAGTTATCTGCTACAACAACACTAAAAACAAGACTACTGGTTTCACGCCTACGAACTCATCTTTGGGCACACTTCTAGTAGACCCCCCGAAACAATATACGATCAGGAAAAACTCATTTCCAAATATGTTAGGGACCTTAACAACAGAATGAACTACTATTATAGACTTGCCCGCGCAAAAACTGACCAACAAAAACAAAAATCTAAAGTTAGATTTGACAAACATGTTTCGACTAACCAACCAGAATACAAAGTAGGCGACAAAGTTTACGTGAAAGAATCTCAGATTAAAAGCAAATCCGAAAACAAATTCAATGGACCGTTTGAAATCACCGCGATAAGAAAAAACTCTGCCACCGTTATAAACTGACAGACTAACCAAATCAGTAAAATTAACTTTGACAGACTAAAACCATATTTTGAATGAATCCCTTCTTTTCAGATTCTGTGGACTGTTTTCAGTCGTGAACCTCCAACAATACTCTCTTACACCCGTTAACAATACAATAGGAGTTTTCTTCCATGAAGAAGGCACACTTAAATTTCAAACGACAAATGGACACTTCTTGTCTTCAAAGACCTCAGCCCTTTCAGAGGTGCTATTTCAAATAACGACGCCATACTTAACCGAATTTTAGAGACAATTAACGAAAACACAACTAATACAAAATCATTTAAACCAAAAATACAAACACATGTTAGCCTCTTGAAACAAATTTCTAAATCCGTTAACTCTAAATATACAGACATCTTCGCTGACACTCAAACTTACCCTACTAACAGAAGAAAACGCGGACTTATTAACGGACTGGGATCAGTTTGGAAAGCTATTTCAGGAAACTTAGACGCAACAGATGGTGAATACATAAATGACTGTATAACTAAAATTACTAAAGACCAACACCAAATTCAGGACTTAGTAAAGAAACAAATATCTGTAACAACCTCAGTCATTACGAGCCTCAACAACACTTTACAAAAATTTCAATCCGAGGAGAAACTATTCTCGAACAACATTGAAAAAATAAGCAGTCAATTTTATACATTTCAAATGATCTTGATTTTCACGAATTTCAAATCAATATCTTGGATCTGTGTGAAAGCCTAATGGAGAGTTACATATTTATCGAAAACACTCTCGATGATGTTTTAACTGCAGTCTCTTTCGCCCGCTTAAAAATTTACATAGTTCGATCATAACCCCAGTAGATTTGGTCGATTCCCTTCAAAAGATTTCTCAGTCACTACATGAAAATAATTTACCACTTCCTGTTTACAGTTCAAATGTTGCTCAGTACATTGATTTGATAGAATTGGAAGCTTTTCAAATCAACACCAAAATCATTTTTGTACTCAAAATTCCTTTAGTTGATCCTGAGATTTACACCCTTTACCACCTTTATCCAATCCCAATTTTGGATAATCGAACAGGGTTTCATCATATACTTTCAATAAAGACAAAATTTATCGCGAGAGATGACGATTCGTTATTATACACATCCTTCGAAGACCTGAGTGACTGCAAGCCTTTAACTAAACATCATAAGATTTGTTCCAAAGCTATATCACATCCAATAGACAAAGATGCCATCTGCGAAGGTCAGCTTCTCAGACAGCCAGCCACATTCCCAGCAACCTATAGCCATCAAATGTAAGGGACAAGATGTCGTAACGCAGACCATCACGACAAATTCGCTATTGCAAATCAAGTCCGATTGCAATGCCTTTATTGACAACATCAGGGTACATGCTACGAGAACGTCAAAGAACATCCAGAACATCACCTTCAGAAATCATCCAGTGAACATCCCGTATAGCTGCTGTGACGGCATGCCAGCCGCAAATCAACTTCCCAAATTAAAACCCCTACAATTGCAGGATTTAGATGTAACAGATCTAAATGTTGCCAACCATAAGCTTGCCCAATATTCAATGGAATTGGAAAAGCTCATGAATCAACCACCATTGGAGAAGCATACATCATGGCTCACAATTACCACAATCAGATTAACAGTAATTGTGATTATGTTCCTTTGTATCAAACCAATCAAGAGAAGGTTCAGAAAAACCACTAAGTCCAGCCTCGATGCCGAGTCAGCTCCAGTTCCAGGCCCATCAAAGCCTAAGTCCACGGGAAAGCTGCACAGCCTCCTAGATCCAGCCCAATGTATGGAACTTCAGAACTTCCCCTAAAAGTTGATGATATACCATCAACTTTTTTATATGGATGGGAGTTGTTATATAAGTTTATAACATGAACTTTGGGTGAACTTATGTAGCAACTGTATTTCATCGTTCCCAGCTGACTCAGCGAACACGTGCAGTATCAGATTACAGCCACGCCGAGCATCCGTGGGAATCGCCGTGTCGACAGTGCCGATTCAGCATTCATTAGGTTATATATTGTAAAATCTCTCTTGTTTGTCATTCATTATTACTCAGTCTGTTGTTAGTTATTATTGTCATTATTTCAATTTTGTATTTTGTATTTTAAAAAGTTATAATTTTGTTAAAGTTAATAAAAATCTTTTTTAAAAAGTTTAATTTGAGAAGTGTGATAAAAATATATATATTATATATATATATATATATATATATATATATATATATATATATATGTTATATCACACTTCCCAAAATTAAGTTTTTTTAAAAAAGATTTATTTAACTTGTACAAAAAAAAAATAAACTTTAAAATATAAATGATAAACTATAAACTAACTACAGACAGAGTAATAATGAATAAAGACTAAGTGAAATTCTACAATTTATAACATTTATAATGATGAATCAGCACTGTCGACACGGCGATTCTCACGGATGCTCGGCGGTACTGTAATGTGATACTCCACAGGTCAGTAAAGTTAGCACCGCCATTTTACAGAAACTCAAATTAAAACATATAGGAATTACGAGCTATTTAGGAGCTCTTGATTTTTACCTAAATTGATTTTTGAGCTCAATATTTACTATGGAAAAAGTGCAAAAAACTATTGACGGTGCTAACTTTACGTAAAGTTAGCACCGCCATCTCAGAAAAACAAACAAAAAAATTTTGTGAGGCGTCTCAAATTAGGAGCTATTTACGAGCTTTTAATTGACGTATTGAACGTCAACCCCTAAATTTGTCTAAGGGGTAAAAACCACCCCCGAAAAAATATTGAATTTTAATTTTAAATTTAAAATATATTAAAATTATCTACGATTTACGAGCTCTTTCCTGGTGTAATGCACATAAACATCTAATGTCTAAGGGGTGAAAACAACCCCCCAAGTATGCAGTTTTTTCGAATTTTATGATTATTAAATTTTGAAAAATACCAGCATGATCTACGATTTACGAGCTTTCCAACGGTATATTACACGACTGCATTCAAATTACTGGAAGGGGTGCAAACCACCCTCCAATTATGCAGTTTTTTCAAATTTTATGATTTATAAATTTTAAAAAATACCAGCATGATCTACGATTTACGAGCTTTCCAACGGTATATTACACGACAACATTCAAGTTACTGGAAGGGATGCAAACCACCCTCAAATTATGCAGTTTTTTCAAATTTTATGATTTATAAATTTTAAAAAATACCAGCATGATCTACGATTTACGAGCTTTCCAACGGTATATTACACGACTACATTCAAATTACTGGAAGGGGTGCAAACCACCCTCCAATTATGCAGTTTTTTCAAATTTTATGATTTATAAATTTAAAAAAATACCAGCACAATCTACGATTTACGAGCTTTCCAGCGGTATGTTACACGACCACATTCAAGTTACTGGAAGAGGTTCAAACAACGCACTGAATTTACAGTTATTCCAAATTATGTATTTTTTTTCATTTCAAAAACTGCCGGCCTCAGCTACGATTTACGAGCTTTTCAACGGGATATTATACGTTTGCATTCAAGATTTTGGAAAGGATGCAAGCCGCCCCTCCCCCCAATTATGCAGTTTTTTCAAATTTTATGATTTATAAATTTTGAAAAATATCAGCATGATCTACGATTTACGAGCTTTAAAATACTACATTCAAATTTTTGGAAAGGGTGCAAACAACCCCCTTAATTTCCCAGTTTGTCTATATTATGTGATTTTGTTCATTTTCAAAACTGACAGCCTAATCTACGATTTAGAAGCTCTTCAAGGATATATAACACTTACTTTCAAATTATTGTAACGAATTTGTAGTTCTTAAATTTAGAAAACTAGCAACATAAATTATGATTTAGTAACTCTTCAATGATACATTGCAGGACCACTTCAAAATCACCTAAAAGGTGCAAGTAACTACCTAAATGACTAATTATTTCAAACCGTCAGAGTTTTGAAATGGATGAAAATATTAAATATTATCCTTACTACGGCAAAGGTTTAGAAATCTAGATTTTACAAATTTTGAAAATGGTGTAAGGTGTAATTATCTACCATGTACAAGCTTTCCAACAATATGTTAAAAAACGACTACTATTGGTAGTCATTGTTCGGATAAATAATTGTATTATGAATTATGATCTTTTAATTAAGTATTGAATCTAACGAAAAATTGTAACCATCTTTATGGACCACGTGTTACCGTTTCTTCTGGTTTTGTATTCAACTCACTTCTTCTTCCAAATCTGTTGCTTAAAGTTTTAATATTTACCTCAAAGTTTTTTGTTTCTAATTAACATATTAAAACAGTTGTTTCAAATAGAAATAGCAATATTTATGTATTACGAAATGCACAGATTAATTCCAGTCGGCATTTTTCAACTAACCTTCAGAAAATATAAGTCAAATAATATTCTTATTTTTGTCTAACCTTTACCATTTGAAAATGGGCTGAATCTATAATCTATACAAGAAATATAAAACAGGAGTTTGGTATCTGAGAGGGCAATGTATTTCGTTCTTATTCTTTCAACTATTATTTTTGTACCCACAATAATCAGATTATTCATAGCAAACCAAAAATACAAATAGTAAGACATAAAAGATCAAAGGTACTTGAATGAATTAAACAAATGTGTTGTCTCGCCATCTAGGTGCCAATATTCCTACCTGTAACTAATAACTTAGTAAAATTTCCATAGATGGACGATTTCACATTTGAAATTACTGGTTAATGCCATAAAATATATTAAATTTTTTTGTTAAAATGTTTATTGATAATAAATATATAAATAACTACTTCAATATACCTATTTATTGAAAGAAATTCAACGTACTTGAATTTCAAAAAGAAATGTTCTTAAATCAAATGATAGCGATTAATTGTATAATGAAGTATATTATATATGAGTTTGAACGTAAAGGATGAGTACAGAGTGGCGTATATTACTTATGTGATTCAAGAATTTAAGTAACCCCTGCAATAGAAAATACCACTTGATTACTTTTATGTTTTTTTGGGGAATAACACCACAATAGAAATAAAACTACGTATATTGCAGGAATACCAAACGTTTCAAGGTCTATTCTGACTTCGTTGTCAATGGCTTTATATTTATTGATGTGATTGCAAAATGAAAACGTAATCAAGAATATGCCACAAACAACGTTTAGAAGACAATCAGAAAATACCACATTACAAATTTTTTACTGCTTTAATAAAATATATTGCCTCGACTAGAACCAGTGACACCAATCAAATATTAGATAACAATTATCAGAGAACTGTTTTCAATATATTCACATAATCAGTGTATTCAAATTTATTTTTTCATTCTACAGAAGAGGCCATTACAAACAGCGGCAAGAAGGCTTTTCGAATGTTTCATCAAAATCTAAAATGAAAATTCTTTAATAGGCCAAAAATAACGTTCTAAATTTAGATATTTGAAAATGGACTAAAATAATTATGCAAAAATATTGTGGATGGACTAATAAGATGTAATATCGTTTTCATTACTGAGTATCCTTATTGGCAAAACTACATTACTAGTGTACAAACCGCATAATGAATGAATTAATTGAGAAAAAATATTTTGTGAGTTAATCCAGCACTGAAAAATTTAGTTTCCTCAAGTTCTTGTTTTTTTCTTAAGTATAGGAACTTACAATCTTATTATAATTTGAAAAAAAACCGCACAATTGGGGGGTGGTTTGCACCCGTTCCAGTAATTTGAATGTAGTCGTGTAATATACCGTTGGAAAGCTCGTAAATCATAGATCATGCTGGTATTTTTCAAAATTTATAAATAATAAAATTTGAAAAAACTGCATAATTGGGGGGTGGTTTGCATCCCTTCCAGTAATTTGAATGTTGTCGGGTAACATACCATTGGAAAGCTCGTAAATCGTAGATCATGCTGGTATTTTTTAAAATTTATAAATCATAAAATTTCAAAAAAACTGCATAATTGGGGGGTGGTTTGCACCCCTTCCAGTAATTTGAATGTTGTTGTGTAACATACCGTTGGAAAGCTCGTAAATCGTAGATCATGCTGGTATTTTTTAAAATTTATAAATCATAAAATTTCAAAAAAACTGCATAATTGGGGGGTGGTTTGCACCCCTTCCAGTAATTTGAATGTTGTTGTGTAATATATCGTTGGAAAGCTCGTAAATCGTAGATCATGCTGGTATTTTTCAAAATTTATAAATCATAAAATTTGAAAAAACTGCATAATTGGGGGGTGGTTTGCATCCCTTTCAGTAACTTGAATGTTGTCGCGTAATATACCGTTGGAAAGCTCGTAAATCGTAGATCATGCTGGTATTTTTTAAAATTTATAAATCATAAAATTTGAAAAAAACTGCATAATTGGAGGGTGGTTTGCACCCCTTCCAGTAATTTGAATGCAGTCGTGTAATATACCGTTGGAAAGCTCGTAAATCGTAGATCATGCGGGTATTTTTGAAAATTTATAAAGCATAAAATTTGAAAAAACTGCATAATTTGGGGGTGGTTTGCACCCCTTCCAGTAATTTGAATGTTGTCGTGTAATATACCGTTGGAAAGCTCGTAAATCGTAGATCATGCTGGTATTTTTCAAAATTTAATAATCATAAAATTCTAAAAAACTGCATACATGGGGGGTTGTTTTCACCCCTTAGACATTTTTAGATGTTTATGTGCATTACACCAGGAAAGAGCTCGTAAATCGTAGATAATTTTAATAGATTTTAAATTTAAAATTAAAATTCAATATTTTTTCGGGGGTGGTTTTTACCCCTTAGACAAATTTAGGGGTTGACGTTCAATACGTCAATTAAAAGCTCGTAAATAGCTCCTAATTTGAGACGCCTCACACAATTTTTTTGTTTGTTTTTCTGAGATGGCGGTGCTAACTTTACGTAAAGCCAATAGTTTTTTGCACTTTTTCCATAGTAAATATTGAGCTCAAAAATCAATTTAGGTAAAACTCAAGAGCTCCTAAATAGCTCGTAATTCCCATATGTTTTAATTTGAGTTTCTGTAAAATGGCGGTGCTAACTTTACTGACCTATACTCCACGTGTCGCTGAGTCAGCTGGGAACGACGAAATATAGTTGTTACACAAGTTCACACAAAGTTCGTGTTATAAACTTATATAACAACTTCCATCCATTTGAAAAAGTTGATGCTGTATCATCACCTTTTAAGGGAAGTTCTGAAGTTCTACGTCTTCGGTAGGGCGTAGTAGGCTGTGAAGCTTTCCTCTGGAGTTATTGTTTGCTGGACATGGTAGTGATGCTGGTTCGCTAGTAGGGTCAGGTTTAGTGAACTTACTCAACTTTTCCCGGATTGCTGTGGCGGTGAGCAGGAGAACAACAATTATTGCTAACATGATTGCACTAATTGTGAACAAGGAGGTGTGCTTTTCCAGGAATGGTTGGTTCATCAGTTGATCCAATTCTCTCGAGTACTGGCTGAGTTTGTGATTGGCAATGATAAGGTCTCGGCCATCTAGTTCTTGTAGTTTTAGGGGTTCGATACTGGGAAGTTGACTGACGGTAGGCATGTCGTCGCAGCAGTTGTAGGGGATATTTACTGGATGATATTTGAGTGTGATGCAATTTTTGGTGGTCCGTCTGGCGTGGACCCTGGTATTGCCGATGAAGGCGTTGCAGTGGGGCTGAATTTCCATTAATGAATTCGTCGATACGGTTAGTGTAACATCTTCTCCCTTGCATTTGATGGTGATGGGCAAAGGTCTGGAGATGGAGATCAACCAGAGGTTTATGTTGATCTCTTGGATATTATAATCTTCTGCATATAATACCGAAGTTTTGCAGGTTGCGGGAAGTGTGATTGGCTGTCTGAGAAGTTGTGCTTCGTAGATGGCATCTTTGTCTATTGGATGTGGAATTGACTTGGAACAAATTTTATGCTGTGTGTTTAATGGCTTGCAGTCACTCAGGTCTTCGAAGGATGTATATAATAACGAAACGTCATCTCTCGCGATAAATTTCGTTTTTATTGAAAGTATGTGATGAAACCCTGTTCGATCATCCAAAATTGGGATAGGATAAAGGTGATAAAGACTAAATCTCAGGGTCAACTAAAGGAATTTTGAGAACAAAAATGATTTTAGTGTTGATTTGAAATGCTTCCAATTCTATCAAATCGATGTATTGAGCAACATTTGAACTGTAAATAGGAAGTGGTAAATTATTTTCATGGAGTGACTGAGAAATTTTTTGAAGGGAATCGACCAAATCTATTGGGCTTATAATCGAACTATGTAAAATTTTTAAGCCGGCGAAAGAGACTGCAGTTAGAACATCGTTTAGGGTGTTTTCGATAAATATATAGCTCTCCATTAGGCTTTTACACAGATCCAGGAAATTGAGTTGGAATTCATGAAAGTCAAGATGGTTCGAAATGTATAAAAGTGACTGTCTTATTTTTTCGATATTATTTGAGAATAGTTTCTCTTCCGATTTAAATTTTTGTAAGGTGTTGTTAAGGCTTGTAATAACTGAAGTAGTTACGGATATTTGTTTTTTTACTAATTCTTGAGTTTGGTGTTGGTCTTTAGTGATTTTGGTTATACAATATTTATGTATTCACCATCTGAAGCATCTAAGTTTCCTGAAATGGCTTTCCAAACTGAGCCCAGTCCGTTAATAAGTCCGCGTTTTCTTCTGTTAGTAGTGTAAGTTTTGAGTGTCAGCGAAAATGTCTGTATATTTGGAGTTAACGGATTTTGAAATTTGTTTCAAGAGGTTCACATGTGTCTGTACTTTTTGGTTTAAATAATTTTGTGTTAGTTGTGTTTTCATTAATAGTTTCTAGAATTCGATTTAGTATAGCGTCATTAGTTGAAATAGCATCTCTGAAAGGGTTGAGGTCTTTGAAGACAAGAAGTGTCCATTTGTCGTTTGAAATTTTAAGTGTGCCTTCTTCGTGGAAGAAAACTCCTATTGTATTGTTAACGGGTGTAAGAGAGTATTGTTGGAGGTTCACGACTGAAAACAGTCCACAGAATCTGAAAAGAAGGGATTCATTCAAAATAGGGTTTTAGTCTGTCAAAGTTAATTTTACTAATTTGGTTAGTCTGTAAATTTATAACGGTGGCAGAGTTTTTTCGTATTGCGATAATTTCAAAAGGTCCATTGAATTTGTTTTCAGATTTGCTTTTAATCTCAGATTCTTTCACGTAAACTTTGTCGCCTACTTTGTATTCTGGTTGGTTAGTCGAAACATGTTTGTCAAATCTAACTTTAGATTTTTGTTTTTGTTGGTCGGTTTTTGCGCGGGCAAGTCTATAATAGTAGTTCATTCTGTTGTTAAGGTCCCTAACATATTTGGAAATGAGTTTTTCCTGATCGTATAATGTTTCGGGGGGTCTACTAGAAGTGTGTCCAAAGATAAGTTCATAGGGCGTGAAGCCGGTAGTCTTGTTTTTAGTGTTGTTGTAGCAGATAACTGCGTAGGAGAGGACGTTGTATGGATGTTCGTCCAGATGTTCAGCTGTATTTGCCCTTATCATTTCCGCTAAAGTCGCGTGAAACCTTTCGATAGAACCATTTGATTCGGGATGGTGGACACTTGAAAAGGATAGTTTTATGTCATATAGTTCGCACAGGTCCCTTGTGAGAGTGTTATCAAATTCACGTCCATAATCACAATGGATGCGAAGAGGTGTACCGTAATGTTGGAAGAATATTAGGAAGGTGTTTACTACAGTTTTAGCTGTTTTGTCACCAATTGGGTAGGCCTGAGTAAATTGGTGAGTTCATCCCTAATAGTCAGTGCGTAGTTTCTAGTTGGATATTCGAAAATATCAATATTGATACGTTCGAAGGGTATTTTTGGTGTTTCAGTTATGACAAAAGGAGCACTTAAGTTTTTTCTACAGAACTTTACCTTTTGGCAAGTTTCGCAGGACTTAATAAATTGCTCTACACTTTTGATTAGTCCAGTCCAATTATACTTTTCTTTAATGCGTCGGATGGTCTCATTAATTCCACGGTGAAAGTTATTTTTGCCGCAGTGGTACTTTTGCAGTATAACGGGAATTTCGTCTTGTGAAGGAGTTATCACAATATTTTGACAAATTTTTAGTATTACGTCTTTGTCTGCAAGTATAAAGGATAGTGTTTCAAGAATCGGTAGTTCTACGTTGTTTTCAATACAAAAAGTTTCGGATTCGTCGAACTGGTCTTGGTTGTTATAGAGAATGTTGAAAAGATGGGCAACAACTGTTCCAGGATCAAAGGGTAAAGGGACAATTAAATATTTTCTATGCCTTACAGTTTTGCTGGCTAGAACGTTTAGAGTGTCAGTAGTGAAGTTTGGGTCTTCTTGGAAAATATCTTCGATGATTTTGTCATGCAAGTCATTGAGTTTATTTTGCCAGAAGAAAGTGACTATTCGTTTGTGAGATTTGTCTAGGAGTTGGGCGTTAGAAATTTCTATTTTTGAGTATTCGATTATCGACTCGGTTTTATATAGTTGAACAAATCGATTAAACTCTGTTGTCATTCTTTCGTCATGTTCATCGGGTTCTTGATCCTTATCGGAGTTTGGTTGTTCTGGGTCGGTTTTGTTATTTGCAAAGATGTTGATTTTGGAAATAAAGTCAATACATTGTTTAAAGCGGTTGATTTTAATTCGGGAAAGAGCGTCAGCGTTCTG
Source organism: Octodonta nipae (assembly GCA_034190945.1). Lineage (NCBI taxonomy): Eukaryota > Metazoa > Arthropoda > Insecta > Coleoptera > Chrysomelidae > Octodonta > Octodonta nipae. Next base: position 80,086,662 of record CM067219.1, read on the forward strand.
ATTTACCTTGCCAGGTTTGTATTCTATCTTATAATTATACTCTTCTAGCTTAAGGCGCCATCTGGCTAGACGACTGCCAGGATCTTTGATGGAAAAGAGCCAAGTAAGCGGACGGTGGTCACACAGGAGTGTAAACTTTCTCCCAAAAATGTACGGTCTGTAGTGCTTCACCGCCCAAACAATGGCTAGCAGTTCCCGTTCGATAGTGGAATATCGAGTTTCTGCAGCGCAAAGTGTACGGGAAGCATATGCTATAGGAAGATCTTTTCCTACGGGGCCTTGTGAGAGAACCGCTCCAATTGCGAAAGCACTAGCATCAGTAGTGAGCAGGAATGGTTCTTCGAAATTTGGGTATATCAAGATAGGGTCAGATACAAGAGCTTGCTTCAGTTCGTTGAAGGAAGACTTGCAATCTGCGTCGAAGATGAATTTGACGTCTTTTTGTAGGAGTTTCGTTAGAGGCTTTGAGATCTTAGCGAAATTGGGGATAAAACGTCGGTAATAACCGGCGAGACCAAGAAAAGATTTAACATCTTTAGGAGTTTGGGGTTGAGGAAAATTCTGGATGCATTTAACCTTTGAAGGGTTTGGTTTTACTCTTTCTTGGGTGATCAGATGACCTAGGTAAGTAACTTCCTTACGGAGAAACTCACACTGGTCAGGTTGAATTTTCAAGTCTGACTGTCTAATAGACTATGATCTCATCCATGTAAACAAGGCGACGTTCATTTTGGATACCCAAAAGAATGTTGTCCATGACCCTCTGAAAAGTAGAAGATGCTTTTTTCAAACCAAATGGCATACGAACGAATTCGTAATGGCCATTGTCAACAGAGAAACCGGTCTTGGGAATGTCTGACTCAAGGATTTCCAACTGGTGGAACCCGGAAGCGAGATCCAGTGTCGAAAAGTATTGACACTTACCAAGTTGATCGAGGAGATCAGAAATGTTGGGCAGAGGATATTTATCGTCTACAGTTAGTTCGTTTAACTTCCTATAGTCGATAACAACTCGCCACTTTTGCTTACCAGAAGCATCGAGTTTCTTAGGGACGACCCATACGGGGGAGGACCAAGGAGAAGAAGAGTACCTGATAATGCCTTGATCACGCTTTTTCCAAATTTGGGTTTTCACTTCCTCCTTATGCACTTGAGGATATCTGTACGATTTCGTGAAAACGGGCTTGGCATTATTGGTATCAATAGAGTGTTTGACGGCGTTAGTAAACGTCAAAACATCGCCTTCGAGATAGAAAATATCTTCGAATTCTAAGCAGAGGTTCGTGATAGGTTCTCGCTCTTCGTCGTTAAGATGTTCTGTCCGAATTTGTTCTCTGATAGTAAAGTTTCTGTCTAAGTTTGTAGATTCACAGTAATCGTGTGTATTCAGATTTAAGAGAGAGTGTGTATGGTCAAGGGGTTCTAAATGAAGATTGGAAAAGTTAACCGTTTTCGGCATTGCGTTCGCGTTTATTATCGAAGTCAGAAATTCTCCCTTTGAATTAACACGTACAACCGCGTTGGGAAGTCGTACTTTGTCAATTACTTGTGTCGGTAAAATTGCGTCAGTATTTCTAAGTTCACATTTAAGTTGAAAAATTTGTTCGGTTCGTGCCTGGATTGTTATTTGATTGTTATAAATATGAGTTTGTGCGTTAGTACTGGGGGTGTCTGTTGGTTGTGTATTAGATTGGTCGTGATCGGGCACTTTATGTAAGGAGATAGTTTTAAAGTTAGTAATTAATTGTTTGGATTTTAAGTCGACAATACATTCATAATGTTCAAGAAAATCAAGACCTAATATTCCATCGAACTCAATATCTAGATCGTAGATAAAGACCTTGTGTGGATTACCTAAAGCGAAAGGAATGAGGGTGGATTGTGAGATAGGGATTTTCTCATGAGTAATGCCTTGAATTGTTACTCTTTCGGGAGAACTTTGTGAGAAGTTTTTGACAGTGTTTTCTTTGAAAATGGAGATACCAGCTCCGGTATCAATTAGGAGTTTAAATTTTCCAGAAGCGTCGTTGATATAATAAAGGTTCTTGGAATTTACTGTCAGAAGGAGACTTGAAATGTTTGTTCTGGGAAGTTCAGATCGGGATTCAAGTCTTCCAAATTCAAGTTCTGTATTTGAGTTTGGACTTCTGAAAGGGTAGTTGTCGAATCGGCGGGCTGATCTAGGCTCGGAAGCGCTAGAAAATCCTGGTATTCGTGAGGACTGAAAGATTCGACAGCGGTATCATCTACTATTTTTATATTATTATCAGTATAATAATCATAGTTATTTGCAGAATATTCTGGATAGTTGACAGTATGATGGTTGTTAAAATGGTGGGTTCTTTCGGAACAATAATTTGGGTTTGTCTGTATTACAGACCGTCGAAAGTTGTTGGGCTTGAAAGGAGGTCTTTGAAAATTTTATGGTCGGAATTGTTGACCTTGATGATTGTTATTATTATTGATTGGATTTGGCCTCGAAGATTGATTCGGCCCAACGAAATTTGGTCTGTTATTTTGATTGAAAAGCTGAGAGTTATTTTGATATCTCAGCCGACAATCCGCAGCAATGTGGCCTAATCGCCCACAATTTAAACATTTAGGAGGTGGATTTGGTTTTCTAGCCTGAAAAGATGGCTTAGGTGGAACGGATTTATTTACTTTTTGTTCTTCAAAATAGGATAGTTGAAGTTCTCTTCTTATACGAGAATGTGCCTCAAGAAGATCCTTCGGATTACTGGCACGGATAATTTGGCCTAATCGAGGTTCTAAACCGGTAAGTAGGGTGTTTAGGACCATTGTGTCAACGAGAGTGGTTTGAGCATCTTTCTGGTCGTTGCTTAGACTAGGGGCTTTTTGGATACAACAGTGCATTTTCGCACTCAAAACCGGAAGTCTGTTATAGAATGTCAAGGGGGACTCGTTTGATAGTTGTTTCAAACGTTGGAGATCGTGAATTAAAGAAGACAGATCCCTAGAGTCTCCAAAGTGTAGTGTTAGAAGCTGCTTTATTTCGAGGTACGACGCGGGGTTCCTAGAGTAAATTAACTGCGCCCCTTTTCCCCTTAATTTATTTTTGATGTGAATTACCAACAAGTATTTTTGTTCGGTAGTAGACATGTTATACGCGCAATTGCACGCATGTATAAATGTGGCCAAAGAAATTTGGTCGCCTTCAAACTCTGGGATTACTGAAAATATTTCCGACAACCTATATTTTTCAGTTTCTTCGGCAACAGTGTTGTTTTGCGCTTGTGCCATTTTGATTTAATAGAATTCAAGAACGAAAAAGGTTCAAATCAAAATAATAAAATGGGATAGAAAAAATGGTATCAATAAAATAAATGGTGTAAAAATCAATAATCAATAAATTTGTAAATGGGGAAATACCAAAGTTATTTGGATGATAGAATGTTATTAATAAAATGTAAATAAAATCAATAAATCAAATAGTTGACTCAATCGAATGAATAAAATCAAAGTAATCAATTAAATCATAAAATATTAATGCAATCAAATAATAAATCAGTGATTCAATTCACTGAATTAAAAAATATCAAATAATCAAAATATCGAATCAATCAAATATTAAAATCAATTATTAATAAACTTAAATGCTAGACGATTCACTATTACTCACATCAACAGGAACATTGGAAGATCCGTGTTCTCCTTATCGCAGTTGGGACTTCTTCCAGGTTCTTTGCTCCGTTGAGGGATAGGACTCCGCCGCTACCAGTTAGAAGTAAGCTCGTGTTCTAGTAACGTTGACGGATCCTACTGACTGCGCCAATTTGTTATATCACACTTCCCAAAATTAAGTTTTTTAAAAAAGATTTATTTAACTTGTACAAAAAAATATAAACTTTAAAATATAAATGAAAAATAACTATAAACTAACTACAGACAGAGTAATAATGAATAAAGATTGAAATTCTACAATTTATAACATTTATAATGATGAATCAGCACTGTCGACACGGCGATTCTCACGGATGCTCGGCGATACTGTAATGTGATACTCCACGTGTCGCTGAGTCAGCTGGGAACGACGAAATATAGTTGTTACACAAGTTCACACAAAGTTCGTGTTATAAACTTAGATAACATATATATATATATATATATATATATATATATATATATATATATATATATATTATATAAGTTTATGCTATGAACTTAGAACGAACTTATATCGCAACGACAATTCAACATTCCCAGCTGACTCAGCGACACGTGTAGTGTCAGATTACGGCACGGCCAACATCCGTGGAAATTGCAGCGTCGACTTTGCTTATTCGGCATATTATATGTTATAAATTGTAAAACTACTCTAATGTTGTATTCATTATTATTCAGAACTTTTGTCAGTTATATTGCTAATTTTTTCATTTCTATTTTAAAAGTTATTATTGTGTTTATTTAAATAAAAATCTTTTTCAAAAAGTTAATTAATTGAAGTGTGATATAACCAATTGGCGCAGTCAGTAGGATCCGTCAACGTTACTAGAACACGAGCTTACTTCTAACTGGTAGCGGCGGATTCCTATCCCTCAACGGAGCAAAGAACCTGGAAGAAGTCCCAACTGCGATAATAAGGAGAACACGGATCTTCCAATGTTCCTGTTGATGTGAGTAGTAGTAAATCGTCTAACGTTTAAGGTTTTAAAGAATTGAATTATTTGATTCTTTTGAAATATTTGATTATTTGATATTTTTATTATTTGATTGATAATTTGATTTATTTGATTATCTTGATTTGAATTGAGATATTACTTGATTTATTTGAATTGATATTTATTTGATATATTTTGATTTACGTTTACATATTTATTTTATTATTTCATTCTTTACCGTTCTATTATCCAAAATATCGTTTATTCCCCATTTATATACATTCGCTTAATAATTTTTATACTATATTTTAATTGAAACCCAGTTTACAATATTTTATTCTTTATTATTTTTCAACTTGTGTATACTTTTAATTCTAACACATCGAAATGGCACAAGCAACAAATAATGTAGTTTCTGATGAAACCGAAAAGTACCGGTTATCGGAAATATTTTCTATCATTCCGGAATTTGAAGGCGATCAGATCTCCTTGGCCACCTTCATACATGCATGTAATTGTGCGTACAATATGTCGACTGCAGATCAAAAATATCTGCTAGTCATTCATATTAAAAATAAACTTAGGGGCAAAGCGGCTCAGTTAGTCAACTCGAGAAACCCCGCTTCATATTTAGAAATCAAACAGCTTCTAACGCTACATTCGGAGATTCGCGTGATCTATCGTCTTTGATCCACGACCTCCAACGTCTCAAACAATTGTCCAACGAGTCCCCTCTAACGTTCTATACTAGACTTCAGGTTTTGAGTGCGAAAATGCACTCTTGTATTCAAAAATTGGCAACTCTAAGTAATGAGCAGAAAGACGCTCAAACAATCCTTCTAAATACACTACTTACCGGACTAGAACCACGTCTGGGTCAAATAATTCGTGCCAGCAATCCTAAGGACCTTCTGGAGGCACACTCTCGAATCAGAAGAGAACTTCAGTTGTCTTACTTCGAAGGCCAAATCCACCCCCAAATTCTAACAATCAAAGTCCGCCATTTCGACCGACGAATTTTCAAAGACCCTCTTTTAAGCCGAATCAATTCCGACCGTCTGTAATACAGACCAACGCTCACTATCGTCCAGAAAGGACACATCATTTTAACCACCATCAAAATGGTGAATATTCTCAACATCCTGAAACCGATTACGGTTATTATACTGATAATAACCAACACTATTTTGACGATATCAGTCAGAATTATGTAAGCCCCTACTTCGAAGAAATACCAGACGATGTCCCCATTGAACCTTTCAATACCGACGAATACCAGGATTTTCTAGCCCTCCGATTCACCAACTATTTCCGCAGCCCAAACCCCAATCCAGAATTTGAATCTGGAAGATTTCAACCCAAATGCGAATTTCCCGGAACAAGGATTTCTCTAAGTCCTCTTCTAACTGTCAACTCCAAAAATTTATATTACATTCACGACGCTTCCGAAAAATTCAAACTCCTCTTTGATACCGGAGCTGGTAAAGAAAATACCGTCAAAAATTTCCGTCAAAGATTTCCCGAAAAAGTGACAATCCAAGGTATTACTCACGAGAAAATCCCTATTTCTGAATCAACTCTTATTCCATTTGCCATAGGTAACCCTCATAAGGTTTTTATCTACAATCTAGATATTGAGTTTTAGGTCTTGATTTTCTTGAGCATTACGAATGTATTTTTGACTTAAAATCAAAACAGTTAATAACGAACTTCAAAACTATTCCTCTACATAAAGTTCCCGATCACGATCAACCTAAAACACAACCGACAGACATTCCCAATACTAAAATAGCAAATTGTACTCATAACAATCAAATAACTATTCCAGCAAGAACCGAACAAATTTTCAAACTCAAATGCGACCTTTTTAATACTGACGCAATTTTACCGACACGAGTAATTGACAAAGTACGACTTCCCAACGCAGTTGTACGCGTTAATTCAAAGGGAGAATTTCTGACCTCAATAATAAACGAGAACGCGATGCCTAAAACTGTTAATTTTTCCGATCTTCACTTAGAACCCCTTGACCATTCACACCCTCTCCTAAATTTAAATACACAAGAATACACAGACTCTCTAACCTTAGACAGAAACTTAACTATCAGGGAACAAATTCCTTAATGACGAAGAGCGAGAACTTATCGCGAACCTCTGTTTAGAATTCGAAGATATTTTCTATCTCGAAGGCGATATTTTATCCTTTACCAACGCAGTAAAACATTCTATCGACATCAATAATGCCAAGCCCGTTTTCACAAAATCGTACAGATATCCTCCATAAGGAGGAAGTAAAAACTTAAATTTCCAAAATGCTTGATCAAGGCATTATCAGGCACTCTTCTTCTCCTTGATCCTCCCCCGTATGGGTCGTCCCTAAGAAACTCGATGCTTCTGGTAAGCAAAAGTGGCGAGTTTATTTATTGACTACAGGAAGTTAAACGAACTAACTGTAGACTATAAATACCCTCGGCCCAACATTTCTGATCTCCTCGACCAACTTGGTAAGTGCCAATACTTTTCGACACTGGATCTTGCTTCCGGGTTTCACCAGTTGGAAATCCTTGAGGAAGACATTCCCAAGACCGGTTTCTCTGTTGACAATGACCATTACGAATTCGATAGTATGCCATTTGGCTTGAAAAATGCATCTTCTACTTTTCAGAGGGTCATGGACAACATTCTTTTGGGTATCCAAAATGAACGTCGCCTTGTTTACATGGATGAGATCATAGTCTATTAGACAGTCAGACTTGAAAATTCAACCTGACCAGTGTGAGTTTCTCCGTAAGGAAGTTGCTTACCTAGGTCATCTGATCACCTAAGAAGGAGTAAAACTAAATCCTTCAAAGATTGAATGCATCCAGAATTTTCCTCAGCCCCAAACTCCTAAAGATGTTAAATCTTTTCTTGGTCTCGCCGGTTATTACCGACGCTTTATCCCCCATTTCGCTAAGATCTCAAAGCCTCTAACGAAAGACGTCAAATTCATCTTCGACGCAGATTGCAAGTCTTCCTTCAATGAACTGAAGCAAGCCCTTGTATCTGACCCTATCTTGATCTACCCAAATTTCGAAGAACCATTCCTGCTCACTACTAATGCTAGTGCTTTTGCAATTGGAGCGGTTCTCTCACAAGGTCCCGTAGGAAATAATCTTCCTATAGCATATGCTTCCCGTACACTCTGCGCTGCAGAAACTCGATATTCCACTATCGAATGGGAACTGCTAGCCATTGTTTGGGCGGTCAAGCACTACAGACCTTATCTTTTCGGGAGAAAGTTAACACTTCTGTGTGACCACCGTCCGCTTACTTGGCTCTTTTCGATCAAAGACCCTGGCAGTCGTCTAGCCAGATGGCGCCTCAAACTAGAGGAGTATAACTATAAAATCGAATACAAGCCGGGCAAGGTAAACTTGAACGCTGACGCTCTTTCCCGTATCAAAATTAATCACTTCAAATAATGCACCGACTTTCTTTCAAAGATAAAAATTTTCGCAAATAACGAAACCGACCCAAAACAACCCGATCCAGGTACTAGTCACGATAACTCCGACGACCCCGACAACGAGCAAGAACGCGATGATCATGACGAACGCATGATAACAGAATTTAATCGATTTGTTCAATTGTATAAAACCGAGTCGATAATCGACTATTCAAAAATAGAAATTTCTAACGCCCAACTTCTAGACAAATCTCACAAACGAATAGTCACTTTCTTCTGGCAAAATAAACTCAATGACTTGCATGACAAAATTATCGAAGACTTCACTACTGACACTCTAAACGTTCTAGCCAGCAAAACTGTAAGGCATAGAAATTATTTAATTGTCCCTTTACCCTTTGATCCTGGAACATTTTCTATAACAACCAAGACCAGTTCGACGAATCCGAAACTTTTTGTATTGAAAACAAGGTAGAACTACCGATTCTTGAAACACTATCCTTTATACTTGCAGACAAAGACGTAAAACTTAAAATTTGTCAAAATATTGTGACAACCCCTTCACAAGACGAGATTCCCGTTATACTGCAGCAGTACCACTGCGGCAAAAATAACCTTCATCGTGGAATTAACGACACCATCCGACGCATAAAAGAAAAGTATAATTGGACTGGACTAATCAAAAGTGTAGAGCAATTTATTAAGTCCTGCGAAACTTGCCAAAAGGTAAAGTTCTGTAGAAAAAACTTAAGTGCTCCTTTTGTCATAACTGAAACACCAAAAACGCCCTTCGAACGTATCAACATTGATATTTTCGATTATCCAACTAGAAACTACGCACTGACTATTAGGGATGAACTCACCAAATTTACTCAGGCCTACCCAATTGGTGACAAAACAGCTAAAACTGTGTAAACACCCTCCTAATATTCTTCCAACATTACGGTACACCTCTTCGCATCCATTGTGATTATGGACGTGAATTTGATAACACTCTCATAAGGGACCTGTGCGAACTATATGACATAAAACTATCCTTTTCAAGTGTCCACCATCCCGAATCAAATGGTTCTATCGAAAGGTTTCACGCGACTTTAGCAGAAATGATAAGGGCAAATACAGCCATTCAACGTGCTCCCTTACGCAGTCATCTGCTACAACAACACTAAAACCAAGACTACTGGTTTCACGCCCTACGAACTCATCTTTGGGCACACTTCTAGTAGATCCCCCGAAACAATATATGATCAGGAAAAACTCATTTCCAAATATGTTAGGGACCTTAACAACAGAATGAACTAGAATTATAGACTTGCCCGCGCAAAACCGACCAACAAAAACAAAAATCTAAAGTTAGATTTGACAAACATGTTTCGACTAACCAACCAGAATACAAAGTAGGCGACAAAGTTTACGTGAAAGAGTCTCAGATTAAAAGCAAATCTGAAAACAAATTCAATGGACCTTTTGAAATTACCGCGATTAGAAAAAACTCTGCCACTGTTATAAACTTACAGACTAACCAAATCAGTAAAATTAACTTTGACTTTGACTAAAACCATATTTTGAATGAATCCCTTCTTTTCAGATTATGTGGACTGTTTTCAGTCGTGAACCTCCAACAATACTCTCTTACACCCGTTAACAATACAATAGGAGTTTTCTTCCATGAAGAAGGCACACTTAAAATTTCAAACGACAAATGGACACTTCTTGTCTTCAAAGACTTCAGCCCTTCTGAGGTGTTATTTCAAATAACGACGCCATACTAAACCGAATTTTAGAGACAATTAACGAAAACACAACTAATACAAAATCATTTAATCCAAAAATACAAACACATGTTAGCCTCTTGAAACAAAATTCTAAATCCGTTAACTCTAAATATACAGACATCTTCGCTGACACTCAAATTTACCCTACTAACAGAAGAAAACGCGGACTTATTAACGGACTGGGATCAGTTTGGAAAGATATTTCAGGAAACTTAGACGCAACAGATGGTGAATACATAAATGACTGTATAACTAAAATTACTAAAGACCAACACCAAATTCAGGACTTAGTAAAGAAACAAATATCTGTAACAACCTCAGTCATTACGAGCCTCAACAACACTTTACAAAAATTTCAATCCGAGGAGAAACTATTCTCGAATAACATTGAAAAAACAATTTTATACATTTCAAATGATCTTGATTTTCATGAATTTCAAATCAATATCTTGGATCTGTGTGAAAGCCTAATGGAGAGTTACATATTTATCGAAAACACTCTCGATGATGTTTTAACTGCAGTCTCTTTTGCCCGATTAAAAATTTTACATAGTTCGATCTTAATCCCAGTAGATTTGGTCGATACCCTTCAAAAGATTTCTCAGTCACTACATGAAAATAATTTACCACTTCCTATTTACAGTTCAAATGTTGCTCAGTACATTGATTTGATAGAACTGGAAGCTTTTCAAATCAACACCCAAATCATTTTTGTACTCAAAATTCCTTTAGTTGATCCCGAGATTTATACCCTTTACCACCTTTATCCGATCCCAATTTTGGATGATCGAACAGGGTTCCATCATATACTTACAATAAAGACAAAATTTATTGTTGTTATATAAGTTTATGCTATGAACTTAGAACGAACTTATATCGCAACGACAATTCAACATTCCCAGCTGACTCAGCGACACGTGTAGTGTCAGATTACGGCACGGCCAACATCCGTGGGAATGCAGCGTCGACTTTGCTTATTCGGCATATTATATGTTATAAATTGTAAAACTGCTCTAATGTTGTATTCATTATTACTCAGAACTTTTGTCAGTTATATTGTTAATTTTTTCATTTCTATTTTAAAATTTATTATTGTGTTTATTTAAATAAAAATCTTTTTTAAAAAGTTAATTAATTGAAGTGTGATATAACATATATATATATATATATATATATATATATATATATATATTGTAATGAATTAATATTTATCAGTCCCACTTTTGGTGTTAATTTGTATGTATATATTATTATTATACATTTTTTAATTATATTTTACAAAATTGTTAAATTGAATTTATATTTTAATTAAAATTTTTACTCTTTCTCCTCAGTGTTGGATTCAAAAGAAAACTCAATCTTAATATTTTTTAAATTAAATGTTCACTTACCTGGATTTCTTACTTTATATATATTTTTTTATAGTTTGATGTGTTTTAACTAATCCTTATATATTTATTTTTTTTCTATCCCAGTGCTTTGCTCTACATTAAATTAATGATGTTTATACCAAATTTGTTTTTTCTTTGCAATATACATTTTCTATGATTTTATTGTTTACTGTAATTGACTATTTTTTTAAAATGTTTTCTATATTCCTATGATAATTTTTCAAATAAAAGTTTTTAGTCAAATTCTACAAATTAAATTTTTATTTATAATTTCTTGAAAATTTTAAAATCAATACAACAATTCAAACATGAAAACAAACTATAGAAATTCCTACTTTGATATTGTTTAACTATGATGTGGAGTTCCAATTTATTCTATCATTTCATACCAATATACTATACAAACTTCTAAATTCTAAAAAAATGTATAACAAAATCCTTTTTATTTCCAAACAATGTTTTAAATGATAAATACCTTATCTAATCCTTTCATCTTCTAAAGTTCATTTTCTCTAATTCCTTCTGCTAACTGCTATATTTCCACATCACAACTCGTTCCAATATTTTATTTATACATTTTCAGCTGCACTGCTCCACTCTATTTTTTATACTCTATGAGTATACACAGTTTATGGTCTTCCAACTTAACCCTTTTATTTATTTTTCAATGTAACTTTGTCTTTTCATTCACCAAACTTTTGATTTGCAATTTTCGCTCTTATTAATTTCAGAATTTTCAATATGGCTACTTATCGTTGTTGATTTAATGTCCACTTAAGTTTGAAAACAAAATTTTCACTGCTACTTTGATGTTTTTACACTGGAAGTTCTACATTCTTGCACGACTAAATTTTGACTAATTAACTTGACAGGTTTGGCATTTCTTAAATCATTTTTTGTAAACAAATGACTGAAATTCTTAGATCATATACACCAAATTTAAAATTTTATCATAATAATTACAAACTTTCTATTAAATATTCTAAAAATTAATTCTTTCTATACATTTCTATCTATTTGAAATTTTATTTGATGAAATATTAACATTGTTATCACAAGTTCAAAATCAACATGACATTTCTATGTAAATAATTTTTTTCTGGTCCTAAATTGTTTAATTCTGGCCTTTTCTTTTCTTAAAATTTATGTTTGTGACTAATATCATTTATATTTTTGTGTTTTTATAGTGACTGAATGAAATTCTTTTCTAAAATTGAATAAGAAGTACTGAACGATTTCAACACGTTAGAATGTCTACAGCATTATTTATGTCATATTATTTCACAAAGTTCCAAAATAAATTCAGGTATGTTTTTAATCTTATTATTTATAGTTAAATTTTGAAATGTATCTTTATTCATATAATAACTTCCTTTCATATTAAATTATTACTTTATGGTTTTCTAGCATATGCAACCAACATCACTCTTTTAATAACACTTGGTTTCATAGCTTTAATCTATATTATATTTTAATTTTTGTTCTGTTCACTCCACATCTCATATGTAATGATTGAATAAATCTCTCCACTTATTTTATTTTAATTTCCACTATTTTTATTTTTTTATTTAAATTTTTATAACTCTTATATATTTTTTAATTAATGTAGGATAAATCACTTGCATTAATTTTTTATATATATGTTTTTTTAAACTGATTATTAACTACTATTTACATGACATCAAAACCATAACAATATATATATATATATATATATATATATATATATATATATATATATATATATATATTGTTGTATTTTTAATCGGGCAAAAGAGACTGCAGTTAAAACATCATCGAGAGTGTTTTCGATAAATATGTAACTCTCCATTAGGCTTTCACACAGATCCAAGATATTGATTTGAAATTCATGAAAATCAAGATCATTTGAAATGTATAAAATTGTTTTTTCAATGTTATTCGAGAATAGTTTCTCCTCGGATTGAAATTTTTGTAAAGTGTTGTTGAGGCTCGTAATGACTGAGGTTGTTACAGATATTTGTTTCTTTACTAAGTCCTGAATTTGGTGTTGGTCTTTAGTAATTTTAGTTATACAGTCATTTATGTATTCACCATCTGTTGCGTCTAAGTTTCCTGAAATAGCTTTCCAAACTGATCCCAGTCCGTTAATAAGTCCGCGTTTTCTTCTGTTAGTAGGGTAAATTTGAGTGTCAGCGAAGATGTCTGTATATTTAGAGTTAACGGATTTAGAAATTTGTTTCAAGAGGCTAACATGTGTTTGTATTTTTGGTTTAAATGATTTTGTATTAGTTGTGTTTTCGTTAATTGTCTCTAAAATTCGGTTTAGTATGGCGTCGTTATTTAACACCTCAGAAGGGCTGAGGTCTTTGAAGACAAGAAGTGTCCATTTGTCGTTTGAAATTTTAAGTGTGCCTTCTTCATGGAAGAAAACTCCTATTGTATTGTTAACGGGTGTAAGAGAGTATTGTTGGAGGTTCACGACTGAAAACAGTCCACATAATCTGAAAAGAAGGGATTCATTCAAAATATGGTTTTAGTCAAAGTCAAAGTTAATTTTACTGATTTGGTTAGTCTGTAAGTTTATAACAGTGGCAGAGTTTTTTCTAATCGCGGTAATTTCAAAAGGTCCATTGAATTTGTTTTCAGATTTGCTTTTAATCTGAGACTCTTTCACGTAAACTTTGTCGCCTACTTTGTATTCTGGTTGGTTAGTCGATGTAGGATAAATCACTTGCATTAATTTTTTATATATATGTTTTTTTAAACTGATTATTAACTACTATTTACATGACATCAAAACCATAACAATATATATATATATATATATATATATATATATATATATATATATATATATATATATATATATATATATATATATATATATATATATATATATACATACATGTATGGCATTTTAATTGAATATAGAACTAAATATCTAACAGATCGAAAGACAGCAATTGGCACCTAACTTGTTTCATATCTTTTAGTTTATTTTATTTTCCCCCAGTTAGGTTAAAGATTTTTCCTTAGTCGGGTTACAGTTTTCAAAACTTTTCATTCTATTATAAATTTTCCGATTTGACCTTTCACCTGACAGCAAAAAAAAGAGTGATGTAATAGCATGAGTAATAGATACTTAAATAATTTATAATACGGCATTCGTCATGAAATAATTGTTCAGCACACATAATGGCCACAGGGGCGTATCTTCAGCATTGTTTGTTTATTGTTTCTTTTTTTGGAGCGGGGGGGGGGCAAGAAAAATATTATTCTATCCTTTAATTACAATTAAATTTGGCAGTTGCCTCCCCCTTGCCCCAAGTAAATACGCCTATGGGAAAGGGCCACGTTTGGGGCAGAGAATGATGGGATATAAAATATAGGAGGACTTAATATCAGCATTTGTGAAATGCAAGTTTAGTAGACAGAACATTAGTAGAAGATAGGAAAACAATACCTGATATGGTATCGACACGTGAGATGGATGGGTCGACGGGGTAGACCACCTACAACATGGAGAGGGAAAGAAATCTAGTCGACAATGACTGACAGAATAGACAGGCATGGGGATTAGGAACCGAAAGGCATATAAATTTATAAACGAGCTCTATAAAAAAAGTTTGTATTAAAATGACAGGTGTATATGGAAGGGAGTGAGGGTGATGAGAGAGATGTGTCTAATATAGCTAAGATGTACTTAATTGCGCTGTAGGTGCATATTATGTACTACATATTTACAGATGAATGTATATTACAGTGAGCTACAAGTACAAGGCCATTGCCAGAAAAACTTTTCAAGGTGGGTTGGATAAATTTTTTTGATTGGTGATGGGCTGATTAAGAGTGCAAAATTTATATTTTTGTTCATGTATTTCCAGGATATATAAAATTGTATGAATATAAAATAAAATTTTATGAAAAAGATGATTAATTGGTTAAAATTGAATCTTGAAACAAAAATTCGGCAGTGTATTATCGAATTTGTGACATGGCAGATTTACTGTGCTTCCTCATGCGACTCATTCTGTTCAACCTTATTAATGGAGCTGATTCTACTGCTTCTATTTGATATGCATATTCGTCGCCATCATCATCATGGAAGAAAGCTGAAGATGAGGCTATAGAAGTTGTGGCAAATTAAACTCTCTTAAACTTAAAGATTCCAAATTTTTTGTTTGATTTTTCCTATCGTTCATGGTTCAGGACATTCAGTGTCTAAATGCAGCATTCTGTACATTTCTTGTGATTTGTAAGCGTTTTCAAAGTTGTAATTTCTTGATCTGTCTCTCAGTTTTAGGTAGAGGACGATTGAAGAGGATGCCTAGTACCGCGAATATTTGTTGCTGATAGTATCCTCCTCGTACACACAGTTTAGTCAATGCTTCTGTTATTGCTGCCTGATATGCGCTTGTTCCGGTTTTTTTATGTTCACCACGGGTTGATTGGTTGAAATCAATATTTGCACGCCACACAAGTACTCATTTTATATAAGATAAACCTGAAATAAAACAATATTTCAGGTTTATCTCGTTCTTTATTGTAGCTTACTGTACACGTATTTTTGTAGCAACTGACGCAGAAATCCAAAATCTAGGCGTATTGGAGTCATTTTGTTTGTAGCATGTAGCAGTGTGGTACTGCTGGGTACTGAGAAGTAACCATACACCTATCAACTGGATTCCTGCGGATGTATTCAAATTCGGCATACCCTTGCACCAGATCAACATATGAACATGCGGACTATTTCTCAGTTAAAACTCACTCCGTGACCAAAAGTAATTGAAGTTTCGAACGTTCGATTGAACAAAATTAGCTAAATACTCAGACAAATTATCTAGACCTTAAATCAGATCTAATCGTCTTGTAGATTATCAATTTAAAACCCCGCGGAGGTATTACCATATTGCGTAGATCCTTATCCACTTCTTCAATCTTCGTAAATATATATTAGTATTATTTCTACTGTACTAGAATATATTTTGAACTGACTTCTTGTCCGCTCAAAATTATTGCCAATCATAATTTAATTCCGAGTTTACAAGTTATAAATATTGAACTATTCCTATTGAGAAATAAAATAATTTAGATTAAAAAAGTTGGAATAATGTTAAAAATTCCCATTTAAACTATGCTATTTACTTTCTTCTTCCAAAAACAAAATGGTTTTCAGTGAAGAATAAAAATATATAATATTTTATTGTTTTAAATTACCTGAGAATGCCGCTACTTAGTGTGATACAAACACCTGTTATGTAGATACTAAAAATGGCTGCTGAAATGTAATCTTTTACAATCATCAGGATGGCCATGGTTTGTTGTTCAGAAAATAAGTAACATGCCCATAGTATTAAGCTGAAGTAAATATATTCGACTGGATCGCTGAATGTTCCAATTAACCTGAAAAAAAACTTTAAAATTTGGTACGGTGTCTCTATTTAACTCTTTTAAAATTAATACTTACGGATAAATAATTGCACTTGCCCCAAGACTTGAAAGGAACGAAAATGGTATAGATACAAAATTATACGTTGATAAAAATACAGTACCCCCATAGAGACCTTCTTGAGACTCTTGAAAATATCTTGTTCTGTACGTTGGAACTGAAAAAGGAAAGCCTATTAGTTATGTAACAATATTACAAAATTATTTGTGGAACATATGATTGCATAACAGAGGCGGCCCTAGCTAAATATGCTAGAAAAATGAATCATATATATATATATATATATATATATATATATATATATATATATATTGCATTCAATGGTCTCGGGGGGTGGGGTCATGCACCCCCTTAGTGCCCCCTGGAGCCGTCAATGTTGCATAACCAAGCCACCGGCCAAAAAAATAATTCGCTTTATGCACAACCTAGCTTATCTGTCAGTGGTTTTTGTCCTTGGGACTTCACATTTTAGGGGAAATGAAACTCGATCGTTTTCTGCACATTAAAATCTCTACACCAGTATGAAATATTACTATTATGTTTGTAAAATGTTTCAATGTTTGATTTGAAATAATGCCAAATATATTCTGAAATATTTCTTAAGTCCACCACAAAACCCCATTGGAAATATTTCAAATTAATTTTTTTTAGTTGTATACATAACAATACTTGAGATATATTTTAGTGAAATATTTTAAAATATTTCATGTTTGATTCCAAAGATTATAAAATATTTCTGAAATATCCCAACTTTAAATCTTTTGTAATATAATATTTTTGTAATTGTTCAGGATATATTTCCAAATATTTTTTTACCGCGTGCATACATATATTTCTGTGATATAATTTAAAAAATGCTTCTAAAATATTCGACAACAAAAACTTCCAAAGGTATTGCTAAGAATTTCCTGTGAGTTTTAAAACAAGTAATTTAGTTCAGAAAACAATCGTTTTTACTTCCTCACAAATTCTCAACTATTTTACTAATTCTGGTTTTTATTACATATGATTAATTTCAAGAAGGAATTCTTTCTTAGTAGTGTAACAGGATTTTATCGTCGATATAGAAATAACTGAGAAATATTTCAGTCATGCTGTGTGGGAGGTAATGATTTATAAATATTGTTTAATAACATTATATCGTGGTGTGACATAATATATTTCATAACATATACCTTTCGTTTTTATAAATGATATTTTTACATATGATTTGATAAAGAGTATTGTTAAGTTTTAAACGAATTATAAATATGTGGTCTTAAGGAAGTTTATATTGTCTGTAGTGTGCTAATATCAAAATAATAAAACAAATGCTAAAATTTGTAGATGGTTTTCAAAGAGACTACAATAAATAGAAATCTCTATATAAGTGTAGGTTTGATACGTACACAATAAAATAGTGTTTATAATTCCAATGAAATATACTCCACATAAACAATTGAGTATTAGTCCATTTCTGGTTATATATGTCTGCTGATAATCCTAAAATAAATAATTTCTTATTTGCATAATAATAATCCATGACATATTTGGTGCTTAGTTTGACACAATAGATTTACCTTTATTTCTGCATAAAATAAATATAATAACAAGAAATAAATTGGTAGCAGAAACAGCCTCAGAAATATTTGCCTTAATCCTTCTTTTCTGAAACTTAAGGTGGCAGCTAACAGTCTCCTAAAAATATTAAAAGCCTACAATGTAACACTAATGAAAAAATTATAAAAACACACATGTAAATAACCCATCCGGTTGAAAGACAACTTTTTCTCCCCAATAGTAGTGGAACTTTATTTCCGTGAAGTCCATGATCTAGTATATGATTTGTACTTCCAAGAGTTGAGCCTTTTCTATATGGCCCTCCTTCAAGTTTAAATTTTTCAACTAAAGCTGCTATTTGGTGATTGCTTTCTACGAAACGTTCTCGGGATCTTCTATCCACAGTCGATAAGCAAACTAAAAATGAATGCATTTAATTATCACTGATTTAATTTAGAAACTTATGTTTAAGTGTTTATTTTTTAAATACATTAATTTCAGTATTAGGTACAATCAATCCATATTTTTTTTAAATAAAATTCACTGATTTAATGCAGAAACTTATGTTTAAGTGTTTCTTTTTTAAATATATTAATTTCAGTCTTAAGTACAATCAATCCATTTTTTTTAAATAAAATGCACTGATTTAATGCAGAAACTTATGTTTAAGTGTTTCTTTTTTAAATACATAAAAACATCGGGTTGAGGGTTCAAACTTAATAATTTTTGATACATTAATGTGACGATTATCTATTTCCATATTTATGGATATTTAGAATATTATACTATATACTCGTACGAGGAAGAGGCTTCATATTTCAAAACTTCCAAAGTTTCAGTTTCTAATTCAGACTCTGTTCTCAATGGCAATTGGGACAAAGAAAAAATTAGGCAATTTAAAATTAAACTGTTTGACAACATGAACTGATGTAACTAGGAGAATGAACTGCAATTTGATAGGTTGGCCTAAAAAATCAAAGACCATATAAAAATAATAAGGTGCGTTCAAGTTATCTTCAGAATTTTTATGTAGCGTTCCTAGGCGCGACTTTGTTTTAAGATTCGCAGAAAGTAGACATGACTGTTATTAATTTCATTACCATTTAAACAAAAACTAACGTTATCGGAAAAAAAAATTATAAAAATGTAATCGATCAGATTCATCTTTTGTCAGTTCATGAATTAGGAGCATCTTGTACGGATGACATTTGAGTTTCTTTACATATTTTGCAATAAACGACTGGCTTACATTTTTGTCGACACAGAATTTGTTCTCGTGTGAGGGTTTTCTCTTAATGTTCATAAAACAAGTAATTTGATGTCATCGTTCATTTTAGGTTTGCTGCATCCAGATAAGTGACACCTTCCGTTTCTTGGTATCTTGCCATTATTTTACAGTACCTATTTGTAACCTCTTGAAATTTATTTCTGTCTCGAAACTTATTGTGCTCCCAGAACATTGCAGAAAAATGTTATGTATCTAATGGCGTAAGGGGAAATAATTATAGCTTACTATTTTTGAAAAGAAATTCCATGACGCTACACTTTGTTAAATATACTTTTTTCTTTTTTGACATATGTCATCAGACAACCAAGTATATATATATATATATATATATATATATATATGGTTGATGATATATTCCGGTTTGCATCCGTTCGTCTGTATTCGTTTGAAAGATTACTTGACGTTTCGCCAAAATCATATTTGGCTTTCTCAAAAGATACTAAGTAACTGAAGAATTTCTGGTTCTTGATCTCAATTTATACCTGCCCTGTGAGCCTCATTAGTACTTAATCTCTCAGGTACTTTATCTTGTTTATTAGGTTGGGTTAACTGATGGTCAATTAAAGTGCAATTGCCGTGTTTATGGCTTTTGTCGGTAATTTGGGTAATCGGATTATTTGGGTTTATTGCTGGTTTTGTTGTATTGTTATTTTGATATGGGATTACTGCTTTCCAAAATGGTGATAATTTTAAAGCTTCGCCTCTCATGTTTATGGTATCTCGGGTTTTAATTTCAATCGCTTCTCGTATTGTTCTGATTTTATAGTTTTCAACATTGGCGATTTCTTTACAAGTATTAAACTCTATTTCCGGGAATTCACCCGCGTAGTTGATAACTGATCCCTGCCGGGATCGATGGTAAAATGACGACGTTTCGGCAGAGTCACATCTGCCCTCTTCAGGTCCGTTCGCATAATTCTCGTAGCCTTCTGCTTTCGCTTCTAGTTACTCGAATACCAAGATTTTCAGGAGCGCGCACGGTGTTATATAGTCGCGGCTCGGCGCCTATCGGTTGGCACCGTAAACGGCTGCGTGTGATTGGCCCTTGGCGCTCAGTGGCCACGCCTCCCGCTTGGTGATTAGTCCTCAACACCGTGCTTATTTTTCTGTTTGTATTGAAAATAGTATCGATATTGTGTCTCCGTAGAATTCTTGCAATACTGTCCGTGGTACCCTTGACATACGGTAAATAAGCCTTGGTTATAGTTGTCTCATGCTCCTCGTCTGTTCGTCTCGGTTTTGACTTTAGGGCTCTTTGAATATTTCGGTCTGTAAATCCGTTTTGTCTCAGAGCTGTTTTTAAACTGTCCATTTCCTGTTTGATGTTGTCCTGGTCAGCTAGTCTTTGTGATCTGGTTACTAAAGTTTTGACGACGGCTTGTAGTTGGGCAGGGTGGTGATGAGAATTAGCATGAAGGTATCTGTTGGTGTGAGTTGCTTTCCTATATACTGTATGGCCAAGGATTCCATCTTCCTTCCTATTTATGAGAACATCGAGGAATGGCAGTTGATTATTGGCTTCAACCTCCATGGTGAATTTTATTTTGTGATGGATGCCATTCAGGTGGTCTAAAAATGTGTTGAGGTGTTCCCTCCCATGAGGACAAATCACAAAAGTATCATCCACATATCGCAACCATAAACTGGGTTTAAGAGCTGCTGTTCTTAGTGCCAACTCCTCAAAGCTCTCCATAAAAAGGTTCGCTATAACTGGTGAGAGTGGCGATCCCATTGGAGCTTCTTCCACTTGTTTGTATCGTTGGTTCTCGTAAACAAAATAGGTGTTCATCAGACAGTGCCTTGTTAAGTCTACAAGGTGTTGAGGTGATTTGTATTTTTCTACTATGATATCCAAGGCCTCGTCGATAGGGATGTTGGTGAAAAGGGACACTACGTCAAAACTGACAAGAAGACACTCAGGTTGTAAAACCGTTTTACTAAGTATTTCGATGAAATGTGTCGAATTTTTGACATATGAGTCTGCCCCCCTCTGCAAACGGTTGAAGTTGTTGGGCTAGGTATATGGCTAGCTGTTGTGTTGGGGATCCAATTGAACTTACTATTGGCCTCAAAGGTGCACCTTATTTATGTACTTTTGGCAACCTATAGAATTTCGGACATCTCGATGACTTTTCACGCGGAATGAGTTGCAGTTGGAGATTTTTGTCGATCCTACTTGCTTGGATTTTGGCCTTGGTTGTTTTCTCCAGATAAGTTGTTGGGTCAGTAGTAATTTGTTTATATGCTGGATCTTGTAGAAATGTTTGAATTTTGTTTGAATAATCCGCTGTATCTAAAATTACAGTCGCATTTCCTTTATCAGCAGGTAGAATGACAATGTCCTTGTTGAGGCGAAGATGTTTCAAGGCCTCATTTTCTTCTATAGATAGGTTCCTTTTGGGAGGTTTAGACTTTCTTAGAACATGTGACACATCTTGTCTAATTATTTCAGCGGTGTTCGCATCTAATGCTCTCTGTTGGTATGTGAGAGGGAGCAATAGCGTAATTGAATCCTTTAGCCAACACGCCCATCGAGGTAGAGTTCAATTGGACCGAAGATAAGTTATAAACGGTTCTATTTGTTTCCAATTGCCTTGAGGTTAGACTGTGACCGTTATTTTCCGAGAAAAATTCGTTTTTGGGCTTCTGTTGGAGCTTCAATTTGTTAAATTTTGTCTGTTGTTGCATTGTTGTCAACTCTGCATTCATTTCGGCCCTAAATTCGCTAATTTCATCGAATTTATCCCAGATTATCGGATGGAGTGTATTGCTTACCTGTAGGTGCATATCTAAGAGTTTAGTATTAAGAACATCCAAATCCCTTCTGACATCACGTATGGCTTCCCTAAATAGGGCACAACTAGCTTTTCATATATATATATATATATATATATATATATATATATTTTTAGGTGGTTTCCGGGAATTCATCCGCGTAGTTGATAACTGATCCCTGCCGGGATCGATGGTAAAATGACGACGTTTCGGCAGAGTCACATCTGCCCTCTTCAGGTCCGTTCGCATAATTCTCGTAGCCTTCTACTCGAATACTAAGATGTGACTCTGCCGAAACGTCGTCATTTTACCATCGATCCCGGCAGGGATCAGTTATCAACTACGCGGATGAATTCCCGGAAATCACCTAAAACATTTAGTGCCCGCGAAAACTTAAAAACAATATATATATATATATATATATATATATATATATATATATATATATATATATATACTAGCCGTTACCCGCGGTTTCACCCGCGTATAGAATTTCAAGCTTCGCAAAAAGAAAAAACTTATGAAACATATGGATTAACCCAATTAAAAATTTTTTTAACTTGTTTAAACCACCATACTTAACTATAAATCCACCAATCCCGAATATATTTCACCCAAACTGTAAGTACTTATGGGCGACCCTATATTACAATTTCATTCGACATTTTTTATCACCTTGAATAACTTTAACCCTACTTCACCCTATATTGCAACCATCTATATATATCTATATGCTGCTGTTTATTTGTCACCCAATATAACTTTTTGAACACCTGACTATAACTCTTCTCTACCCTATATTTCAGCTATGCAACTGCTTATGGTCTACGCTGTATAACAATTATTTCTGATATTTTGTGAACCACCTTTTAAAGTACAATTTCTCTTTACCTATATTTTAATCACCCTTTATATGCAGCTTTTTCTAACATTGTGTTAAACACATTCTAATACTATAATCTTGCATCTCCCTATATTTCAGATATTCCATATAGTAGAATACAATTGTTTAGGGTCTACCCTATATAACAATAATTTTTTAACTTTTTTAGATCCACCCTGATGGAAATACCGGTGGAACCCTTGGTGTGTCACAAATTTAAAAACACAGTTTTGCAACCTAACACCAAACTTTTATTTAAACACTCACCCAAACTACAACTGCTTATTGGCCACCCTATATAACAATTTTATTCAACACTTTTTTAACCGCTTTGTATAACTAAGTCTACTTCCATCTACATTAAAACCATCGTGTATACACTGCTGCCAATTTGTCAAACATTACAACTTATTTTTGAAACACCTTGTATAACCCTAATTTTACTCTACAAAATATTTCAACCACCCTGTTGTGCATGTGCATGTGCTTAGGGGCCACCAAATATAACATTTTTTAAACACTTAACCAAAACTCTGGTCCACTCACTATCTTATATATATGCCACAGCTTATGGACTACGCTATATAACTATTTTTCTACCACAATTGAAAGTATAATTTGTCTCCACCCTGTATTTATACCACCCCTTATATGCAGCTTTTTCTAACATTGTTTTAATCACACCGTATGTACTATATATAATTTTACTTCGATCCATGTCTCAGATATTACATATATGCAACAGCTCATGTTCTACAAACAAAATTATCCAACCGGTTTAAGTAATATTCTACTCCACCCGCTATTTCAACCACCTTTTATATGCAACTACTTATCGGCCATCCAGTATAACATTTTTTGTACCACCCTGTATAACTATAAATCCATCAATGCTCAATATATTTCACCAAAACCGCAACTGCTTATTGAGCACCTTATATAACTTTTTTTTTTCAGCATGTTTCTGAATCATCTTGTATGTCCCTGTATACGCTACTGCTTATTGGTTAACCATTTTTTAAATAATTTACCATAACACTTCTCCACCCTATAATTCAACCATCCTATCTTCTCAACTTATTATGAATTACGCTATTTCAGAATTTTTCCTCATATTTTTTCAACGACATTTTAAAGTATAATTTCTCTCCACACATCATTCTAACCTTGTTTGAATCACACTGTATAACTATAACTGTACTGCACCCAATGTGTCAGGTACTCCATATATGTAACTGCTATATAACAAAATTTTTCTAGCATTTTTTAACCACCCTGTATAATTATAACTCTACACCACCCTATATTTCAACAACCTATTATATGCAACTACTTATTTGCCACCCTTGTATCCTTAGAATCCTACCCCACCCTATACTTCAACCATCTGGTAAATGGAACAGCTTGTAGATCATTACATTACTTATTTTTTAAATCCACTTGTATAGCTGTAATTATACTCCGCGACATATTTCACCCATCCTACATATGCAACTGCTTGTGGATATAAAACACGTTTTTAACCACAACATAAACTATAATTCCACTCCATATTTTATTTCAAACACCCTATATAAACAACTCCTTCTAACTAACAGCTTATTATAAACATAATTCAAAGATCCTAACTGCTTACATAACACATTTTTTCTAAGATTTTTTATCCAAACTGTATAAATATTCTACCCTTTTTCACCTCCTTGGCATAAGGAACTGTTTATGGCCCGACCAATATAACTATTTTAGACCACCCCGTATAACTAATTCCACTCTCCCTTATTTCAACCACATTGTATATATGCAGCTGCTTATAGGACACCAAATATATAACTTTTTTTAGATTTTTGAAATCCATTTAATTCTACTTCGCTCTAAGTTTCCTATAATACAGAACACCCTGTAAAATTACGCTTGTTATATCAATTAATTTGTATTAAATCGAAACATGTTGCATTGGCACATTCTGAATTTTGAATAAAAGCTAAGCTGATGCTAGTAACTAATATTTTATGTTTGCGGTGGAACCAATTGAGTAATTGTATTACCCAACATGGTAGAAGTTTTTTCGCTCTATATACCGTTTCTGTCGATTTAGGGAGATAAAATGTGTACCAGATTTTAAGTCAAACTATAGGCTTTGCCACAAAAAATCCTAAATAATTTTTTTTAAACTGTTTGAACCACCCTATTTCATCATAAATCCACGAATCCCGAATATATTTCACCCAAACTGCAAGTATTTATGGGCCACCCAATATAACAATTTTATTCGAGATTTTTTTGAATCACTTTAAATAACTCTATTTCACCCTATATTGCAACCATCCTGTATGCTGTTGTTTATTTGTCACCCAATATAACTTTTTGCACACCTGACTATAACTCTTCTCTACTCTATATTTCAGCTATGCAACTGCTTATGGCTTACGCTGTATACAATTAATTCTGATATTTTTTGAACGACCGTTTAAAGTAAAATTTCTCTTTACTCTATAATTTCATCAACCTTTATTTGCAGCTTTGTTAAACACATCCAAATCTATAATCTTGCTTCTCCCCATATGCCAGATATTCCATATAGTAGAATGCAACTGTTTATGGTCTTCCATATATAACAATTTTTTTATCCATCCTAATGGAAATGATGTGGAACCCTTCGTGAGTCACAAATATAAAAACACAGTTTTGCACGCTAACACCAAACTTTTATTTAAACCCTCACCCAAACTGCAACTGCTTATTGGCCACCCTATATAACAATTTTCGTCAAAAATTTTTTAACCGCTTTGTATAACTAACTTTACTTCCATCTACATTAAAACCATCCTGTATACACCACTGCCAATTTGTCAAACATTACAACTTATTTTTTAACCATCCTGTATAACCATAATTTTACTCTACAAAATATTTCAACCACCCTGTATTTGCATCTGCTTAGGGGCAAACAAATATAAATTTTTTAAATATTTCTAATCACACTGTATGAACTATAATTTTACTTCGATCCAAGTTTCAGATATTGCATATATGTAACAGCTCATGTTCTATCTTACAAAAAAAAATTATTCAACCTGTTTGACTATAAATCTCAACCTCCTTGTACTTTGCAACTACTTATCGGCCACCCATTATAATATTTTTTCTACCACCCTGTATAATTATAAATCCATCAATGCCAAATATATTTCACCAAAACCGCAACTGCTTATGGGGCACCGAAAATAACAATTTTGTTCAACATGTTTTTGAATCACCTTGTATGTATTACAACTACCCTGTATACGCTACTGCTTATTGGTCAACCAATATAACATTTTTTAAATAATTATCATAAAACTTCTTCACCCTATGTTTCAACTATCCTATCTTTGCAACTTATGAACTATGCTATGTCACATTTTTTCCTTACATTTGTCAAGATATATTAAAGTATAATTTCTCTCCACACTTCATTTAAACTACCCTTCATTTACAACTTTACAACATTCTTCAGGTACTCTATATATGCAAGTGCTATATAACAATTTTTTTCTAGCATTTTTACTGTAAGCTACCCTATATTTCAACAACCCTTTATATGCAACTACTTATTTGCCACCAAATATAACATTCTGTACTACCCTGTATCCTTAGAATTCTACCCACCCTATATTTCAACCATCCGGAACAGCTTGTAGTTCATACCATTACTTTAAAATATTTGTAAACCCACCTGTATAGCTGCAATTATACTCCGCTACATATATATATATATATATATATATATATATATATATATATATATATGTAACTACTTCTGGATATAAAACAAGTTCTTAACCACAACATAAACTATAATTCCACTCCACCTTATATTTCAAACACCCTGTATAAACAACCTATTTCATAACTATCTTATGAACATTATCAAAGATCCTAACTGCTTACCTAACACATTTTTTAAAGTTTTTTTATTCACTGTATATATTTATATATACATATTAATAAATTTGAGTTTTATATTTTTTAAAGGAATATGTTTGTGCTTATATTACTAACCTCATTATAATTTACCCTAATTAATTTTAAAGATATCAAGTGAAATGGGAATGTGTTATTGTGAATTACATTGGGTGAATGCTCGAATTAAAACATAAATTTGTTATGGGTAATGTAACTAATATATGAATATCAGTATAGTTAGAGGGGCAGATCCACAAAACCGTCAGGAGGGTGAATTTATATTAAATTTACCTGAGTACGGATGTAAGTTCTCCTTTATAGGTCTGTATTTTGTAGACTGATGTATTAAAAATAGCTGATCTGTTGTTTAAATCCATAAATCTTACCTTTTTCCAGGCTCTTGGATTTAACACTTCCTCTTTTTAACTTGAACCTCTTGGCGATTTGCTGGTACTTTATCAATATCGATATAAAATAACTGATTCTTAATTGATACTCTTAACATACACTGTTATGAATTAAAAGGTTTAAGTAAATTTTATATAATATTTTCAAACAGTAAATGTATTTATTATGTTACCCAAATCGTTAATTATTATCATATGGTTAATATATTCTGTTAAAAAAGTTAAGTTTATTACTTGAAACCTTCGAGCCAGCAGCTTGAGAAGAGAAATTTGAAATTTTAGTGGCTTGAATTGAGTACTATTAGGGAACAATCTGCACACACTTCTATTGTTTTACTTGTATCTATTGTATATTCAAAATATAATTCTTTCTAATTAAAATATTAGTTTCAAAGTGGAAAATATTAAGGTGAACTTACGATAGTACATTAAAGGATTTTCAAGTTGTGGGCAAGGAAAGCCAATAGCATTAAAATATTCCAGCATTTGTCTAGTTCCTCCTGTATATACGACATCTCCAAGGCACAAATAAAGCACTCGTTCTAAAAATGGGAATACATCCGATCGTGGTTTTTCCATGGTTAAAATGACAATTGTCCGATACTTTTTTGCTGCGTTGGATAATATGGAAATGATCAAATAGGTATTTAAAGGGTCCAGATCCCAGGTAGGTTCGTCAAGAAGAAGAACAGCTATACATATAAAAAAGTTTGTATTAAAATATGCCTATTTTAATCAGTTTTAATTTAAAACGTGAATAGTTTCTATTTACCTGGATCTCTTATTAGCTGTATTCCAATCATTAATCGTCTGTATTCACTTTGTGTCAGGTTTTCAACGGATTTTGTTGCAACTTGTGATAGTGCTAAATCAGCCATTACTTGTTTTACTTTAGTTCTCTTCAAAGATGTTACCTAAAATTGAAAAAAGCTTCCAATGTACTATTTTTACCAGAAAAAAAATGAAAAGCAAAAAATACAAGCCCGCAGAGTAACTGGGGGACAAAAGATTTCGTGTTTCGGGTGAGGTTGGGTCTTTATTATTGTTTTGAACAAATTGTACGGACCTGGGCTATTCAATTAATAATATAAAGTAGGGAACTTTAGCATTATTTTAATACTATTTTGCAAACATGGTTTTTCTTGAAGAAAAAAATGTTTGGTTAACACATTTTTACTTCTTAGCTAATTATAGGAAGTATTTCAAACAGCAAAAACCGTAATTTTGGCAGTTTTTGTGACTTCTCAGCAAGCCCGTAGCCAGCGGGAGGGTCTCTGGGGGTTCAACCCCCCTCCCCCCCGAAATTTTGGAATTTTTGGTTTCAAGATTCAATTTTAACCAATTAATCATGTTTTTCATGAGAATAAATTATATATTTATACAATTTTATATATCCTGGAAATACATGAACAACCAGCCCCCGAAAAACCACCACGAAAAAAATTCCTGACTACGGCCTTGCTTCTCAGCAACAGAATAAAAATTTACACGATCAAAGCTCAGTGTGTTGTATGCGCATACTTAAAACCTACTAAATAAGAGAGATTCGTACAGGGGCGGATCTAGGATTGTCATTTCGGTGGGCTTGACGTCAGGTTGATTTTAGCACAGTAAATACTAAAAAGCATATCACTAAGATGATTGAGGAGGGGGGTTCAGCCCCTTAGCCCACTCCTTGGATCTGCCAGTGGATTCGTAGCTATTGTCTAAACAAATTTAGAACGATGAAACTTGGCAAAAAGTTTCATTTGCCTATCGAATATAACTACTCAAAATTTCTAATTTATGGCTTTCAAAGTTTACTCAAAACTGTATTTTTTTAAGGGTTCTTTATTTTTGGTGATGTTTATCATGCTCCCATTCTGTGTCAAATTACTTCTTTGTAAATGTGAATGGAACATGGTAATAATGCAATATTTCGGCACAACTGGTCATATATTAGCATTGTTTTGGGTTTATTCTATTGTCTGAAAATTGAATTTGGAATTGTATTCGGCAAGGCATAAATATTACTGGAGGGGAATCATCGTTTCCCCTAAAGGTAGAATACAAATAGCATGTCATCGAATTGACATGACATTTAAAATGCTTCACCCAAGGAAATTACATTATATATGAGGGTAAATCAAATATAAACGGTAATTTTGATATTGTGCTTAGAATGCAGTTTCGAGCTAGATGATTTTGTAGAGCAGACGTTTGGTTTATAAGGAGTGGGGAAACGAGCCATGTTATCACGTATGTTTAGCTTTGTCGTCAATACATATTGTATGATCTGTGGTCAGTACAGAGTACAGCCTTGACCAAGCAAGAGGTACATTTGTCTGTTGCCCAACAGATTATCATAAAGTTCTTACTAGCGAAGGCGTTGAAACCTCGGAAATTTTAACTTGTTTGAAGACATAGTTTGGGGATAGTAGTCTTAGAACCGTGTGTATATGTTGTTGAGAAAATTTAAGGGTGGACGAGTAGGATAATCACAATCAACGCCCAAGGAAAAGCCTTACAGCTGGCAATACCAGTACCGTTCGAAAGCTTCTTGAATGTGACGATTAACTGTGGAATAAATTTTCAATTAATTATCGTTGATCAGTTGGTTTCAGAAAAATCAGTGCTCGATGGTTTCCCAGGTTGTTGACTGAAAACCAATAGCAGGTGAGTTTGGAGATCGCTTAAAGGCTTCTGAATTGATTTCAGCGAGAAGGGAAGGCCTTTGTGAAGAGCATCGTCTACAATGGTAAGGAGTGGCGAAGAAAGAATAAAGGTCAAAACTCGTCTCTCAGCTGGAAAAGTCCTTGCAACGTTTTTTTTTTACTCATCGATTTTCTACATGACCAACATACAGTGAATGTGGATTACTACTGCCAGTTGTTACGGTTGACAAAAGCCGCGGATTCGAAACCAAACACAAGGAATGCAATGTAAAAATGGTCTGGGACACCCTCGCGCACCCTCCTTGTAGCCCTTACTTGTTCACTTATCCTCCGGTGACTATTTTTTGTTCCTGCCTCTGAAGGAATCACCACAAGGAAAACGATTTGGAAGAAATGAAGAAGTCGAGGAACATATGCGCAGTTGGCTTGCAACTCGCGCTCAAACATTATATAAACAGAGAATACTGAAACTCCCAAATAGGTGGTTAAAATGTGTACATCACGATGGAGAGTATATTGAAAAATGTTAAAACAATGATTTGTTTGTAATGTTATGCAATAAATGTATGAAAAAAATACCGTTTATATATGATTTACCCTTGTAATTCTTTTACTGACTTTAATTGTCAGAGTTTAGAAAGTAATAAAGTCGATAGTATTATCACATTTAATCTATAGCCGATTAAAAAAAATGTTTGCTTGTCTACAAAATTTATATAATAGAAAAACAGTAAAAGTATGAAAAACGAAAAAAAAGGTGATTTGCTAATGAGCTTCAAATCTGAATCAACAATATGATAGGCACTGTTTCTTGTCTGTACTATCAGCAGGCAACTTGACAGCATGGTATTTATATTAGGGAAAGAATCAAAGCCTGTATAAATTTCAAGAGTTATATAATTGTATATTGTTATAAATTTCGTGGGTTCAATTAAAATTTAAAAACTAATTATTCACTACCACTTTCTAGAACTTTTATTTACATGAAATATACAGGGTGTAAACGGTTTGAGTGCAAATGTTTTGAGGATCAATACTTCAGGTCAAAACAAATCAAAAAGCTTTATAACATTTTCAGAAATAAACTATAGTTTTGCCAAAAAAAATGAAAAAGTTAGAAGTTCTGTAACCTTTATTACAGTGAATAATAGATTATTTCCGGCTTCAAAATGATTGTAAAGCTAAATATGTAAATACTCAATAGCGTATACACCTTTAATAACTGTATTAACAAAGAAAATTATTATTTAAACTCTAAATATTCTGTTATAATTTGCCCTACGTTTCTCCGATCAGATGTGGCAACATAGCATATACTCAGTACTACAGCTGGCCGCTGCCATGAATGCTTTTTGCTGCCCGGTTCTTTTAAGAAAGTGAAAGTGATTTTTGCGTGACATTCGACATAGCGTAAGTTATTTGATTATCATTTTAAAATATAAATTGGAAAAATAAATAAAATCTGTTGTGAATTGTGAGTTCGAGTGTATTATTTTGTGACAAACAGTGACAATCATACAATAAGGTAAAGACCTAACATGCTATTAATTTGTGGGGAAAGCAAATGTAATAACAAGAATTTTGAATATTTACTATAAATAATCCGTTTGCTCGCCAGAGCTCTATCATAATGACATCCTGCAGGACAAAGGTTTTTATTTGTCTAAGATAAGTAATATTAATTTCTTAGTAACAATTATTTCTCGAAGAATTTAACACATAAAAGAACTACATATAAGAAATGTTTTGTTTAATATAGTTTGTATCGCATTTTTGTATCATAATGTAAACAACTTTGTATCCTCCCTTCTTCAACTTGATGCATAAAATAAATCGCCAAATATAAATATTCATTTCAATACATAGATATTAAAAGGGTACATTTTTGAAAATAATATTTCATAAAATTTTATGTACCTAAATAAATCTACCGGCACTCGAAACTATGAAATTATTTAATACAAAAAAATAACAGGTGTTCATTTTTTTGTGGTGACTCATTCCTTTATTATTCACGCTACAAGCAAATCTCATTTTTAGCGCGACGTTGCCACATTGACAATAATTTACTTAACATGTACTTCAAATTTTCTTGCTTATTAAGGCCTTTAGACCATAGTGTTATAAGAGTTTTTTGTTTTGTTTGGTGGGTACTATCTGCACCTAAAATATATGCAGTCAAATTATTTACACCCTGTATACAACAGCTGATTCAAATATCACAACAACAATTCTACACATAAGCTCTTCGCTGCACTAACTGCCGCGATTATGGATCGCTCCTTTTAAAACCTGCATCGAAAACTCTCGTACAATCAATCATCAATTCTACAGCTGCCAAGAATTTCGAGAACAATTTTTTGTCCTAAAAGCGATCGGTGTCGTACTGGAATGAAACCAGGGCCGGCTTAAGGAAATTTCGTTACACCGCTCCCCCTTTAATTCTGATCGTCCCGGTCAGAAACATCCTCTCCATCGTTGGGAGCGAGTCGATCTAAATGGACCACCTTCAACTTAGCCCTAGGGTTTCGACGGATCCGGCAGACGACGTCATTAAGCCTCTTGACCACCTCGTATGGACCATCTTAGGCGGGTGTAAGCTTTGAGGATTTACCCTTGCTCCGTTGGGGGTTGTACAGCCAGACTTTGTCCCTCTCTTGGAACCCGACTGAATTGGGCTTGAGATCGTATCGCCTCTTCATCCCGGTCACTGGTGGCCAACATCTGCGTTCGGGCTAATTCGTGTATTGCCAGCATGTTATGTCGGAGCTGGTCGGCATAATCGTCGATGTCTTGGGAAGGTTCTTCGGGGGAGCCAAATGCCAAATCCCAGGGTAATCGCAGCTCCTTTCCGAATAGGACCCTGGCTGGAGTCAGGCCTGTACTATCATGTACGGCAGAGCGATATGCCAACAGGAATAGGGGAATATGCTCATCCCAATCACGCTGGTTATTGTTGACGACTTTGGATAGGTGTTGTTCCAAGGTCCTGTTGAATCTTTCCACCATTCCGTCCGACTGTGGGTGCAATGGTGTTGTTCTCGTTTTCCTGATCCCCAATATCGTGCAGATCTTCTGGAATACATTCGATTCGAAGTTACGCCCCTGGTCTGAATGTAGTTCCATCGGGACGCCAAACCTGCTGAATAGTTGTTCTGCTAGCACCGTTGCTACCGTGGTTGCCTTTTGGTTGTTTATCGCATATGCCTCAGGCCATTTGCTGAAATAATCCATTGCGACCAGAATGTATTTGTTCCCCCTCTCAGAGACTCAGGAAATGGACCGGCGACGTCGATGGCAATTCTCTCAAATGGGACGCCCACATTGTACTGCTGCATTCTGTTCTTGGTCCGGGTCTTCGGGCCCTTACTGGCTACACAGGTGTCACATTTCCGGCACCAAGCTCTGACGTCTTCAAAGTAATTTACCCAGTAGTATCGCTGGCGAACTTTGTCTAGGGTTTTGTTCATGCCTAGATGGCCCCCGGTAATCCCATCATGTACTTCGGTCAGGATGGCTGGTACCTTTTTCTTAGGAACTACCAGTTGGGACTTGGTTTCTCGGCCATCAGTGCTTTCCCAAACTCGCTTGAGCATTACATTCTCTACTCTTAGAAAGTCCCATTGGGCCCATAACGATTTCAGGACGCCCGAGTATCTAGCTACCTCGTCATATCGTGGCCTGGTTGCCCCTCTCGTTTTGAGTGACAAGATTGGTTCGATGTCTGGATTAGCCATTTGGTCCTGGAGGCACTGTTCCATTGTCCAGTCTTCATTGGCCTGGACTCGGATCTGTCTGATGGAGATACCCTTTCGCTGTTCCGTCTTCAGACAATGTCCGCATTCTGCTCTACAGGGTCTTCCGGATAGGGCATCGACATTATTCTGCAAACGGCCGGCACGGTGTTCCACCTTGAAATCGTATTGCTGTAATTTCTCCATCCACCTGGCCAGTTGTCCTTCCGGTCTCTTCATGTCCAGCAGCCATTTGAGGGCGGCATAATCTGTTCGGATTAAGAAATGGCGTCCATAGAGGTATTTGTGGAAATGGTCTACCGGCCTTATTATTGCAAGAAGTTCTTTTCTGGTGACGCAATAATTTCTTTCCGGTTTCGTGAATCCACGGCTGTAGTACTCGATCATCCTCTCTTCACCATCTTGCACCTGGGATACGACGGCCCCCAAACCTGTGTTGCTGGCGTCGGTGTCTAAAATGAACTTGCCGGACTGTGTAGGAAAGGCTAGGATTGGGCTGGAACATAGCGCTGCCTTCAGTCGTCTGAATGATGTTTCGCAATCATGATTCCAACGGGAGGTCTCTTTTTCAGTGGTCTGCCGATGTAGAGACGCGGCAATGGTGGCAAATCCCTCAACAAATCGCCTGTAGTAGGAACAGAGGCCCAAGAAGCTTCGAAACTTATGCTTTTCTCTTGGGACTGGCCAATCACGGATGGCTTCTGTCTTGTCTTCGTTGGTGCGGATTCCTGGCTCGGAAACGACGTGGCCCAAAAACTTTACTTCTTTTTGGAACAAGAAACACTTCTTCGGGTTGAATCTCAGGTAGGAGTTATTAATTCTGGAGAATACTTCGCTCAGGTTCTTCAGATGGTCGTCGAATGTCTGACCCATGACTAGAATGTCGTCGAGGTATACTAAGCACGTCCTCCATGTTAACCTGCTCAGTACATACTCCATTAGTCTCTCAAATGCAGACCATGGGCTGATGGATGACTCAATAACTCCATTTTGTAACATGGTAGTCGTCTAGGTGGTATTCTGATGGGTTGAGCCTTTCCGGTATCTATTCGATGCTGGATGATGTTGGTGCGACCGGTGGTTCCATCTTGACGGTGAAAAATTTGCCAGTGCTTTGTGATAAATTGCTTGGCTTTCTTCTGGTTCTCTAGGGTTGGGTGTGTCAAATGGTCAGCAAACTGTTGTAGGAACTCTTTACTTGGCCCTGTCTCCTTCACCGACGTCTGATACTCTTCTTCGCAATTGATGATGGTCTCTACTGGCTCGAAACAAGCTATCTCTTGACCACTGGCCATTCTGATGTCGTGGTTGGACAAATTCATTATTCTAATTGGTATATCTCGACCGGTTTTAACTATAGCCCGTCCAACTAAGTAGTCATGAACTGAGTGTACGGGCTCCACCATTCCAACACAGCTCCCAGGATGGCTGTCTAGCTGCCCATGAATAATCTGTTCCGTTCGACCGGGAATTTTGGCTGGAGATTTTGCTACAATTTTTATGGAGGTCAATGAGCTGTTAACGGGCCGTGTCAATACAAATTCCTCATTTAGGAATCGAATAACATCATATCTCGGGTCGAACATAAATTCATGTTGGCTGATTAGGTCCATACCCAGTATAAAATAGTCCTCAATATTCGCTACCAGGACCCTATGCCGGATCATGTTGTCCCCTATCTGTATCACGACATCTGCCTCACCCTGTGTTGACATGGATTCGCCGGTGACTGTTCTGAGCTGGATGTTACTGTTAACTGGCCGGATTTCTGATGACCTCAAAACCCTGGACGTGGCAATAGATACAGCGGTGCCGGTGTCGATGGTCATGATAATTGCTCGGCCATTGATGGTGCCCTTGATGACTAGGCTGCTGCTATCTCGGCAAAATCCCCAGATGGATAGTGTTTTGGGGCCTGGTGGAGGGTAAGTCAGCATTCGCCCCCTTATGCTGACTGGCTGACGGTCCCTGGACATGTGACTGTTCTGTTGGTTAGCCCTGGTCGGTGATCGTTCAGGTAGCCTTACTTCGGCTTGGACATATTTGTGACGGCCTAACTAACTGCCGCGATTATGGATCGCTCCTTTTAAAACCTGCATCGAAAACTCTCGTACAATCAATAATCAATTCTACAGCTGCCGCGCCATTTTGAGAACAATTTTTTGTCCTAAAAGCGATCGGTGTTGTACTGGAATGAAACCAGGGCCGGCTTAAGGAAATTTCGTTACAATATGAAATATTATTATCAATTCCTTAGTACAACCATCTAATTAAAAATAAAAAAAAACAACTAATATATTTTTCAATATGAAAAACATTGTGAATCGAACGCTGTAGTAAATTGAGGGGAAGGGACTTCTCCCCACCAGCAAATTTTATTTAAACCCGAATTACAAAAGGTAGGTTTGCAAACTGAATTACATAGAATAAAACCAAAATTAAAGAAAAATAATATATGAGGGATTGTACTGAAAGATTTCATAATTAATATTTTCCTTTCAGATGGTTAAAAAATTAATTTGGCGCAAATTGGGGGCATTGTAAACTTCACGTAAAATCAAAAGCCCTAAAAAAAACAAATTTGCGAGAAAACCTTCAAAGCCGTAAAGTTGAGATTCCTACCAATTATTTACCTTGTAAAAATTAAACTTTGTGCCGAGTTTCAAAATTTCAACGTTTTTTAAACAATAACTATAAACGATTAAAATGCGTATATTTTACAGTTTTTTCGAAATAACTCCATAACTAATTATCCAATCGGCTAGATGAACCAATCATTTAGTAGCTTTTGAAAACACGTATAAAATAAACTTACTTTTGATACTTAAACTTTTTATTGAGTTGCTGAAAAGTAACAAAAATTGCCATAATTGCAAATTTTGCAACTTTAAATACTCCGTATAACTAATTAAGGAATAAAAATTTGTTAACAGTTTGTGTTATCCTATGTGCATTCTTCAAGAAAAGCTAATCAAACACCTGTGGATTTTTTTTTGAAATTGAAAATACTAACTTCCATAAAGTAATACTCGATCTTGATTTTAACCCCACAGGAGTTAATTGCTTCCAGATCTTGGATTTAAAAATTCCTCATTTTAAATTAAGATAAGGTGTGCGGTGACGCCGACTTGAGGATAAAATGTTTACTTTATCTATTTTAAAAAATAGAGGTTAAATGGTTGTTGTGAGTATTTTTAAGAAGTATTAGCAGATTACCTACATACCTTCGTTGGTGTAAAATATAACGTTTGTTCAACTGTTAATCCGGGTATTAAATCACATTTATGAGTAACGTAACCACAGCGTTGTTGAAATAAACATAGGCTCATGGGTTGTCCATTGAGTAAAATCTGTCCTCTGATAGGACCTTGTGCTCGTCGTGATATCACGTCTAGAAGGGCTTTCTTACCACTGCCTAAAACAGTAAAGCAGATGCTCAAATTGAATTTAAGAGACAATATCAATCTGAATTATTAAATTGAGTAACATTCTTATTTTGTGGAACAAAACAACAAATAAATAGCATCTCTTATCTCCAAAATATAATGTTTACAAAGATTTAAAATTCCAACTGTTACATTTTCAAATATATCGTTTTTTGATTTGTTTATTATTATTGCAGCCGAATCTTTATTTTAGAATTCTAATTTTAAATTGCCTAAAGGATAATTAATATTGTGTTATATTTATTCTTTTCTAAATATCTATATATCTGATTGTGAACACTACAGCTGTTTTTTGGCTCATTTTACGGCCTAACAAAAATTTTGTTGAATCTGTTGGAAGTAATTTACTAGAACTGCTAACGAAAACGTGCCGTTTTTAATAATTTCTATGTTAGTCGTTGTGTTATCAAATAATTTAGTTTACGTTATCTTACCGAAATGGCTCGTACCAAGTCAACTAACTGTTCGTAGATCGACTGGGGTGAGGCACTTAGGAAATAATTGCAGCCAAAAAACGCATTGTTATAGTTGGTTTTGTTTACGGATTTCTCGGAGTAACATCACACACTTGATGTAGAGCCTGTATATTTTACAGTTTCCATACGTATCAAGGTCTACAGCGAACCCCGTTCGCAATGGTAATTATAAGTTAATGAAAAATTAATATAATTATAAGAAAATGGACAATTTCAAATTAAATTTGCACATTTTCTTATTGTGAATATTTTAATTTTTCATTCTCTTTTAAATGCCATTGAGAACGGGATCTGGCTTAGACCCCTAAATGTTTGGAAACTCTAAAACATACAGCCTTTTTCTTAAGATTGGTGTTATCTATAAATGCGTATGAACCTCTTCGTGAAATTTGTCGTAGTTAGAAAAGCACCGCATTCCATTCTTTCAAGGATTAAGATTTTAAAGTTCAGCAGTAAGGCTTTGCAAGAGAGGTTTATTTGGTTGATCCACGCAAAACGAGTAACAATGATTGCGAAGTACATAAAATTAGTAACTGTGGTAAACGCGTTTAAAAGAAAGGTCTTTATTGATCTCGCCAAAATTACTTAGTGTCCATTGGTAAAAGAAATTGTTTGTTTTATACCTAAAGCAAAGCAGACCGTAATAATCGTCTGTTTGTAATGAAAACCGACGATTTGATTCTGCTTGTTTTTATAATTTTGATCGTTCATTTTTTACATTAATCCTTGAATGATGCCATTCCGGAACTATTTGTGGGCTACGCAGATTTTGGTGTGTTAGTGCATGGGCGCTATGCATCTTATAAGATTGGTTGAATCTACATCATGAAACTGGACTGCTATACCAAATAGCAAATCACCAAGTTATCAATAACCGTGTTTGGTATATCAATTTCTAACATTCACAAAAAGCAAGAGTCTAAAGGTTCTTCATTCAAGTTGTTATCGTTCCATTATTCTTAGAGCCACACTATCGGTTCAATGGCATTTTTTTAACGGAAATATCTTGAGCAAAAATAGAGATATCGAAACAATTTTTTTTAATTGAAGCTTATGCTATATAGATTACAGTAAAATTATTTAGAATGTCATCACCCACTATTATGAGGGTTGAAAAGGTGCACATTTCAAAATTCGAACTTTTTTTCTTTTGTTTATGGAATATCTCAAAGACAAATAGAGATACTTATACGAATATTGTTTTAAATGGTAGGTTTGTTAATATATATTAGAAAAATATTTATTGCAAAGCTATCCTTTCAAAAGTATAGGTGAAAATAGGGGGTGAGCGGGTGCAAATGTGAAAAATAGACAAAAATACTATTAGTGATTCATTTGCGCTGAATACGCCTCTGTGGAGATAGTTTATAGTTATCATTTTTCTCTAAAGGCATCAAAAATGGTTGTCTATTTCATACTAATCTCTAAAAATGCAATACAAAAATTTTCTTTAAGAAAAACAATAATTATTATATACGTTCTTGTTAATAGGTACTCAAAGAATGTCGGATCATAAAAAAATATGAAAGATAAAAAGTATGAATGTGACGCATTGCCTCTGATCATTTAGCACATACTTCAAAAACAAATAACCTCTTTAAATGGCAAAAATAAAAAATTATTGATCTAACTAAGCCTTATCGAAAATATTCAAAATAATTGACTGAAAACTCACTTATGGGATTCATCAACGATTTTGGTGTTGATTTTTCACTCCCATACCTCCATTTTTATTCCTATATTGAAAAATCATAACGATAAACGATCTCCACAGTGGAGAATGACAACGAATTGGTTTTTAGAACCGTGGTCAGCGTTCAATGAATCAGTAAACAGTATTTTTGGGTGATTTTTCACGTTTCCACCCTCTCACCCCTATTTTCACCTATAGTTTTGGGAGGATAGTGTGGAATAAATATTTTTTACATATATAGTAGTAACCCTACAATATAAAAAACATCCGTATAAATATCTCTATTTGGCTTTGAGATATATTATAAACAAAAGAAAAAAAGATTTTAAAATGTGCACCATTTCAACCCTCTTTTTTACCACTATAATAGTGGATGATGACATTCTAAATAATTTTCCTTTAATCTACATAACATAAGGTTCAATTACAAAAAATATTTCGATATCTCTATTTTTGCTCAAGATATTAGGTTACAGTTAAAAAAATGCTATTTGACTCATAGGGCGCCATTTTAATTTGTTCTTTATAACCATATAGATTAAAATTATAATAAACTTTGGATTTGGTGCTTCATCATTTGGTCAATCGAGTTGGAGTAAATTTAATTTATAGCACTACTTTTTGGACAAACTGAAACTTAGATGAAATATACAAATAGTGAGATCTATTCATTCACGTTGTGTATTTAAATTTCATACGTTCAATAAATTTGACAGCAGATAAAGTTGTTATAAATTTTTAAAAAATATAAAAACTTTTCATTGTTATATCTCGAATTATGTTTGCTGACATTACTGCACATTCTGCTCGCATCTTCATTTTTTCATAACATATCTACAGACGAAGAGAAATGTAAACAAACACAAACTTCAATGCCAGTCTGAAATTCATTGTGAAGCCAATATTGATTCACAATGAGAGATGAGAGGATGTCGAAATGCATTTGACTGAGTTTAAAATGAAAAATTCAGTTCATTCAGAATTCTTTAATCTTCACAATAGTATTATCGCTTCCGTTTCAGATGAAAGCAATAATTTTATATTGAAAATGATTTTGGCAATATATCTGAAACAAATGCATAATTGCAAAATTGAAATCTTTTCAGAATTCTCTTTCACGGAATATTTCACAACAGTAAAATGTTACTTCACAATAAAATGAATTGATTTCATTTAATTTATTTTCAACTTTACTTTACTGAATGCATTATTCAATGGTTTATTTGATAAATTAATTTATAATAATAATAAACTGCGTGCCATGCAGTGCCAAGTTAAAATTTTTGCAGTTGGCTTCAGAAATGCCTATTTTTGAAGCTAAGCATAAGTAAAGTGATTAATTGAAATTCAAACTTCAATGATAATTTAGAACCCAGGACCTTGTAGCTTTACCCGTGATTCTGTGGGTTTTTTGCTTTGTTCAGATTTAAAATGAGTAAAGGGATAAAACAATGAGGTAGTCAAAACTCGTTACTATTAAATACAATAACTGGATATAGAAACCTAATAGCAATCAAATGAGTTTACTACATGCGAATGACAGTATTAATATCGATGACCAACAATGAAATTGTAGAAGCTGGTAAATATATGGGCCCCGAAGTAGAAAAGCATAAAATGATATAAATGTGTATAAAACGAGAGAATAATCATAACTAAGAACACGGCAATAAACAAATGAAATATAAAGGAGAAACTATAGAACGTGTCGACATTTGTATCTGTAGAAAGCATTCTAACAAATGAAGGGAAAGTAGATGAAGAAATTATATAGAGCGAATAAGCTTACATGGCTATATTGTGCCCATAATAAAACGATATTAAATCCTAAGCAAATATATATTGACTAAAAACTTTTTAATAAAGTAAATTATCATCAATAACACATGCATGTGAAAACTGAACTCCACAAAAAACACCATACTGAAAAAAGCTATGATGTGCTTAAGAAGGTTTGCAAGAAACACCGACTTGGGATAAAGTAAAAAACGAGGATATCAGAAAAAATTGTAACAAAGACCAAGATTCGTTTTTAGTTCCTAATGATAGGAAATCTGTATTTAATAAATAGGAACACGCAACTTTTTGTAGAGTTAAGTTTTGTCATACAATTTAACTCTTTAGGTGCTTACAGTAATTGCAGTTCTTATCAAATAATTTATTTAATTTATTCGGTTACAATTTAAATAAATTATCAATATGAGTAGTTTATATTAGACGACGCGAGACGTAAAGACCGATATCTAGGATTTTCAGTGAAACTAGCACATAGGGGTTCCGAATGTGGAGCCGTTCCATGTGATTGCTGTTACCGGTAATTCCTAGGTTAGACTGTTACAATGATATTTTCAGGTTAACTTCACCTGTAAGAGATATTGAATACTTACATGGAACGGCTTCAGATTCGGAACCTCTATGTCCTAGTTTCCCCAAAAATCCTAGATGTCCGTCTTTACATCTCGCCTCTTCAAATTTAACGATATGTATCAAATACATAAAGAAGTGTTCGAGAGGGCATTCAATTATGGGAAGCGCAACTGATGAACGTTCCCTAACCAGAAACATATATATATATATATATATATATATATATATATATATATATATATTGTAATGATTTTAAATTGTTATTTATATTATCCCCGACTTGACCATACAATTTATGGCAGCACACTCCCTCTAAGGCACGCATAGCCTTATATTTTTCCTGCTAGATCTATGATATTTAGGGTTTTTACAATATATTTATTCATATACACCTTCACAATGACATGTTTCCCTTGTGAACAAACATGCTCGCTTTGCTATTTCAAGTACCCTAAATTTCATGTATGGTTATACAATATTGGTAGTTAAATTTTGATTCTTGGAACCTATATTATTACACTCACACTTTATTTCATTACAATTCCCCATTTACAAATATTAATTTTTTACAAACAATTTGTTATGAAATATTCTCAAATTTTTGGACAAAATTTTATATTTGGAAATCCTACTGGTTATATTTGCATAAACTATTTATATTATAAACAGTTCTAATCATTCCTGTTTTTTTTTACATTTGTTGATTTATCAGTCTGTAACACTAATCTTCCTCCATAGTCAGGGCGATATAATTTAAATTTTTTGATGAAACAATTCTTAATTTCTGTAAATGTTCAGTATTTATTTAAATCTGTAGACTACTCCATTCACTTGATAACCCATGTAGTCTCGTGAAGATTCTTCTAATGGTTTTAACAAAAAATTGTGTTTCAAATCGAGTTTAGTGAAGATTTTTGCACCAGTCACTCGACTGAAGATGGCATCTCTACTCAGATGAGCTTCATATTGAGGGATTGTATACTGATTTATATTTCAGGCGTCCAGACAAATCCGTAGCTCTCCACTGTTCTTCCTTACAATTACTATAAGATTTATATAACTTGTTATGGCTCTTTCTATGATATTGGCGTTTAGCATTTTTGTAATTTTGTTCAGTCACTTCTTGTCCATACTTATACGGTATGGGATAATTCTATGCTTTAAAATTTTTAATGTTTTTGACTTCCATTTTGTGACTATACTCCTTTGCTATGCGATTTTCTTCATTGAATAATGACTTAAATTCACAGATAATGGGAATTAAAATATTTCTTTTCTCTTCAGAACAAATTATTTGATTTGCTACCACTTCATACTTCTCCTCACATTTATTACTAAGTTTATTTAACATGGTCCTTGCACCATTTATATTATTATAATTATTTAACTTTTTATTTTCATTGTCACTTTGACTTTCTTGCACCTTTACTTCACTTATCTCTTCAAATTTTATAACTTGTTCCTGTAGCTTAATAATAATTCTTTCATCTATGTAGATTTCTGCTGTATTTCTTCTGAACTGATCCATTCCCATCATTGCCAGTGATGGATTTACACTAGGGGCAGTCGGGGCTAGCGCCCAGGGCGGCAAATTTTCTAGGGCGGCAAAATTTGGAAAGAGAGAAAAAATTTTCTACACAATATATAATTAACTAATTCTCTTAAATAAACATTTTATCTTTCAAGAAACATAATTTATGCATTATGTATCAAATTAAAATTTTGTATATTATAATATAGGAAAT
Source organism: Octodonta nipae (assembly GCA_034190945.1). Taxonomy (NCBI): domain Eukaryota; kingdom Metazoa; phylum Arthropoda; class Insecta; order Coleoptera; family Chrysomelidae; genus Octodonta; species Octodonta nipae. Next base: position 80,130,299 of record CM067219.1, read on the forward strand.
TTAAGTGAAAACTATTCAAATAGTTTAATTTATTTCCATAAAGGTTTGAAAAAATAAAAGTTGATATTTTTATTTTTTGGAATTGATAAATTTATGTTTTTTTTAAGAATTAAAAATATTTTCAAATTACTTACGTCTTTCTAATAACAAAAACTAACTAATAAATAATATATAATATATGAGTAAATAAACAATAAATATAAATAAAACATAATGTATAATAAATAATACATAATACATAATAAATTTCCTGCAATTGATTAGTTATTCTAATTCTTAAAAAATAAGATATCAAAACTATTAAAATAAAATTTAAGTCATTGGGCGGCATTTTCTTCAGTGCCCCAGGGCGGCACAAATGTAAATCCGGCCCTGATGATTGCTTCATAGCTGATTGACTATTAAAAATTCCGCATTAGTTTTCTTATCCCCAAACATTATTTCTAAATTTACCATGCTATTTGCCTCAACCATTTTTTTATTATTTGCCGATACAATGTTTATTTTCCTTGTTTTAATTATATTGTCTGCCCTCAAATTTAATTTATTCACTAGTTCTTCATTGATTACACTCCCGTCTGATCCAGTATTAATGAGTATTTTAAAAGATACTGCATTGACCTTTCCTTTTATAAATATTAATTCAGATTCATTCTTTTCCTGGTTTATTGGTTCCTCCATTTGAATTATCTCTCTTGGATGTTTGTATATACAGATTTGATTTGATTTAAAACTACTACTTACACATTGTTCTTAATATTAAAATTTTCAACATACTGCGCTTCTAAAAAAATTGGATTACTCTGTTGAGTATTGTCATTATTTGTTGGATTGTTTGTATTATTATTTCCTGGTGGTCTATTGCAACTTCTGCTCCTTCTCTTTTCATTTTGTCTATTTTGACTTCTCTCTCTTCTCCTTAGATCCTCTTCACTCCTTCTTCTTGCCATTGTGTTCATTCTTTGATTTTGATTGGTATTCCTATTGTGATCTCTATCTCTTGTTCTATTTTGGTATCCATTATTCCATTGATCCCCGACTTGACCATACAAAGTATGGCAGCACACTCCCTCTTCCCTCTTTAGGGGAAAATTCATTAAACCCCAGATATCCTAGATATCAAAAGGGTTTAGCTCTGTGGGAGCCCTTGCCAGGTTTTCAGGCCCGTGGTTAGAGTCGTGGCAGCAGTTTCTCATGAATTTCCTGACCGTCTGGGCTGTTCCTAACAGGACGGCTTTTTGCATTTGTTGGTAAAGATGTTCGTCCAGACCGAGGTATTTTAAATTGTTTAATAGATGTTTTGGAACTAGCCCTGTCGTTGACATAACAATTGGTACTTTCGTGTGTTGTTTATGTCCCACTGAGTCTCTATTTGAAATTCCAAATCCCTATATTTGGTTATTTTCTCAGCCTGCTTGATATTTATATTATTGTTGTTAGGAATTGCTATGTCAATTAAAGTTGTTTTCCGAGAGACTTTATCTACCAAAACTATATCTGGTCTATTGTGAGCAACAGACCGATCAGTCAGTATCGTGCGGTCCCAGTACAGCTTGTAGTTGTTATTTTCTAAAACAGATTCTGGTTTGTATTTATAGTATGGTAATCTTACCGACTGTGATAGTCCAAGTTTCAGTGCTAGTTCCTGGTGCAGTATTTTAGCTACAGCATCGTGTCCTTCTTAGTACACAGTTGCAGCAAACGCTTGACAACCTCCTGTGATGTGCTGGATAGACTCAGATGTTTGGCAACCGTACCTGCATCTGTCGTTGTTAATAGAAGGGCCTTTAGCGATGTTCTTTAGATAGTTCTTAGGTGGGATTACTTGATCTTGAATTGCCAATATAAAGCCTTCCGTTTTAGGAAACATATGACCAGAGATCAACCAGTAGAGTCATTTATATGTCTTCCATGGAGGTGTAATTGGACGTGTTTTTGTGTCAGTCGCAGTGGTGTTGAGTCATCAACCTGGCACATGACTCTGTGTAGATCAGAAAATTCTGCGAGTTTCTGGAAATGACTACGCAAAATAGAAGTTTGTTGATCTAATAGTTTGCTTAGATTTGCCAATCCTCTTCCTCCTTCATACCGTGGCAAAGTTGTACGTTCGACAGAGCTCTTTGGATGGTGATCTTGAGCTTTTTTTAGTAAAACTCGAACTTTTCGTTGTAATTGTTCAATGTCAGTCTTGCACCAATTAACTATACCGAAAGAGTAACTGAGCACCGAACACGCATAGGTGTTAATAGCCTGAAACAGATTTTTACTGTTTAATTTAGTTTTCAACAGTCGTCTTACCCTTCTATAAAACTTTGCTGTTAGGTCCTTTTTCATAGTCATGTGATCAATACGTTGAGCCTGCTTTATTCCAAGGTATTTATAAGTATGACCTTCCCCCATAGATTCAATTGAAGTGCCATCTCCCATTTCGAAGTGCCCCTGCTGTATTTTGCCTTTAACTATATTAATAATTCGGCATATTTTAAGCATATCTTGCAGCTGTTGTTTCGTAGCTGCCATCAACTTTAAGTCGTCCATGTATAACAAATGGTTTATCTTTAATGCTTGTACGTTGTTGTGTTTGAGACTGAACCCAAAATTAGTCGAGTTCAGTTTGTTTGAGAGAGGGTTCATGGCAAGGCAGAACCACAGCGGGCTAAGAGAGACAGTCTCCCTGGAATATACCCCTTTTGAATGGAATGTGGTCAGTTTGTATCGAACAGTTGGCTTCATTCAGTGAGATTTTGGTTTGCCAGGTGGACATGGCATGTTCTAAAAAGTTAATATCACAGTTATTCACTTTATAGAGTTTCAGTACCTTAATGAGTCAATCATGTGGAACTGAATCAAAGGCCTTTTTGTAGTCCACATATGCCATGTAGAGATTTCGACGTTTGGCGTGGGCCTGATTGCAGACAACGGAATCAATTATCAGTTGTTCTTTGCAGCCCATCGAATTTTTCGCGTATCCCTTTTGTTGTTGAGTAATTATGTCGTTCAGCTCACAATGTTTGAAAATGCGATGATTAATGCACGATGTTATGAGTTTGTATAAGGTTGGAAGGCAAGTGATTGGTCTGTACTTTGCTGGGTCCTGTGCACATAGGTTGGCCTTTGGTAAGAGGTATGTAGCACCATGCGTAAGGAAACTAGGCATCTTGTGTGGGTGGGTAATTAAGTCATTTATAAGGGCTGTTAGTGTTTCGTGGGTTGCGTACAATTTCTTTATCCAGTAATTTTGTACACCATCTGGTCCTGGTGCTTTCCAGTTATGGAGTTTCTTCATTATGTTGGATGTATCTTCCGTTGTAAATGGTTGGTGTTGCATGACCTCACAGTTCTGAGATGCAGCCTCCTCCTCATTAATCCAGCTGGCTCTGGAGTTATAGGAGATTGTTGTGGAAAGCTGTGTTTTCCAGAATTCCTTGATGTCTGTTTTACTGGGGTAACTAGGGGCTTCATTATTATTGTTGTTGTTAAGTTTTCTATAAAACCCTTTTTCTGATTGTCAGAAGAGTGTGTTGTCTAGTTTCCGTTGGTTACTGGTTTTGTACCTTCTCAATCGACTTGTCTAGACGGAGAGCTTTTGTCGTAGACTGTCCAGACACTGCTGAGATGTGATGTTTTCTCCATCCCACTGGGAGTGTATTCGGTTATTGTCCATGATAGTCTTGACAAGCCTTTCTATTCTGTTGTTCCTGACTCCTCGTTGGTACTCGGTCAGTCTTCCAACGTCTTTCCGAAGAGAATTGATTTTCCCTTCAAGTCTTCTTTGCCAAGGTGGTATTCGAGGGGTTTGTCTAAATTGGGGAGGGTCTTGCTTTGGTCTTACTGCGACCCCAATTGTTCTGCAGATGGAAGTTGCAGCACAGTAGATGATTGTGTGTAGCGACTCTAACGTATTAGCACCTAAAACATAGTTTGGCAAGATAAATTTGTTCATAGCCTGCAAGACGATACCCAGTTTCTTAGATGATCTTAGTTTGGGAAGAGCTGGTCTAGTCAGTGGATCTGTTGCACTATACTCTCTAAGAGCTCCTTCCATTTCTGCTTGGATCTTCTCAAACAGGTCAGCGTTGGTTGGCTGTTCTTGCTGTAGTTCTTCTGTAGTTTCAGGCTCTGGATCGATTATATTTTGACCAAATAGTTCGCGCTCCACTTCGCTCTTTATTGTGTCCAGTTGTTCAGGCGAAATAAGGCCATTTCTCAAGATGACACGATATTGATCCGCGACTCTCTGTTCAGTAACTTGAAGCTCTGGGTACTCACGACAGAACTCTTGATAGAGTATTTGGCGATATCCAGTCTTGTCCTGGCCAAGGTTCGTAATTCTGTAAAACGTGCGCATTATAAATTTATTCATGGCGCCAGTCCATTTCATGCGCTGCCTTTTCAGTCCCGCTTGAGTGAGCGCTGGCTGTTGATCCTGCGCAACACTTTCAGCGGGTGGACTTCTCGTTCTCGTTTGACTCCGTTGGTGATGGTCACGTTGTTGTTGTGACTGTATTGGTGAGTGTTGTTGAGGTTCGGCTAGGTCGTTCTCCCCTAGCCGACGATCTTGGATACGAAGTAGTCCGGAAAGGTCCGAACCTGCAGCCACCCTTCGTGTTGGAAGAAGAGGAAAAGCCTTATGAAAATGCCAAGTGAGATTTTGGCGAAACGTCAGGCGACCGTTCCTTTACAGGGACAAAACTTTCAACGGACGAACACCCGGACCATCAAGAGAGCTACACATAGTTCCGTCCGTGCCAACTTGTTTTCAAATATATATATATATATATATATATATATATATATATATATATATATATATACGCAGGAATAACGGCTGGTTGTTCGATATAGGTTGAATAATTAACGGGATTCAGCCTGAAGGTAGGCGAATTAAAACTACGTGTTAACTCTTTGTTCTTTAATGAAGAGCTTTCGAAGAGTTTCTCTTCTTCATCAGTTCAATACTAGAATGTTCTGGTTAAATTATTATATGTTTTACAAAATATGATAAAACTACTTACAAAACTTGAGGTTAAATATAAAGCAATCCAATATAAAACAGTATAAAAGAATCCTCTACTCTATATTGTCTTGCGTACAAAAAAATTACAACTAGAAGAGAGCATAGTTTATATTAGTTGGAAAAATAAATTTATTGTAGGCCATTTATTGTAACGGAAAATAAGGAAGCTCACAGAAAAATGAACAAAATTCAAGAATGCAGGATGAAAATTGTGAAGAAAACTAGTAACTAAAGTCTAGAATATTCCAAAAACATAACAAATTAGGCAAGAAGATGAACAAGGAGTTGTTTCAAGTTGAAGTTGAAACTTATTTTGTGTAGTAATGTATTTACATAAAAGTACGTAAACATTTAAGTACAATAAGACCAAAGATTGAAATAAATGTGTAGTAGAAAAGTTTAATCAAATCAATACAATATACGAGTAATACTTGCCTTTAGATCCAAGAATGGCTAATACTTCTCCTGAGTGAACTACGGTTGAAACGTCCTTGAGAATAACTCCAGTTTTGATGGTTCCAAACATTCGTTGACAACATGATCCTGGTTCCATCTTAAGGAATGAAAGAATAAATTGCTTATTAAAAAAGTCAAATAATCACTCAGCTAAATGAACTTTTATTAATAATTCTTTTTAAGCTAACGAGATTCTTGGGTCTACAAAACGAAATTAAAAACGTCTTGATTTCCAGTAGATAATGAAAAACTAATTTTATTTAAGATATAAAAAAATTGGCAAACATAAAATTAAATGTTTGACTTTACTCAATCATTTTGTCATATATAGCCCCTGATGTGTTATGAAACTTGAGCTTTTATTTTTAAAGTTGAAGAAACCATAATAATCCCATTGAGAGTGATGTTTCTAAAATATTTTTAAACACGTACAGGGTGACCAATAGTGTGTGGGTGGAAGACTGTGCCTACCCTGAAGTATATTTTAAAAATCTGCCGTCAGGGAAGAATGAAAGGTAGTGAGAGATGCAAATTAAAAACGATTTCACTATATTCGCATAAGTTGCATCTTTAAATAGAACACATTGTATTTTATTTCATAATTCCATCCCTCTGTCAGTTGTAGATTATGTAACCTATTTGGCAGAGAAAAAACACCGTTTGGGAGTTATCCGATATTTTGTCAAAATGTTGACATCTAGAAACGGTTGAATATCAGATGGATCAGGTATCGTAGGAGGCTGTAATTAGGCGAATCTGTTGTTCACCCTACATAGTACGAAGTGATAGTATGGACTGAGTACATACTACCAAGAGCCAGAATAACAATGATGAATTCTGTTTACGTGCCAGATATAGTCACTTTAATTGTGAAAAGTTTAACCGTGGTTTATTTTTAGGGATCTGTATATACAATATTTTTTTCAAACGCATCATATAATACATCAAATGAAAGGTCCCATTCCGAGGAACACAAATGTATTTTTTTCATATTAAGATATTAACGAAAATATACCAAAATTTACCCATTCCACCCCCCTTATCTGCGAAACTATAAAACGTAAAGTTTTGAAAAAATAGAGGTATATGGTCTGACCTGAAGTTTACTGGAAAAATAAGGAGAAACCTCTACTTTTAATTTTGGGGGGCAAGTTACAGAATTAACTGGAAAATATAAAATTAAAATGGTTTCTAACGCATCATGTTATATATCAAATGAAAGGGCTCCTTATGACAAAAACAAATATATTTTTTCATACTTAAAAAAAATAAAAGATATTAACAAAAATATAAAAAAATTTAACGATTCCCTCCTTATAATCTGTAATCCGAAACCATAATCTGTAAAATTTAATCAACCTAACCTCACCTGAACTTTACTAGTAAAATAAGGATAAACCTCTTATATTCATTTTGGGGGGCAAATTATAGAATTAAATGGAAAATAAAAAATTTAAATTGTTTCTAACGGATCAAGTAATATATCAAATCAAAGGGCTCATTATGACGAATACAAATCAATTTTTTTAATATTTTTAAAATAAATTATTTCCAAAATATATAATATACCCATTCCCCCCCCTTATCTCCGAAACTATAAGACACACAAATTTGAAAAAAATAGAGGTGTAACCCCTCACATAAACTTTACTGAAAAATAAGAAGAAAAGGATTTTTTTTGGGGGGGGCAATGACAAAATTAAATGAAAAATAAATAATCAAACTTGTTTCTAACGGATCATGTAATATATCAAATCACATGTATGACGAATACAAATATATTTTTTTAATTTTGTTAAAATGAATATTTTAAAATTATTAAAAAATATATTTAAAAAAATTACATATTCCCCCCTTTATTCCCCAAACTATAAGAACTAATTTTTTTGTTTACAGGAGAAATACGAAGAAATATTAATTAATTTATTATTATTAATATTGGGGGCCATATTTTTTAACGCATCATGCAATATATCAAATGAAAGGGCTCATTATGAGGAATACAAATATATATTTTTCATATTTTTAAAATTAATTATTTACAAGATATTAACATAAAGATATAAAAATTTCTCATTTCTCGCTTTATTTCCGAAACCATACTACCTAAAATTTTGAAAATAATTAGGGGTACTAGGGCTCACTTGAAATTTATAAGAAAAATTATTAGAAAACCCCTAGTAATTTTAGAGACAAATTATACAATTAAATGGAAAATAAAAATTCAATTTTCAAACGCATCATGTAATATATCAGATAAAAGGCTTATGTGAATTACAAATATACCATATTTTTAAATCATTTGTTCAAAATATATTACCAAAAATATTAAACATCAACTTAATTCCCACTTTAGAAACTACACTAGTTAAATTTTGAAAAACATATTTTATTTGTACTTTCAAATAATTTGAATTACAGATTTAATAAATTATAATTTAAAACTTGACCTATTTTGCCCTTTACCTTCCAATCTACAGAGCCTCAAAATTCAGACAGTAGATTATAAAAGGCTTCCCTGAAAGTTTATTAGTAAAATAAAACACTAATGTTAATTTTTGGGGGCCAAATTAGAACATTAAACACATATGTATTCTTAAAAAAATCAAGCGAATCCTGAAGCAGATAAAATAAAAAGTCTATGTGTGGAAATTAAAGTGTATATTTTTTAACAAATTTAAAACGCTTCATTTAAAAGATATTAGGGTAAATATATGAAAATGCACTCATTCCTTGCTTGTCTGAAACTGTAATATTAGAATCTTGAAGGTGGTACGGAACCCTTAGTATGCGAGTCCAACTCGCACTTGACAAAATTATTTTTAAAGGTAACATCTATATTTTTATCACATTATCTGATAACTCATGTTATTTTCGTCCGATATGTTATATGAATTATTTAAAACAGTTTCTTAAGAAATTAAGAAATCAAAATGATTTATGCATTTTCTTATAAAATATTTTTACTCATAGCAGATAGCAGACCGTGGAGTTTCATTACCTTTCCAACGACTTGAAATTATTTGTATCTGTCTCTAATACCTTCATTCTCATTCCAAATTCCTTACAGTTTTTCCAACTCGCAAAGTTGGCCATGGAAAATAAATGCAAAGTTCTATCATCTTAACTGAACTTTGGCAATAATTATATTTGTTCTCTACGATATTTTTGGTTCTCATTGTTTAATTAAAATAAAAGATTGTTACGGTTTTCATTAGTTATATTTATTAGGACAGCCACAATCTACCGTCTACATATTATTGGGCCACCCTGTACGTTTGTAAAGACTGGTTTATAAGATAATTGCTAATCATTTTGTGAACAAAACGTTGGATGTATTATTGACCTAGTATTGTATGTGTGTATTTTACTACGTCAAATAGGCTGTGAAATGCTACAATAAAGGCAAATATGTGGAGTGGAATTTCATGTTTCGATAATAAAACAATAATTTACGTAAATTATTCTATAATAAATGTAGAATGAACCATTTTAAAGATCATGCTATATCGAAATTCTGATCAGATGAAATGAGTTTCTTGTGGAAAGTAAATTTAGATAGCATTGCGTAATATATTATAATTTTTCTAAAATTTCAATGGAACTTCTGAAAATAATGTTTATATATTATTCTCGATAAAATACACTAAACATTTATGCCAAATGTTCTGTAATAAGGAGCAAACAAGTTTATTCTATTTTCCAAAGAATTTTAAATTGTGTATATACGCCTGCGTTAAATAAAAAATATACCTTTCCAACCAGTTAGGGAGGTAGGTAACGGTAATTACAGAAATGGGAAGAACAAAAGTTTCCATACAGTAATATGATAACCCGCTTCTAGCATTTTGGCCTGGTTACAGCGTGCAAGCCAGCATCCGAGTCTAGTCGGTTACTGTAGTGTAGTTACTACTACCGTTTGCAGTCATCACAAAAGTTACTGTCAAGTTCGAGTTGGTCGCATATGAGTTACTAAAACATTACTTATGCGCCATAAGCAGTAGCTCTCACGTCACTTCGACTTCACTTGTCCAATATAGCTTGGTTACATAGTGCGAGCTAGCATACGAGTTTGTCTAGTTATTAAGTGCAGTGCAGCTATACTCATCATCCGAGTTACTGTCATGTGAGAGTCGGTCAAGCAGTAATTTGTATTTGAGTTCCTACAAAATTATACGGAGGGGCCTTCCAAATAAAATACAAGGTTTGTGGAGTTATACAAGAACTCAACGAACTGATGGATAGTAATTATACAAATACTGATGATAAGTTTGGCAAATATGACGGTAAAAAGATTAGACTGAGGAAAATGACATTTTCCTGTTAAAATAAACTTATTTTTATTATTTTGGACACCACCCACAATCATAATACTTGTCAAAACATATTGAACAATATCGATGGGGTTACATTGTTTTATTTTTAAATTTCTGTGTCCTCCTTCCAGCATCATCAGACTAGCTTAATAACGCCAGAATCTAGCAGTGCTATCCGACTTACATTAGTGTGCAAGATTTTACCACGAAGTGTGCCAAATTTAATTTATCAGATTTAGTAACACACCGGGATAAGTGATTACAAATGAAAGTTTGTGATAATTAACATACCTATGCTCGAAAAAAAAAACACCTCTTTTTGACATTCGTGTAAATAGACCACGAGATCAATTATTTCCCCAGACCAGTTGATCCAATTATGCCAATATGTGATTAATTCTCATAAACATAGTAGGCAAATTTTTTCTAAATAGAAAGTTATTACTGTTTAAATTTTTTCTAAATGTGTTTATAGTGCTTTATAATAATTGTAACACTGATGGAAGTTTCTAGATATTTACAAATTCAATTTCTAAGGAATCGAAATGGGTTTACTGTGATACAAATAACGGAAAAAATTAATGGCACCAGTGTATTTAACTAAATGCTACTGCAAGTATAGATTAGGATTTTTTATTTTTACGCTAGAGACTGAAACTGTTGAGAAGGTGAATAAGTTAAAATCAGTAATCAATTTTGAGTATTAGAAGAAGTATCAACTTTTTAAGTCATGCCACCGCAGATGTGGAGTGGCGTTGAAAGGTGTTAACCGTCTGGCCCCGACCTTAGGCTGGAGGTACAGCCAATGCAAATCAAATATACCAACAGAAACGGATGCCACACGGGAGAGAAACAGTCCATCCACTCTTGGGAACTTTCATCAACACTTCGTCAGTACTAGGGACCATATACTGTTACTACTAATATACAGCTAGTGGAGTCTAGAGAAAGCGTAAACATCACGGTTCAGATATATACGAGTATGTCTATTACGTTTTACTGTACCTCGTATTTTATGCGCGTGTTCGAAAATGCTTCATTTCCACTTCTGTCGTTGGGGTTTGTTTTCTCCTTTGAATAAAAAGATGGCATTTTTTCTCTGTTTTCTCTGTTCGATCTGTGGTTAGTGGTTTCCCATCGCATTTACATTTTGTTAACAGAGTCGCAAGCTTGCGCACAAACGAGTCAAGTAACGTAAAACACTATAATCTGCTGTCTCTTTTATTCAAAGCATGTGGCCTGTTTACAGACACAGTGGCGCAACTTTGGGTGTGTCATGTGACAGTGGCCAATACCAACCTTCTTATTTTAAATACAAGCCGCTGTATAATATTTATTTTTTGGATTCTCCAGACATAATTCATGTACAATGTCCTATACCTATCTTCAACTGTTTCGGGAATATAAAGTGTTTTCAGATTTATTACAAAACTTAACATTAATTAAAAAAAGAAAATTATTTTATTTCACAAATTAGCTACGTTACACTAAAAACCTAATAAGTAATACTGACTATATTTTAATAATATAAAAAAAGAACAAAAAAAAATGTCAATGTAGGAAATGTTCAAAATGCTCGCCGCGAACGTCTTGGTAACATGCTAATCTGGTATAGAAATGTCTTCTAACGTTACTCAAAATCTCAGTCATGACTGATCTAATCGCAAGCGTGATTCGTCTTTTAGGTCATCTAAGTTGAGGGGTTTAATTTTATATACAGTACTTTTGAACTATCCCCACAAAAAGTAGTTCAATGACGTCAAATCAGGAGATCGGGCTGGTCATTCTATCGATCCGCGCCTCCCAATCCACCGATTTGGAAAAATTTGGTTCAGGTACTGCCAGACATTGACAAAACATCTTCTACTTGGATCACATTTTTATCTAACATTACCATTATTTGTTCAAAGAAATATAGGGATGCATTTTACTTTTCTTTATTACACGAAAAATTGATGTGTGGTTAATGTTGAACAGTGGGACTGCTTTTCGACCAGAATTATGTGCGTTTTCTTGAAACTCAAGCATAATATCCAATTTCGTATTATGACTTACAGCATTGGCAGCTACTTTTTAGGGTTCCGTATATACAATATACGGATACACTTATAATATCACTCCGGATTTATCCCTCTTTCACATAACAGCAATTTTCTCCTAAACTACTGGATGGAAAAGGTTGGTACCAGTGTATAGTTTTTTTTGGGTTTGGGTTTTCCCCCATTATCTCCAAAAATATAAGAAGTAAAATTTTGAAAAAAATTAGAGATATAGGGCGTCACCTGAGTTTTAAGAGAAAATAAGGAGAAACCTCTACTATGAATTTTGGAGGGCAAATTACAGAATTTAATAGAAAATATAAAATTAAAAATGTTTGTAACACATCATGTAATATATGAAATGAAAGGGCTCATTATGGCGAAAACAAATATATTTTTTTCATATTTTTAAAATAAATTATTTTAAAACTATTATCAAAAATATAAAAAAATTACCCATTCCCGCTACCTTATCTACGAAACTATAAGCCGTAAAATTATGAGAAAAATAGAGATGTAGGGCCTCACCTGAATTTTAACGGAAAAATAGGGAGAAACCCTTAAATTAATTTTGGGGGGCAAATTACAGAATTAAATGAAAAATATAAAATTAAAATTGTTTCTAAAGCATCACGTAATATATCAAATCAAAGGTCTCATTATGACGAATACAAATACATATTTTTTTGTATTTTTAAAATAAATATTTTAAAATATAATAACAAAAATATAAAAAAATACCCATTCCCCCCTTTATTCCCCAAATTATAAGACCTAAAATTTTTTGTTTACAGGAAAAATACGAAGAAATCCATAATATTAATTTTGGGGCCAAATTATAGAACTAAACGGAAAATAAAAAAAATTAACGTATCATGCACATTACATTAAATGAAAGGGCTCATTATGAGGAATACAAATATATATTTTTCATATTTTTAGAATTTATTGTTTATAATATATTAACAAAAAAATATAAAAAGATTGTCTTTTCCCGCTTTATTTCCGAAACTATACTACCTAAAATTTTCAAAATAACTAGGGGTACTGGGGCTCACTTGAAATTTACAAGAAAAATTAGTAGAAAACTCCAATATATATATTTTGAAGACAAATTATAGAATTAAATGGAAAATAAAAATGAAATGAAAATAAATTATGTAAGTTACAAATATATCATATTTTTAAATAATTTGTTTGAAAGATATTAACAAAAATATTGAACATGGACTTAATTCCCACTGTGGAAACTACACTATCCAAAATTTTGATAAATATATTTTATTTGTATATTTAAATAATTGGTCTAAAAGATTTAATAATTTATTATTTAAAACTTGACTTATTTTCTGCTTTAAATTTCAATCTACAGAGCCTAAAATTTAGACATTAGATTATAAAAGGCTTCCCTGAAAGTTTATTAGTAAAATAAAATTCTAATGTTAATTTTGGGGACCAAATTAGAAAATTAATACATATTTTATTAAAAATCATGCCAATCATGTCGCAAATAAAATAAAAAGGCTATGTGTGGAAAATTAAAGTCTATATTCTTTATAAATTTAAAACGCTTCCGTTAAAAAATATTAGAGTAAATATAAGAAAATGCACTCATTCCTTGCTTGTCTGAAACTGGAATATTACAATCTTGAAGGTGGTATGGAACCCTTAGTATGGGAGTCCAACTCGCACTTGACCAAACTATTTTATCTGTCTTAGATGAGCAAGCTCCTGAAACTGCTTTTCTATTTTGCTAGTTGTTCCTTGGGATACAGGCGGCAAATTTGGAAAATTTTCGTGATATAAGCGATAAACTTCCATTTGTGTCAGTGTGTTATCTCCATAACCAATCATTTGTAGAATCGTTATTTTGTGCAATTCTGTTAAATGAACTATTTTTCTGATATTATTACGTACAGTTAACGAAATTCAAACGACAATAGCACTGACACTGATCACCACTGTCATGCAGGCAGACAACAAGATGATAAAGCTATGAGTTTTGACGAAAATAAACAAAACTGTTTTTTTTTCTAATCAGAAAAAATGCGCATTTAAAAATACAAATCGACGTGTCCAAGCGTTTTTCCCAACTCGCCCTCCTTTATTCGTTATCGAATTTATCCTATTTGGCTGTTCCACACTGTATATGAAGACATTGGGAAGCTTCATCTTGAAGGCAGTTAATTAAATACAAGGGCGTACCCAGCTTTTGGTTTAGGGAGGGGCAAAATTAGAAAAAAATTGTCCTAGAGGGAGGCAAGTCTGCAAATTTATGAGAAGATTTAATGGTTCACCGGAGGTTTTCAGGTCAGGGGAGGGGGCAGCTGACCTCCTCTGCTCCCCCTTGGTACACCAATGAGTACACAATATTGCCAAAAATAATTGATACACATGGGTACATAAAGAATTAATTTATGAAATGGTTGTCCACTGAAACATTTTAATGCAATAGCTCAGTCAAAGCTATTGCACTTAGACCCATAATGTAGGTATAGCAAAACGAAAAACGATGGAGTTTATATATGTTTCATAAGATAAAAATCTCTGCGTAATGAAGAATTTGCAGACAAATAAGAAAGTAGAAACACATTAAATGTCGAAATAAGAAATAAAATGCAATCCTCATCCATCTAAAAAAATACAAGAATGATGCTAAAATAACATTTTGAATTGCAAAACACCTTGAAAAATATTAAATTTGTTGATAATGAAATTAATGTCACTTTTCTCGAGAAAGGGTCTAAATACTCGGCATATTTAAAAAATAATGCCACAATATATCTCAAAAATTGCCGATTTTTCCCATTCAGATAACTCATTTGCAAATAATTTACATACTTTTCAGTTCAGAATACATTAAATACTAAAGATTGACATTTATTGACTAGGATTTAATTCAAAGATATATTACAAAAGATTTTCAGCAAAAACATGTACTCTGAAAATTATGATAAATTTAGGCTAATGAACAAAACTCCTTTCGTTTAAAAACTTAAAGCACTAATTCTCTTAGTGGTTTCATAGAAATACATAATCTAATAATTGATGTTCCAGAAGTAATAATGAAATTAGAAAATTATTTTTTTCCCTACAATATCTATTAAAGGTTTGCGGAGAAGTGTTTTTTAATTTTAATACTCTATTATTAACTTCATTTGTATCAATTATGTAACGGAATTAACAACAAATATCTGTGCCTTTGGACGTTGTATGTAATTTTACAAAGCTAACATAAGACGTCAAAATAAAACAGAAATAATGTTTCAAATATCGCGCAAAAATTGCAGCATTGTGCGGCACAGAGTCACTTTGTGCTCTTGTAATTGGAGAAGTATCATTTAAATTAGAAGTTATAATTGAGTTTATTTAAAAATTGTTATCATCTTTAAATAAAGTTTGGAAAAATTGGAAGACCAGTGTAATTCGAATCCAGAGAAATCTGTAACTATAGTAGACCTTTACCTTTTACTTCGATTTGCTAAGCGTATTTTTAGTTGCTTAAACTATAATTATATAAGTTGGGAGTTAATTAATTTAGTTCGTAATAATAATATTAGCTATTTCAGAAATTTATAGTTTGAGCGCTTCCTCTCCATCATTGAGAGAGGCTGTGTATATTTTGATTGGTTTTGGTGAAAATAGTAATCAGGATAAACATAATTTTAATGATTTCCTGAGGAAGCTCACCGGAAAATTGAGATATATTTTAAATAAAGGTTTATTTTGCATGGGAAGATCAGGTGAAAAATATTTTCATTAAATCGACTAAGAGTAATTTACCTAAAAATAATAGCTTTAATTCAAAAGTAATCAGATATTTCGGTTATAACATTAAATTTTACACTACTAAAAATGGAATTCTTCTCGAAATTAATCATTTGTAAAAAAATCAGTGGTCCGAAATAAACAAAGGCCGACACAAATTATTATTGATTAAAATAGTACCGAAATTACCAGTCGTTTTCTAGAGACAGGATTAATATGAAAATCCTCGATAGTGAATGCGATAAATTATACACGGTATTCCATCTCAAACTAGCCACCATGAATATCTTATTTTCAAAACTATTGCAATGAGAAAAAACGGATCGATTTTTGTTTCGCGAGGGAAATTTTTTGAGGTGAATTAGAGCTTGCGCGCATTCAACATAAATAGGCCAATTCAATGACCTAGAGATTTGAGATTGGGAAAATAGGTGGTGTCGTATATAAATTGAAAGCCCTTTTTACGGACTATACCCTCATAATAATTTTTTTATTGCAATTCATGTCCATGTAACAGAAAACCTAACGGACCTAGTAGTAAAACCTGATTATTAAATTAAAAGTTTTTACTGCATGGAAAAGTATTAAAAAGGAGTTCTTTTATAGTATGCTCTTAAACCATCCTGTTTCACTGCCGCACCCTTTAATAACACACAATACGAGAAAAATATTGAATATAAACATTCATTTATTTTAAATTATTTTTTGCTGATATTTACAGCAAGTTTGTTTATCTGTTCTGAACTTTATTCGATCATTTGAAGCATTGTACACTTATCTGTCAAGTTATTACTTTACTGATTTGTTGAAAATTTAAAAGATAATTATGGTATACACATTGCAAGAACGTGTTGAGCTGGTAAGACTTTATTACCAAAATCAAATTGTGCTCGATCTGCTGCAAGGATTTTTAACAAAAATCATCCAGAACTTAACGTTCCTCATAAATACGTACTGAAGTTGATATTCAAATTTGTTGAGAGGGGCTCAGTAATGAATAAATAATTTAGTCAAGTGCGAGTTGGACTCGCATACTAAGGGTTCCGTAGGGATTTCTTCGTATTTTTCCTGTAAATAAAAAAAACTTAGGTTTGGGGACAAAAGGGGAGAATGGGTAATATTTTTGTTAATATATTTTAACATGATGCCTTAGAAATAATTTTAATTTTATGTTTTCCATTTAAGTCTGTAGTTTGCCCCCTAAAATTAATATTTTCCGCTTATTTTTCTAGTAAAGTTCAGGTGAGGTCCTATAACCTTATTTTTTACAAAATTTTAGGGCTTATAGTTTCGGTGATAAGGTAGGGGGAAGGAGTAAATTTTTTTATATTTTTGTTAATATTTTTAAAATAATTTATTTTAAAAATATGAAAAAAATATATTTGTTTGCGCCATAATGAGCACTTTCATTTGATATATTACATGATGTGTTACACACAATTTTAATTTTACATTTTTCATTTAATTCTGTAATTTGCCCCCCAAAATCAATTTAAGGGTTTCTCCTTATTTTTTCCGGTAAAATTCAGGTGAGGCCCTACATCTCTATTTTTCTCATAATTTTACGGCTTATAGTTTCGTAGATAAGGTAGCGGGAATGGGTAAATTTTTTTATATTTTTGATAATAGTTTTAAAATAATTTATTTTAAAAATATGAAAAAAAAATATTTGTTTTCGCTATAATGAGCCCATTCATTTGATATATTACATGATGTGCTACAAACATTTTTAATTTTATATTTTCCATTAAATTCTGTAATTTGCCCCCCAAAATTAATAGTAGAGGTTTCTCCTTATTTTTCCGGTAAAACTCAGGTGACGCTCTATATCTCTATTTTTTTCAAAATTTTACTTCTTATAGTTCCGGAGATAAGGGGGGGAACCGTCGATTTTTTTAGTTTTCCCCCCAGAAGTACCCCTAAAATCAATTTTTTTTTTCATTTACTATATGCACTCCTGTTCAGGTCAACAAACTATACACTGATACCTTTTCCGTCCAGTAGTTTAGGAGAAAATTGCTGTGATGTGAGAGAAGGAGAAATCCGGAGTGATACTATAAGGGTATCCGTATATTGTATATACGAATCCCACTGGAATTGTAAATGATGAAGGGGTAGCTGTGGTTACACTGGGCCTTGACCAACTTATACCAAACACGCTCTCTGCAGCTTCCGGTATTAACAAAACTAATGTTTTTAGAATTTTGTATAAGTACAAATTACATCCGTACAAATTAAATTACTTCATGAATTGAATGAGGATGATTAGGATCGAAGGCAAGAGTTTTGCGAAACTATGACCCAGCGTATGATCGAAAACTCAAATTTCTTGTACAATGTTTGCTTTTCGGATGAGTGCACTCATACTTCATGGGGAGGTTAACCGACATAACTGTAGAATTTGGAGCGATACAAATCCTCATTTATTTCGAGAAGCTCATAGTCATGGGCTGGGATTTTGGGAAATCATCTAATTGGACCCTTGTTTATTCCTGGTAATTTAAATGATGAAATGTATCACAATATATTGGAAAATAATAAAAATGCATTGATAATAGAAAAATTAGAAAATGATCCTCTACTACATGAAGAGCAATTGCATTTCCAACAAGATGGAGCTCCTCCTCATTACGCCACAACAGTTCGTCAATACCTCGATTTGGAATACCCTGGTCGCTGGATTGGAAGAACAGGTCATATAGAATGGCGTGCCCGATCACCTGATCTGAACCCTTTGGATTTTTTTGTGGGGACATGTTAAATTCAAAATTTTTATGAATTTGGACGAACTACGTAACGGATTATAGCGGAGTGTCATCAGATAACACCAACTATGGTGAACTATCATATTGTATGGAAGTCAATGGAAGACACTTTGAACATTTGCTTTAGATGCATTGTATTGTAATGTAAATTCGTTTTTTTTAATACTATTTTATTATTACATGTACAGAAATTGCAATAAAAAAATTTATTACCACGGTATAGTCCGTAAAAAGGGCTTTGAAATGATATACGACAACACCTATTTTCCCTAACTCAAATCTCAAGGTCATTGAATTGGCCTTTTTATGTTGAATGCCCGCAAACGTTAATTCACTTAAAAAAAGTTCGCCCCCGAAACAAAAATCTATCTGGTTTTTCTTATTGCAATAGTTTTGAAAATAACCAAGATATTCAAGGTGGCTCGTTTGAGGGGGAATACTATGTATATTTGCCCGTACAGCAGCAGCAGTGGAGTTCAGTTCAGTGAATCATCGCCGTATATTCGATTAGCATAAGCCATTGAAGATAGATATTGTTGCGTCCCGCAACTTGTTTATTCTTAGTTTTTAAAGTTGATTGAATTAGTCAATTTATATTTCTACATTTTTGTCTCTAAAACAGAGAGAATTAAGGGATTCGTGTTTTGACTTTCGATCTAATCGGACGCTGCTTTTGATTCCGTTTTAAGACGGCCGCTTTTTGTTATTGTGTTACGATTTCACGGTTTATTAGTTCCGGTCGTAACAACCGCTAATCCGCTTTCCTTTGTTTCTTTTGTGTTTACAAAAGCGCATCATTTGTTTGGTAAACCCACATTTGTTTGTTTGCTCAATCGATGAACATTACGTCGCTATTTTTTTGTAATGTGTCGTCCAGGTTTAGTTTAAGAACATTGAAGTCCTCAACAATTTTTTCTGCTGCTGCGGGGCTAGCCTCTGAAGAAAGAAGAACAACAAAAACACCACCTGCAGGGTTTCGACTTAAAAGGTCAGTTATTAACAAAACTTGGTGATTTCATTTACGCGACGGTACATTGTTTTATCGATTGTTCAGCTAAAGGTCCTTCGTCAATTACATACTTGCTTTGAACCAGCATTTAACTAAAACCGCAACATCTAATTCATGCATTTTTTTTTGTATATTATATGTAATGTGGCATCGAAGACATTACATAATTTTGGTCCTTCGAGCCGGGTGCAATTCCGTTTATGATCAAACCATTGATTTTTCGTTTCAATTATTGTTAATATAACTGCATTGATATTTTGATTCTTTATTTGTTAAAAGAATATCAAGTTCGGTATTTATTCATTCACATTGGAAATATATTTCGCATATATTTTGCCGCTTTAAAAAAACTTGCAAGAGATTGTTTTGATTGTTATGGTTATTTGCAAAATTTATACATTGAGTTTATTTGACATTTGGTCAGATATTTTCTACTTCAACAGGAAAAAATTGTAGATTTTTGGAATAGTTTCATGCTTCGTTCTATCGGGTTAGATTTGTTCAGTGGCGTTACAGTGATTTTAAATTATTGTTAAGATGTCAGAAACCACTAAAAATTTGCGTAAATTGAAAAACCATCGTCAATCTGAGTTTAAAAGATTAGAGGATATTTATTTTGCAACCGAGAATGCCTTAAGAGGTGAAGACGTTTTTGCATGATTGATATGGTTGATTCAATTCATTCAGAATTTTTTAAACATCACAATTCGATTGTAGGTTTGATCTCAGATGCTAACGATGATTTTGACTTTGAGGATGACATTCGCAATAAAAAAAAATTGTTTTATTCAATTAGGTCTATTTTTGCTAAACTGAAATCTGTTCAGAATTCTACGCAACAAAATATAGCTCGGGAACAGGAAACTGTTGCTTTGCCGCGAATTGATTTGCCTTCATTTAGAGGAGACATATTGGAATTTGGTACTTTTATTGATTTATTTGATTCATTAATTCATAATAATGAAAAACTCAGGGCTACGCAGAAGTTCAAATATTTGCAGTTAGCTTTAAAATGGCCTGCTTTTGAGGCTATTAAGAATTTTAACAAACAAACACAAAACAATTTGTCTGCTTATGAGACACTTTTGAAAAAATTCAAGCGAACTCGTTTAATCGCGGAGTCTCATTGGTCAGCTTTAGAACAATTCCCTGCACTAACCTCAGATAACCCTCCAGAGGTTCGGAAGTTATTGGATGACTTCAGTGATAATTTGGAAGCACTGAAGAATTTGGGTTTACCAGTAAATCAGTGGGATTTTTGTATCGTTCAGATGATGTTGAAACGAGTTCCAAAGAATTTAGCCGATAAGTTTGAACTTTACCATGGTACTGAGAGCGCTCAAGTTATTGAATTCAAAGCAACATTCTTCCTGTTTCACTACATCGTTCTTTGTCACGAAGAATAGAAATTGTATAGTTTGAAAATCGGATCATGCGATTTACAAATGTTCTGAATTCTTGTTCAAATCAGTATCCGCGCAGTTAAAGTTCGTTATATATTTTAGACTTTGTTTTAATTGCTTGAGCGATTCTCATCAGTCGAATCGCTGTAAATCTTTAGCCACTTGCCGCAACTGCAGACAACGCCATTACACATTGCTTCATTTTGTAAATCGTTGCTATTCAGGCACATGGTCTGAATCTAAAGTTCCTCCCGCAAACCTGGCTTCCACATCTGGTGAATCCAGTACCATTAATGCTGTTGAAAGTTCCGAAACTTCTCTTCCGCAGACTTTTTGTCATAGCTGACTTTTGTCATACAATTCAAATGTGTTGTTATCTACTGCTTTAGTTGAGGTATTAGATAAGCACGGTTCTTATCAAACTTTGCGATGTCTACTAGATTCTGGTAGCATGACATCATTCATTGCGCGCAATGCTGTAAAACGCCTTGGCTTCCGTCCTATGCCCGCCACGATTCAACTCAACGGACCAGGATCTATGCAGAGTACCTCTGCTGAGGGCTCTCTTACCCTTTCTCTTCGCTCTATAGTAAAGCGCGAGTGAAATTTTTTTTGTTGATACTATTGTTTTACCCTGCATTTGTAATGATATGCCTGCTGCGCCCATTAATATGGCTAACATGGCATATCCAACCAATTTGAAACTTGCTTATTCAGGTTTCAATAGCCTAGGCGCTATTGACGTTTTGATAGGTGCCGATATATTCTCTCAAATTTTGTTGGATGGACGCCTTCTGGGACAGGAAGGTGTTCCTGATGCTATTAACACTGTGTTTGGTTACATCCTTATGGGCCGAGTGTCTTCGAGTTCTGTTAACTCTCACTCTCATTCAGTCATAAACCCAACTTCGGTTTTTTGTAAAATTGAAGATGTAGTATCATTAGATTATTCATTCCAAAGGTTCTGGACAATTGATGATGTTCCTACCGCACTGGTTCAGTCCCCTGAGTATCTTATCTGCGAAAAAATATTTTCCGATGGATGCAGGAGATTAGATTCAGGTAAATTCGTTGTGCCCCTTCCTTTTCGAAATACACTTCTTGCTTTTGATGGAATGTATAATTTCGCTGTACATCGTTTCTACTTTTTAGAAAGACCTCTTCTAAAGCAACCAGAGCTCTACAAACAATGTAGTGATTTTCTCAATTTGGAACTGGATCGTATGGAGTTGGTTTCCGATCCGTCTACTTCTTCTGATTGTTACTACATACCCCATCATTGTGTTTTGAAACCTGATAGTAGCACAGCCAAAGTTCGTGTAGTTTTTAATGCAAGATACCTCATCGGTTATCTTTGAATGATTGTTTGCTTATCGGTTTCAAATTGCAGCAAGACATTATCGCTATTTTGTTGACCTTGCAGAATTTAGTTTTGCCTCGCCTGCTTGCTATAGAAAACTTTTCTAGTTGTGATCTTCACGCGTTTGGTGATGCTTCTGAGAAAGGTTATGCCACTGTTGTTTATTTTGTGTTTTGAAACCGCATTTGGATTTCGTCCAAGTTTTTTTGTGTTGTCTAAATCGAAAGTTGCCCCTTTGAAAACTTTGTCACTTCCCAGATTGGAACTGTGTGCTTCAGTTCTTACCGCTAAGTTGGCTCATTGTGTTTATGAGCAATTGAATAGTCTGTTGTTGTTCAAGGTTATTCGTTGCTGGTCATATTCCACGGTAGTCCTTTGTTGGCTTCTTTCTTCCCCGCACCGAGTTGCTTACATTGAGAAAAATTTCCTTCTTCGCATTGGTTTTACATTCAATTTTGTGATAACCCTGCTGACTTGGGTTCCCGCGGCGCTTTGCCATCGGAGTTGTAAAGCAATACACTTTTGTGGAAAGGCCCACAATTGTTAGTTACCGCTTGTTTGCC
Organism: Octodonta nipae; assembly: GCA_034190945.1. NCBI lineage: Eukaryota > Metazoa > Arthropoda > Insecta > Coleoptera > Chrysomelidae > Octodonta > Octodonta nipae. The sequence continues at coordinate 80,152,995 of CM067219.1, forward strand.
ACATGCTTGCTCAGACTTAAGCATGTCACCGCTAGTTATGACTGAGGCCCGGATAGTGCGCTTCAAGTTACCGCTTCACCAAATTTATTTGATATTTTGCTGGAATAACATTCTTCTATTAATCGTATTATTCGCAGTATAGCTCATATTGGTCGCTTTGTTGATAACGCTCGCAATCTAGACCGTAAGGGCTCTGGATCATTTTTGGCTGCTGAGTTATATCAGACGCAGTTTCGCATTGTTCGATATGTTCAAGATCAATATTTTTCTAAGTAGAATTCCCTTCTCCGAGAACGAAAACTTTTGCCCAAATCGCTTCATAAACTTTCGCCGCTTCTTGATGAACAGGGAACTCTTAGAGTTTATAGTAGATTGGCTAATGCTCCATTGCCGTTTGATACTAAATTTCCCGCACTGCTACCAAGTAAAAGTCGTTTGACTAATCTAATTGTCGAAGATTGCCCTGTCACCAATCTTCTATTTCCCGCGTTTCACAATTAAAACCCTTTTCTCATGTTGGAGTAGATTTTGCTGGTCCCTTCACTATAACCATGGCTAAAACTAGAAGGACAAAAACTTTAAAGGCTTATCTGTGCTTGTTGAAGTGCTTTGCAACGAATGCTGTTCATCTAGAACTCGTTTCAGATTTGTCTGATGTTGCGTTCTTGGCAGTTTTGCGACGATTCATTGCACGTCGTGATCGATGTAGCCATATCTATAGTGATTGTGGTACTAATTTTGTGTTTGCTCAAAAGCAGATCTTGAAAGCTTTTAGAGCTACTGCTGCACGAGAAACTATTTCTTGGCATTTCAATCCCCCTTCGGCTCCTCACTTTGGAGGACGGAATTAAATATGTTAAAGCTCACTTAAGATCAAATACGTACCTACGAAGAACTTTCTACTGTATTTGCGCAGGTCGAAACTATTTTAAACTCGCGACCTATAACCCCTTGTAGCAACGATCCATCGGATCTTATCGCCCTGAGTCCTGGAATGTGTCTTACAATGGAACCTTTAACAGCACCTCCTGAATCTGATTTCTTATCTGTCCCATCTAATCGTCTCAACAGATGGCAGTTACTGTATTGTTTGCATCAGGCATTCTGGAAACGTTGGTGGCAAGAATATTTACATACTCTTCATCAATGGAGCAAATGTACTGATCACTCGGAGGTTAAGCCAGGTACTCTTGTTATTTTGAAGCAAGACACTTTCCCTCCTTTGAATTGGCCATTAGGGCGCATTATTGACGTACATCCTGGAGGTGATAGTGTTTTACGCGTTGCTACAGTTAGAACTGCAAGTGGTACTTTGAAGCGACTTCTTGTAAAGCTCTGTCCACTGCCAGTGGACCCATAGTTTTGAAATTAGTATTTCAAGGCCGGCGGAATGTTGCGTCCCCGCAACTCGTTGTTTATTCGTAGTTTTTAAAGTTGATTGAATTAGTTAATTGATTTTTAAACTTTTGCACCTTTTTGGAAAACCTTCCGTCGCGCCAATGCTAATTTATATTTGTACAATGTACATTTGTCTCTAAAACAGAGAGAACTAAGGAATTCGTGTTTTGACTTCCTATCTAATCGGACGCTGCTTTTGATTCCGTTTTAAGACGGCCGCTTTTTTTTATTGTGTTACGATTTCGCGAGTTATTAGTTCCGGTCGTAACAACCGCTAAACCGCTCTTCTTTGTTTCTTTTGTTTTTACAAAAGCGGATCATTTGTTTGTTAAACCTGCATTTGTTTGTTTGCTCAATCGATGAACATTACGTCGCTATTTTTTGTGTAATGTGTCGTCCAGGTTTAGTTTAAGAACATTGAAGTCCTCAACATCTTCTTCTGCTGCTGCGGGGCTAGCTTCTGAAGAAAGAAGAACCCGAACACACCACCTGCAGGGCTTCGACTTAAAAGGTTAGTGATTAACTTTTACTTGGTGATTTCATTTACGCGACGGTACATTGTTTTATCGATTATTCCGCTAAAGGTCCTTCGTCAATTATATACTTGCTTTGAACAAGCATTGAACTAAAACCGCAACATCTAATTCATACATTTTTTTTATATTATAAGTAATGTGCCATCGAAAACATTACAGATATAGTCTAAGAAAAGTAGTTCGTGATATTTAGGGGTGAATTTGTTGGCAAATAAAGACGATTTATTTTAGGTGTAATTAAATTGTTTGAACTCAAGGAGTTGTCAGCAATGTTATAGTTAATTCATTTGATTTTAATATTAGATTTAATATTTATCACACTGAATCGTTTGTGGTAATAATTGAAAACAATGACTGGATCTTGAATTCTCAAAAATGGGTAAATTGTTGAGGAAAGATTTAAAGTTTCACACATTTATTAGTTTCATATGTATTTGGCTATCTCTGTAACGGTATCTTTAAAGGTAATCTTAAAAGTTTTGGCGGTTGCACGTAATACATACGCATGAACACCCAGCGTTCGAAAAGAGTTACGGAAAGGCAGTAAATTTGATTGGGGTAATAAGTATTCTCTGTCAGACGTTCAGAAAAAAAAAGGTTTTCATAAAGTTAGCTGAATTTTCGACTGATTCAAAAATAAAAGATTCGTGGTGTTGAGGATTCATGAGCATTTTAGTTGTAGATTGGTGTACATTTATTTTGGGCAAGAGTTTCGGTGAGTAGTGTACTCCGACTCATTATTTTTGGTATTTTTTGTTTGTTTCTACGCGCACACTCTAGTGCCAGGGATGCTTAAGCTACCGTAGTGGATGGTTCAACAATATCTTCACTAGTGGAGGCTCTAATACTCCCTAGTTCTTCATTGTTGTAGTTTCAGAGCGAACAATCCGACTGGTCGTGAAAAAGACACATAAAATACAAAAGGCAGTGCACGTCAAGTCTCTCTCAACTGTACAGTCCACATCCTATAAAACAGTCAGCAGAGCAGGCAACAAAACACGTAAGTACTCTGGCATGATCGTATCCTTTAAACTCATCACTAACCACGTGGTATTTACAAATGTGAAATCGTAAAGGTGATAAGTTCTGGTAAATTTATGAACACGTCTCTTTCTCAAAGTTGGCAGACTTGTGAATAGTAATTTATTTCTTACATTGTTTCCCTAAAATCACATTTTACCAACGGCCCAGCGAAATGAATGTGTACCCACTAGTGATACGACTCTTGCCGAGTGCTGCGTGTTCATTCTTGATAAGAGCAACGACCAAAACTCACAGAAAACTTACAGATATAGCAAATGAAAATACACTTCAGATCATCCAAAATTCAAATTAAATTTAGGAAATTCAAAACAAAAAATTTAGAAAATAAATGATGGTTTAAAAAACTAGAAATCACACTTTTGTAGAAGATCAAACTACAAGCTGATGTTGTGCACAGCAACAGAGATTCAACCAACTCCATAAAATGACATAATTTTGAGAGAGTTTAAAATAACAATACCGTGATACAGAAAAAAAGCGTTATATATATTTATACCAACTCAAGTTTTAGCAATAACTGAATTGAACATTGGCCTGAAAATAACGAACGAGTTGTTTCATCGGAAATACATCCATAAATACACTTTGACTCAGTAAACTAGAGGACTAAGATCGAATATAGACTACAGCGTAGTAAAGAAATACAGCGTTACCTAACAGAAAAAGGACTTTACAGTCAAACATGCAGCAGACTATAAAGTAGCAATAACTAAATTCTTCTCCCCCATTTAAGAATTCAACAATAATCCCAAAGTCACATGAGAAAACTGAAGAAAAACGTAAACTAAAACTAGCTCTATAACGGCAGTTTCAATTAATGATTCATATCGAAGGCCAGGACCGGATTAACCATGACTCTTTTCTAACTTCGTTAAATATCCTTTTGCCTGTTACAACTTCTTCATTATTATACTTTTTTACTAAATTACGAGAAACAAAAAACAATTGAAATAAATGAAAGAAAATATATGTCTATTTTTCTTATTCAATAATTTTGAAATGGTATAATATTTCAAATAATGTCTTTTTTAATTTGTTTAAATATAAAATCCTTTAAAACATCTTGAAAGGAAACACTTTCCAATATATCATTTTCAATCGCCATTGTCGCCAATGAATTTAAACGGTTCATAGACATTGTTGGCCGGAGGTTTTTGATTACTTTTAATTTCGAAAACTCATGTTCACTTACGGTCTTCGTAATCATCATATTTGTGATGCTGTTATTATTTTCGAGAAAGTTGACTATCCCGTATTACCAAAAATCAATGTATTCAATTTTTCGACAGGTACAATTTTATCTTTTCTATGAAGTAAACTTTCTACTAGCCTTTATAATTTCCTCGATGGACTTTGCGGAAAAATCTGTTAAACATCCAAACATATTATTAATTTCCTATAGCTTCTAGTCACCACGATAATGCTGTACAAAACCTGTCTAATGGCTTGTTTACTTTATCCTAACCACTGGTACTCTCGCTGCCGGCAGGCTGCTGGAATTATTGCCGAAGTAGGGTCGACATCTCCTCTACATTATGTCAAAGTGGACCGGGAAGTGTGCAAGTAAGTATGCAGAGCAGTATATAAACACTATACTTCTCTCATTTGGTTTCATTTTAGTATGAAATTCATTTTACTATGAAATTATGTATTTCTTTGTTGAAATAAAATAAAGTACCAGTACTCAACAGGGTAACTAACTATAACTGTGTAAGCAGGTAATTTTGATATATGCTAGGGAAATCGTGCTTTACGGGTTTTTCTTGAAGAACATATATCGAATTAAAAATATAACTTCTTACTAACAAATTTTTATTTCTTAATAATATATCGGTAGTGATTACAGATGTAAAAATGGCAAATGTATCAATTTTAGTAATTTTTCAGCAACAGCCTAAATAATTGTAGTATGGAATGTATGTTTATTGGTTACTTAATTAGTTATTTTTGTGAAAAAAAATTCTTGCATAGGTGTTGTGTTAGAGCTTTGAAACTTGTCAGAAAGTTTCATTTCTATGACATAATTAACTGATAAAAATTCCTTTTTTCATGACTGAGGTTCTCTGGCAAATCTTTTTTTTTCATGAGCATTTCATTTTACTTGATCTTTACAATGCTCTTGTTTTGCGCCAAATTATTTTTTGGACAGTCTGAAACGAACATAATAAATATTAAGTCTTGCAGCACAATAGTCAAAGTTTAATATTCATTTGAGTTTGATTTATTATCCGTAAATCTAGTTTAAAAGTATATATTTCAGTTTTAGGAATCGAAAAATCATTGTATTAAAAGATTAGAAAAAGCTATGTTCCTCTCAAACTGTTAAAAATAATGTGTCGCAAAAAGAGAGCAATGTAAAAACCTCGTAAATTGAAATATTTTTGAGAAAACCAAAGTTGTGCTAAGTTTTAAAACTCTAACATCCTTTAGCAACAAATACGGAAGATTTGAAAAATTATAAAGCTAATTTACTTTAGATACCATTTTTTTATTCTGTAGGCTAAAATCATAACGGTACACTTTAAAAATTTGGAGATTTAAACATTCCTTGATTAAGAAAAAAAAAGTTTGTTAAAAATACTTTTTCTGTGTTATACGATGTTCCTACTTCAAGAAAAAACAGTGAAATACCTTGCAGTTTGCGCTCATTCCTACAAATTCGTCAATTTTTGGAGGCTGGTAGAAAACTTCGGCTGATTTTTGGTCGAAGCCGAAGTTGAAGCCGAAGGAGCTCTTTTTGAACAAACGTGGCAGAAGCCGAATGTTTGGCCGGACCTTACTTAAAATTACACGAAGGAAGAAGAAACAACAGGAGTACTTATGGCAAAAGTGGGGTCAGCCTTCAAGAGCATGACAAATTGCAAGACTATAGGGAACGGCAGAGGAAGGCCGAGCTACTCAGATGTACGGGTAGAAAATACGAAAGGCCTCTCGCAAATTTTTGCACAATGTCTAAAAACAAAAGACTTGTCTAACAATGGAATAACGTGCTGATAGTACACAAGAAAGGTAGAAGATTTCGAGAATTAAGGGCTAATCAGTCTCCTAATGGTAGTGTACAATATCAAGTATCTATACAAGATAAGCTACAAGAACACGATAAGCAACTATTCTATACAATGTGCGAAAGAACTAGGTGAAACGCAACAACAAAATCAATACCACAATTTGAATTCGGAAACAACGGCGTGACTACAGAAAAGAAGGGAATGTAAAAAGCTAATAATCATCTAACATGTAATATAAACTGAACTATGCTCAAGATCATCAAAAAGGTTGCAGGGGACATCATAAAATGCAACGAGAAACTAGTACGATCGAAAATTGAACTCGCAAGAACTGTAAGAACGCGAAGAAAGCCCTAATAGTCGGGAAAAGACCTAATCGCATTAACAAATGAATAAATATAAATAATAAAAATAAAATAACGGAATACGTCACCATAAAGTTCTCGAAACTCTTAAAATACATATGGCATTCGAAGGAAAATCAGAAGTACTAAAGGAAGAAGTGGAGTCAGCTCTCAAGATTATTTAGATATGATTATGTTTCTAGATTACCATTGGCAACGTGGTCTGACCTAAACCCTGAAACATTGGAAATTGTTGAAATTTATAGAATTTTCTAAACGTGTGTTGTTATTTCCAAGAACTTCATAAACTTATAGCTTAAATTCGGAAATATTTATCGAAATTACTGTTGGATTCCAGAAAAAGCATAAAAACAAAAGTAATCATTATAACAGGTGAAAAACCAAACGAAAAAAATATTGAAGAACTGAAAAACTAATTAAAATAATACTAGAAATTAATCAGTGAAAAACAAAAATTAGTACGGTGTCATATACGTAGAATGGCAGAATAATGTTTACGACTGCTTACCAAAAAGAAACATGTTAAAAACAACGAATAAATATCTGGAGAAATCGCCCTGCAGGAAACTGTTGTCAAGATTATTTGAAAAAATAGGAAGAAAATATATGACCAGAATTGGTATAACTACCTATGTAGTAATAGAAACTATTCAGAAAATGTTTGAATATATTAAATGTACAAATGCCATTTTTGTTTATTTTAATGCAATGATTAATACCTAGATTTCTTGATAACCTTCCTATACTAATTTCATTGCTTAAAATGATTTTGGATATATGGATTTGTTAAAATATTAGGTGAAAACTTAAAGATGGCATTTATGATAACTTGAATCGTAGCAGTCATTTTTTAGTTTTAAAATTATGAAACAGTAATATCTTAGTATCAATTAATTTATAAATTAATAGTGCTGAACAATTATATGTGAAATCAATTTTGTGCTGACTTGTAGTATATACATACTCTTACCTGGCCAGAATAAAATACATTGCATAATTCCAGGACATATTCACTGGAAATCATTTTGAGATACCACTAAAACAGTTTTTTTTCAATATTTATGGTTCAAACTGGTTTTATTTCACCATAACACAAGAGCAACACCTGAATTCCATTGTTACCTGCAATTGCAATGCACACTCTACAGGTAAACAGAACTAACTGACTTCAGTTGACTTCAACAGATAGGTGAACTGCGAAAGGTAGTTTTGACTTGCATAGTTAATGAGGATTGAGAGGTGTGGTTAATTTATAGACTGTTTATGTTGGCTTACAAAATCAAAAAAATATAGTTGTTTCTATAAATATTTATATCACTTTTAATCTGGTAAAAATATATTAAATTATAAATAGCTAGGGAATCAGTTTTTTGAAAAATTGTTTTTCATAAAGACAAAACTTACTTCGTGAAACATTTCATAGTTCTGTATTTAATATTAATACTTTTTTATTAATTCGACATTCTGATTCTTCATCCAACCTAATTTAATCATAACAATAAAAGTGAAATATTTGCAATTTTGTAATAATTGCTTTCATAATATGGTCATATGCTTTGTATTGAAACCTGCCTGTCTATTTGTCCGGGATAATCTTTAGAACGAATGGATCGATTTGGCTGAAGCTTTCACAGCAATGTAGTGAACCTTGTGCTACAGTCCACTTTTCTTCCTGGTAATCTTTAGTATTACAAAGCAAAAAATAAAGAAAACTACGTATTATTGTTTTTGTACCGATCTATCTTATTCGGAAAGGTGATAATTTCCAAATCTATAACTTCATCTTAGATCTTCTTAGATTTTATTCAAGTCAACAACTTGATATTCCATTTTTCAATATAGTGAAAGATGTAATCCCAAAACGTTGGTAACTTATTAATATAAAGTTTCTGGATGGATCGAGTCCATGACGCTATAATGCGTAGGAAATAAAATTTTACCGGTTGTCACTAAAGAAAATTAATTAACTCTTCTAGGTGTGGGGGAAGAAAAATATACTGAGACTAATTGCAATGTACTAAAATATTCATATTAATTTTCTTTTGTTTCTACGTGGACGAAGTCTCATATTATTTCTATTATCAAATAATAATTAACTATATTAAAGTAGTCTTGATATTGACCCCCTTGAATTATATGTTCCGTTCAACAGTTAGATCAAAATAAAACCAAATTAGTTTCCTCTTCTTTGTTAAGGGATGATGACTCAATAATTTGGGTAAAGCTTAAAATTGTGTGTAAAATTGTGCTTTATAATTGTCAATAGATGAATGGTTATATGCGATTAAGAATTACACTTCTTTTAAAATACTGAAGTTTATACGTGGATAGGTTAAGGCCAAGTTAGTTTGAAAATATAATTGGTGTTCCGGAAATAAGTAACCCAATTTCTAGAACATATATACTAACCCATCGAAGTTTACTTGAAATTGTTGTTTCTTTAATCAGGTTAGTATTCAAAATTGTAATGATATTAATTTCAAAGTGCCATTAAATATATTATTTAACATTAAAAGAATTATGTTCTGCTTTTAAAAGGCTTACTTTGTATTGCAATATTTTTGGCTTACGAGAAAGTAATTCTTTTTCTCATGTATTTTCCTCAAGTAATGCTTCTTTTATTTTATATGAACTATTATGGGCCTTGAAACGATACTTTATCTCTATGAATTTGAAAAACGTTAAGCATTTCCTATTTCGTAGCATGTGAAAGTTCTGTATAAATGCTACCGTGTACGATTTCATATCTTTTCTCTAAATAACAAACATTATTTCATTTTTTTCACAATTGTTGAAAACTTTATAAGCGTTTACATTTATAGACAATCAATTGATCAGTTTAAAATTAAAATACACTGCAAAACACTAATACCAATTTGAGATTTTAATTTTCTAAATTATTTGTTAGAGTTTTACAATAAATATTATTTTGCTAATTGTTGATTTTACAGAGAACTCTTGAGAATTATTTTAAGGTTTAGACTGAGTTTTTTACTAATAAGTTGGTGTTTTCATAAGTTTTAATGTTAGTTGTTTCGGAGATTCACTGTTTGTAAGAACTACATGCCTTCTAAAGAGTACAAGCTAAAGATGACTTAAGAGATGGTAAGGCAAGATGTGGTCAAACCTTTCTGGTCGAATGAAAAATAATATGAAGAATTACACTTTATTCTTTTGACAAGTTAGTATATATACATCCTGTATTTTTTTAACTTGAAACGAAATAAATGCATTTAAAAGTAAATATCAAGTACTACTAAACCATGTTGAGCTACAATAGCAAAATGATTTAATCAAATTTACTTTTTTAGAAAACAAAACATTGTTTCTCACTTGTCTAAAAGAAACTTAGAAAAAACATTATATTGAAACAAAATGGTATACTTATCTATGAGTATTATACTTTTTATTTATTCAGTTAAAAAAAATAAAACAGCTGAAGTGTAACTATGATGCTTGCGGAAAATCATTTTTTTCTTAGCCAAACAAAGTTTCTTTCATATAGACTGTTACACGCGATGACTTCTTCAAAATCTTTATTCTGATGGTTCATAGGCGTGAAGTGTTTTTAGGAATTTACAAACAGAAAAACTTCACATACGTCAAGAAACCTACTATAAAACGTTAATTTAGATAAAGTTGTATTTTTTCTGATCTAGAAATAAGTTCTTCTGTTTTAAAGATTTTTAGGATCTTTAGACCAGCATAATTCAACACATTAGGTTTACTGATACTTACCTGTGGTATTTATGGAGGATTCACATATTTGTATTCACATGCATGTTTTGTAGTTGTTAAATGTGAGATATATTTGTTTTATTCTCTAAATTTTGAATGCCCAACAAGTTGTTGTTTACTGAATCAGATTGATGACAACTTTTTGAACTTCTTTTATCGATACTGTGCTACATTTTAACTCATGAAGTGACTCTCAAACAATTATGAATTTGTCCTGATGTGTGAAGTTAGATAATCAATTAACCAAATTAATACAATATTAACTAATGTGTTGCACTAAGTTGACTTTATGTGAGCAAATGTGTGATCTACGCATTGCCTTGCTTGTTAAATGTATTTTAAACTACTAGTTGTCGATATTCATTTGGAGTTTAAATATTTCATTACATAATTCAAATATATACACAATATTTTCTGAATTTGGTCCTTAGAGAGTAGCGCAAGTCATGATAAGTCTTGTTTCAATGGTTAGCAAAGTCTCGAGAAGCTAGAAACAATTTATTATGTGATTATTACTCAATGAGAACTCTAAAAATCACACATATTATATGTTATTAAAATATAGATTTGGTAAGTCTGTTTCGAATAAATCTAAAACTCAATTTTAATTGATATCTGGCATCCCGACACCAAACTTTAGGAATAACTTAGGGAGATACTTCGACTAACAAAATTTTTGTCCTGGCAAATCAGACTTACAATTTAAAATTATTAGATCCAAAGCTGTGACTAGACTAGAACTGATCTTCATAACTATTAGATCCTTATTAGTTTTATTGAATTTAATATTTATTAATTAGTAGCTTGTTTTCCTACAATTTGTTCTCTTAACCTTTATTTTGAAAATTAACAGTTCTAAGCATAGTTTACTGACTTATATAAAAATAATTACAATTTATTATTATCGCTGAACTGGGGCATAAAATCCGTAACACTAATTTGGCATTGAATTTTTGGTGTAACCTGTAAAGCGTATTTTAAATTTGATATCAAAACTAATTTCTTCGATGTGTTTACGGTATTTTCAGTCAGAAGAATGGTACGCCGGTAAAGTTGCTCGGTGCTGTGCGGTGAACGGGTCGAGTTGAACAACGTCTTCGTTTGTGGTGATTTCAATTCATTTACCTTTGTTGATGGTAATTTTAACGTCCAAGGAAAATATATGTGGTTATTTTCTTTTGTTGTTAAATTCCTCTAAAACGTAACGTAGGTATATTTAATTTGTCGAGAGGTGCAAGGATTTAATTTTGAGTAGTGAAGGTGTACAGGAACACATACTGAATAATTTTGGGAAAGGAAGATGTTTGGTAAGTACCTAGTCAAGTTTTGGAATTAGGGCATTGGCATTTCTCAATTGTTTGATTTGTAGTAGTTAACGAATTGGGACATCAAATATTTTGAACAAACTTAGCTGGAAAACATCTCTACCATAATTTAAAAATTTCCACAATTTTCATAACGTTGAAATTCTTTGTTGGTTATCTCATTCTAAGATAAGTATCTATTTTCCATTTACTGGAGTCAAGAAATTATAAGTTCCACCTGTTGCTTTATACATGTGTTTTTAAGATTAAAGTTGTAAAATTAGAGTTCGTTGAAGTGTACCTACACAATATGACAAATGCAGCCAATATCTTGTTTTTCAAATAATTACATATACAATATAAAAGGCAGGCTACACGTCTAGTAAATGTAGACTATAGATATAAAATCTATTTCTGAATAAAGTTTTGATCTCAAATTAACTATAATAGTTAAAACGAGACGCATTTGCCCCTAAAAAAACAACCGCGATTTGTAGGTATTCTAGAAAACAATTTCCATAAAAAGAGGAACTTAAATTTATTTCACACTAGGTACTCGGTTTCAATTATAAATTCGTTTTCAGGATTGCATAAAACAATAACAAACGAAAAACTTAAGTTAAACACATGTTTGTTATAAGGTATAAATCAAAGGAATTATGATATCATGAAAAAAAAATATTTTTATGGTAACTTGATTAAATATTCACTGGAGTATGGTTCTAAACATCAATTAAATCGTTGTATTTTTTGCATTTTAGTTTTCAGTACGTAATGTTTAAATGTTTTCAGTAATGAAAAATAGATAGGTAACTAGCTCGTATATATCTTTTCTGTTGATATTACAAAAATGTTCGGAATTTAATTTATGCTAATAAGTAACCCCCCGATAAAAAAAATTTTAATATAAAATATAATAATATAAACAGTTAATTTTGAGAACGTAATTACACCTCTATTGACCATTCAGTGCCCAACAGACTGTCTAGCGTAAGTTGGGGTTTGAATTATTTCAATTTTCTTATTCAAATAAAATCTGCGTTGGACCTCTTTTTCAATATCGGTCATTGTTTTTGACATCAATATTTTCTTTAAAAAATACACTACAAAATGTTACAAATTATGAATGGTTGTGTAGTTAGAAATATTTGACCAAATAAGATTCTCCATCTTTGAATTTTTTGACGTTTATTTGCAGAAACACTTGTTTGTAGAATAAAATCCTATAATTAAAAATTTAAAGCCTCATTTAGAAACCAACTTCAAAAGAAGAGGGGGACTCAATTCGGCGTGTACTTTCACCAGTTATGCGAAAATGGTTTACTTGCTTTGGGCAGTTTAAACGGATTTTATAAATGAAGACCTGGAAGTAGTTCCATATATTTTCCTATTACTTGATGTATTGGAAATTAAGTTTGCCTTAATCGATTTGGACAGTTTAAACTGTACTCTATTAAGGTAAATTCCGAGATTGTTCCATATATTCTCTATAATTTAATATAATAATATATATAATATAATATAAGAAAATCTGAACAGTAAATGCAATAAATCATAAATTGTGGAAACTTATGGAACAATCTCGGAATTTACCCTAATAGAGTACAGTTTAAACTGTCCAAATCGATTTAGGCAAACTTAATTTCCAATTTTGCATATAAACTTTCTTCGCAAATATTTAAATTTAAATGTCAATACAATTATATCAGAAAATTATTGTTACTAGGTGATATTTATACCATAGTTCAGAGTGTTGGGATGAGGAAATCGGAAAGTAACTATAGTAAAATGATTTCATTTCTATTTCTCCATCTAAAAAATAATAACATTTATTTTGTAAAGATGGCCTTAAGTTTCCAGCGATGGTAGGTACTTTTATAAGCAATCATATTTTTTTAATTGAAAATCTATTTCCAGTTGTGTGTTTCCTGCAATTTTCAACCAATTTGTTTTTAGCAGTCGAAGTTTTGTGGTACTACTTTCATTTATCAAATTCCTTGACGTAAATTAGTTATCGTAATTTTTGTTCTAGTCACATTGGGTCAGAAGAAAAGTATCGACAGCAAGTCAGTGGTTTCCTTAATATTCAAACTTGTTCTAATTTATTATGTACTGTAACTCTTTGTAGTTTACAAATTTTGTTTTTATATTCGCAATGGATTAGGTATATGTTCTCACTAATTAAATAGCTTTCAGAATTTTCGTTTCAGTTTCTTCTGCCTAATTTTATGCAAAATTTTGTTACTCTTTCTTTTCTGCATATTAAAAGACATACTCGTATATTTTTCTTCATTGTTATAAGTACCTAAGTCGCTTTCTCCCAATTCTTGATCTTCAAGTCCTGAAGTGTATGTTCTTTGTTATCGGTTTCATTGCAACTGATAAAGAAGAAGAGGTACGAATCTTCTCATCTATATTATTTTCTGAACTATCAGAGTGGCCTGGGATTTCTACAAAATTAACGGCATACCATAGGTACGATATACCCCGAAATCTGGAAGTATTACAAAGAAATTACATTTACCACTTTAGTTAATTGTCCCAAATCAAAAGTGCTGATATTTTTAAAAGCTAGGTAGTTTGTTTCATGGTCTGACTAGTACAGATTTTTTACAATTACTGTTTGAATATGTGGAGAAAGGGAGTATCAACCAGTCTTTATATACTGACTCCTGAAGAAATATTTTGAGCAGAATTTAAACATATTTAAAATAGTCTTACAGGAAGACTTGTAAACCAATAAAACATTGCGCGACTGTATGAAGAAGTCTACGTAAAATGAGTATCAGCGAACAATGTCATTCAAACCCCACCAGCTGAGCCTATTATAATAGAGACGCGAACCATCCACTACTTCCGACTAGAATTTTACTGCAGCTCAGGAAACTAGCGATCCACCTGCTCTACCACAAATAGATATCGTTGTTTGATTATTAATATCCATTCCCTGATTGATAGAACTATAGCAATATCTACTCTATATTGGATTTAAATTTCGGCGATTCCATTATAAAAGTGGTAAAAACGAGAATTTTGACATTACAAAGATAGATATACCTACCTATACCTATACCGGCAATATCTGTTCGAAAAACAAAAATTAGAAATATAAAATATTAACTTCAACTCCTATTACGCCAGAATAAGCTATGGAATTGCAGATAATAAACAGTAAAAAGCCTAAATAACGAAGTTGGCCCGTCCCAGCACACCCAAAACCAAAAAATTAGAAATGAAAACAGGACCTATATGTCCATTGTCTGGGTTGTGCGTACAGTGTTGTCAGTGGACGAACGAAAACTGTACATCGTATGGAGGACAATATGGGTGCGATGAAAATGGTAACAAAATACAACCTATCCTCTCCTTGCTCTTGGAGTATATCCGCTTTACCCGAAATTGTTATTAAAAGACTATAAGGGCCAAATTACTTCAAATTAATCGGATTTATGGAAAACGTTAATTTAAAGAATAATGGTTTCAAAATTCGATACATGGTTAATAACATGATACTGATACTTTCAAAGCTTGCTAAACTGTTGCTTGTTGATATAATTCGTTATTTCTGATTAAAAGAACCTTCCTTCCAGGAACAGCCAGACGGTCAGATAGTATATTGGTAACTTCTCCCATAATTATAACTAAGCGCCTGAAAACAAGGGCTAAGACCGGGCACAGACCTACCGATTCTGTTCTCTTCTATAAAAACAGAAGAGAATCCGGATTCATTGTCTCACACTTGCCGGTAGCCGGCCTTTATTGATTTGCCCTCAGTCGTCATCTAGCGCTTGTGGTAGACACATCGAATATATCATAATTCGTAGTGGAAGATGACGAACTGATCAAAAGCACAGTTGTAGGAGAGCTGTGGTAAAATCGCCACGCCGAGTTGTAAGCGGGCTGTGTGTGCCGATATATACGTAACCCAGGTCTCTTTCTTGCCGGTTACTTTCTGACCGGGCGTTCTTATCGTTCCGGGTCTGTAGGTATGTGACGAGTGAAATATTTTGCATTGCATTCTAGCCTTCCGTTTACAATTCTTTTTTGTTCTGTTCTATAAGAACAGAACAGAAACGGTAGGTCTGTGCATGGCCTATAAAGCGACTATGTACCTTAGACTGAGTACAAGTTGCATGTACCCTATGGTCAAAGTCGGTATAATTAATATATGCAAGTTCTGAAATAAATCTTTCTCGGTAACGTAACTGAAATGTTCAGATAGACTAGAGCATATACATGTCAAACTTCCATGATAGTAAATTTCTTATTTGCTTTCTTGTGCCTCCTATAAATATTACTGTGGAAAAAGATAATTACAATCTACTGTAACGGTAAAAATATAAGAAAAATCCAACTTGTTGCCACCACTACTTAAACTGAGGAATAAGACGTAACGAAAGAACAAAGATATTTAGGTTAGAAATTATTAGCAAAATCTTAAACAATGATGATCGAACCTCTTTATTTTGAATGATAGAAATGAGTGTCTTTTGATCATGATTAAATATGGCAAAGTAAAACTTCCATAATCGAATATTGAAATAATTCAAAATATTACAACGACGCTCCTATAAAATATTTTGGTTCATTATCTACTGCTAATAGAAATTTTGCTCATGTTAATAAGTCGCTAAGAACAGTACTTTAACTAATTTGGAATATTTGTAATATTCGTCAAAAATATTTAAAATATTTGACTTCAGTAGTTTTCGTAAGTTAACCTACTAACCTGTTGGCATTTATGAATGTGCGTATAACCACATATATTGTAGTGTTATTTGGCGGTCAGTTTGGAGAGCTGTTCTGAAAGTAGTAATGTCGTCTTATGTAAGATATATTAATTAATTATTTTTCAAGAATATTGACCAAATATATGATAAACATTCTATTAATTATAATTTTTTTCTCGATTGTAACTTTGGAGTCGGTGACATACTAAATCTGTTTTTTTTTTCGTGAATGTTTTTACTGATTTTGAGTTTGATATTCAGTTATTTGAACTTTGTAATAACGAACGATTTTGACGATTTTCCATTTCAATAGTAATTTATATAAGCAATTGTTTTATTGTAGACTCATCGATTAGTATGTGATCATGAAGCTATTGTAATAGATTGTGTTAGATCTGAGAGAGAAGTACTGGACGCGAAAGGTAGAGTTTAATCATGTTTGAAGTTCATACCTCTAAGAAATCGATTTTTAACAAATATGACCCTTGCAGGCCTATTGGTCTATTGGCTATTGATGTGGTATAATAAACAGGTCACCTGACCATTAAATGGAATCTTTATGTACGTCATAAGTTTTTGTAGCTAGCAAGCTAATAGGAGAAACTATTTTGCATCTACTGATTAATTCAGGTTTTGTTTGGTCAGACATGATGAGTATTTTATGTAAGCAAAACAACATAACAAACCTTGTAGATACGGCTATTTATATGTTATTGTTAATGAAACTTCCTTCTTCTGTAATACTTACAAATTTATTCGAATTTTCACGGAGCAAGTATTTTAAATAATTTAAATGACTTAATAGCAATTTGATTTTCTGTAAAGAAAAAATCTTCTTTTTATATGTTTAGAGCATATAGTAACAGTTTTTTGATATAGATTGCTTTTTCTAAAACATATGTGTTATTGTTATGCGTAATGCTCGTTAATTATACCTACAAATCTGTTTTACCATGTAACTACTTTCACTTAAATGAACTACGGTAGGTCTGATGTTTTCCGTTTGTTTTTGCTTTAAACATCACATGTTCTATATTAGAAAAATTATGTATATCAGATCAATGTCGAAGTAGTACATCCTGCAATATAATAAGTAGTCTCGTCAATATGAACTTTGCTGCTACCTCTTGCTCAGCTTAAGATACAATTAACTCTAGACACTTTTTATTAGAGAACATCATAGAATAAATTAATCGTTAGGATGTTATTAAGTTTATGTTTTTTTTAAATGTAAATGTACTATATTAATATTTCAATCTATAATTTCATAAGAATTTAATTAAATTCTATTTCAGTAATTAGGTGTGTATTTTTGATATTTGTTGTGTAAATATTAATTTCACAACGTCCCGTAATTATATTTAATACGTTAGTAGTATAACATTTGGACATTTTCGTTTAGAGATTCAAGATGTTAGAGATGAAATGAGATTGTTTGCAGATTACTGGCATTTCAAAAGGAATAATGGAACTTGTGAAAGTTGCATGGAATGTTAATATACATACTAACAAGTGCACCTGATGTATGTGAAGCAAGATTCGAATCCTTTTACTGATACACTATATCAAGAAAGATAAATGTATGCAGTAGTATATGTGCAGTTTACATTGTTTATCATTCAGAGTACAATGTTGGGAGTGGCAAAGAATGATACCTGTTTGTTTTCATTGATTTATAATCAAAAAAATAAATTGTTTGTAGTCGTTTTGACTTTTAATGACACAATTAATATTCATAAACAGGGGAATGCATATTTCGAATACCATCTGAAATTTGCAATATTAATTACATGAGTATTTGTTTTTCGAAAATTAGAATTATTATCCACTTTTGTTCTGATTTATTTTATACTTAAGTAAATAGTTACTTTGCCAGAACACAATTTATTGCCAATATGCTACAATGTAGTGAAACAGTTTCAAGTAAAACTGTTACTCCCTTCAAAATTTGTTTAGGTTACCAATTTTAATATTGTTTTTAGGGTTCGGTATATCAAATATACGGAAACCCCTATACAATCACGCCGGATTTCTCTGTGTTTCACATCACAACAATTTTCTCCGAAACTACTCGACGGAAAAGGTGTCTAGTTTGGTGACGCGATCAGGATTACATATCCTAAATGAAGAAATTTTGATTATAGGGGTACTTCTAGGGGGAAAATTTAGCATTCTCCCTTCAACTATTGTGACTAAAATTAAAAAAGGAAATATAGTTGCCCAAAGTTTACAGGAAAAATAGAGAGAAACCCATAATATTAATTTTAGGGGGCAAATTATAGAATTTAATGAAAAATTAAAAATTAAAAAAATCAAACCTATATAAAATTAAAATTATTTGAAACGCACATGTAATATATGAAATCAAAGGGCTCATTGTAAGGAATACAAATATATTTCGTAATTTTAATAATATAAATTGCTTAAGAGATATCTCCGAAACTATAAAACCTAAAATTTTGAGAAAATATATGTATACCCTAATATTAATTTTTGGGGCAAATTACAGTATTAAATGGGAAATATAAATTTAAAATTATTTAAAATGCATCACGTAATATATCATATCAATGGGCTCACTATGGGAAATACAAAGAATTTTTTTTCATATTTTTAAAATAATGTGTTTAAAATTTTTTAAGAAAAATATAAAATATACAAATTCTCCTCCTTTATCTCCGAAACTATAAGACCTAAAGATTCTAAAAAATTAGATATATAGGGCCTCACCTTAGCTTCGCCGGAAAAATTAGAAGAATCCCCTTAATTAATTTTGGGGGGCAATTACAGAATTAAATGGAAAATATAAAGTTGTTTCAAACGCATCATGTAATATATCAAATCAAAGGGTTTATTATTAAATAGCGTTATAGGGCCTGACTTGAACTTTACAGGGAATGTAAGAAGAAAACCGTAATCTTAAATTTGGGGGCCAAATTATAGAATTAAACGGAAAATAAAAAATTAAACCTTTTTCAAAGGCATCATGTTAGATATCAAATGAAAGGGCTCATTAGGAGGAATACAAATATATTTTTACAATATTTTTAAAATATAGGACCTCACTCAAAAGTTGCAAAAATTTGTTAAGAGATTTAATAATATATTATTTAAAATTTGAACTATTATCTCCTTTATATTCCAAACTACTGAGTCTAAACATCAGACAAAAGATTATATAGGGCTTCATTGAAAGTTTATTGGTAAAATAAAGCGAAAATCGTAATCTAAATTTTGGGGGCCAAATTAGAAAATTAAATAAACATGTAACAGATAAAGTTAAAAGAAATAAAAGTGCTTGTCTGAAGCTGGAGTATTAGAAAATAATACACTTTGATTTATCTACATTGTACCCTAGGAATCACAAGCTATCGGCATTACACTCAGCATGACTCCTGATTTGGGGATCTATGGGCCTAGTTTCTCCCGGATGTCGGCTTTCATTGAAATGTTATATCAAATACATAAATAATTATTCGAGATTTCAAGCCGTTGAGGGAAGAACAACTGATAAAGGTTCTTGACTATTTAACTTAAAAGAGGATTTTCTTGACTATAACCTATGACCACATTGTGTTATTGTGAAGCATTTCCTGAAACTTCAACGCCTGGGTCTAACTATCATAAACACTATTTTGTGGTAATGTAGGTGCCAGGTATTAAGGATATAATATCTGACTTTTAATTGCTTCTTGAGGAATCAAAGTCCGACTGGTTTTGTACTAACAAGCACTGGCTTCAGCTAAAAATAAAGGGTTTTACTGCTATAACTAGCTTTTGTAGATCGAATAAAGTGCATGGGATGTTTATTTCAGAATTGCAGTGTGATGTAGCTGGCATCTATATTTCTTCTATACACACCAAAATATTAACCCTACAGAGATCTTCAAGGGGGACTTAGATATATATCTAGAAGTCATTTCTGTGGTTCTGGAAAAATTGATTATATCGGGAACATTGTACTCATCGGTGACTTCAGTGTACATTATGAACAATTGAATTGTAAGGAGGTTAAGTATTTCAACTATTTTTCTGTTCCCAACTGTTAACTTCAAACCGAGAAGTGAAGAACCACTGGATAGTATATAAATTAAATTTAGTAAGTCCAGTCTAGACATGTTTCCTGTTGTGCTAGAGGGTATTTCTGATCATTCCGGATTAATGTTCACTACACCACTGAAATTATCACATAACAATTACTTTCAGACCAATAACTGATGAAGGTCTTTCTTTTCTGTATAATCCACGACAACTATATAATTGGGAATGAATAACGAATAGTAGCAAAAGTGTAGTGGATCAGTTCCCCCAATTTTGCAAAGTCGTAACTAATGCTTTTGATAAAAGTCTGTCACAACAAACAAAAATGACACGGAAGAAGAAACAGGGCCCTAAGATTAACTGGTTTAATGAAAACCTTAGCGACAGGAGGGGTAGACTTCAAAGAATATTTTCTTTGATAAGTAGAATCCAATTGTGGTACCCAAAGACCTGGTCAATAATTACAAAAAACTGTATCGGACAGAAATAGCAAATTCCAATTGCAGGTGAATGAATTAAAAATCTTTTTACTTATAGTTGCTCCTTCAATCACTATCAAATCAATAATTGTAGATAGCATCAAATTTTACTCAGTGACATAAAAAATGTTTTCAGATAAAATTTCCTGTATTAAAAATAGTGGTAGCAACGACTGTTATGACATCACTCTAGATATCCTTAGATCGTTAATAGATTTATTGAGCAAACCTCTGACTTGTTTAATCGCTGCATCCGAGAAAGCAAATACCCATCTGTTCTGTTTTCAAAAATAAGGGAGATTGTTAAAATCCAAGAGACTGTAAATTTATATCTCTGTTGGCAATAATCTCTTTATTGGAAGCCCAAATGGTTACTACTTTACGGTAAATAATATCTCTAAGCTAAACCAATTTGGTTTTCAAAATAAAAAGAGCACAACTCTGGCTATTAATCGACTAAATGAGATTATGGCAGAGGACTTTGAAAATAATAAAATAAGGCATTAGATTATATTTTGGAATTTTGTATGAAAAGCTATCTCACCACAACTTTGACATGATCAGTAGTACTTTTGTCCAGTTCTATTTAGTATGCTCTTTTTGAAAATCAGCAGTCGACTGCTCAAATCGAACAGCGTGAAATTGAGAAAATGTTTGTTAGCGAATAGGCTTAGTATCAACAGTAGTAGGACTCAGAACATTAACTTTACATCATCATCACCCTAGAAACTGATGCTGGGATGACCTGGGAAGCACATGTCAATTTTTTTTAACTCCAAATGATGTGAAATAACTTTCCAGATAACGAAATATACTTTTCCAAATTGTGCTAATCGAACTCATGCATTTCCTCTTTTAATTACAAATTTAACTTTAGATATCTAGCTTTTGATATTTGGTATCAGAAGAAGTTTTGTTATGTCAATGAAAAAAGTATGAAGTTCTAAATGCAGATAAATATCAATATCAATGTGCATAAAACTATATATATATATATATATATATATATATATATATATATATATATATATATATGGTTTAATATTAATACACGAGAAAACATACTATAAAATAATTTTCTTACAATACCTAAAGAGAAAATAGCAGAAACTTCCGCATTATTTTATCATTACCTAATCACGAAGGAAGTAATAAAACAATAATTTATGTTTCATATTGCACGACACGTTATACATTAAGTGATGGCAATAAAAAGAAGTTTCTCACTTATTAAGCTGCAGTGGTAGATGTTTATGCAACTGGTAAATAACAATTCATAAAGTGTATACGTATTTAAAGCTCTACGATTTAGATTTTTAGGTTAACCACAAAAATTATTTTTATTATGTTTATTATTATTTGAGAAAAATTTAAAAACAGTTATTAACAGACTTGATTACAATACCTACTTGTAATAATATAAATGCATGGCTGTGGGAAATATCTTGTAATTCAATAGAATGTGTGAAACTAAAATATATGTTATTAATTTATCATGATTCATATTTAACTGACTTCCAAAAAGGAGGAGGTTATCAATTCGGCGCGTTTTTTGTATGTATTGAATAATGTACTAGTTATATAGCATGTTTTAGTAGTATTTTCGTTTGTCGATATTGAATAACTTGTTATTAGTTTAAAATGTCTACTTTAGACTACTTGCTACATTATATTTCCTTTGAAGATAAAGTTTTGATTTTCGTTTTTTACATATAATATGTCTGGTAGTGTTTGAAAACTTTTTCATATATTTCAACACTGAATCTTTTTTCTACGATTTTTTAAACTATTATATGAAGAGCAATTATGGAAAATTCTTAGGAAAACTATGGATAAAAGATTACCTACCTGTATCATCCATCACCTTGTGAATTCTTTGTTTGACACAGACATGTTAACTTCTGAGCTAAAAATATTGAATAATTGGCAAATCTACATTGACAGTTAGGTTACATTTCTTCACATATAGGATTTTTTTACAAAACCACGCAATGTAAATAAACTTCAGACTGCTTTCAGGGTTTCCTAATTACTCGGTTTCTCCATAAAATAAAATAGATTTTTCACTCTTCTCTCTTCAGCATTATGTAATGTACAATTTTTTTGCCACTATCAACTTAAATACCAGTGATTTTCATATGAAATAGCTTGGAAACATTTCAGCAAGATCTTTGGCTTTCCCATTATGCAAAATTAAGATCCAGTACAATTTTGACAATTAATATCATTTAATTGAGATATATCAAACTTCAGTTTCTATTGTCTTATTTATTCATATTTTTATACTTGTCTTCCATTATTTTTAGTTATTGAGGAAATTTCAATTTCACTGTCATAAACCTTTTGAGTTACCATGGTCTTCCCTTCTTCTCTATCTCATATCGCTTTTAAGTCATATATTACACCTGTAGAGAAGGAAATTCGGGTAGTAAACTATCACATGCTACTCAAATGTATAATTGTTTTCTATTTACGTACTTTTCATTTTTTCTAAACATATTTTTGAATAATTTAATTTAAATCTAAATAAATATAAGAATATGTAACTGTAAATATCATTACAAATTAAGTGTTCCATTACAACCAAACGCTCAAAACTTGTGGTAGTTAGTGATACATCAATTTGTAATTTTACAACTCGATTTCGACAATGTACAGAATGTTGATCACACATACTTGTATATTATCCTTTCTATTATATTTTAAAACTTTTTAATAACGAATATCTAGTAAAACATTACAATAAAATTTTCATAATGATACGGACTGTAATATTATCATACGGTAGGTTCATGATTTAATTCAGAAAAACAAACAGTACGTAGTACCTTACTACTACTGCTTGTTTTTCTTCTCACTATAAAAAGTATATTTTATAGTTTTAGGAAAATGTCACCACTCTTGAGAACAAAAATTATAATAAAATGGATAGCATTATAATAATGTAATGTTTTTATGTTCACACTCGGGTTCAGTTCAGTTCTTGGATTTATTTAAAAACACAGTCCAACTAACTCTAATTTATTTCCACTACTTTAACACAATTTATATTCACAGAAATATTTACATTTATCTTAAGTATTACAATACGACCGTCGAAAACTGAATGAATCCCATTACCAGCTGTCCGTATTTATATATTTCTCTCGGAATTATTCTGGCAAGTAAACGAACTATCGGGAAACTGCTTTCATGTGTTCTGGAAGCTTCAAGGGAATTCCCAGTAACGGCAGCGGTCGGCCTGTTGAGAGACAAAACATTTCGGATCCCCAGAAGTATCGGAATAATGTCCCTTCCACGAATTGGTTGATGGCCGATTGCTGTTGGATGAATTCTCCTAACAATAAGTAAAATTGTAATTGAACTTTTGACAGTTTTAAAATGACATAAATATATATTTGCCATACTGTTTTCACGTTGGAAGAACATGAAATAATTACCTTCACAACTAATCTGTAGCTCCTCTAGGGAACACTTTGCTATAGATAGTGTGTTCGCGATCAATGAATTTTGTTAGTACAGTGATTTACTTAAAGTCATAAGGGAAAACTTGGGAAAATATTTATGACGTATCCCGATACAAAGTTTTTCAAATGGGCAACCAGGTACGAATGAATTCTATGATGTAGCGATGCAATCGTCTTCATTCATCTGAATTAAAATAGACTCTTCTTTACTTAATATTGCTGTCAATTTTTTTTTAATATTCGATTGTCATTTGTGGTTTTGTATTTCATATAATTTTGGTGTTATTTGGTATTTCAAATGTCGTTTAAACATAAAATCTGTTGTTAGCATAATTTCATGAAAAAACTGATAGTTGCACTACCTGCAGATATTGTCATATCACAAAATATACTCAGTGACATTAGAAGTGTTAAACTGTTAAACCTATTAGGAATAATTTCTGGAACTTGATTTTCTAGCAACAGAATGACAATATTGAAAGCATGCTATGATACCAACGCCAACGCTTTATATTTGATACTTTTTTACAACATGGAAGGCAAAACTGCTAAAGCATGGCGAGAACAGGCACAGATTTACCTGCCTGATGCCTGCTTGTTGCCTGTGCTCATTACCAACGATCTATTAAGGGGCAGGCTCATGATAAATATCGAATATTACTTATGCAAACTAGAAAAAAAATAACATTCCCAGTATTTTTTGGGTACACCCAAAAAAAATTATCATTATGACAAGTTTTCCTTTTAATCTAGTACAGATGTTGACTACTTCTGAAAAAATCTTTACAAAACTTAAACAGGCAAAAATACTTCCATTAGGTTTCCTTTTTCTCTCGCCGCGCATTACGTTTTATTCGGAACCTCATGTACTCTATATTAAGTATTACCTTTATTGTTCTTAATATCAACGTCACCTATGAGATTACTCTTATTAGTAGTAAGCACTAACTATGTTCACTGATAGCCTAAAAGATTAACTGTCTTTGTTGTTACTATTCGTCTGCTATAGAGAGAAAATAGTCCGTCTTGAACCCCAATTACCGCGATCACGTAAAACATGAGTGCCTCAAAGTTGTAAGGTTTAATGTAAAATTAACTCTAAGAGGTTGAAACCTCTAGATCGACTATTATAAGTGTAATAGCCCAAGAAATACTATGTCTCCAAAATCATAGAGAAGTTCCTTCCTCTACCTGGGTAAATTTAGTAAGAGGTCGCCCCCATGAAGCTGAAGATCGTTTCCCCAGGAATCTTTTGTGTTGATCCTCTCTTCCCCCCTGTGGTGGTGGTGAACTAATGCTAACACCATCAATCAGCACATCTAGTACACCTAATTCACGCTAACATCGAAGTGCAGATGTTATCGTAGACTATCTGTGCATATATGACTAGATGCGCCTGTCAGATAGACCTGTGTGTATATTCAAATTTGAAATCGTCTTGTATGAAATCCTATATATGACTTCTGAAAAATAATCACAACCACGTTTTATTATTCATTTGTGGTTCGTCACATACAAAAATATCGAAATCTACCCTCGAGTGAATTTAGCTACAGTACAGTGCACAAAATTGGTACAAAAAAACTCGTATTTTATTATATGATTATAAACTTGCTAACAACCAAAATAGCTACAAGTGGATCATTCTTACAGAGTAATGCTGTTTTTGTTACTCAGTAATTTTTACTTGAAATAATGGAAGTGAAACATAAATATGAAAATTCCTATCTTATCTTTGTCAAAAATCAATTCCTATTTATTAAAACAAATTTCATTAAAGAAATTTGTTATAAAATTTATGAAAATGAAAATAATGGAGTAGATTTTTTCTTATGTACGGAAAATGCAATTCAGAATACATTTTGATTTTGAGGTGAAGTACCTACCTAATTAAATAAATTTTGTCTAGTTACTTATAGGGTTAAATAAAATGCCCAATTTCAATAATGTCTCTTGTTTTGAACTACACATTTGCTAATTTCCTGTCTTTTATTTATAGGAATACCTAATATATTTAATTGAAATTACAATTTTTGCCTATCTTTTGTTTGGTGTTTGAAAAAAAGTGTGATGCATAATAAAATAATCGTAGCTTTCAAAAGAGAAAAGAGTATATGTATGTGAAATATATTCACTAGTAAATCTCAAGGTTGCAAATGTTGTGCTACGTAATATCAAGCGACTATGTATTATACCGCGGCGGAGTATGAGTAATCGATTATTTACAAATTATTTAATTAGCAGATTTACAATGGAATGACTCTCATATTATGAATACAAATGAACGCGCTGCAACAAAACGTCATATTACCTATTTTAGTGAACTTAATATTTGGCATAGCTAATGTTCTTTAAATACCAATGCCATCAATGTATGTTTATTTTACTGCAGCCTGTTTTGTTTTGTTTGATTTGATTGCATTTATATATTGAGGTAGATACTTTTCTTTAAAAAAATGTCTTTGTATACTCTTGCTTTGGCACATTCTGATGGAGAAATTTGATATATGAATTTCAAGGTAGAGATCAATATTCACTTTTGCTTGTGTTCAGAGTTTAGCCTCACGCTATTAAAATTATATTCAATAAAAACAAATTTAATTAGTTTTATTTCATTCATATTTTCAGTTTGATGTGATTAGTTCTTAGGTAATAGCTTTTTCTATTAACTAAGATAAATTTTATTTTACATTTAATTCTATAATTTGCCCCCCAAAATGAATATTAGGGGGTTCTCCTTATTTTTCCAGTAAAGTTCAGGTGAGGCGCTAAACCTGTATTTTTTTTCAAAATTTTACAACTTATGGTTTCAGAGATAAGGAGGGAGGAATGGGTAAAATTTTTTATATTTTTTTAATATCTTTTAATTTATTTATTTTAAAAATATGAAAAAAATATATTTGTTTTCGCCATAATTCATTTGATATATAATATGATGCGTTAGAAACAATTTTAATTTTATATTTTCCATTTAATTATGTAATTTGCCCCCCCCCAAATTAAAAGTGGAGGTTACTCCTTATCTTTCCAGTAAACTTCAGGTCGGACCCTATACCTGTAATTTTTTGCAAAACTTTACGATTGGGGGGTGGAATGGGTAAATTGTGGTATATTTTTGTTAATATCTTTTTAATTATAATTTTTTTAAATATGAAAAAAATATATTTGTGTTCCTCAGAATGGAACCTTTCATTTGATGTATTACATGATGCGTTTGAAAAATTTGTTATTTTTAAATTTTAATTTAGTTCTATAATTTGGCCCCCAAAATTAATATTAATGGTTTCTCCTTATTTTTCCTGTAAAGTTCGGGCAACGTTCTATTTTTCCTATATTATTCAAAATTTTAGGCTCAGTAGTTTCGAATTTTTTTAGTTTTTTCCCCAAAAGTACCCCTGAAATCAAAATTTCCAGTAGTTTAGGAGAAAATTGCTGTGATGAGACAGAGGCAGAAATCCGGAGTGATATTATAAGGGTATCCGTATATTGTATATACGAATTTACATTACGATACAGTGCCTCTAAAGCAAATGTTCAAAGTGTCTTCCATTGACTTCCATACAATAGTACAACCTTGACTGAAAGCCGTCTCTGACATGTTTTAGCATAGTCGGTGTTATCTGACGACACTCCGCTAGAATTAGTTGACGTAGTTCGTCCAAATTCTCAGGCTGAGTCATAAAAATTTTGGATTTAACATGTCCCCACAAAAAAATCCAAAGGGTTCAGATCAGGCCATTCTATAGCGACCAGGGTATTCAAAATCGGGGTGTTGACGAACTGGTGCGGCGTAATGAGAAGGAGCTCCATCTTGTTGGAAATGCAATTGCTCTTCATGTAAAAGAGAATCATTTTCTAATTTTTCTATTATGAATTAATTTCATTTTCCAATATATTGTGATAAATTTCACCATGTAAATTACCAGGAATAAACAGGGGTCCAATTAGATGATTTCCCAAAATCCCTGCCCAAACGTTTACTTTTACCGGATGTTGGCTATGAGCTTCTCGAAATAAATGAATCTACAGGTATGTCGGTTAACCTCCCCATGAAGTGAACATTGTACAACAAATTTGGGTTTTCGATTATACGCTGGGTCATAACTCCGCAAAACTGTTGCCTTCGATCTCAATCATCATCATTCAATTCATGAAGTAATTTAATTTTGTACGGATGGAATTTGTACTTATGCAAAATTCTAAAAACGTTAATTTTGCTAATACCGGAAGCTGCAGAGATTTGCTGGACAGATTGCGTGTTTGGTATAAATTGGACATATCCCAATGTAGCCACAGCTACCCCTTCATCATTTACAATTCCAATGGGACCTCTTTTTTTATTCATTACTGAGCCCGTCTCAACAAATTTTAAAATCAACTCAAATACGTATTTATGACGAAAGTTACGTTCGGGATGGTTTTGATTAAAAACCCTTGCAGCAGATCCAGCACAATTTTGATTTTGGTAATAAAGACTTACCAGCTCAACATGTTCTTGCAATGTGTATACCATAATTATCTTTTAAATTTTCAACAAATCAGTAAAGTAGTAACTTGACAGATAAAAGTACTATGCTTCAAATGATCCAATAAAGGTCAGAATAAACTTGCTGTAAATATCAGCAAAAAATAATGTAAAATAAATTAATGTCTACATTTCATGTTTTTCTTGTATTGTGTGTTGTTACAGGGTGTCGCAGTGAACCAGGATGGTTTAAGAGCGAACTATAAAAGAACTTCTTTTTAATACTTTTCCATGCAGTAAAAACTTTTAATTTAATAATCCGGTTTTACTACTAGGTCCGTTATGTTTTCTGTTACATGAACAGAAATTGCAATAAAAATTTTATTACGACGGTATAGTCCGTAAAAAGGACTTTCAAATTATATACGACAGCACCTATTTTCCCTATCTTAAATCTCAAGGTCATTGAATTGGCCTGTTTATGTTGAATGACAAAAATCGACTTGTTTTTTCTTATTATATATATATATATATATATATATATATATATATATATATATATATATATATATATATTTCAAGCATGTGCCACTTCCGGTTATACCGGAAGTTGATACCAACTTGCTTATTTCAAATGGAACACCCTCTAAATTATTGCAAATTCTGACTTCTACGGGTAATTTTAAGACTAATTCATGCATAATTTATTATATTATTTATTTAATTTGATTTATTTAATTTGAGCCTTTTTCTATTTATTAAAAAATTAACATTTTAACGCCTTCTGATAATTGCCAATTATGCAGTATCGCAGGTGAATGAAGAAATTGTTTTCGGGAAGGTGATAGAATGATCGAGCTTCCAAAATATGTAATATTAGTTTCAAAATTGTGTACAGAGTGTTTAAAAATCCTGAAAATTGAAATGCGAAATCATGAAAAATTAATTTTTTTCAAATAGAAACCACCATTTTTTATATCGTTATCAGATTAAGCATCGAAAATAAGACGTACTTTGTTATTATTATTTATGGAGAATGCAACAAAGTGATATCTAAAACATGTAATATATTTGCAGTTCGTTATCTTGGAAAAATCGAAACCAACACCAATGACTGTTAAACGGATTTAAGAGAATTTCAAGAATTTTGGGTCCTTTGAAGCTATAAGTCAAAGAAGAACACCAATTGTTGAAAACGAAGCAGTGGAAATTATGATTTTGGGAAATTTCGCCTCATATCCTACGAAATCAGTGAGGCAAATTCAACTTAAGAAAAAATTATTTCCATCCTGTTTCATTCAATACTGTACAGCATCTGACGGGTACATATTTTTTAAGAAGAACTAATTTTTGTGAATTTATTTTAACTTCGTTCCCAGGTAATGACTCATTCTTGGACAACATCATTTAGACGAATGAGGTAAAATTCAAGAAAAATGGAATCTTTAATAGGCATAACTCACATTATTGGAGTGATATAAATCCCCATGTTTTGAGAGCGCAACATTTTAAAGAAACTTGTCAGTTCAACGAATATTGCGCACTTCGAAATGACAAAATTGTTGAGGTTTATTTCTATGAAGAAAACTAAATGGTAGAATCTCTTGTAGCTTCTTTGATGAACCAGATTAACTAATTCTTTAGGGCATGGATATTTAAACATTTTAGAAGAACTGGAAAATGATTATTTAAATAATCTTTCATTGGTAGATCATCGACACATTTTTTATCAACATGATGGGGCTACTCCTCATAATGGCCATCTTGTCAACGATTTTTTGCAATCAACATTTCAAGACCTTTTCTCTGGCCCCCGGTCCCCTGATCTATCTGTACTGGATTTTTTTATTGGGGTGCAATCAAAAATCAAGTTTATGAACGTCTAGTAACTACCAAAGAAGATTACAAACGAAAAATACGAGATGTATATCAAAATTTAAGTGCTCGTTCAATCAAAAGAGCAACTCATGAGCAACTGATTATGAGATGTGAGAAGTGTCATCAGGTTGATGGGCACCAATTTGAACATTTATTGAACTTAATTAAACATAATTTCCATTGTTTCTTAATCAACAATTGGTTTTCTTCTCCATAAATAATAAGTAAATTTAAATAATCTTCATTTCATTTCATTATTATACTGAATCAACTTACACTCACATTTCACTTGAGTCCTTGGCAACCATCTCAGGCAACTTAGTTACTTTTCTTGAGAATGCTGAAAAATTTTATTTTTTTTTTTTTCGAATGAGTGGAAAAAGATTTTCGTATAGGTAACTTTTAACAAAGTACATCTTATTTTCGATGTTTAATCTGTTAACGATATAAAAAATGGTGGTTTCCATTTAAAAAAATGAGTTTTTCAGGATTTCGCATTTCAATTTTCGAGATTTTATTTAAACAATTTTTAAACTAATATTACATAGTTGTTTTCTGAATGATAATTGTGGCATCTCTGGTTTTTATTTTTTATGAGTTCTTTAGGAATAACACCACATAAACTTGAAAGTCTGTATATTTACATATTTTGGAAGCTCGAAGTTCATTCACCTTCCCGAAAAAATAACTCTTGATTCGGTTGCGTTACTATATACTTTGCAATTTCATTCAATTTCTAAATACCGTTTTCCACTTATGGATCAATATCATTCCCATTGGGCCACCCTGTATATACCTAGTGACTCTTGGGGAGTAGGCAGTTCGATCTAGACTCTTTTTCACTTTTTAACCGACTTCAGAAAGAAAGAGGTTCTCAGTTCGTCTGTATCTATTTTTTTATGTTTGTTCAATGATTATAGCTTATATCGTTTTTAGAAAATCCGGAAAAAATTTACCGACTTTCTTATACAGTAAGCTTTGGTGGTGTTGCTGGTATTAAAAATATGGAAATGTTACTGTTCGGAACTTGGGATATAATAAAGAAAATAAATTGGATTAGTTCTGGGCGATCACGAAGTAGTCTCATATTTTTTCAATAACATAACTTGTACCGTTTCTTAGAAAATCGGGAAAAACGTTTTTACCGAGTTTCTTTTACAGTAAGCTTTGGTGGAGTTGCTGGTATTAAAAATATTGAAATGTTTCTTTTCGGAACTTGAGGTAAATTGAAAAGAAATTGGATTAATCAAAATAATCGACAGTTCAAGGTGTAGATTTTCAATTCACAGTGTGCCGTCATAAATCAAACGAATTTTTTTTATTAATAATTTTCAGAGAAAAAGGTATTCTTTATAAACAGATTAGCATGGTCTAAAATGTATACTGTAATCATTCCATGTTCCTTTTTTAATTGTAGTCGAGGTTTGTCAGCAAATAGGAATTTTGCTTAAAAGTAAAGTACCTTTATTTTTGTTAATATCTAAAATTATTATCAAATATAAGATTTAAAAAAATATAGAAATTTTGTTTAAAATTGAGGTACCTTTATTTTTTATAAAATCTCAAATGTAATCAAACAAAGTTTATTAGAATTGAAAACGGCATCCAAATATTTTGTAAATTGAAAGTAGATTGGAATTAAATCCAAATAAATGTCAGTTAATCAACTTCAAGATGGAGGTTCTCAGTTGGTCTCTATATACAGTGTGTCTTCATGAGTTTGATTCATAGGGAAAACGGTCGTATGAATATTATTTACAGAAAAAGTTATTCTTCATAAAAATATTTGGATTTTCAAAAACGTATACTGTAATCACTACATGTCACTTTTTCAACTTTGTACGAGGTTTGTCAGCAAATATGAATTTTGCTTAAAAGTAAAATACCTTTATATTGATAATATCTATAATTCTTATCAAACAGGAGTAATTACAATTGTAAAATGCATCTAATTATGCCATATCACTAAAAATTGTTTAATAAATATTCAGTTCACATTTCAAATTGTAACCTCTATTTGATAAAGAATATAAATTTGGTTTTAGTTAAGTACCTTTATTTTTAATAATAACTCAAATTGTTATCAAACATAGTTTATTACAATTGAAAACTGCGTCCTTTTATACTTTATGACTTAAAAATTTATAATCACATATTATAAGTTTCTGCGGAG
Organism: Octodonta nipae; assembly: GCA_034190945.1. Taxonomy (NCBI): domain Eukaryota; kingdom Metazoa; phylum Arthropoda; class Insecta; order Coleoptera; family Chrysomelidae; genus Octodonta; species Octodonta nipae. Next base: position 80,185,621 of record CM067219.1, read on the forward strand.
AAGGGACTATTAAATGAATGTCAATATAAATAACAGACCTAAAGAACGATGATACTCAAGGTATTGATGAAAAATATTAATAAATGATAATATATTATAACATGAAATTTTGGGGAGAATCCTTAGAGGTATTATTTCAATACATCAAACTGGAGGCTTCTTTGCAAATCTAGCTGGGCATTTAAAATTAAATTATGGGAAGAAGGGTCGCTAATACTCTTGAAAATTTCCATTGACTCTAAAAAGCTGATTATGGGTTCAAAATTGTGTACTTACTTGAATAATTTCTGTATCTGTTAATTATAGGAAAGAACGGCCTGTTTGTGAACATTGATTTGAGAAATTTGGCTAAATCAACGAAAATGTTCATCGTAGCGGTGGTAACATTTCTATGTGATACCGACATAGAAACTACTGCATTCTGAACATGAAATCTTATAAACGCCAGAATTTAGATATTTGTTAACTGTTCTCTCTTTGGCATTAAATAAAAGATTACTAAGTTTGTATTGTGACTTGAAACTGACTTTGATGTTGTTGTGTTTGGACAATAATTTCGCATTTCTATCGCTCACATTTCCAAAATTTATGAGGGAGATGTATTTTGAACATTCGTCAAAAACCGACACAGTGGGATAATTTAACTGTTCAACTACAGACGTGAAAACAGAAGAACGCTATGACAGACGTATAGTCATATTGACCCTTGTTTTTAAAACTTTGGAATAATTTCAAAAATCACAGCGAGTAAAATAAAGGATGTTTCTCCTCTTTTAATGGAAGTACATCTTCTACAAGCTTTTCTGACATTAAATATAACATTTTCCTCATCAGTATATTCGACTTTTATTTGTAATATTCGTCTAATGCATTTTTGATTTCGCGTTTAATGCGAAGATTCTCTAATCTACATTTTAATTCATGTTGTACCAATTTCATTGCTAATTGTTTGGTGAAACAATTGCGGATTATCCTTATAAGATTGATGCAATATATATGAATTTAGATATCCATCTACCATCTTGGAAAATATAGCCATGGGCTTTCACCTTGTCCTTCGGCTTGATGAATAAATGCTACATTTTTCACCAAGAGTATCCACACCACCTTTTGTGTTGTTGTAGTAGGAGACTGAGACCATAGTCTTGTCATCATCTGTTCCTTCTTTGTGGTAAATAGACGAAATTAGCTGATTCTGCTTTTTCCGGATTTGGACTCCTTCATTTTTTCGAATTAATTTATTTATATACCTAAACCGGCAAATAAACAAAGTTTTCCGACCTTTCGCTCACACTTATAAGGGGCTTTTTCAAGGATGAGACAAAGAAAAAACAAAACAAATGTTACTTACCTTGCGGCGACTCCATTCATTTCATCTTTTTCTCACGACCACACTTCAAAACTTCACTTTTTTATTCAATTTGTCACAATGATGCACAAATTCTAAATGAGTAATAGGTACGAAGAAATAATAATTGCCCCCCCCCCGAAATTTTCAGGTCAAAGAAGGGTAGGAGGCATTTAATGGGATTATTGTATGATTGTGATGAAATTTTGTATACATTACTGGAATTTTATTAGTGGGTAATGTAAGTGATTTATTTTGTGGAAATGTTGATGCAGTGTATTAGATGAGCCAAAGAGATTTTGCCATGACAGAGGAGCTGTCGAAGAGGATTTTAGTGGCTCGTTTCGTGATGATGTTCAGCTACAGTAGAGTTTGAAAGCAGGTCCGTTTTCAACGTTTGTGCTCACCCAGACGAGTGTTTATAGATCGACCAGTTTCACCGATGTATACTGCCCCACACGAGCATGGAATGGAATAAACACCTTTAGATGAAAGAGGATTTTGTTTATCTTTTGGAGAGGGTAACATTTGTGAGATTTTGGATAGTGGTTTGTAGCCTGTTTTCAGCTCGTGCTTATGGAGAAGCTTCCCAATCCTATCCGTGACCTTGCTGATATATGGCAAATATGCTACTGACTTATCAAGTGACAATTCTTTCTTAGGAAGGGGATTTTGGTGACTAGAAACGGAATTGCGAATCTCTCGTTTGCTGTAGTCGTTGTTGAGTAGGCTACCCTCAACCCAAGCTAATTCCCTTCTCAAACTTTTGGGTTCGGAAATGGATATAGCTCGATGCACCAGGGAGTTCACGACTGACCGTTTCTGAGATGGGTGATAATGGGACCGGGCGTGCAGATATCTGTCGGTATGTGTTGGTTTTCTGTATACCGAGTGGCCCAGGCATTTGGCAACCGTGAAACCAACACGTTTCCAAACTGAATTTGATGTTTGAATGTTGGGTATTAATGTGGTTAAAGAACAATCGGAGAGCCTCTTGTCCATGTGGCCAGATGACAAAAGTGTCATTAACATATCTCAACCAAATTTTGGGTTTGTGGTTTGATGACTCCAGAGCCACTGCTTCAAAGGCTTCCATAAAGATATTTGCCACTACCGGTGATAGCGGCGAACCTATGGAGGTACCAGAAGTTTGCATGTAATATTTATTTTGAAAAATCTATAAACACTCGTCTGGGTGAGTACCAAGTTGTTTGAAAACGGACCTGCTTTCAAACTCTACTGTAGCTGAACATCATCACGAAACGGGCCACCAAATCCTCTTCGACAGCTCCTCTGTCGTGGGCAAATGTCCGTATTATTTCACCAGAAAATCCGTGATGCCGTTGAAATCGCCAAAAATCCCAAGAATTTCAACCGAGACAAGGGTTTTGAACTTTCGCCCATCTGGCAACCCTGCATCAACATTTCCACAAAATAAATCACTTGCATTACCCACTAATAAAATTCCAGGAACATATACACAATCATAAAATAATCCCATTAAGTGCCTCCTACCCTTCTTTTAGCTCAAAATTTTGGGGGGCCAATTATTATTTCTTCTTACCTATTACTCATTTAGAATTTGTGCATCATTGTGACAAGTTGAATAAAAAAGTGAAGTTTTGAAGTGAAGTGAAGTTGTGTGTGTTTTGTGTTTATGTTTCATCCTTGAAAAAGCCCGTTATAAGTGTGGGCGAAACGTCGTAAAACTTTGTTTATATGCCGGTTTAGGTATATAAATAAATTAATTCGAAAAAATGACGCGGTTCAAATCTGGAAAAGCAGAAACAGCTATGACTCTGGCCCGCAAAACCTCCATTCTGACGAAACTAATATTAGTGCTTTATTTTTCCTCGTTACATGACATAATATTATTATATTATGATAAAATGAGCGGTAATTTACCTTGATAAAAATAAATTTTGAGTTTGAAATCTTAATAACGGAAATCTACCGATACCGTGAATGGACTCGTCTGCTGCTGTCTACGTGACCGAGTCTGAAAAAAATGCGTATTGAATGCTTTTCGAGTGTACATTAATTAAATTTTTGAAGTTATATGCTACTGTTGTGTGAGTAAATGTTCATCTTGATTACGGTTAAATAAGAACGCCACACCATATGTTCACATATTAAGACAAATTGCAGTAAGAAATTGAATAGTTAATATAACATTTTGGTAACAAAATACAAATCTTTATGAAAGTTAACATGACAGTAGTTTTCGACTGCTCATCTATATTATGAAAGCTTCGCTTCAATACATTGAGAATATGTAGTTTAGTTTTTCTAGATCGCTATATATATAATTGCTTAGAGAGAATATTTTCAAGAAATAGAACAGGGAGTTAATACTATTCGTATCCGAATCTTCTGTAGTGAATTATTATTCAAAATTGTAGCCGGTTCTATAGGTAATCCCTGTTGTATCTGTCATTACTGCTTAGCTTCGGGATGGAATGACTATGGCAGTGGCGGATCTAGGATTGTCATTTGGGGGGGGGGGCTTGACGTCACTGAAGGTTGATTTAAGTACAATAAACTCTAAAAAAGCATACCACTCAGATGATTTTGGGGGGCTTCAGCCCCTTAGCCCCGCTAAATAAGTTGTCTGGCGTAGGTACTTAGTGTTACCCGTACAAATTCAGGGTGAGTTTCTAGTAAACTATGTAATACCAATAGAAGAAACAGGTAATTCAGAAACCAGTTCTATCTGATATAATTTCAGAGGGTTTTAGATAAAATTGACCGTTTTAGAAAACTTGTTTCTGTTTTGAAATGGAAATGTAACAATGGATTTGCTGATAGTCAATTATTATTAATTACAAAAATGAAGTTGGCTATTTTAAGGATATAAGAAATTTAGCTAGTTTAACCAAATGCAGTGTTTTTAGCATTAGTAGGTTAACCTTTTATCAGAATTCGTGTTATCGTGAAGGTACTCTCTGTCCCTATTTTTTGTATTCGTTATAGTCGAACACTATCTACTAATGATGCCACTTTGGACACACCTTAAATATGACATTTTATTTTTATGCAGTAATTTTTAAATTAAATTGAATCTACTCTCACTAGAAGTTTATTGGAACTTTTGGTCTGACGCTTTGTTAAAACTTTATATACAGTGATGGGTAAATGTGTGGAACCAAGCAATATCTCTGGAATTATTAGAGATATCAAAATGAAATTTGGAAGGTGGATACTGCAGTAGATTGCCTATTTGTTTCCAAATTTTTTTAAAATAAAAAATTATTTGGTCTATCAACATAAACCTTAGACTTTAAGTAGCCCCATAGAAAATAGTCTAGTGGATTAAGGTCGGGACTTCGTGCACGCCATTCATAAGTACCCCTTCTTCCAATCCATCTGTGATGAAATGTCCTATCTAAATGATCTCGAACAATGCGAGCGTAATGGGGTGGTGCTCCATCCTGCTGAAACCAGATATTATTTGGTAATTGTCCATTTACCTCCAATGCCGGAATAACTTGTGTCTCCAAGAGCTGTAAATACCTATCTCCGTTTAAAGTTTCTTGTAGGAAGAAGGATCCCACGATTCTGTTGTTATAAATGCCGGCCCAAACGTTCAATTTTTGGGGATGATGTGTATGAGCCTCTTGTACCCAATTAGGATTACTTTGCGACCAGTAGCGGGAGTTATGTCGATTAACCGTACCATTTAAATAAAATGTAGTCTCGTCTGAAAACACCACATTTCTTATAAAATTATTATCACGGTTACAAATATCCATCATCGTTTCACAAAATTGCAAACGTCTGTCGAAATCGTCTTCGGAGAGTTCTTGAACAAGGCGAATTTTCTATGGATGATATTGTTCTCGCCTTAATATCCTTCCTACTGAACGACGGCTAATTCCATGCATATTGGCCAGGTCGGTAGTGGTGAGGATTTTCTTCCAAAGATATAGCAACATTTTGAGCTACACCTTCATTACTTCCACTTTTTAACCGTCCACTTTTTGATAAATTGCTAACTGTTCCATTTGTGTCGTACCTTCGCAAAGTTTTCGTCACTACTGAACGGGATATTTGTGTATTCGGATGAACAATGTTAAAAAGGTCACAAACTTCTTGATGCGTCCTTTTCCTCTCCCAATACCCAATCATCATTAATATTGTAATGTTTTTATTTTCACACTCGGGTTCAGTTCTTGGATTTATTTAAAAACATAGTCCAACTCACTCTAATTTATTTCCACTACTTTAACACAATTTATATTCAGAGAAACTACTATTTACATTTTATCTCAACTATACAATACGACCGACGAAAACTGAATGCCTCCTATCGCCGGCTGTTCTTATTTATATATTTATCTTGGAATTATCTGGTACGTCCACGAACCATCGGGAAACTCTTTCTGTTCTGGAAGCTTTAAGGGAATTCCCAGTAATGGCAGCGGTCCGCCTGTTGAGAGACAAACATTTCGGATTTCCAGAATTTATCGGAATAATGTCCCTTCCACGAATTGGTTGATGGCCGATTGCACCAGCTGTCGGATGAATTCTTGTAAAATATTTTTATTCTTTCTTCTTTCACTTAATTCGGCCATTTTACGATCAAATTAAAACAAAACAATCTTTTTACATTCACATAAAAAAAACTAATAACTTATTTTGACAACTACTGTCACTTCTGCAATGAATTTCATGGACTACTAAACTTGATTCAGATTTAATTTGTGCCTGATTTAAACAAACGCACGTGTATTCGACTATGGAACAAGCAGTGCTGTTGGCTGTGACGGTATAATGCCACCGATTGGCCAATAGAAATACAAATCTTGACCGAGAGGTTTGTTTATATAGGGCATAAATGAAATCTGAACCGAGTTTAGCTACCATCTAATTTTTCCTTTCCTTAGTTACTTTTCTGTTAATATCTCGGTAGGTATTGAAGTAAACAATATCAAACCCGATATTTTTGTATTCGCAATAAAATGTTTCATCAGAAACTAACTACTGTTTCGTTATTGTTCGCCGATATTATTGGAGTATTAGTTATTTCCGTTATATTCCCACATTTATTTTTTCTGTATTTTTACCTACATATTTTTACAACGTATAAAATTGCTCCTTTGCATCCGCCATCAATATTGTTAATTTTCTGTATAGGACATTGTACATGAAAAATACTTCGAATTCAATGCAGAATTCAAAAATAAAATAAAAAATAAATGTTTCCATTTGAAAAAATGAAGTTGATGGTCGCAATTTATTCCTGGCCCACCCCGTATAAATGAAAAACCGCACTCAAAAAAAAACAGATGTGTCTGAGCGTTTTTCCAAAAAATAACACCTGAATTTTAAATAAATTTATTCCATCCCACGCGTCCTCACTGTATATAAATACTTTTTTATCATCTAGGGAGAAAAATTCAGTCGTTTCTCGCTAAATATAAACATCGCAATATGATTAGAGTTCCCATTGTAAACAGACTGTTTAATGGCAAATGGTAACCAAGTATAATTACAAGAGAGAGAAACTTAAAACTGACTTTGTATGATTTGTGTTTGATTATAAAAATGTTATTCACCTTAAATTTTAATATGCACTAATTAAAATTTTTTTACAAATCCAGACAAACTCAACTCGTAATTATTGTAGAATAATAATTCCATGAGTTCTTTAATTATCTTTATGCCTTCTTTCATCAGGTATCATTATTCTAAAATGTTCACAGGCACGGAACAGAAAAAAACATATCAATCATAGTACGCACTGATAGTAACGAGTATCTTCACTAGCCGTTTGCAGTGGCCCCGAAATAAAGAATTTGATTATAATACGAAGAACCGTTTCAAAGCTCCAAGTACCGTTCCTTTTGCATTGAGTATGACATTAGTTTGGCGGTAATATTATGCCATATGGATTACGAATTGTATCTGCAGAATTAAAAAACGGCAATTGCCACTGATATGCGTCGAAATATTATAACTGCTTATGTTTATGTTATTATTATTTCATTGAAGCTGTAACAATTTAAATCTACAGCTTTCGCCTATAGTATTTTGCGGTGAGATACTGTTAGAAAGAAGAACTTATTTGGTTCACTGCGTTTCATTTTGGAAGTATTTTCATGAAATTAATTTATCACTGTGTGAAACAGAATATTCTTATTAAATTAAAACTGTAGAATTTAAACTATATCTTTACGTTGAAGATTAATAGGTAAGGTCTCAAAATTCTGCTATAATAATCTTGATATAATTGAAAATGTTTACTCCATTTAAACATCTACAACGCATTTATAGTGCGATGACAAAAAACAAATGACAAAATTGTCATAACTTTTAATAGCAAAATTGTTTGTTAACGATTAAGGTGCCTCCTGTAAATTTCATATACAAATGACTTGAGTGACACCATTATGTAAAATATGACTCGTAAATATAATTCTTCATTTTCTGAAAGTTCTTCAGCGTTTGAGCAGTTCATCTGACCGTTGATTCGTGATCAGCAAGCAAAAATACTTTGGTTAGACAATTTTTTTTTGTGTGGCGCAGACGGGTCGTTAAAAATTAAATGTCTTGTGACGCCCCCTAAAAAGCTTCCCTCTAGGAAAATTTAATTTTACTTAAATTCAAAACAACACGTGTCTCAAGACTACTTAAGCTGATTAGTGGGTAAAATCATATTTTTTTTTAATATAGCTATGTTACAGTATTTACAGTCTTGATTAAAATTTTTTCTAAAAGTGATATTTTTCAATAATAAATTCATTAATTATTCTCAATCAGACAGATTAATGTTCATGGCATCAGCACATGGAATCCTATAATATTAAAATTAAGGGCTCGAACCTTTTTCGTCATTCTGGCTAATACTTTCGAGGTATTCTTCTTTCATTTTTTTGTAACAAGTCGACTTGTTTTGAAAGTTGTTTAAATGGTTAAATATTTTGAATTATAACATATATACAATAGATAGGGCAGTTCAAAGGCCATTTGTTTCAATCTCTCGATGTAGGATTTTTCGAAACGGAGGTAAACTTACTCGTGTAATATATGGTAATGTAGCAAATTAAACTTCCTCTCCGTGTTTAAAAATATTAAGTGGATATTGGTATCCAAAACACGATTCCTCAGAAATTAAATTTGAGGACATCATGTTCTAGCGCTAAAAAGATTACGAATCTTTCAAATTTAAACTGTCTCAATCTTGGGAAGTCGACAGGTTGAGGTCCCGACTCCATCTAGGACATTTTGCAGTCATTTAGTGTGGCTTGGGGAGTAGGCAGATTGAGCCCCCGAGTTTTAACTAGGCCATATTTCATTTCTAGTTTTCTTCTTTTTTTTGTCTCTTGATAAATGCCCAACTGTCGAGTATTTAATTTAACGCGGTTCAGCCGAAAACTAGCCCACTTCATCTATACTATTGTAAAATTATAGTCGTCAGTTTATTTGTTTGTTTGTTCGGGTATCACATAAGGATTTTGCTGAATCTGTTTTGTTGCAAAGTCTATGGTTTTACTTAAAATCTGGTATACATTTTATTTCCCTACATTGACAGAAACAGTAAATCTAGCGAAAAAACTTCTACGATGTTGGGTCAGACATAATTACTCTATTGTTTCCACCGCATGCACCAAATATTTGATACTTGCATTAGCTTAGGTTTTATTCAAAATTCGGAATATGCCAATGTAACCAACATGTTTCGATTAAAAAAAAATCAACTGATATATCAAGCGTAATTTTACAGGGTGTTCCATCTATAGGCTAGGTGAAACGTAGAGCGGAGTAGAATTGCATGGGTTAAAAAAAAAGTTATATTAGGTGGCCTGTAAGCAGCTGCATATATGGAATGAGGTTGAAATAAGAGGGAGGGTATTGTGTGAGCCGTAAATAGTTGCATATACCAGGTGGTTGAAAAACGGGTGTATTCAAATTATATTTATACAGGATGGATAACAAAATGTTATATTGCATGGCTCATAAGTAGTTGCATATATAATGTGGTTGAAATAAGGGTATTATAGAATTATCGCTATAAAGGGTTGATAAAGAAGAAAAAAAATCTTAAATATGGGGAGAAGAAAAGTTAAAATACACAATGTGATTCTAACAAGATTAAATATTATAGTTAAACAGGGTGCATAAAAACATTAGAAACATTTTGTAGGCTAGAACATGGTCTGTTGCATATATGCCATATCTGAAACATGAGGCGAAGTAAAATTATAGTTATACAGAGTGATTAAAACAATGTTAGAAAATGTTGCATATAAGGGGTGGTTGAAATATAAGGTGGAGGCAAATTATACTTTCCAGGGTGACTAAAAATATTGGTCAAATGGTTATATAGCGAAGGCCATTAGCAGTTGCATGGGTCAGTTACTTGAAATATAGAGTGGAACAGAGTTATAGTTAAGTGTTTAAAAATTGTTATATTTGGTGGCCCGTAAGCAGATAGATATGCGGCGTGGTTCAAGTATTTTGTAGTGTAAATTTTGATTATGCAGAATGGTTCAAAAAGTAGAGTTAAAGTTGCGTAAAATTGATATATAGAGTGATCAATAAGCATTAGCAGTTTGGGTGAAATATGTTGGGGATTGGTGAACTTACAGTTATACAGAGTGGATCAAAAAATGTTTAAAAAAGTTATATAGGGTAGACCATGAACAGCTGCATCCTACTATACGGAATACCTGAAACATTGATCTAAGCAAAAATATAGTTACTACACTGTGTTTAACACAATGTTAGAAAAAGTTGCATATAAAGGGTGGTTAACATATAGGGTGGATAGAAATAGAAATTATACGATACAAGGCGGCTCAAAAATTATCAGAAATAATGGTTATGTAGCGTAGACTATTAAGCAGTTGCATACCTGAAATGTAGGGTGGTTAAGAGTTATAGTCAGGTGTTTAAAAAATGTTAACCTAACAAAAATACCTCTTGGTAAATAATATAATTAAGCGGGAATGTCATTAGAAGGTCAAAATAGAAAATTAGGATAAATTAATCCAAACAAGAGGAATGATTAAATAATGAAGAAAACATTCCCTCTCGGAAATTACAACGGGAGACAAATTAAAAAAAACATTTCATGGTAGATTATTGTTAATGTCAACAGAACGTACTCCAATAACTGCTGCTGTTTGAGTGTTTGGGTATAAAATATTACTGTGAAAAATGCTTATTATGAGTAGATTTCATTTCATTAGTACGCCATTATTATGTAAAACAAGCGCAAAAAAAAACAGTAAGAGGTGTAAGAGACATGTTGAATGTAATACATAAATTAAAATTATAGCACGTATAGTAATCATTCAATAAGAAACTTTCAATCGGTAATTTATAGTTTGCCTTTAGCATTCCAACTTTAATAACCCATAATACGTTCTTTCATTCTCTAAATCCTATAAATTCCTATGTATTTACTACTATCTACTTTCCTAAGATTAAAAAGTTAATAAATGAAAGTTTAAGAATATTTCAATAGCGTATTTCAATATATAGTGAACCAACTATTTTAAATCATCATTATATTGATAAACTTTTTAAAATATTTTGAATAGACGAACGGGTTATCAATTTGTTGGAATTTTTTATGTATGCTCATCGATTACTCAAAATTATTCATTTTGATGATTTAAACATCATTGTCTTGTAATATCACGGAAAGGTACCATTTAATTTTCTGTAGCATGAGATTTGTAGTTTTCTCCAGAAAAATCGATTTGAAGAGTTCAATTAGTCAGTCTCCACTGATTTCTCAAAAATCGTCCTATCAAGTTTAATAATCGGAGTTGTATTCTGTTAAAATAGATTCCCAGATTTTATAAGGTAAAACGTACCGTTTCCGAGAAAACAGATAATATATGTCAAAACCAAACTTGAAAAGTTATGTCAAATAAATTTTATATTTAAAGCTCCAAACTTAAAAATAATTTAATATTGACCATATAAAATGTTTGTAACTGGTTTCATTTTGATTTATTTATTTATTCGATAACGAAAGCATACTATTGTCAGCAAATCGGAAAAATAAAGGCAAAAGTCGTTAAACGTCAAAGTAAATATCAGATAAATTTGGTACACAAATTTCCAAATTTAAATGTCACCATACGCTAGTAAAGTATCTTTGACAATAGGCATTTGCGCCATCTCGTGTTTTATTTGTGGAACGCTGGTTCTGTCAAGGCCGTAATTTATGTTTGCTGTGTTATAGATTAAAATTTAGTTATCCCATAAAATGGAAAGAAAAACATCAAACCAAAAGTGCGGTGTAGTTGATTTTGAAAATACATCAAGGAATAATGAAAAATTACAATTCTACCGTTTTCCTGGTTTTCTATAGCAGTTGGAGAGGAAGAAAAAAATGGATTACAGCAGTTCGTCGTCAAAGGCAATTAAATTAAATTTCCACGTTTTTAGTTATTACTAAATACATAAAATTAATCACAATTGTTGCTCTGTTAACAAAAATAAGATTCAATAACTCTTGTAATCAGAAAAGTTAATCATGTAAATACTTTTCTTTCCAGAATAAATTGAAATTTAAGGTTAACATAATTTTTAATTTTTTAATTAATAATATTTAGTTTTAGGAATAAAGAAAAAAAGTAACGTTTTAGTTAAAGGAGGGATGAAAAGCCATGGCAACCAGGAACATATTCAAGGATTTGCTGTGCTCATTTCGATAGAGCAGAAAAATCAAACAATGTAGATACATAACAAAGTTTACAATTCAACAATCTTTCCTGTAATATAATCAGTATTTATACTCTTTTAAATAAATAACACTGGTTGTTCTCATTATTTTTATTTTTTTGAGCGCTTCTTTATTATTAGTTATTCCAAAAGCTATGAATAAAATATAATCAATATTCATTTCTTTGTGAATTAACATGTATATTTGCATCTGTTGTTGCTTTATTATCCTTGTTTCAACTTCAAATTTTTTATCTTGATCCATTCATCGTCAGTGAGATCTACTAATAAATTATATATAATGAATAAAGTTAATTTTTTCTTATACATATTTACTTACTATTGTTAATCTCAATTGGAGCTTCATCGACTCCTGAAGATGCAATTTTTTCGTGTCGTAGGTACTCGTAATCTTTCAGCCCACAAACCGGCATGAAGATTTTGTTTTTTTATACTCGTATACATATTGCAGGATAGTTGGATAACTAAATTTTAATCTAGAACACAGCAAACATAAATTACGGCCTTGACAGAACCAGCGTTCCACAAATAAAACACGAGGTGCTGCAAATGTCTATTGTCAAAGATACTTTACTGTGCCACAAAATTATTCCCGATTGCATAGGGTGTTTAAACTGTTTTCATTTTGGTTCATCAAAGTCGATTCTTTATTAAATATAAATTATGTCATATATAAAAACAAGAATTTCAATTTTAGTTTACTTTTGAGCGCTAACAGAATCCAAATCGGGTGTCATACTGTGTCTAACGCCGTTAGCTTCTGATTCCTAGGACAGTTAACTGAAATCTATCAAAGCAATTATGATACCATCTTTTAGAGAATTTACAATTTACTGAACGCAAACAGTATCTATCTTCTAGTAGAGAACATTCATCAGTTGCGCTAACCTTAACCGATTGAAATTTCGAATAATTATGTAGTGACATCTTCACTTTCATGTAGGTATTGTCGCTTTTAGTAATATCGGCCGAAGTGAGAGTCATCCTAGGGAAATATACATTTAAAGCTGATACTCAATTAACAATTAATAAATAAAACACAGAATTAAGCAATATGACTCAGTCGCATTTGGTGTGTTCTTTGTGATGTGAACACGATAGATCTATTCAAGGAATTTATTTTCTGCGCATATCTTTTTTCTATTTTCCGGCAAAGGTAAGATTACCCTTTGTTGAAAGGTGCAATTTAAATTTCATCCAGTTCCCAAATTAATTTGGGGAGGGAAAAAGCCTGTAAAATTTTTATTTATTTTATCCCCTACAAATTTGGAGATATTTCGATGAGAATGTTAGAATGCTTTGGTAGGTATAGCTAATTTGAGTGACATTATGTTATAAAATTTCTAACAGTAGGTATCCACATTGAAAATGAATTTAATCTGGTTCTGGTTAGATGTTTTAATCAAATTAGTTATGTGGATATTAACCTAGTCATAGGTGCACAGGGTCAGTACGGATGCATATTTTATTCAGTATAAAAGCTAGTGCCTTTCACACGTAAGGGTAATACATATCAAAAGTTTTATTTCATACTGATTAATTTCCTCCATTATTTTGTGTTGTGTATCTTCATGCTAGTGCAGCGTAAAATCAAGAAATATCTTGATTTAATTATTTGCTGAAATCATGTTATGCATTCAAACTCAAAGTGACCAGTTGTTAATTTCCGTTTTCGCGATATTTTCACTTTACTTCACGTTGACCTTCAACGCTGAATTAAATGATTTTAACTTTGAGGTAGTTTCACTTTACTGATGTGCCTTTTATAATAAACTCAGAATTTTTTGCGTTTTTTATGGTTTAATTTGAGGTTAATTTTAATTTAATTTTTATTAATATGTTGGATCAGTTTTTACGTTACGTTTTAAATTATTCAAATTGGTTAAGTCGTTTTTAAGAAACCAATGAGTCCCAAAACTTAAGCATTTTATGAATTACTCACTCATTGATCAAAATACAAAATTTACTCGAGTAGAGGGTTTTGTATTTCTTGGGATTTTGCATTAAAAAACAGTCGATCTGGCATAAACACATGAAGTTATTTTCTTCCACGCGCTTTGGTTAAAAACTCTAACTTAAAGCTCTCAAAGAGAGCGATCGTTCTTATCGTCCTCTTTTTAGATCCACACCTGCAAGTGTGTAAAAAGAGATATATTTATAATTATATTTATAATTAATATCTACTAATTCATATTAAAATGGTGAAAATTATTTTACTTTTCCTAAATCGCATATTCCCCTATAAGAAGTACACATTGAATGAGAGTATGTGAGATAGTGAAATGCATTTCCTAATAAGATTGCAACTCCTTCGGTTAGTCTCAGTGACTGCCACTACTTTCTTGTCTTTTGAAAGATAAAATTGTCTCAAGATAATACTGCCATTTGTAATCAAGGGGCTGATTCTAAAATTATAGAGTTTTCCTTTTTTTAAGTATTTCAGTTATTCAAATGTTTATCTTGGTAACATCTACAAAGATAAACATTGGTTTTTATACACAAATGTCTTCATACAAGTATACAAAAATTTTATATTGTTGGTTATTGCCAATTGCTCTCTGTGTAGATTTTTTTTGCAAATGTTGGTATCATTTAATATTTCAGTTGCATCTTTTTATAATCGGCATAACAATTGCGTTCCGCATTTGTACGGAGAATGGACTTGTCTAACAGTTACATTTTAATAAATGTTCTATTAATACATATTCGCAATCACAACTAAATTCAGCTGATGGAGCAAAGTCAATTTATCGTACGGTTTTTATAATTTCAATTATATACACTGCTAGAAACATAAAAAGATTAGCTTTCGTAATTTTTCGATACTAATAGGCAGAAATTATTACCTTTGCCAAATGACTCTTTATGATAACTTTCTGAGTATAATATTCTGTAATTAAGCAGTAGCTTTACCTACAATAATGAGAAGACTACGTGCCTGGTATTTTAAAAATGTGAGAAAAAGCACACGAGTGCTATTAACCTAAAAGGAGAAAGAATTGTAGTGCAATAAATTCGGATGTCTTTTTGTTTTATTTTCCTTACATTTAATTGGTATTTGAAATTATACGAGTAGCCAATTTATTGTCAGTAAATTTTATTAGTTTCGTGTAATTTATGTACGACTTTACGTGATAAGATAAGGCAAACAGACCTTGTTTAAAAATAATTAGTTAATTAGATTTACCAGTAGAGAAAACGTTTGGAACATAAAACTGTTTGGAACTGTTAAACCTTCAGCTATATGTGAAAAACAACATTAGGCTTAAAAAACATAAATAACATTCAACTGGCTTTGAGTAGATCAGGTAGTCACCAAGAACACGGTAGTAGTTTCAGTGACAAAGGCCTTTTTGCCTATTTTCCTTTCTCAATGTCTTTTAATCAAACTTTTTAAACCAATAAAAACAATTGTATTTCTTATGGGGAGTGCTTTTATTTGAAACATTAGGTGATGCATTTGAAAAAAGATATATTTAATTTTCACTCTTGCCCCATATTATAATCCCTATTTGTTCAGAATTTTAGGCTCAATAGTTTCGGGGATAAGGGAAGAATGTTCAATTTTTGTAATATTTCTACCGGAAGTAACCCCTTTTCCAAATCATAATTCTTTATTTACGCTATGTACTCTCTATTGGGCTACCAAACTATGTATTGATACCAAATTTTGACTATTTGTTCCAAAATTTTCGGAGAAAACGAAGTGATAGATGGACAGACACGAGAGTGTTACTATACAGTGGAAGCCTGTATACTAGCACTCGGACGTAGGGAATATTAAAAATAATCCTTTCTTTATTATTTCTTACTCAGTTGAGCAAGTTATTACAATCGAGTAGTGTCAAATAATATTGTTAAAAAATTAGTTAAAATGTTATTATGTTTCCACTAATATAATAAATAGCTTTAAAAAAATCCCCGACTTCAATGCATACTAACAATAATGACACTAAAAAGTAACAAATAATTCAATTGGATATTTAAAATAAAAGATGATATTATATGTTTTATAAGACTGCGTTTGAAATTGATGTCAAGCTTAAGAAATGCATATATTTTACATAGGAATATAAACAGCTTTATATATTAAACTGTTATTAATTTATAAAGCTATTTATACGCCATGTTACACACATATTTTTCAGTCTTTGTCGCAATCAAAATCTTGAAATTGTACTATACGAGTGCATAATATCTGCTTATACATTCGTATACCTACTATGATACTGTACAAATACTCACAAACGAACGCTGATAAGAAGACTATAAATGGTTTCTTCGCATGTCATTATCGTTCTTAGAATTGTATCATTATCACTACTTTGTGAATGTCATTATACTGAATACGCATTCATTTGTATTTTTTTTAATTTCACTATCTTGTTTACAACTTTCGAGTTTGCTATATAATAAAATAATAAATCTCCAATCGCATTTAGCATTATTTCAAAGGATATAATGAATATAATTGATTAGTGGTACTTTGCTTAAAATCATCTAATAAGATGTCCACAGTTATTTTACAAAAACAGATTAATTAATTGTAAATTTTGTTTCAGCATTAATAGGCTCGTCATATTATAGATTTAATTTAAGATCGTATCCTTCACCTGTCACTAGTGTTGGATTCTTTCCATGGAAAGACTGATAAAATGACAATTGAAATTAAAATAATGTTGTGTTTGAATCGCAACCTAGGGTTATAAATTTATAATTTAGGGGGCTGCACTTGTAATTATGTGTTTTCCTATTTCCGATTATTAGGCATTCCGCATTGTTTTGTTGTCTCTAGTATTTAGTCTGAAACTGGTAGATACTATCATTTAGTAGATGTATTGTGTACTTTTAGTTGTTTTAGCATATAGCTAAAGATCTTCAGGCTGGGCAATCTACTACTTGAAATTTAAATTTCTATGCTTCCGGAATTCCTGTGGAAATATTTGTAATAAACTTATTGATGCAAAGTTATGACCTTTCCTTCAGTTGAAATTGTATGTAGTTGTTGAAACATTTATACAAGATCGGTGCATGGTAATATATTTCCACGTACCTATTTATAAGTTATTAACAATTATGAATCTATTGAAATTTTAAAACGTTAGGCAAGACATGTGGTTTCATCGGCATGGTTCATTTTGCTGCCGAGATTAGAAATTTCTTAAATAAACGATTCATGTTAAGAGTTATCGCACTATTGAAACCATGCAGGACTAGAAAAGAAATACATAAAAAATACCCCAAGTAGAATGAACATTTAATAGATTTAAGTCTAATTCAAATGATCAACGCAACAAGCTGATACGATACTACAATACAACAAAAAATGTAGGCATAAATGCTCTGTTACCCCTACGAAGCCGGGGCGGGTCACTAATGTTAAATATAATTAAAATTAGTATAGACGTTATTTCACATATTCGTCTTAAAATATAACATTTGTAATCCTCTGAATACATCATTTTGTAAAGTATAGATTAACATTAATGATATTAAAATATCTTAGGTTATGTCATTCTTTATAATTATAGTTTCAAAGTGAAAAAAAAAATAGATAAATTCCTCTTAAGGTTACTCAAGAGAAAATAGTGGGTTTGTTTTCGTTTGAGAAATTAACGAGTACATGTAAGGAGGAAAATATATGTATTGTTTCAATTAGCATTCCCAGATGTTTGTTAAATGTCATTTCGTCATAACTTTACACACCAAAATCTTGTTTATTGAATCATCTGGTTTGGATGATGAAATTGAAATACGCAACACCCTTTAATCTTATTAGGATGTTTCAGAAGAAATCCTTGAATCTTTTCTTGCTGTGCCACTCCCAATAAATAATTTTAAAATTTGTCACATTTAATTTCATGTGTGGAGCTGTTCAATAGGTTTATTTGTAGATATACATATTAACTATATACGACAAATAACCTATTCTAATGGATTTTTAATAAAAGAGGTCAAACAATTTTTTTTCTGTTATTGACAAAACGATCGAAAATAAATAAAAAAAATGTATGGGTCTTACAAAACTTTTTACGTTAAATAACATGTGCTACTGTTTTTTGACATGAAAATCATAAGCGTCCTATTTAGGTTGGGGAAGGGGGTTTTCGGCCGGTAGTTTTTTTTTACAATTTTCTCTACAAACAATTTTTTTCTGTTATTGACAAAACGATCGAAAATGAATTTAAAAAAATGTATGGGTCTTACAAAACTTTTTACGTTAAATAACATGTGCTACTCTGTTTTTCGACATGCAAATTATAAGCGTCCGATATAGGTTGGGGAAGGCGGTTTTCGGCAGATATTTTGTAACTTAGTAGAGAAAATTGTAAAAAACTGAAATACAAAAAATTACGAGTCGAAAACCCCGAAAACCGATTTTCATGTTGAAAAACGGGGTGGCACATGTTATTTAACGTAAGAAGTTATGTAAGACCCATACATTTTATTTCTATTTATTTTCGACCGTTTTGTCAATAAAAGAAGAAAAAAAAACAGTTTTATTTGAGCAATTTAAGGGCATATAAATTCCTAAGGGTGCGTTTTAGGGCACATGTTTATATGGAGTTTTTGGCTTATTTTAATGAGTTATATACCCAGCAGAAATTTGGATCGGCAATTATTGTTATTTGTCTAAAGAATATCCTATGTGTTTCTTTGAGCTAGTATTTAAGAAGTAAATTCAGTTTATAACACATTAACATTAACTAGTAGTAAGAATTTTTGATCGCATGAGATGAAATCAAACAATTGTTGCATAGCTGATATTATTATATTATAAGGACGAAATTAGCTGAAGTATATATTTGTTTGAAGTTCTTCAATATAGAAACTGCTCAATCAATTATTTTCCGCTATGATTGATATGTCACGGTGAATAAACAATTTGAAGTTCTTGAGTTCCTTTGTTAACAACAAGCCAACGGATAAATGAACTTAAAAACGGATGAGGACACTACACTATCGTACAAGCAAGCACGAACGAGAATTCCGAAGGCCACTAAGTATGCAAATATCCATGCATTTTTATTTAACTGGTAACTGTTATAACGGTATTCAAAGAACTTCAAGGGATGAATTCATACTTTAAGTGATGACCATTAATCAAATTAATAAATTGTTTGGAATCGCATATCTGCTCGTCCTGCTTTTATCATCCTAGTTTTATGTAATTATTAAAATTTGTTACTTGAAATAAATTATGAAATGAGGGAAATTTATAAAACTAACTCTATGGAATCTTTCCTAATGCTGTAATATTGTATGACTTGCACAGGTTTTTGTGAAATTATTTTAGGTACTATTACTAAATATTTATAGATATAGAGTATGCCTATTTGAGTGAATTTTGCCTGTTATTTCAATACCTGACTAAGAAGAAATAGTAAACTTTACCTCTAGCATCTTGAACTCTTACTAGGTGATTAAGAATTTTCATACTTTAGGTATATTTGGTTCAAGAGGCATTTCATCCATTCGGAAACAAGTATAATTGACAAAAATAAAATAAAATTCATCTTAATATTTTTAACCGACTTCCAAAAAGGAGGAGGTTATCAATTCGTCGCGTTTTTTTTTTCACTTTTTTTTTGTATGTATGTTACCTGATTTCTTCTCCTGTGGTGCACCGTTTTGAATGAATATGGTCTTGTATAATAGAGTATATATCCGGATTGGTGAAACTTCAAATTTTGGAAAAGAATTCTATTGGTAAAGTGATAAAATTTGTGAATGAACACATGCGTGCATGGAAATCGACCAATATCCCTAACATATTGGTCGATTTTCCGATAACTCCTTATGGATGTGTAAAGTTTTTTAATGTTTAATCTATTCCTAGGTGATCTCATATACATTTCTGCGACGTGCAACTTTCAGTTTTGCAAAAAATCGCCGAAAATTCCAAAATTCTTATCAAAAATTTCTTCGAAATGACATAACGGACATTTCCTCATAAATATTTTAATTCCAACGAAATATTGCGGTAATTTTAGGCACTGGAAGTTTTAATTGCGAATTTGAAAATTTTCTATCTACATCTCAAGCATATAGGTAGTAAAGCATAGAATTTTCGGCTCCTTAAATCAATGAGTACCAAGCTCGTTTTGTTTGTATACCAGGCAAATACCTATTTAAATGCAAATTTTTTCCATTTTGCGAAGACGGTGCTTATGGTTGTCACATTCTCCCGGCCTAATAGAATATTCTGTGACAACACATGTCAAACTTTAAACTGCCATTTGGTGCGTTATAGTTATAGCAAACAAAATCACAAAGTAAAGTGATAGAAGGAGTTTCATTTATATGAAGATTGAAATAAGGACGGACTAGAATGATAGCGGTCCGTAGGCAGCTGTATATACAGGATGGTTGGAATATAGGGTGGACTGGACGTTTGGTGGTATAAAAATGTTGAAATGTGAAATTAAAATTATATAGGGTGATTAAAAAACTGTTATATGATATGGACATAAGCAAATCGTATACAGGATGGTTGAAATATATGCTGGAGTTGAATTATATTTATACAGTGTTATTAAAAAATTATTTCTTTTATAGCCCATAAGAAGTTGCATAAAGTGTGGAGAGGAATTAATGTTACACAGGGCGATAATATAAAATGTTAAAAATTAAATAATTTATGGGGTAGCCCACAAGGAGTTATATACTATGGTTGAAATATAGGACGGATTTGACTCCGTAAATATGAGATGGATTCTACTCCGTCCTATAGTTTACAGTATACAGCTAACAAATTTATGCTTGTCCGTGGGCAGTCGTATGTACAGGATGGTTGGTACATAGGGTGGAGTGGAATTATCTGTAGTTATACAGGGTTGTCAAAAAAAGTTGAAAAAAGGTTACATGGCGTAGTCCATAAGGCATAAATATATTTTGGGCTTATTAAGTCAACGCGTACTAGTCCATTTTGTTCGTAAAAATTTACCTGTCAATTTAAATGAGAAAGTATCATTGAGTAATGTTGAGGCTTTCGATGTTACCTGGTTCTGTCTATTAAGGTTATACATACAAAATAAAAAATAAAGAATGAAAACTACCTGAGTTCAAAAAAGTAAAAAGTTGAACATAAAACATTTCAAAAATATATATAACCGACTTCTACCTATAACTAAAAAGCTAAAAATAATTATAACCAAATACAACTCTAGCAAATAAATAACACATTCAATGTTGTTAGGTACCTACCCAGGAAGTAAAAATGTAAACATTAAAAGGTGCTCATTCTGTACAAATTAATTACCTACCAATCTAGTATATTTTTGAAGTCGGTGCCAAGCAAAAATCAAGTTTGATGAATTATTAGATAAGTACGCAATGAATGATTTTAGATTTGCTTGTCACCGACTTCAAAAATATACTAGATTGGTAGGTAATCAATTTGTACAGAATGAGCCTTTTAATGTTTACATTTTTTACTTCCTGGTAGGTACCTAACAACATTGAATGTGTTATTTATTTGCTAGAATTGTATTTTGTTATAATTATTTTTAGCTTTTTAGTTATAGGTGGAAGTCGGTTATATATTTTTTTAAAATGTTTTATCTACATACGTATTGCACATTATTTGGATTCGATACTATGATTTTCAGTTCACTTCTACTATTAATTAACTTCCAAAATTACAATAGCACAAGAAACACTTACCTACTAATACTATACAATACATTCAAAAACCGTCTTTATGTATCTAATCGTAAGAATCGAGGAATATCTTTGCCATTTGTATTGCGTATTGACAATCAATTCTCAGTTCCATATCATTCACATGTTAATCACCAGAATTGATCAAAGGCGTAGAAATAATTTCTAGCTGAGGTGCGTAAAAATATTATAGACTATATTGTATAAATTAAAAAAAAAGAACAAAAACAGATTTAAAAAAAATACAACAATAGAGCAAAAAATAAGTTTTCTGCAACAAATAATAATGATGTTGAGGATCGAGGTCTTTGATTATTTTGTCAGGGAATTAGGGTTTCCCCCAAAAGAAGTATTTGAAATAAAAAAGACAATAAATTGTGTCAATTTCGAAAAGTCGTCTGAATTACTGGTGGTCTTACTAATTGTGGTATCATTTGACCTTTGATCCTATTTTTAAGCATTGCAGCTTTCCTCTGCGGGAGGTTGAAGTGAGAAGGTTAAAAATAAACGAAACCATTTTTTTCTAGATATAAAAATTAACAGATCTCAACCTTTTCCCCAGAGAAATATACTTTTTCTTTTGTTCTACCCTTAGAAAACTCAGAAACTGCTGTATTAATTTTGCAAAAAATAAGAAGCGTTGTGCAGAGATTTTGATTACCTTTAAACCAGTGGAACCCCATTCCCATTTAAGATTTTGCCGTTGGAGCTGAAGGTGGTTGAAGTGACAAAGCTTATAAAAAACGAATGGTCTCAGCGATTTTTTTAAACAATGGTATATGAAATATCGGCCGTTTTTCGTTTTGATTAACCCGCCCGATATGTAAATAGTAGGAAACTACAAAATAAATGATATTTTTAAACCAGTTTTTAAATATATCATTTTTATATCTAGAACCATTACTACATATTATAAAACAAAGTCCTCCACCGCGTCTCTCTGTCTGTCTGTTTGTCTGTTTCCGATAAACTCAAAAAACCTCACCGATTTTCACGCTGTTTTCACCAGTGGATAGAGGCTCTCGAGGAAGATTTTATTATATAATTTCTTAAGTTTTTAAATAAATTGGCTAAAATATAACAACATTTGTTGGAGGTGTCGGGAAAAAATAAGACGTCTGGGAGCTTTCAACGAAAACGCTGCCTAAACCCTTTGAGATATAACAAAATAATGTATGGTGGAATTGTGTATCTTATAGAGATCTACAAAAAAGTCCGGGACGGCATCTTAAGGATAACATGCTATACTCATTTTAATACTTAAAAAAATGGGCAATTATAAAGCTGTAATTGGAACGCTATTTAGACAAATACGGTATTATTCCTTGTCATTTTAAATATGTTAGTTTGCTTGAGCATTTCATGCAAATTAAATGAATACCTTAGGAGATACAGCAAAATCAAAATTTGTAATACGCCAAGAAATTAATTTCGTGTCGCCGTTCGACCGGGCCAGGAGGACTCCCTGTGACCCCGCGACTCCGAGCTATAGATGTTACTCCACGTAGTAAAAAGGCCCTACTTCTTTCAGTAGTATGCGTACTTTTTAAGGTATAACTTATGAAACATTTCAATGACTTTGTAAAGCAATGGGTCTGTTAGAAGACGCCTCTCATTGGAAAAGTACGCTTTCTAAAGCTGCCTTATGCTGTTCAGCTAAATCAGTTAGACATTTATTTACCATCATGATATCCTTCAGTCAAGTTACCGATCCACATCTTCTTTGGCAAAATGATCGTCAAAGCATGTCGGAAGATTTCTGTATGTATGCATCACAGACGTCAAGAATTCTCATTAAATAATTTTGACTCAACTATTTAATCAAGCTTTATTTGAATTGAATAAACAAGTGGAATCTCTGTCACGAAAATCTATAAAAGTTTTAGCTTCAGCTTGCCATTAAATTTCAATTTAATGGCAACAATCAATACAGAGTATTTACGAGAAACTAACTATAACCATTGAGACTTTTACAAGTTCTTCAAGATGAATGTCGCTTGAATGCTGAACAAAAATTTTTTTATGACCTAATATTGTCCTCAAATAATAACAGTAATAAAGGTAAAATTTTTTTTAGATATCCCTGGAGGCACTGGTAAAACATTTTTAATAATTTTTGTATTAGCAAAAGTACGACCCGACAGAAAAATTGCCCTAACTGCTACAATTTCCCGTAAAAATAGTGTTTGGAATGACAATTAATAACGCGCAGGGAAAAACATTAAAAGTTGCTGGAGTCAAGGCCGTAGCCAGAGAATTTCTTCCAGGTGGGTTGGATATTTTTGGGGGGAGGGGAGGCTTGGATAATTTTTTTTATTGAAGATGGGCTGATTAAGTATTCACGTCTTTTCTTTTATATAAAATTGTATAAACATAATATTTATTCTTATGAAAAATATTATTAATCTTGAAACCAAAAATTCCAAAATTTTGGGGGCGTTTGAACCCCCAGACCCCCCTCCTCTGGCTACGGGATTGGCGGAAGTATACTTAAGCACACAGTGCTTTTCGCACATGCAATTATATGTTGCCCTATCACGTGTTACTTCGAAACAAAATTTGTTCGTTTTACAGGTGATCAGATTATTAATGTCGTGTATACTTAGAAACTAATCTTAATGTTTTTTTTTTGTTTGCCTCATAAATAATTGTCTAACAAAAAAAAATTTAAATTAATGTTATGTATAACGAGGAAAGATGATTGATTTTTTGTTTGTTACGATTTCACTCTAAAACTACTCAACCAATTTTACCACCAGCTGCATCTACTCGGCAGAGGCGGCGTAAGGCGTGGGCGGTGTGGGCTACCGCCCACGGCCTCGCGGGGCTAAGGGCCTCGCACCGCCCACGGCCTTGCGGGGCTAAGGCCCTCCCGGGGCAAAGGGGCTCGCGGGGCAAAGGGCCTCGAATCTTAATTTCAAATGATTTTTGATTTT
Source organism: Octodonta nipae (assembly GCA_034190945.1). Taxonomy (NCBI): domain Eukaryota; kingdom Metazoa; phylum Arthropoda; class Insecta; order Coleoptera; family Chrysomelidae; genus Octodonta; species Octodonta nipae. The sequence goes on from CM067219.1 coordinate 80,210,272, forward strand.
ATAGTCCCTTCTTCTTGCACCATCAGAGGGCCTCGCGAAATGTATTTTGCCCACATTAAGTTTACTTCTTGCGCCGCCTCTAGTACTCAGAGTAACATAGGCTATTTTATATTTTCTGTACAGAACTCGTGCGAAGCTGGAACTGGTAGTTTAGCATAAAACTGTTAGATGTCTGCTTATAATTCTTTGCCTTAATAGTAGAGCTACGTTTTAATCCTGCAAAATGTAATTTTATTTCAAGATCTACGCTCATTTATTTAACTAACGAATCGTTGCTTATGTCCAAATATAGTTTTTTATGAGATCAAAATGCTTTATTGTTGTCATACATATTAAATGTAAGAAATTGGTTATCTTACTCGTAAATGCGATCATGTTGAAATTTGAAATCGACAATTTTAGCATACTGGACTAGATTTTTATATTTGTTAAAATCAGAGAAAATATAGAACAGTTATGACAAACCTGTTTTCAACAATACACTAAAAGATAATTTTGTGAAAAACTCATTTACGTAATTGAGTATCACAATAGGATAGAAACTTTCGAAACTATGAAATCATACATGCAAGACTCCTAAGTACTGTTACGAGAATTCATCCGATAGACATTCTTCCGATACTTTTGGGAATCCGAAATGTTTTGTCTCACAACAGGCCGACCGCTGACGTTACTAGGAATTCCCTTGAAGCTTCCAGAAGACATGAAAGAAGTTTTCCGATGGTTCGTCTACTTCCCAGAATAATTTGGAGAGAAATATATAAATACGAACAGTTGGCGATGGATTCATTCAGTATTCAACGGTAGTATAGTTTAGATAAATTGTAAATAGCTCTATGATTATAAATTGTGTTAAAGTAGTGAAAATAAATTAGAGTGAGTTGGAGTGTGTTTTTAAATAAATCCAAGAACTGAACCCGAGTGAAATAAAAACAATAATTACACTACAATAATTTAATTTCAAAAACTATAAATGACTACGATTATTCTGTTGGTTTAAACTATGCACTTGTATCAAAAGTATTACTACAATAAAACAAATAACATTCTCACACGTACACAAAACCTTGCTCACATTTCAACTGAAAAACGTCATCTGTTCATCAAATGATGTTCTTATCGTATTGATATGTTGAGAGAATTGTTAATTGGAATCCACTTTGCGAAACATTTTCTAGAAGCAGTTAATCTAACATTAATCGCGAATAGCATTCAGAGAATGCATGTATCTTTCATTGCTTGACATACGTTTTGTAAGCAGTTAATAAATTTAATGGCGTGATAGACTTTCTGAGCAATTGATATCGATATTCCATTATTCTTGTAATTTCTTACTTTATAAAAAGAGGGTTTTAGCAAAAAGATAGGATGATAAAAACTTTGGTTAGTAAGTACCTTTCTTCAAATAGTTTTCAGCTGTAATCTAAACAAATTTTGCTTAACAGGCATATAGAACCTTTATTTTTGTGCAATATCTAAATACCTAGTACCTTTTTGGAAATTACTCTATGAGAGTTGAGAAATTTCACAATTAGGTGCTTGATAGTGTTGTTTATTCTTTAGAATTTCAAGTCTTTAGTATTCTTCTCAATAGTTATTTTTTGTATTTTTAAATTGATTTCTTTTACAGACAGGCAGTCTCACACGCTCTATGACAGAAAGAAATATTTCCGAATTGGTCAATTATCTTCCTATATAACAGTAAATGGATTCTATAAACGAATCAGTCTCAGCTTCTAATTTGGAGTAATTGATAAAAATAATTTAAAATAAATTCATTCTATTTTCTATAATATTGTTATTATTTTCATAATTTTTTCCCCGTTATTTTAATGATTAGTATTTTTTGTCAAATAATGAATTCGAGAACAGACTAGAAAAAATTGCTGCTGGAATTCATTAGTTGGGGTTAATTAGGATAACCATCAACATCGATTACTTGTTTGTCTCACTAATTAGTTTCCTGTGCCTCTAAATACTTTAGATATTGTTTAGAAAAATAAATAAAAAGTACTGCATTTGAAGTACCATACTGTAATGTTTTTATTTTCACACACGGGTTCTGTTCAGTTCTTGAATTTATTTAAAAACACAGTCCAACTCACTCTAGTTTATTTCCAATACTTTAACAGAATTTATGTTCACAGAAACTATTTACATTTTATCTTAACTATACAATACGACCGTCGAAAACTGAATGCCTCCTATCGCTAGCTGTCTATATTTATATATTTCTCTTCGAATTTTCTGGTAAGTCCACGAAACATCGAGAAACTTTTTCATGTTCTGGAAGCTTTAAGGGAATTCCCAGTAACGGCAGCGGTCGGCCTGTTGAGAGAAGAAACACTTCGGATTCCTAGAAGTATCGGAATAATGGCCCTTCCACGAATTGGTTGATGACCGATTGCATCAGCTGTCGGATGATTTCTTGTGACAATACAATATTTACTTTTATTTACATGAAAAATCTTCTTATTTCCATTTTGTTTCATGTTTCTTGAACATTAATTAAAAAATAAATATTTTTAATAATGTTTTTTTTTTTTGTATATTTTTGTTACATCAGGCAACTAAGATCATTAGTTATCTGATTTCAAACATTATTTCCAAAAATTTTGTATATTACCACTGTATTCCAATACCTGGTAAGAACGATCATAGTGGGTATGCATCTTAGCAGCCTGCATGGATTCATGTTTAATTGATTGTGGCTTCGATAAAGATTGTTACAGAACAGAACAAATATTTTCGGACAGTTAGGTAGAACCCAGACAGCCAACACAGGATTACCTAATTAAACTGCTTATAATTAAAGTTCTATTAGAATGTTAAATATGTCGCACCACAACATTAAGGTAGCTGTGGGAGAACAGATGGCTTGTATCGTCAACAAATCAAAGTGATTGGGACGATTTTGAGATTTGGGACAATGTTCAGGGTGTGATTAGCACAAGCCAGCGGAAAGGGTTATGGTTTCAGAGTCGGATCTAGGAAGGGGCGATAGGGGCGATCGCTTCCTCCGACAGTTTCAAGATTTTAGTTTAACACAATAGAACGAAGAATTTTTACACCCACAAGCTTAAAATAAATGCACTTTTGTGAGTTTAAAGCGAAAATCCCCTATTTTTAATACAACAGAGGCTTCGAAACCGTACGATACGATTTAAAAGCAAATTCTGTTGGACAGACAAAAAAACAGACTTATACAATCTTCAAAAAAGAAAGGGTAAATCACCAATACCTGCATGGGACTGTATATCGAATCCGATATAACCTAATATCCAAAGAACAGGTTGTGCGTCTGGAACGGTTGTCCCAATACCAAGGTCGGATCAGGACGATCAAATCTAAAGAAGTGCAGTGTTACGGATCGTAAGCGTTACTTTTATAAGGTTTACGCTGCTCAAACCATTGTGAATTTGATAGTTAATTCCCGTGGATTATAAATAGTGTTACGAAATTTACCTAAGCCGACCCTGTTTCATTTCAGTACGACACCGATCGCTTCTAGGATAAAAAATGTTCTCGAAATGGCTCGGCGGCTGGTTTTAAAAAGAAGCAGCCCACGATCGCAAGTTAGTTATACAGCGACGACTAGCGTATATTGTACTGTTATTGTGAATCAGCTGTTCTGTATAATTTGATGTAAATAAAAGTTCTAGAAAAGTGAAATTGAATATTAGTTTTATAATTTTAAATTGAACCTACGGACTATATAACAATATTAAGCACTGTGACTTCTCTTAATGAATATCCTGTAATTTAATACCTTTATAAAAACTTTCATAATGGAAGTTCTACAGCATGATGGAATATTTAAAGTCGCTAGATATAACTAATGCTATTCTTGAGTATATCGCACACAAACACGAAGTTAAAATAAAGTAAACATACATATCTTGGAGTGCATTAGTCATTGAGTTATGAATTATATATCGTGTGAATTTAAAGTCAAAGATTCGTCATTCACTGAAAGGTTAACATTTAAAAATTGGTATTACCAATAAATATTTCTTGAATGAACAAGTCACGATATAACTTCCGCGACTGAAGAAGTAAACGTGGGCGTTATGAACAAGAGGAAGGTTAGATCAGCAAAGAATGTGTTAATCTATAAATTGAATTGGAATTACCCTTAGAAACATGTCACATACATTCTTGTAATGTTAAAACGGAAGCCAGATTAATTTCTCACAATTTAAAATTTGCCTATAAAATTAATCTCACGTTTCTACCGATAGTGGGCGTTCCAAATCGGAAATCTTTTTCCAGTAAATGACACTTATCTTTTATTTTAATTTTTGTATAATATTTAAATTGGGTTTCAAACCATCCGCCCACATCTATCTATACTATTATATAATTGTAAGTTTGTCTGTTTGTTTGTTTGTTCGGGCATCACGTAAGAACTACTTAACTGATTTTGCTGAATCTTTTTTTGTTGCGAAGCCTATAGTTTGACTTAAAATCTGGTAGACATTTTATCTCTCTAAATTGACAGAAACGGTAGATATAGCGAAAAAACTTCTACCATGTTGGATAATTCAACCACTCAATTGGTTCCACCGCACGCACAAAGTATTAGATACTGGCATCACGTTAGCTTTTATTTAAAATTCGGAATGTGCAAATGTAACATGTTTCGATTTAACAAAAATCAACATATATCAAGCGAAATTTTACAGGGTGTTCTGTATATAGGAAACTTAGAGTGGATTAGAATTACATGGATTTAAAAAATCTAAAAAAAGTTATATTTCGTGTCCTATAAGCAGCTGAATATAATCGATGTGGTGGAAATACGGGGGAGTGGAATTAGTTATAAGGGGTGGTCCAAAAAAGTTATACTGAGTGGGCCATAAACAGTTCCATATACCCACTGGTTGAAAAAGGGTAGAATATTTAGATAGTAAATAAAAAAACTTAAAAAAAATGTGTTAGGTAAGCAGTTGGGATATCTGAATTATGTTCATAAGATGCTATAGTTATGAAATGGGTTACAGAAATGTTAGAAGCAGTTGTTTATACAGGGTGTTTGAAATATAAGATGGAGTGGAATTATAGTTTATGTTGTGGTTAAAAACTTGTTTTATATCCACAAGTAGTTACATATATAGAATGGTTGAAATATGTAGCGGAGTATAACTACAGCTATACAGGTGGGTTTAAAATATTGTAATAGTATTATAATGGTATGATCTACAAGCTGTTCCATTTACTGGATGGTTGAAATATAGGGTGGGATATGATTCTAAGGTTACAGGGTCGAACAAAATTGTTATATTTGATGGCAAATAAGTAGTTGCATATAAAAGGTTGTTGAAATATAGGGTGGCTTACAGTTAGTATTATACAGGGTGGGTAAAAAATGCTAGAAAAATTTTGTTATATAGCACTTGCATATATAGAGTACCTGAAGTATGGTGCGCAGTAAAGGTATAGTTATGCAGTGTAATTCTAACAAGGTTAGGAAAAGTTGTAAATGAAGTGTGGAGAGAAATTATACTTTAATATATCTTGAAAAAATATAAGGAAAAAATGTGAAATAGCGTAGTTTATAATAAGTTGCAAAGATATAATAATTATTTAAAAAATGTTACATTGGTTGACCGATAAGCAGTAGCGTATACAGGGTAGTTGTAATACATACAAGGTGATTCAAAAACATGTTGAACAAAATTGTTATTTTCGGTTCGCCATAAGCAGTTGCGGTTTTGGTGAAATATATTTGGCATTGATGGATTTATAGTTATACAGGGTGGTAGAAAAAATTTTATAATGGGTGGCCGATACGTAGTTGCAAATACAAGGTGGTTGACATAGCGGGTGAAGTAGATTTATAGTCAAACAGGTTGGATAATATTTCTTGTAGGATAGAAAATGAGCTGTTGCATATATGCAATATCTGAAACATGGATCGAAGTAAAATTATAGTTCATACAGTGTGATTAGAAGTGTTTAAAAATGTTATATTTGGTTGTCCTAAAGCAAATGCACTTACAGGGTGGTTGAAATATTTTGTATAGTAAAATTATGCTTATACATTCAAAAATAAGTTGTAATGTTTGACAAATTACAGAGGTGTATACAGGATGGTTTTAATGTAGGTGGAAGTAGAGTTAGTAATACAAAGCGGTTAAAAATATTTTTGAATAAAATTGTTATATAGGGTGGCCAATAAGCAGTTGCAGTTTGGGAGTGGGTTTAAATAAAAGTTTGGTGTTAGGGTGCAAAATTGTGTTTTTATATTGACTCACGAATGGTTCCACCTCATTTCCGTTAGAATGGATTAAAAAAGTTTAAAAAAAAATTGTTATATAGGGTAGACCATAAACAGTTGCATTCTACTATATGGAATATATGAAATATGGGGAGAAGCAAGATTATAGTTTTAGAGTGTGTTTGACACAATGTTATAAAAAGTTGCATATAAAGGTTGATTAAATTATAGAGTAAAGAGAAATTTTACTTAAAAACGTCGTTCAAAAAATATAAGAAATAATCGTATAAAGCGTAGACCATAAGCAGTTGCATAGCTGAGATATAGGGTAGAGTGACAAATAAACAGCAGCATACAGGATGGTTACAAATATAGGGTGAAGTAGAGTTACAGTTATTCAAGGTGATTCAAAAAAAATTCGAATAAAATTGTTGTATTGGGTGGCCCATAAGTACTTGAAGTTTAGGTGAAATATATCCGGGATTGGTGGATTTACGGTTAAGTAGGTTTGATCAAACAAGTTAGAAATTTTTTTTATATAGGTTAACCCATATGTTTCATAAGTTTCTTTTTGCGAAGGCTTGAACATTCGGTACGCGGGTGAAACCGCGGGTAACGGCTAGTCCGTTATAAAACGACTGCAATAAAACGTTTTTATTTACACATTGCTTCAAAGTAAAACTCCGGATTGAGTATCCCATTTCAAATTGACAAAATGCTAGGTGGTTCCTATTTGAAAAGTCTTATAATGAGCTGAATTTTTACAGAAAAGTATTTATTACTTGAGAATTTAAACCCATAATGAAAAACAGTCGCATTGTGGGAAATTGGCAAAATTTTGTAATATACACATATGTTATACCGCACAAAGTTGCGAGTTTACCATATATTTTAAGCATTTTTATCAATATTCAATATTTCTAATATTTGTTTATCGTATAATTCAAAAGGTGCTAGATAAATTAATAAATGGTAAAATTGGTATGCATTTGGGCAAAAACTTCATTAAATATAAAAAGCAGATATTTGGAGTCGTTTTTCTTCTGTACTTTTATTATGAAAATTTCAGTTGTTTTCCCAAAGTAATTCATAAGTTCTGGTCTGAAATTTAGAATGAGATCGTTCGAAACAGAAAATCCATATACAGGGTGTTGATATGTCCTCGAAGATTAAGGCCAACGTTATATTCGGATGTAAAATTTGTCGCTCTTCGCTTTTGACTTTCACATGACACTCAATCAGATGGTCAAGATAAAATTCAAGGTCGCCATCGGATAGCCAGAGGTAAATCCTAAACTTAAATATTTGTGTTAAATATGTTTCTCACCGATACAAATACTCTTTGCTTATATAATCAGTGTTTTATTATAATAAATATATTCATTTGATTTTTGTAATAACCATTTGCACAATTTTTTATTATAATATCGATTAATTGTGTCTTTTGCATAAAGGTGTCAGCGAATATGAAGTTTTTTATAAGAGCGTTGAAATAACTTTATTCACAGAAACTCCACAATAGACTTTAGTTGTTTCATATTTACTCCTTTCCTGGTATGTTTTTATCATGTTTCACTTTATAGATTTTGCCCGAAAGTTTTTCAGATGTTTTGAATATACCCAATTGAATATAGGCCAAATTACCTTGTTCAGTTATCAAAGATCCATAAAGGTTGTCTACAGTGATCAAATCCACAATCACTGTACGACATTCGAATATTTGCCTTTCTTTCTAAAATGACATTTTGTAAATGGTATGAAGTGTTCCTTCATGCTGCAATAGATTCCGTGGGTTCAAAATTAAATTTACACAGATATTCAAGTCCACTTTCGATGACTTAATTTTCTCAAAAAATAAATCCACTATTTATTTATTACTGCTGATTTCTATCGATACAGTTCGCATGGCAATATAAACTAAACTAAATTACTCATGTACAAATGTCGTGTTTATAATCGCTGGAGAACAGACTAGAATTCTAGGATTATTACTTTGTTGTCGGAACGTTCATCAAAAAAAGTCGATGTTTCTTGCACCCATCGAAGGTTCCATATTGTCCCCTTATTTATTATCTCAGCCGGTTGTATGTTTATGTTTTGTTTTTGTCGCAATGATTGTTGATGTTAATTTTTCCATTGTCTGCGTAAAATTGAATTTTATAATAATACCATTTACAAACTGTTTCTAAAGTTTACCACAATTATCAAAGCTGTCGCCATGGCATTCGTATATTGAACTTATTGGTAAATCAAACACTGGGTTCGTAAGATATTGCGATATCTAAGTAATCGATGAAATAGGGGCACACATTTAAGCAACCATAGGATGCAACAGACTGAAAGTTTGTTTGATTGGGGATGGTATTGGGGAATTGTTAATTAGTTAATTTACAAATAAGAAAATTTAGTCTTAAAAAGTTGTCTGAACTTTCCGTTATATTAAAAATGTTTCACACAGTCTCACATACAACGTTCTGTGGCAATGAATGTTACTGATTGAACGGAATTGTGACCCAGATTGTTGTGTTAAATAATTAGCAATAACTAACAGATAATTAGATAACCGGGCAACAAGAACTTACCCGTATACGAAAAAATTCAATGATTTCAGCTAATTACAATGATATTTCGATTTGCACAGAATGTGGACCATTCAAAATTTATTCCGTTATATGAAGTCACCGTCTGGCAGTGTAATTAGAATATATGTCACAATAACCGAAAATATCTTCCTAAATATCATTTTGTTTCTGTGTGAAAAAATTTACCTACTTTAGAAAATGCTCAGTTTTATATAACTGAATAAAATTCTGGTCTTTCAGAAATGATGGTTTCGATACCTACTTTTAACAAACCCAACGTACAAAATAATATATTAAAGGATATGTTGATAAATTATTTGCACCTAGCGTTTGTTTTTTTATTTACAAAAAATATAGTCCCTTTTAATTTGGTCAAAAGTGTCAGATGGGAGGTCAACTGTTGTTCATTTAGTTTACCATGCTTATATTTTTTTTTGCCAGTTGTTTGACGAATAAAATTTCTTGCATAATACAATGTTTCATACCTGATGATACCTTTTTGTGTGAGATAATTATCTTTTCTATTCACTGTAGAGGCGTATGTTTTTTGATTTTGGATCATACTGTTAAATCTGCATATACTATTAACTCTCAATTTTCATCAGTTTATCGAGCTGGGTGAGCATTTCTGGAACCTAACACATTGATCAGTGGCTACACAATATGTGCACAATTCTAATTTTAGTTGACAAACCATATTTAGAAAGAAATGAAAATCTCAAACTTGCGAGTACCAAATAAATGGTTTTTATCATACATTAAATTTTTATGCGTGACATCTGAATAGCCTGATAATGTGGAATAACTTTCAGAACCGATCAAAATTTTTTATTTTTTTGTTTAACTTAGTTTTTCGAGTAAATCCATTTTACGACTTTCTCTCCAAGCAATCTGGCGGCACTGTTTGGCATTGGCAGTGTGGACGTAACGTATGAATATTATATTTTATTTAATGAATGAAGCAATATTATAAAAAAAATAAGCATTCTGTACTGAAGGTCGTCAATAGCTACTAAACACAACAAAAGGTCGTTAATAGCTACTAAAGAAAACAAAAATAAAGAAAATCGGTTGAGGGACTGAGGAGAAAATGGTACCGAGGCAGTTTTCCAGTGAACAAATACACATGAAAATTTTAATTCATAAAATTAAAACAGAATGTGTAATCAGACTAGCTGCGTTGTGAACCGTAAAAATACAGAGAGGAAAAAGTGAATGAATATTTTACAAATTTTGGGCTTTATTTGGTTAATATCTCAAGTGGCTAGAGGAAGTGAATTGCATTTTCAATGACCTAACAATAGAATCAGGATTGCTGAATTTATTAGACACGGGGAACATTGTTTTGGTTGACAAAGATCATTGATGCAAGTGGTAAAAAATGCAAATGTTTATGTCACTATTCTTAGAAATTATAACATTTTCAGGATAAGTAACCCAACAGACGTACAGTGTAGCAATAGTTGGGAAAGAATCTTGCAGCGAAGGAGAACCCATAAAATATTAAATAAAATTTATTTCATTGCGTAGATAATAATGCACATCTTTTGTGTTTTACGTACACCCTCCAATCTTCAAATAAGAAATGTTAAGAAAACGGTAACTAAAACATGATTCATTTTTGTAGTAAATTGTATGGCTATATACCCAAGCTAATGATAATTGTAATCTTTTTTAAACTTTTTTTTGAAAATGAGAAAGGAGTGAGTACATGAGATTTATGAAACAAATTTTTCGATATTTTTAAACCTAACAGAATCATGTTTCATAATATCTTTTGTCTTAATCAATCTTTATATTACACAATATATGTTATTTTTTAAATATATTGTTAATATAATAACATTATTTTCTAACGCCAGTCTCATCCAAATTCATAACCTTGGTATTTTCGTTAATATTTTTAATTCTACCAGCATTTAATACCGTATATAAAGCAGGTAGATTAGTAATGCTGAAAATATTTTTTTCACTCTTTACAATAACTGGTTTTTTTTATTCTACACGAACTGTTTTCTAACAAACTCCCTTCCAAACTATTATACAGGGTGTAAACGGTTTGAGTGCAAAGATGTTGAAGAACAATACTTCAGGCAAAAACAAATCAAAAAGCTTTATAACATTTTCTAAAATAAACCATAGTTTTGCCAAAAAGAACACATAAAGTTAGATTTTATGTAGCCCTTGCTACAGTGAATAATACAATAATTTCGATTTCAAAATGTCGGTAAATCTAAATATGTAAATACTCAATAGCTTATACATCTTTAATAGCCACATTAAAAATGAAAATTGATTATTTAAACTCGAAATATGCTTTTATAATTTAGTGTAAGTTTCTCCGAATAGATATGGCAACGTGGCATACAGACCAACTTATTTACTACATTCTTTACTTTAACGACGACTGAGAGGTACGATTGTTTTTTGCGATTTCGATTCTTGTAAATAAGAATAGATAAACGGTAAAGTGATTTGAATGATATCTATTTGATGTAGACTTCGTGGTTTGCTTTCCATTTAATATATTTTTTAAATAAATAAAATCGGTTGTGATTAGTGTGTAAGTTCGAAAATTAAGAATAGTGCGACAGTATTTATTTGTGATAAATAATGGCCGATTATACAATTAGGGAAAGACATGACATGCTCTTAATTTATGGGGACAGCAGACGTAATTGCAGAATAGCAAGAATGTTATACAGGGAAAGGTTTCCAAACAGACGCCTGCCCAATGCTAGGACATTCGTAGCTGTTTCGCAGAGGCTTCTGGAAACAGGTAGTGTAATACCACAAATAAACTATCGCGGACCACAGCGACATAATCGTATATTAGCTGCTCAGGATCAAATACGAGACCTTATCGACATCAACCCATATCGTAGCACACGGAGTATTGGAAGTGAGCTGCAAATTTCTCACATGTAGCGGGATCAAGGGCTTTCAATTGATGATTTTCAACCAAGACTCAATTTCTGTCGTTGGTTTTTCAGAAAACATCGACAATTTCCTAATTTTGTGAACAATATTTTAACAACAGATGAAGCAAGTTTTAATAGGAATGGTATAATAAATTTTCATAATACGCATTCGTTGTCTGAGGTAAATCCGCACGAAATACGCCAGTCAGTAATTCAACACCAATTCTCAGTTAACGTGTGGGCTGGAATAGTTGGTGAATACTTGGTTGGGCCATTTATACTGCCTGCACGTTTGACAGGTGAGAATTACCTTTATTTTTTGAACAACACGCTACCAGATTTGTTAGATGAAGTGAACCTACAAACACGTTCCAATATGTCGTACTTACATGACGGAGCACCTGCACACGCAAGTCATCTAGTTGTCGACTTCTTAAATAGAACATTTTCCCGTCGTTGGATTGGTCGAAACGGACATATACGTTGGCCAGCAAGATCTCCTGATCTGAATCCTTTAGATTTCTACTTATGGGGACACATGAAAAGTAAGGTTTACACGACTCCAATTATTGACGAGAATGACCTTAGACAACGCATTTTTGACGCTGCTGACGAAATCCGAAATATTCCAGGAATTTTTTCTTGCATACGTGAAAATTGGATTAAACGGTGTCGTGCTTGTGTCGATAGTAATGGTGGACATTTTAAACATTTGCTGTGAATAATCCGTTGTTTCAACTCAGTTCTATCATTATAATAAATTCGGTAAGTAGGATTACATATTTACTTGTCTAATATAAATAATATTAATTAAATCAGTAATAATGACTCTTCGAATAATTTAACTGGTAAAAAACTACATATACAGATCTCTTGAGTTGCATATCATATTTACCCAGCTTTGTATAATTGCATAAAAGAAACCGCCAAATACAAATTCTAATTGCAATACCTTGTATTAAAAACGTAAATATTTTCAACAAAATATTTCATACATTTTTATTTAATTCTAAGGTCAATATCATCAGTCAATACAAAAACACAGGTGTTTATTTTTTTGTCGGCGTAGTCATTCCTTTATTAATTGGCGCTAAGAGTGAATCTGCTTCGAACGCGAGCTACGTTGCCGGATTGACAATAATTTACTTAATATGTTTTAGGGTTTTTCTTGGTTATTAAGGCCTACTGACCATAGTGGTATAAGAGTTTTTTGTTTAATTTGGTGTATACTATCTCCTCCTAAAATATATGCACTCAAACTATTTACACCCTGTATAGTAGCAATGAAATAAATTTTAATATAACTATACTCATTACAAGAACATTACAAACATTAGGTCTGGCGACCACAAAACCAACTAATTAATATACCGGTTTAACTATTTGACAACTACTCAGAGCCTCCTTTAGTTTACCGACTTTTATTTTTCACACCTAACGCCTTTTCATCAACTAACCTAACCTAACCTTGATGAAGTAAATCAAAACTGAAAACAATTGGTTTGGAGTTAATGCACAAAACTTTATACTTATACATCCAAAAAATTCCATTGGATTTCTAGCCATTCCAAAAAAGTATGTGTATTCGTATTCTATTCCAACAGCTGAATTAGTCGAAATGGGTTAACGACGAAGTGGCTAATGCTTGTGCTCACTTGATCTTGCTTCTAGTGATTTCGACTTGCAACTAAATAAAAAAATGACGAGGTGAAAAAAAATACAGGTCAAATGAATAACTTCACGAACTTTATTTTGAAATGATGAATATGATGGAAGTTGAGAAATAAAATAGATATTAAATTATAAACTCAATTTATCTTTGAAAAGTCACTCTTCTGTTAAATAATCCTCATATAGTATGCTTTTGACTTAAAGGTCTTTATATCTCACTCCGATATGTTTCTACAAACCCATTGGAATGCAGTATATACTTGTATAAAGCGATTTGACTAGATTTATTAAGACATACTGTTATAGTATTTTAAAAGCAAACATTTCAAAAATATAAAATGTAACTATTCGTAACAGATGTTTTGAGGATTACTAGTGAGGCTCTTACAAATTTGCATTTATATGTTCAATAAAATTCCAAGAACAAATATTGGAGGTTAAAATGATCTAACGGTTTAATTAAATACACGGTTAGTGTTCCATTTCTTATGATGATTTGGGAGAATTTGTGAGACCACTGTTCACACCGTAATTTATACAAATCGTCAGTTTTTTTGTTATTGTTACAACGGATATGAAATGTGTAATATGAATTTTAACCAACTTTATAACGTTGCTTTGTTATAGTGAGTTATTTGTACATAATTTATTAAATTGTGATGTATAGATTTTTGATCTCATTTTTATATATTAACAAACATTCAGTTCTTTAATAAATTTTTATATATTGTTACCCAGATTATATATGAAATATCTGGTCTTGACTATAAAATGTCGATATCCAAATTAGAAAATCCATTGAAATTAAAATCACATGAAATAAAATTCTTTATCCGAGAGCCTATATAAGAGAAAATGTGATGCCCCACTTAATTTTGATAGTATTATACAATTAAACCAAACCAAAGTGGTTACGCTGCCCATATTTCGTTACGAATCATCAGGCAATTTTAAATCAGCTAAAATCACGGGAAGGCAGAAGAAAGTTGATATTTTTGTCGTTTCTCACATAAAAAAAATGAGGAAAGTTTCTCAAATAATCTCTGGACATTTTGGAATTATCAAAGCCGATTGTTTCCATAAAAGTGAATATGTCATGAACTTATTTCGATTAAGTTTTAATTGTCAAAAATGAAAATTGATGGGAGGCCTTGTTAGGATTTAATATAAGAAAGTATTCATTTTTCCATTCTTTTGAAAGCTAAAGTAGTCGTTTGAGTTACTTTTATTTATTTTACTTAGTAGTTCAAATATCAAGTTATCAATATTAATCTTTTCGAGAATTTATTCCTTCGCATGGGATGCAAGTGTTCAACCTTTTGGTTGAAAAAATGTAGTGTTATTGACGACTTATAACGAACGATTTGTCGCTTCTGCAATTCTCGGTTTACAAGATCTACAATTTGAATATTACAGAATGACATTTTACACGTATCCGTCACCCTGCGGGGGTGAATATCACTTCTAGAAGTTAGGTCAGGTGATCTTGCTGGCCCTTCTGTAGCGCCCCTTCTTCCAATTCATTTATCTAGAAATGTCTCATTAAGCCAATTTCGTACAGGCAAGACATAATGTGGAGGTGCTCTGTCATGTTGAAAAAATAGCTTTTCTTCGTCTAGCAACAAAGTTCCATCTTGATCTATTTAGTTTTCTAAAGATTCGGTTATAAGGGGATTTATCACATTTTCTAAGACCAAACACAAATCCTCAGTTAATTTTTTTTCCACGAATAAAGGACCAATAATTTTATTTCCAAGAATTCCGGTCCATACGTTGAGTTTCTGAGGATGTTGGCTGTGCTGTTCCCGAAAAACCTGTGGATTGGTATTGTACCATTATCTACAATTATGTTTATTGACAAACCTATTAAAAAAACAGCTTGGTCAGAAAAACAAATATTTTTAATAAAAGTAGGGTCTGCATTTGCCCTTTGAGTCATTAATTCGCAGAATTCTAACCTTCTGTCATAATAATCCTCAGCAAGCTGTTGCAGCGAAAGAATTTATTTAGGCGTAACATTTTATGCACAGAGCTTACGGAAATATTTGTTAACTTGGAGATTTTTGGTATTGATGTTTGAGGATCCATGGCAAAATGACCTAAAACCTCAACCTGTGCAGCTTCAGTTAAAACTCTACGATTCTTGACAATTTTATTGCACACACTTCCTGTTTCTTGAAATTTATCAAATAAATCCAACACATACTGATGCCCAAGATGGAAAACATGAGCAGTTCTGCGTGCACAGCGTTGTTCTTCCCCATAATTAAATATCATTTCAATTCTTTCTTGCAAAGAATAAACTATTGTCGAAATTTGAGGGTCAGTATACAACGAAACCACTACTATTAATAAATTGTTACATTTACAGTCGAAAATATCTTTTGCAAAAACATTTAAGGGTTTTTTCTCAGTTGTTTATCTCGCTATTTATACTTATGCTTTTTTTCAATTATAATTCAAAATTCTTTTTACGGTTTCTAGGTTCTTACTCTGTAAAAATTAATCTGATTTACAAAAAATGATGTGTCAAAAGATTGGGAAAAAGAGACCTTTAAAAAGAGGTATCATTTGATACCCCTTTGTATTTAATCTCGTAGAAGTGTAAAATGTTTCACAAACATATTTAACACGTATAAAATCCGTATACAGTCGGTGCTCATAATCAAGCCCGTAGACAGCGGGGGACAAATTTTGGATTTTGAAGTAATCATTTTTTTCAATCCTATAAATATATGTACAAAAATATAAATTTTGCTGTCCTAATCAACTCATTACCAATCAAAAAAAATTATATCCCCACCCCCCTACCCAAAAAAAACTAACCCAGCCTGAAAAAATTTTCTGGCTACGGCCTTGCTCACAATACTAAAGCTTGAGACAAATCTAAAATTAATATTCTTTAGTAATTATTATACTTGGCACTAGGTAACAATTTGAAAACTTACAAACGCTATATATAAGGATCGAAAAAAATATATGACAAATTCCTAAAACTACTTTGCATAATATTGAGGGAGAACTAAAATGATGGTGAGACCTTACAATCTTCGGTTATTTAAGAAAAATTATATTAAAATTAATGTATTAATGTAGTAAGTGCTGAAAATATTTTCAATTATTTTGGAGATAATAGTACTGCTTATCTTCAAACTGTTGATATAGCTTTGCAAATGTTTCTTTGGAAATAGCTCCACATTCTTGAATTATCCGTTTCTCAAGTTTCTCTATTAATTCAGGTTGCGTTAAAAAAATGATTTCAGATTACTCTACAGGAAAAATTGATTGGCGTTAGGTCTGGGTTTCTAGGTGGCTATTCAGTTGAATCTCTTCTACCAATCCACTGATTGGGATAGTGATTATCTAACTATTGTCTAACCGGGACTTCACTTTGCTGAGGTGCCCAACTAGCTGGGAACGTAATAAATATTCGCCTAAAGATGCATTTCCTTTTAAATCGATCTGGTTCTCTAACTCGTGAACTATAAGAGACTCGATAGACCAATTTATTATTTCAGCACAGGTTTCGCCATTTCAATTTTCCTGTTTAACGAAAAGACCCATAATTTATTAATGCATCCATTTAACTAAAAAGAACACTCGTCACTAAAGCAAATATTTTTCGTTAATCTAGCTTCTGCAATAATTCTATCAGTCACAGAATTCGTTTCTTCTATTAGAGTCCCCGTTAACAAGTTCATGAAGGATTTATATTTTATAACGATGAAAATTATTCAACTTCAGAACTTTCCTTATGATTCGTGTGATTTTTCTATCACTAAAGCTGCCCCACGAGTTGACAGAACTTCAACTTGTGCTGTTCGTCAAGTAATCTTGATTAATTTCTGTTTCTTTTCTCAACAGATCCAGTTTCTGGAAATTCAGGTACGAGTTGATAAATAATAAATAAGCTATAACCCATTCTTGTTAACAAAATTGCTATTTATTTACAGTTAACACAACCCAAAACTGTAGGTAAACTATAAAAATCGCATTTTAAACTTTCTTTTTATTTACTTAACAATTCTTTTTATTTACTTAACAATAACTTTAGATAGTTGTGAGGGCTGTAATGGGAATCATTTTCGACATTTGTTACATTAATAATAACTTAATTAATTCGTAATAAATTTATACATTGTAATTAAGTTTTCGGAATTAACCGAAGAATACTTGATTAGAACTAGCTTTGTAGATAATGATTGGGAAGCATTTTATAGAACTTTAAGATGAGGGCATCACCAGTGAGGTGTTGCCATTTAACAATACTGAGTTAAGATAGTTAGGGGTGAGGAGGTAAATAAAGAATTTTAGTTCCCCCTCGATATTATAGAAAATTAAATAGGAATTTTTTATATCGTTTTTTGTTTCTTGCATATAGGCATTGTAAGTTTTCAAATTGTCACCGCGAATAATATAAAAAAGTGATCTATTTATTATTACAATATTACATCTGCAAGTTACTTTATACATTATTGATTAATTCATGCAGCGAGATAAATATTCAGTGTTTTGTAAATAAAATCTTTAAGTATTTGTAAAATATCTGGCTAAATATAATTATATTATTACAGAAAAGGTGTAGTCTGAGTCATGGTAAGGAGTCGAACTCCCTCGCAAGAGGGAGGATCGCATGGTTTTGAAATGGAAAGGAAATACTCAGTACCATCTAATCCAGATTCACGCATATTTACTGGGGGAACA
This sequence comes from Octodonta nipae, assembly GCA_034190945.1. Lineage (NCBI taxonomy): Eukaryota > Metazoa > Arthropoda > Insecta > Coleoptera > Chrysomelidae > Octodonta > Octodonta nipae. The sequence continues at coordinate 80,228,370 of CM067219.1, forward strand.
GCAAGTGAAGATCTTCATGCATGGTCAATTTACAGGTAAAACATTATTTTTATATTTAAATTAACATTTTTTTACTATTTCTATTAGGTTGTATTGACCTTATTCTTATTGTTTTAAAATCTCAGCTTATAAATCCAAATTACAATCTAATGTTTAATGTCAAACTAAAACTGATCTGAGCACGATACTAAACTGAACTAACTCTGCTGTCGCAGAACATTTCTTTATAAACTGTTGGGCGTTTTCTAGACTGCTCCATGTCATTAACCTAGATTTTTCTCGAACTGTCAATTCCCATCGACTGTCAACATGACAGTGACAACTAGTTTGTATATACAGGGTCCTCCCTCTGGCGCACTTATAAACTTTCCGTGACCATATATTGATCCATGTCTCAATATATATGTTTTATTCGCTTAGGGTATTGATCATTGCCAGTTATATGATGTGAATATCCGAATGCTTTTTCAAAGTCTGTGAAGGCCAAGACACTTGGTATAGATATTTTTAATTCGACTAACTGAGAATGTATATGATTTCTGAAGAGCATGTTGAATAATTAGTACACTACCTTCAGATGAGTTATCGGTAATAATATGACAGCTCTATTCCATTATTCTGGTATTTGTCTGCTCCGTAGAGCAAATATATCTAAGCTAGGGAATTCTATGTTTCTGGACCTTCATATTTTAGTAATTTAGTTATTTTCCCTTAAATCCCTACTATCGTATCATTTTGTTAAACTGTTTATTTGACTTCTCTAGTACTCCTGCTATTTGTTCATTCGTGACTCACGGAGTTTCTCAACTTAATATAGGTTGCTATATAAATTAATGATCTGTTCCATTATCTTATTTTTTGTTACTTAGATTCTGTGTGATTAAGCAAGTTAATAGCTATTTTGATTTGGGTTTTCTCTCTAACAGTGAATTCTGAGAAGTTAAGTAATTGAGAATCAAAGAGTTGTAAGGGCAGTTTCTGGTAATTACCCGGAACAGTAGCTGGCTTCTTATGGAGAAACTTCCCCGCAGGAATAACTGAGAAAGCATATCTATGAATTTCTCAAATAGTGTTCCTGGATACTATGTTTAAATGTATATTGTAAGATGTGTGATAAATACAAATTTTTAAAACAAACAAAACTCTGAGATCAAAATTGACACAAACAAAACTGGAAAAGTTCTAAAATGGTGTGTACAGTATGCCTTGTGTCTGTGGAAACTCATATAACGGTGAAACATCAAGAAAAAAAAATTAGGAAAAAAGAACACCAATATAACATCTCAAGAAGGCATATGACAGATCAATGTTGGCAAACTGTGTAACTAACTGATATATACAAAATCGTAAATTTAAAAATATTACTTTATGAAGAACGCACTAAGAAAAGAAAAATCAATTAAAGTATTTGTATGCAAGGTCCTAGTTAGACATTTTTTTCGGGGGGGGGGGGGGGGTTTGACGACTTTGAAGATGGATGAAATGATTAGTACCGCAAAAGTTATTTTTCTATTACCTAATGTATTTCCAGTATATAAGAAATGTATACAATAAAAACAACTCTAAGTTGTTGAAATGGCGTTGAGTGTTAAAATAAAGGTTTGGTGTTAGGATGCAAAACTGTCGGAGAGGGAAGGTAGTTATGGCTATATAACATCACCATGCAACCTGAATGATCGGAGCAGTTTCATAAAAAACGTAATAATCTAATTTCTTATTTCTTAATACAACGCCATCACACTGCAGACGCTTTTCTAGTGCTTGTTTCTTTTGATTCGTATTTGTGATGAGTACGAAACATGCAAAAATAATCGAAATTTTACGGGGGGCACTGCTAATTAATTAATATTTCCAAACTGTAAATTGTGCAAATGAATTAAAAAAAAGACTGAAATCAGAAACCTAATTTGTCTATATATTTTTTCAAATTTAACATTTGCCAATGTTTCATTGCATTTAGAATATTGCTTACATGATTTTAGTGACTATTCTTCACGAGAATGGTTCTTCATCTTAAAATTTATATTCGTTGTATTGCTTAATAAAAAACGGATGTTGCCAATTGCAAAATAGTTTCACGTAAACATTCAGATTACCTACTGTAAAAGTGAAATTTGCATTTGTTGATGCGTGAAAAGATGGAAAATCTTTAGGAGGCAAGATTATTCAATTAAATAGAATAACAAAACAAACCTGATAACATCAGGAAGCAACCACCGATTGTGTTGTTCAAAGCGAAATTGAGTAACTTATTTTAGGTATAGTTATTGGTTTTTTAATCACTTACCATGACCGATCAAGCATCTTTGTGTTTTTATTGGTAATGATAAAGATTGCTTAAAGTGATATTCAGAAAGCACATTTGAAAGTATTTATTTTGTTAATTTTATTAACACGTATATCTCAAAGAAAACAATCTTCAAAACTTGTATAAACTATCAAACTGCTATAAAACTACTCCTTGAAATTATTGGCATTTTAAAAGCAATGTAGCCCTGATGTCATTATGTCACTAAGTAGGTTACGTAAGAAATGTCATGAATTTGATTTTATTTCCCAGGAAAGTACCATGACATATTATTTCAACTATTAACATAAATTGTATTTAAAAAAAACTAATGAATACACTTTTGCCAGTAACGTACATTTATCTATATATAAACAGGCAAAGACAAAACCGGTCGGTACCATTTTCTCCTCTGCCCCTCCACCAATCTTCTTCATTTTTGTTTTGTTTAGTAGCTACTGACGACCTTCAGTGCAGAATGCTAAAATTAGTTTATAATATTAATTCATTCTTTCAATAAAATATAATAAAAAAATCATTATTTCCGTCCATACTGTCAATGCCAAACAAATAACACTAACAGTGCCGCCAGATTGCTTGATGAGAAAATCATAAGATGGATTGACTCGAATGTGAAAAACTAAATTAATCGAAACAAACAAATTTTGAACCAACCCTAAAGTTATTCCACATCCTCATGCTATTAAAATAAAACCCAGGAAAATTTATATTATTTAATTTATTGGGATTTCGCAAGTTTGCAACTTTTAATGTTTTGTAAATATGGTTTGTCAACTAAAATCAGAATTATGTTATTTGTTGAATTTATTGCTGATAATAATTTATTATTAGGGTTCCGTATACACAATATACGGATACCCTTATAATATCACTCCGGATTTCTGCCTCTGTCACATCACAGCAATTTTCTCGTATACTACTGAACGGAACAGGTTGAAATTTGGTATCAATGTATAGAGTGGTGATCCGATCAGGAGTAATTATCGTAAATGAAGAAATTTTGATTTTAGGGGTACTTCTGGGGGAAAAACTAAAAAAATCGACCGTTCCGCGAATTTTATAGGAAAAATAAGAAGAAACCATTAATATTAATTTTGGGGGGCAAATTAGAGAATTAAATGAAAATTTAAAAATAAAATTTGAATCATGTATTATATCAAATGAAAGGTTCCGTTCTGAGGAACACAAATATATTTTTTTCGTATTAAAAAAAATAGTGAAAAAAGATATTAACGAAAATATACCAAAATCTACCCATCCCCCCCTTATCTCCGAAACTATAAAACGTAAAGTTTTGAAAAAAAAATGGAGGTATAGGGTCTGACTTGAAGTTTACTGGGGGGCAAATTACAGAATTAAATGAAAAATATAAAATTAAAATTGTTTCTAACGCATCATGTTATATATAAAATGAAAGGGCTCATTATGACGAAAGCAAATATATATTTTCCATATTTTTAAAATAAATTAATTAAAAGATATTAACAAAAATATAAAAAAATACACATTACCTCCCCCCTTATCACCGAAACCATAAGCTGTAAAATTTTGAAAAAAATAGAGGTATAGCGCCTCACCTGAACTTTACTGGAACAATAAGGAGAAACCCCTAATATTCATTTTGGGGGGCAAATTACACTTAAGTGGAAAATAAAAATTCAATTTTCAAACGCATCATATCAGATAAAAGGCTCATTATGTGAATTACAAATATATCATATTTTTGAATCATTTGTTTAAAAGATGTTAACATCGACTTAATTCCCACTTTAGAAACTACACTATTTAAATTTTGAGAAATATATTTTATTTGTATTTTTAAATAATTTGAATAACAGATGTAATAATTTATAATTTAAAACTTGACCTATTTTGCCCTATATCTTCCAATCTACAGAGCCTCAAAATTCAGACAGTAGATTATAAAAGGCTTCCTTGAAAGTTTATTAGTAAAATAAAACTCCAATGTTAATTTTTGGGAACCAAATTAGAAAATTAAATACATATGTATTTTTATAAAAATCATGCGAATCCTGAAGCAGATAAAATAAAAAGTCTATATGTGGAAAATGAAAGTGAATATTTTTTATAGAATTTAAAACGCTTCCTTTAAAATATATTAGGGTAAATATAAGAAAATGCACTCATTCCCTGCTCGTCTGAAACCGGAATATTAAAATCTTGATGGTGGTTGGTACGGAACCCTTATTATGCGAGTCCAACTCGCACTAGACCAAATTATTTTATTATTAGGTATACCTTTAAGTTAGATTCTTTTTATTTTTATATATACCTATGTATTATCACGCTTCCAACATTTATCTTTTTAAAAAAGATTTTATTTATACTTGCACAATTAATAACTTTTAATATAAAACTTTAAAATAATTAAAATAATAAAACTTTATAACAATAAAAAGACAAAATTACACGGTAAACTAAACTAGGCAGAACTGTAAGTAATAATGAATACAGACATAAGGCAAATGTACAATTTATAACTTGAGAATGCTGACTAAGCTGTCGCCGCGCTTGCTGTTTTCACGGATGTACGTCATCGAAAGGTAACCTGAGATGACACGTGTATGCTGACAAAGCTGGGAACTGTTGCTAGATGGTTTCATATAAGTCGAAAGGTCAGTACCTTGCTTGAAATGATTGATTTTGATGCGAGAAAGAGCTTCTGCGTTTTGGTTTACCTTGCCGGGCCTGTAGTCGATCTTATAATTGTATTCCTCTAGCTTACGGCGCCATCTTGCCAGACGACTGCCAGGATATTTGATGGAAAAGAGCCAAGTAAGCGGACGGTGGTCACAGGGTAGTGTAAACCTTCTCCCAAAAAGATGAGGCCTGTAGTGCTTAACAGCCCAAACTATGGCTAACAATTGTCGTTCGATGGTGGAATCTCGTGTCTCTGCAGCACAGAGGGCACGAGAAGCGTATGCAACAGGGTGATCTTTCCCACAGAGCCTTGAGAAAGAACCGCTCCAATAGCAAACACACTAGCATCAGTAGTGAGGAAGAAGGGTTATTCAACGTTTGGACAAATCAGGATAGGGTCAGATTCAAGGGCTTGCTTCAGTTCATAGAAGGAAGACTTGCAATCTGCGTCAAAGATGAATTTGACGACTTTTTGGAGTAGTTTAGTCAGAGGTTTAGAGGTTTCTTCGCAAAATTTGGTATGAAACGTCTATAATACCCAGCGAGACCAAGAGAAGATTTGATGTCTTTCGTAGTTTGGTGTTGCGGAAAGTTCTGAATACATTCAACCTTTGAAGGGTTTGGTTTTACACCTTCTTGTGTGATAAGATGGCCAAGATAAGGAACTTCTTTACGAAGAAATTCGCACTTATCAGGTTGAATTTTTAGGTTAGACTTCCGAGGTCGTTTAATAACTTTTGTCAACCGGGAAATATGTTCATGGATTTTTTCAATTTGGGTTTTCACTTCCTATTTATGTACTTGTGAATATCTATACGATTTAGTGAAAACGGGCTTTGCGTTATTTGTATCAATTCCAAACAAGGATTAGTGATTTGTTCGCGTTGTTCGTCATTTAGATGTTCAGTTCTAATTTATTGTCTAATGGTCGAGTTTCTGTGTATGTATTGGGAATCATGATAGTCATATGTGTTGATATTTAGAAGAGGGTGAGTTTTGTCAAGTGGTTCCAGTTTTAAATTAGAAAAGTTTAGTCATTGCGTTAGCGTTTATGATAGACGTAAGAAATTCACCATTTGCGTTAATGTGTACGAGTGCGTTTGGAAGTCGTACTTTGTCAATTTCTTGAGTTGGTAAGATAGCGTCGATATTAGAAAGATCACATTTAAGTTTAAACGTCTTTTCTGTTCGTGCCTCAAGGGTTATTTTGCTTGTGTGGGTGTTTGTGAATTAATCTTTGGCTTAACTTTGGGTGTATCGATACTTTTGTCACTGGTTGATCGTTATCGGGGGCTTTGTTTAGAGGGATAGTTTTAAAATTTGTTATTAGTTGTTTAGATTTTAAGTCAGCTATGCATTCTTAGTGTTGTAGTATGCCGTCAAATTCAATGTCCAAATTGTATATGAAAACTTTAGGTGGGTTACGTGGAGCGAATGGGATTAGAGTAGATTGTGAGATTTTTTCGTGGGTAATTGAATAGTTACCCTTTCAGGAAATATTTGGGTGAAATTTTTGACTGTATTTTACTTGAAGATTGAGATACCAGCTCTGGTATCAACAAGTAGTTTAAATTTAGAAGAAGCATCAAGAATGTAGCAAAGATTTTTAGAATTAACAGTAAGAAGGGGACTTAAAGAAACATTTGCTCGGAGAAGTTCAGATCTGGGTTCAAATCGTCGAGATTTAAGTTCAGGGTTTCGACTTTCGACTTCGCACAACGTTGTTATAGAATCGGGAGGTTAGTCTTGGCTCGAAAGCGCTAGAAAATCCTGATATTGATGACTATGAAAAGGCTCTATATGGCTATCTTCGTTCAAAGATAGGATAATTTTGAAGATCATCCTCATAATCGTAAGTGTTATCATCCGTATAATAACTGTAGTCTACACAATTCGAGTAGTCAACATTTTGGTGTTGATTGAAATGGTGTGTCCTTCCAGGACAGTTATTAGGATTGTTCTGTATTACGGATGGGCGGTAATAGTTAGTCTCTGGAAGTTTTGTGGACGAAACTGTTGTCCTTGTTGAACAGGGGATGTATTTGAGGGGAAATTTGGCCTTGTTTACTGGTTAGGCCCAACAAGATTTGGTCTATGGTTTTGATTGAATGGTTGAGCACTATTTGTGTTTTTAAACCACAATTTACGGCTATATGGCCTAATCGACCACAATGTAGACACTTAGGAGGTTGTGTCGGCTTTCATGATTGGAAGTTGGGTTTGAGAGGAACAGATTTGTTCGTTTTCTGATCCCCAAAATAAGAAAATTGAAGCTCTCTCCTAATCTGGGAATATCTTTTGGATTACTCGCACCTATAACCTGACCTAATCGGGGTTCTAATCCCGTTAAAAGGGTATTAATGACCATTGTATCCACTAGAGTGGGAGTCTTTTTGTTATGGACTAAGCCCAGTCGTTCTGTGGATGCAGAAGTGCATTTTCGCACTCAAGACTTGGAGACGATTGTAGAACCTTAATGGAGACTCGTTCGAAAGTTGACTGCGCCAATTTGTTATATTACACTTCCAAAATTTCTCTTTTTAAAAAAGATTTTATTTATACTTGCACAAGTAATAACTTTTAATATAAAACTTAAAAATAATTAAAATAAGAATAAAACTTTAAAACAATAAAAAAAGACAAAAATAAGTGTTAAACTAACTAGACAGATTTTGTAAGTAATAATGAATACAGACATAAGGCAATTGTACAATTTATAACTTAAGAATGCTGACTAAGCTCTCGCAGCGCTTGCAGTTCTCACGGATGTACGTCGTCGAAAGGTAACCTGAGAAGACACGTGAGGCTGACTAAGCTGGGAACTGTTGCTAGATGGTTTCATATAAGTCGATGGAATAACTTATATAACATATATTTTCATATAATGTGACATGTGACTAAGCTTACAAAAATCGTGAATTTATAGACAGATCCCATGATTCCGGATAAACAGTTAAATCTGGCAACCCTGATAGTCACGACCATCTTTGTTTTAAATTTGATTTATATTTTGATATTTCATAATATTGTTAGCCGTTAGGTTATTTACGCTGGGTGGTAAAAGTAAGTTTTTAGTTCTATGAGAAAAGTTTCCAACAAAAGTAGGTATTATTTAACATTAATTAACAGCAGGTGCATTGTATTTCTTTATATTTTCCATGCAAAACAGAAATAGCCATTGCTTACTATGTGTGTTTCATTAAAATTTAAGAAAATTATATTGAATCTTAAGTGGTTTATTAATATGTTCTTTTGTTTTGAGTTGGTTGCTTGCATTTTCTTCTTACGAGTTGAAATCGTTAACTATGAATTGTTAGAACAAACATTATAATTCGTTTTATTACTCAATTTAAGATTATTAAATTTTTTCATAGGTAATTTGTTTTACATTACCTGCAAAATCCTGGCTTTAATTACAAGGTGACTGACTTTTAAGTAAAATAAACATCTCATTGACATTTTAAGATGCGTATTATTTAGAATATAAAGAAATTCAATGCATCTACTGGTTTGTTATGGTAAGTTAGGTATGTACCTACACATCTATTCTAGAATAAAATGTATTTTTATTCAACACATTTTTCCTTCGAAATCTTGCATAACTAGCCTTGACGGTTAAACATTGAGTAATTATATATGGAGGGAGCGTTAGATACTGTTAGATTGGTTGCCAGCTTAGAGCATACACTGCTGGAGGTAGCTCGCAATGCACAAATTTCGTGCCAAGAGTAAAAACAGAGGGCAATAGAGAGGGCAAGAGTATTTCACTCGATTGCGAGGTGCAGCCAGTGAACGACATGCAACTCATTCTGAGTGAAATAGCCCTTGCCCTCTCTTGCTAGCTTTGGCACGATATTTGTACATTGTGTGTAAAAAATTGTCAGTCAGCGAACAATAGAGAATGTGTTAAAGATTGAAGTTCCCAAAGGGTTGTTGGACATCGTTTTTTTTAATATCTAACCGATTTCCAAAAAGGAGAAGGTTATCAATTCGTCGCGTATTTTTTTTTACTTTTGTTTTGTATGTATGTATGTTACCTGATTTCTTCTCCTGTGGTGAACCGTTTTGAATGAATATGGTCTTGTTTAATAGAGTATATATCTGGATTGGTGAAACTTCAAATTTTGGAAAAGAATTCTATTGGCAAAGTGATGAAATTTGTGAATGAACATGCGTGCATGGAAAACGACCAATATCCCTAATATTTTAGTCGATTTTTCGATAACTCCTTATGGATGTGTATAGTTTTTTAACGTTTAATCTATTAAGGAAGATCCCTAGGTGATCTCTTATACTTTTCTGCGACGTGCAACTTGCAGTTTTGCAGAAAATCGTCGAAAATTCCAAAATTTTTATCAAAAATTTCATCGAAATGACATAACGGATATTCCCTCATAAATATTGTAATTCCAACATAATAGTATTAAATTTATATAGGGTGATTAAAAAACTGTTATATGATGTGGACATAAGCAAAGCATACACAAGATGGTTGAAATATATGCTGGAGTTGAATTATATTTATACAGTGTGATTGCTGCTTGTTATAGTAATTTCAATTCTTTTAATGTTCTATTGCAAACTATGACAATAACCACAATATCGTGACTTTGCTGTACACAAAAGTGCCCTCAAAAAGATTTCCACCGGAAATAATTAAATATGCACTAATACATCTTGGAGCATACACCTTCTGGAGGTAGTCTGTAATGCTCAAATACCGTGCCTAGGATCGAAAGAGGGGACAAGAGGCTATTTCACTCGATTGGGAACTGCAACCACAGAATTATTACATCTTATTCATTCATTCGCATCATTATTTTGTCAGTGTACTCTCATTTCGTAATATCGAAGTCGCCCTATCGTCTGGATGATTTTTTTAAGATGATCTATTAATCAGGTTCTGATATCTTTAGGTTTACCAATTAATTTCGGCAATGATTTTGTTCCATATCAAACAATTTTTGCAACCTTAAAGCTAATGTATTACAAGAACTGAATAACTCAGAGAACGAGACTATTTAAAAGTTAATTATAATAGAGTTGTGCTTGTCTATTTTGTCGGAGACAAACATGCTATTGGAGAATAGGCTAATGCCTATTTCGAGTGCCATTCTAAATATCAAACTTGGTTTTTTCATGACTGACCTACAATTTGTAGGATTCTGTATATAGTATATAAGGGTACTCTTAAAATATTACTCCGAATTTCTCCCTCTTTCACATCACAACATTTTTCTCCTAAACTACTCGACGGAAAAGGTTGAAATTTGGTATCAATACATAGTTTGATGACCCTATCAGGAGTAAATGAAGAAAATTTTGATATTAGGGCTATTTCAGGAAAAAAAACACAAAATCGACCGCTCCCCCCCTCTTATCCCCGAAACTGAATTTTACCGGAAAATTAAGGGGAAACTTCTACTATTAATTTTGGGCGCAAATTACAGAATTAAATGGAAAAGATAAAATTAAAATTGCTTCTAACGCATCATGTAATATATCAATTGAAACGGCTCATTATGACGAATAAAAAATAGATATTTTTCATATTTTTATATTTTACTAGCTGTCGCCCAGTGGTCGAAATTCGACCAATTGTGTCAATATCTCCGGCAGGTTAAGTAACCTGAAAATTTTATCGTGACATTCTATCCTAGGACTTTAAAGAGAACAGCAATTACACGGAACGGTTGAACGGTTCCAGATTCGGAACCTCTGTGTGATAGTTACCTTGAAAATCCTAGATCTCCGTCTTACATCTCGCTTCTACAAATAAGTAACGAAATTCAAGTTTTTTTTCAGAATTAATTCAAAGGACTTTATTTGTGTTCAGATTCGTAATTCTTAATTTAATATGAGAAGAATTCAACCGCTAATGGGCTACCCTACATATTTATTTTTTCTAACCTCCCTGTATAGCTATAATTGCACTCAATTCTCTAATATTTATTAAAATCGTCATTATAATAATTCCATCACATTATATATCTCTATCACCCTGTATATGCAACTGCTCATGGACCACGCATAATATTTTTTAACATTTTTGAACGACCTGGTAAACCATGCTGTATATTCCACTGCGTATGAGCCACCGTATATACTCTTTTTGTTTATGAAATTTTTAACTATCTTCTGTAACTATAGTTCTACTCGGACCTATATTTCTATCATCATATATATGGAGCTCTTCGTGGGCTACTCTATAAATCATTTCCTTTTCTTACATTTTTGATCATCATCCTGTATATCTATACTTCCTCTCACCCTATATTTCATCTTCCCTATATATACAACTGCTTATGGGTTACGAAATGTTGCATTTCCATTTCCGCCACCCTGTATATACATCTCTGTATAATATTTTTTGCACCACCCTGTATAACTGTAATTCTACTGCGCCTTCTATTCCAAGAACCCTGTAAATTCAACCGCTAATGGGCTTCCCTATATAATTATTTTATTAGTTATAATTGTACTCTACTCTATATTTTAAACATCCTATATATGCAACTGTTTATGTGCTACCCACGAAAAAAATTATTTCTAACATATCCAGAATCGCCCTATATAATTATAATATACAACGATTACTTTACCACTAAACAATAACAACGCTTGCATGCCACTTCCAGAAGTACATGCTCTAAGTATATAACAGCATTGGTCCTTCTATATATAATTACTCAATGTTTTTGAGTCTGGCGGCGGCGGCACATTCAGTTGTTTAGCGTTGACATTATGAACCTAAATAATGAATTTTTATTATATTTTATTTAGTGAATGAACAAATATTAAAAATTAATATTAGCATTCTGCACTGAAGGTCGTCAGTAGCAACTAAACAAAACAAAAATGAAGAAAATCGGTTGAGAGACAGGGGAGAAAATGGTATCTAATCGTTTTGTCTTTGCCTATTTATATATAGATTCCTCAAACTAAAACCTAATTTTTTTTGTTTAAAGGAAAAATACGTAGAAATCCCTAATAATTAATTTTGGGAGCCAAATTATAGAATTAAACGGGAAATAAAAAAAATATATTTTTTAATGCATCATGCACGATGTATATCGAATGACAGAGATTATTATGAGAAAGACAAATGTATTTTTTCATATTTTTGAAATAAATTGTTTAAAGGATATTAACAAAAATATAAGAAAATTACTCATTCCCCCGTTTTACTTGCGATCTATTAGAAAAAAATTAGGCTTATATGGCCTAACTTGAACTTTACAGGAAAAATAAGGAGATACCCCTAATATTAATTTTGGGGGGAAAATTATAGAAGAACTAAACGAAACATAAAAAACCTTTTCAACACATCATGCAATACATCAAATGAAAGGGTTTATTATGAGAAATACCAGAAATACCTTTTGACGTATTGCAGCGTTGAAAAGGTTTATATATATATATATATATATATATATATATATATATATATCATATTTTTTAAATTAATTATTTACAAGATATTAACAAAAATATATAAAAATTCTCGTTTCCAGCTTTATTTCAGAAACCATGCTACCTAAAATTTTGAAAATAATTAGTAGAAAAGCCCAATATTAATTTTGGGAACAAATTATAGCATTAAATGGAAATAAAATTTCAAAGGCATTTGTCTAAAACATTTAATAATTTATTATTTAAAACTTGACCTATTTTCCCCTTTATCTTCCAATCTACAGAGCCTAAAATTCAGACTTTCCTGAGAGTTTATTAGTAATGTTCATTTTGGGGGCCAAATTAGAAAATAAAAGTGTATATTTTTATAAATTTAAAACGCTTCCTTTAAAATATGTTGGGTCAATATAAGTAAATGCACTCATTTCCTGCTTCTCTGAAACGGGAATATTAGAAAAAGATATGGTTTGATTCACCTACATTGTATCAAATCTTAAAGGTGGTACGGAACCCTTAGTTTACGAGTCCAACTGGGACTTGACCAAATTATTTATGTGCTTTTTCAGTAAACTAATTACACTTGTTCTTATTTCTGACGTTGCTGCAAACTAAAGGGTTATAATAACTGATAACTGCAGACCTGTTATTCTTTAAAAATAGTTCAATAAAAATATGATAACATTTCTCTATAGAATACTCTCTTCGAAGTGTCATTCTTTTGTATGCAAAATAATATATAAAATATACACTGTTTCTGGTTAGGGAGCCTTCATCAGTTGCGCTTCCCACAATTGAATGTCCTTTTGAACACTTCTTTGTGTATTTGAAACATATCGTTAAATTTGAAGACGCGAGATTTAAAGACCAAAAATCTTAGATGTCGGTCTTTACATCTCGCGTCTTCATGTCTCTATAGATTTGAAAAAAAAAGTTTATATGAATTAACTGTGGAGAAAATTGTATGCCTGCTTGATTTACTTTAAATGTTAGTCCCTGCCTTGTATATAGTCCTTAATGTAACTTTCACAAAATACTACTACTACTGGGAACAAAAAACTACTAGTATAAGTATAATTGTTTCAACATATTCTTCTATTTACTAAAATATTGCAAATATTATTAACATAATACTAAATATGTGGATCAACAGATTAACTTATTCGTACACCCAAGTAACAATTTCAATATTTCAACAAATTAATGTGCCACAGATATGATATTACTAAGATTCTTTTCGGTTTCAGGCAAAACTTGAACTCCGACTTCACTGACAGTGCTCTTGGATCAACCGATAAAAGCCCACTTCCATATGGCAATTTCCAACTCAGGGACACCACGGTTCAGTCAATTTTATCTCATCCAAGATATGGTCCTAAGTAAGAAAAAATACATTTCAGTTTCAATCATTATTTCATACGTTGCCATTTGTATTTATATGTATGTATCAATGCTTTAAAAGTATAATATTGAATTAATTATGTTATAAAGCTAAATGTATTAATGAAGAAAAAAAAAGCGTATATATATATATATATATATATATATATATATATATATATATATTTGTTCTTAAGTTTTCGCGGATACTAAATGTATCAGATGGTTTCCGGGAATTCATTCGCATAGTTAATAACTGATCACTGTCGGGACCGATGGTAAAATGACTACGTTTAGGCAGAATATCTGCCATCTTCAGGTCGTTTCGCATAATTCTCGTATCCTTCGGCTTACGGTTCTAATTATTGAAATACTAAGATCTACAGTAGCGCGCGCGCTGTAATATAGTCGCGGTTCGACGCTAATCGCTTGGTCCCGTACTCGACTGCCTGAGATTGGCCCTTGGCAATCGATGGCCACACCTCCCGCTTGCTGATTGATTATTTGCGGTTGGGTTGTTTTAGGGCGAGGCAGGGCCGGTATGGTGTTTGATAGAATTTTGCATGAATTAGATAATTTCTGGAATTCATTGCATGCGTTTAGACTGTGAGGCCTCTTCGCGATCTCAATTGCCTCTCTTACGAGTCTAGATTTCGAGTGTTCCATATTTGCCAGTACTTTCGTATTCCCAAAATGTATTCGGTGTGACGTCATGGTGGTGTGTTCTGCAATGGATGTTGTTTTCTCTTGCTTTCTTATGGCGTTCTGGTGTTCATGACGTCTCTCTTGAATTCTTCTGTAAGTTTGCCCCAGATAGGTTTTGTGACAGTCTGTACATGGTATTTCATATACTCCCTGTTGTTCTAAAGGGATCCTCGTCTTCAGATTTCTCAACCCTGTGCTAATTTTTCTGTCGATTTAGAAAAAGTATCAATATTGTGCGTATGTAGAATTCTCGCAATACTGTCCTTGATACCCTTGACATACGGTAAATAAACCTTGTTTATTGGTGTCTCATGTTCTTCGTCTGTTGGTCTCGATTTGGACTTTAGGGCTCTTTGTATATTTCGGTCTGCAAATTTGTTCTGTTTTAGAGCTATTTGTAAACTGTACATTTCCTGTTCATGTTATCCTGGTCAGTTAACCTTTGTGATATAGTTACCAAAGTCTTGGCGACGGCTTGTAGTTGGGCTAAGTGGCAATGAGAGTTAGAATGAAGGTATCTGTTGGTGTGAGTTCATGGGCTGATCCAATTTAATATTGAAATGAGGTAATTCTAACTCCAAGAGCCTAGAAGAAGGTAACTTCTATAGATTTAAACCTCAGAACGACTATGTTTAATGTAATAACCCAAGAAATCTGTTTAATTTTATTTAGATCAATTTAGTACGGGATCGCCCCCCCTGAAGCATGAAATCCCCCCCCAGGAAGCAGGTGTCTGAATCCGCCCCTGTGTGAGTTGCTTTTCTATATACTGTATTGCTTTCCTATTAATCAGAATATCAACGAATAGCAACGAATAGCAATTGATGATTGGCTTCAACCTCCTTATTTTGTAATGAATACCATTAAGATGATCTAAAAATGTGTTGAGGAGTTTTCTCCCAAAATCAAAGATCAAATCACAAAGGTATCATATCGTAACCATAAACTGGGTTTAAGGCTAGCTGTTCTTAGTGCCTCCTCAAGGTTATCCATAAAGAGAGTTGCTATTACTGGAGTGGTGATCCCATTGGAGCTCCTTCCAGTTGTTTGGATTCTTGGTTCTCGTAAACAAAATAGGTGCTCTTCAGACAGAGCGTTGTTAAATCTATAAGATATTGGGGTGGTTTGTATTTTCCGATTATGTTATCCATGGATTCGTCGAAAGAGATGTTGGTGAAAAGGGACACTACATCAAAGCTTAGTAGAAGACAATCTGGTTGTAATACCGTTTTGTTAAGTATTTCAATAAAATGTGTCGGTAGAATGACAATGTGCTTGTTGAGCCGAAGTTGTTTCAAGGCGTCATTTTCTTCTCTATATGGTTTCGTTTTGGACGGTTTGGACTTTCTTAGTCGAATTATTTCTGGGGTGTTCTCATCTAACTTTGAAACTGCTATGTCCACGCCACATAATATGCTCTCTGTTATTATGTGAGATGATTCAATAGCTTAATTGAATTCCTTAGCCAACACGCTAATCGATGTAGAGTCCAATTGGGCCGAAGATAAGTTATAAACGGTTTTATTCGTTTCCAGTTCCGGCGATATTAGAATGTGACCGTTTGTTCCAGTTTTGTGACAGGCTGCACATGAAATATCATACACTCCTTGTTCGAAAGCGATCGTCATCTTCGGATTTCTCAACACCATGCTGATTTTTCTGCCCGTATTAAAAATAGTTCCGATTATTGTATCTACGTAGAATTCTCGCCAAACTGTCCGTTGTATGTTGTTTGTTGGAGTCTCATGTTCCTCGTCTGTTGATCTTTAGAGCTCTTTGTATATTTCGGTCTGTAAATCCGTTTTGTCTTAGAGCTGTTTTTAAACTGTCCATTTCCTGTTTGATTGTATGCTGGTCACTTAGTCAATTTTTACCGATTGACAAAACAACACGTATGATGCCTCAATTTGCTACCTGAAGTCAGAAGTACAAAATGCTCTCGTATATGTTTTTCCGTTGCTTCAAATTCAGCAGTAATTCTGATTGATAACAGTTTCTTGAGGTTATGGCCGGATATTGAAGTCACTATTTGTTTTTTTTCAAATCGAGTTCTGTGCTCAGGCGCATTGTCTAATTGGTGTCGCTTCCTAATTTGTGCATATATATTTACCGTCTGTTGTTTGATGTTATGGTATCGTTATTGATATTGCACTATTGTTTTTTCACAGGCGTCCCTGTTGCTAAAAATTTTGGGCCGCACCACTCTGTTGTTAGATAATATTGTATTATGGGTTTATAGTTGCCATATTGAAGTCGCCATCTTGGTTTTTGTAAAGCCGCATGCAGTCTTTTGTAGTACTGACTTCAGCAACAAATTGAGTCCTAATATGTGTTTTTCGGTAGCTTAAAAAATTGACGACACTAGCGGTAGTCTTTGTAGATAAAATTTTTCGGTGTTAGTTAGTCGCCATATTGATGTCGCTATTTTGATTATGGCAAGGGCGCATATGGCCTTTTGTAGTATATATATATATATATATATATATATATACAGGGTGTCCCAGGAAGGTGGCCTGTTACCTGTTACCCAAAAAATATCGATATTAAGATATTAAATTTCTGAAAATTTGGCAAAGTAGGCAAGCCAATAGACTCTCTGCGACTAAAATAATTTCAGAACTGTGGCACTTCCGGTTATACCAGAAGTAGACCACAACTTTCTTATATCAAATAGAACACCTTGTATGTTATTGGATATTTGGATGCTCGTTAAATTCTGGATAAATTTTATGAACCACAGGTTATCTCTAAATTTAACCATTTTCAAGATATTTCCATTTTTATGACAAAAATGACACAGTCCTGCGGGTTATCGACAATTTTCGCTAAACAGCCATCTGTTTCAAAACGGTTTTTTAGTATGTATTGGAAGACTCAAGGCAGCAAACAGCGCTGAAAAAATAACAGTTTTTTTACAGGGTATTCTTTAAAAAATACTGAAAATGACATTCACAATATCCACTAATTATTCAGCACTAAAAATGAAATTAACTTTGTATGTTCCCTATATCTAAACCTCATAACTTTCTATTAAATTACGAAAAACCGTTTTCCGCTAATTAAAATAAGATGTCGACTTTGTTTGGAAAAATCAAGTTAGCCGTGGCCGCTAGAAAATAATTGGCGGCTACGAAATGTCACATCGTATTTCAAAATTGCCAACAATGTCTGCACTCATCAATTACTCTAACGAAGATTACTTCAATATGGTTATAAATTATGGAGAGAGTAATAAAGTATTTTCACGAACATGTGAGACATTTGCTGCTAGATATCCAGTGAAGCAGAGGCCATCAGAGAACAGAATTAAACGAATAATATACAATTTTAAGAACTTCGGATCAGTCAAACCAACAATTAAGAGAAATAAGTCTGTTGTTGATTGCGCCAATAGTGAAATTTCAGGTAAATCTCTATAAATTTTTTACCATGGTTCCAAGGAAACCATTTATTTTTTCACAATATCATCTGGTTAGATGAGGCAAAATTCACCAAAAATGGTCTATTTAATAGGCACATTGCCCATTACTGGAGTGACTCTAATCCTCAGGAGTTCCGATGTAGAAACTTCCAAGAGAGTTGGCAGTTTCATGTTAACTGGGCAGTAAGAGACGACGGAGTCGTAAAACTACATTTTTATGAAGAAAATTTAAATGGTGAAATTATAAATATGTTTTACCTTTTGCTTTATGCTCTGCTTTTTTAATTTTTATATGTGAAGGTTATTTGAATATTTTACGAGATTTTGAAACCACATATCTTTAAAATTTATCACTGGTCAATTATCAGGAATTATTTTATCAGCATGACGGGGCACAACCCCACAATGACTACTTAGTGAACAACTATTTCTTTTTCATTGAAAAATGTATTTCAAACAACAGTCCTTTTTTATGGCCACCTTGTTTGCCTGATTTGTCGGTTCTGGCTTATTTTGTATGGGGGTGCAATAAAAAATAAAGTTTATGATAGTCATTCAACGACCAAAGAGGATTGTATACAACGAGTGAGAAATGCATTCAGAAATTTAGAGCCTACATCAATAAGAAATGCTACTCATCGAGAAATGCTTAGAAAGAAGATAGGAAAAGTACTTAGAAGTTCAAGGGCGTAACTTTGAACATTTACTAAAAAAAGTCGTTTTAAATGTCCCTATACGGTAGGTTTACCGTTTACGTGTTGACTGTTATTTTGCATTTGTTTTTTCTAAGAAAACAACTTTTAATAATTTTAGATATTTCATAATAATTGTTAGTTTGTCTGATCCGAAATTCGCTAGTCAGCAGTAGTATTCGATTAATTTTTTTCCATAATGGTCTGCTTCTTTGTTACTTTATTACACTCGCTATAAATATATAAGATATTGAAATAATCTTCGTTGGAAGAATTACTCCTAATACCCTTCGTGTAAGCATTATTGGCAATTATGAAAAACTGAGTGACATTTTGTAGCCGTTAGTTATTTTTCTAGCGACATCATATTTTAATGGGCGGACAACGGATTTTCGTAATTTAATCGAAAGTTATGAGATATAGGGAATGTAATACAAAGTTACCTTCATTTTTAGTGCTGAATAAGGTCCCCACAAATAATTAAGAGTTTCTATTTGAAAATTTTGAGTTTTAATCATACTGTAAATGTCATTTTCAATATTTTTTTAAAGAATACCCTGTTGTTTAGCGAAACTTGTCGATTACCCGCAGGACTACATCTGTATTTTTTTATATAAATATATTGAGAATGGTTAACTTTAGAGATAACATCCAAACATTCAATAACATACAGGGTGTTTCATTTGATATCAGACACATAGTTCTGAAAATATTTTAGTCACATAGAACTTATCGGCTTACCTACGTTGCCAAATTTCCAGAATTTTAATATCTATATTTTCTGAGTCACAGGTAACCGCCCACCTTCGTGGGACACCCTGTATGTATACTAAACACAATTACTCTAGCTTTTTATTTCTAAGCATTAGAAAGATATAAAGCTAATGATGATATATTTTTACAGGTCAGCTCTCGGTTCAAATATGTACACATATTTGAAATTTGGCCTTCCAAGAGTATTTCCACCAAATCATAATGGATCAAATCGTTCTGGAACTCCACAACACTTTACTAGAAATGCGTCATCTCGACCTCACAGGTAATAACTTGGTATACAATACACAATAATTAATTACCCAAAAATAATGTTATGTGATTTTTACCAATTAAATTATTCTAGGCGGAATGTCTAAATAGGGAAAGATGTTTGATTTAATTGAAAATGATCAGGTTACCGTTTAATCTCTTGAAATTGTATGTCCTCGTTTTCCAAAAATATATATTACATATTTCGATAAATATGACATTTATTTTATATAAATTGTTAAGACTCCTGCATTTATTGGAATAAACGTACACCAAAATTTAATAATATACTGCATGGATTTTATCTAGAAACAAAAATTAACATGTTTCTAAATATTTAAGAATTCAAATGTTTCGAACCCCTAATGTTCAAACAGAAAATTTTTAAAATAATTAGAAAAATAAGATTATATAAAAGAGTGGGTAGCGCTGCAGTTTCTTGATTGTATGCCTACCAAAATTATAACAAATAACTAATATTAAAAATTAATTCCTACACCATTTATCGAGTTTCAATTAAGCCAATTAGATTTTATAGTTGTATACAATGGCGTCACCAGTACCGGTAGGTTTTGACTTTTAGGGGTGGGGGGAGGTCGGCAAATTTTAAGTTTTATTTCACATGTAACAAAGCGTCAATGATCTACAAGAGAGGTCTATAGAGGCAGTTGCCCTCCCTGCCCTTGCTTGAAAAATAGTACCCTAGGCTACATTTTTTAGTCCTATAATTACAATTTTGAAAATATGGTTGTTGAAATGTTTTTAGTGGTAATCTAATTAACAATTGTATAAGGTACCATTTCAAGTTATTAATTAAAAATATTGTGTTACATCTATTAACAAAATTCGGAGAATTTTTTTTCATATAAGTTTGACTGCTGTATAAAAAAATATACCAAAACTACTATGGCAAGTTATTGTAAAAGTTGGCACCACTAATTAAGTTTGCAAAATGGTTTATTACTTCTTCCAGAATTCCCAAATAAAAATGCATGTAGGTATTTTTCTGAGCAAAAAAGTCATTCGAAAATTCTCGACGGATTTGAAATAAAACGAATGTGAAAGTCCACATAAACGGTCATGAAAACTTTATTACTAACACCAGAGCAAATGTTTGAACTGTTTGATACTAGCATTAATACAAGCACCACGTCGTCTTAAAAACGACATTTTCACCAATTATGCATAGCGTCGCGAACTGATGTGCATCTAAGATTTTTTCACGTAATTAACCAATTGTTGGTTTTCGAATAGATCTTATATTTCAGGGAACTTCAGTAAAAAAAAGCCCAATGGGTTTAAATCAGGAGAGTATAATGGCCATAAAATTGAACCAAGGGGCCCGATCCAACGCAACGATTTGCATACTCTTGGTTCAAATATTCTCGCACAGAACGGACATACTGAACAGGGCAACCCCCATTTTGGTATGAAATGTACATAAAACGTTTAATGGCACATCTTCTAACAGATTTGACAAATGGTTTTGTAGAAAATCTAGATAAATTTCGTTATTCAAATTCCCTGGCAATTCAGAAGGTCTAATAACACGGCTAGAGAATTTGAATAGTAAAATATATCTAGATTTTCTGACTGGATCCGCCACTGTCAAGACAACTGAGTAGAAGTAAGGGTCGGTTGTTTAAACCAAAATTCACAAGTAGTGTTAATACATTTTACGGCGCTATAACCAAAATCCAAGATATAAGAAGTGAAGTGCAGTTTATGAGCTTTCAAAGTATATTTAGCAGATCCCTAACGAGCTAAAATGTAATACATAGGTTCTGAAAAATATTTCTACAAATTATTTAAATTGCAATTCTGCAACTTTATTAATCTCAACGTTATAAGTTATCATTAGAAAGCGGATTAAGGTTCCAGCTGTTATTACGTTTTTGCAACCAAGTAATGAATTTTTTTTAAACACTCCGCTTATATCGGTTTTTCCAGCTTTTCTTTACGAAAAATGTTTCATCAAAATTTATTTTGAAGATTTTCTGATTCCCTGCAATTTTTTTATTTCTGTGAACAGATCATTACTTTTCAAACTATAAGCAAAAAACGTAATTTACTTCTAGGAGTTTGCTGTTAAAATTATGTCAGTTATGGCTTATAAACTATTATTTACATGATGGCGTCTGCAGTTTGCTGTTGAATTTTATGTCACTTAAAAATCTTTATTGACTGGTGTAAATTTGGAATACTTAAAATCCTTATGTTGTTCACGAATTGTCATTACTTTCGCATTAGGTCATGGGCTGATCCAAAAGAAGGGACATCCCCCCTCCCCTGAGAGCCTCAAAGTAATCTTAACTCCAAGAGTCTAGAAGAAAGTTACTTCTATGGGTTTAAACCTCAGAACAACCATTTTTAATGTAATAGCCCAAGAAATCTGGGTTTTAATGTTATATTTACGTAAATTTAGTACAGGGTCGACCGACCTTAAGCATGAAATTGCTATTTGAACACACCATTGAAAAGTTGTTAGTCATGAGAGGGTTCGAATCTATGAGCATTTAGGGGTAGATATTTCTGGCATATCTTAACAAACAATGTAAGTTGTCATTTTTTTAAGAGCAAAACAAAACGCTTATTTGGAAAATCTAAAGAGAATAGAAAATATCTTGATGGAGCTCCCTTTGGAGGTAAAAACATAATTGATGCGAAAACAGGAAAAAAAAAGAATTTTTCAATCATAAAATACATAAAATATTTATGTTAGCAAAGAAATTGCATTATAGGTAATTAAAAAGATATTTATGTCGATTTAACTTTAGCGAATTGTAACTGCAAAATTCAAGAATTGGAGTGACCTCAGCAACTTTTTTCCTATACATCTTCTAGATATAGAGAGTCTTCAATTTGGCATTGGAACATGATTTTAATCGGTTCTAAAACCGAAGATGATTTATGTGTTCACAGTGAGTTTTTGGTATGATAAGTAACAATCTTTGCTTTCTATCGATGAATACATCAATAGAAATTCTTTTAAATTATTTGGAATCTTTATTTTTGATGTAATTTTGGTAATATTTAATTTTACTAGATTCGTCTATTTGGCAAGTACAATTGTGGGGGGGAGATCATGACGTAGAAGTGAAGAGCTTATAAATTAAAGGTCGCAAATGGAATATATTTAAAGTTGCAGATCATGTTTCACAATTTAATAATAGCTGTTTTAAAAAATAGTTACTCAACTTTAAACCATCAGTTTTCTATTTGACATCTTAATAAATGAAGTTTTTGTAGATGATAAATTGTTGATTATACTTTTTCAATTTTCGACTCTATTAAATCTAAGTCTACAATAATATATTCAAAATAGGAAAGAAAAATTTAAATCGTTACCTCATCGATATCTTCTAAAATTCTCGAAAAAAACTCTTCAGTGATTGGTGTATTTTTCAGTTTCTTACTGTTTTTACTACAAAGACTTTCCTCCTGAATTTTTATGATAAGATTTCCAGTTGCCAGTATGAATTTATTCAACGAATATTGATCGCAGATTCCCGAATTTTCATCGTGAAAATTTGTAGGCATCTTTTCGATAGAGAAAGCTGTAGGATGTTGGGTCCACTTGGTTGCCATCTCAACTGTATCAGTTTGAATTTCTTCATCAACATTATCCTCACCTGTCTGAGTGGCAGTTTGAATTGTATTACGCTTACCGTAAGTTTTAATAAAAATGTCATAAGGCACAGGAGGCAAACTTAAAATCGTGAAACTTACTTTATCTAAGCGTATCATCGAGAGAATGTGTTCGCCACGTTTACGTCTTATACATGCCTTTTCTTCAGCCTCATATCTTTTTTTTGCGTCTAAAAAATTAATAAACTGTAACGACTTTTGATCCTCAAATCCTTCATCAGATAATGAGGCTGGATTGTTTTTAGAAATCTCAGGCTCTTTGAGATTAACATTTACTAAATATTTTTTCAGGTGAATAGGTAATTTATTTATATTTTCAGGCATGTCATAATTTCCTGAATCAAGTCTTTCTTCATAAGTATTTGAAGATGTCACTTCTGAAGTTAGTTCAGTTTGTGGCAAAATAGGTTCTAATTTATCACATTCTTCTTCACTGCTAACACTACTTGTTTCTTCATCTGATATGTCGTCAATTTTTGGTGTGGGTGACGAAGAATATTCATCAAAATCTGATTCATATGATTCAAAGTCATCCTCATAGTTAAAGTCGGTTTCATCCGACTTTGGGCTTAGTTTTACTCTATCTTTCAGTGGAATATTCGGGCCAACTATATTCGTGTTCACAATACTTCCTTTTCTAAGAGTTGCAGTGCGAGGCCGTTCAGAAATCTCACTAGTGTCAGAGGATTCTTCTTTCTTTACCATGCTATGAGTTTTTATATTCTTAATATTACTGACCCTATTTTTTAATATAATTTTATCGGTACCAGTTCTTTTTGAACCAGTAGATGGAGAATCCACTTGTTTCTTCCTTACAGTCGGTTTTCGTTCAGTATTATTCCTGCTTGTAGAAGGAGAGTCTGGAGATATTATATTGCCAGGAATTCCCTTCATGACTTTAACAGCTACATTTTTTTTGCTTGCATTTTTTGTCTCTAGAGCATTTTTATACATCGTTTTACTAGGAAAAAATATATCTGTTGATATCCTTCCACTTCCAGTAGTACGAGACTTTATCACATTTTTTTCCTTAGGTTTTGAGACATTTTGATCTTTTTCTACTTGAACTACTGATTTTAAAATTCGATTTTTTTCCTTGTCGGAATTTGAAATACCATTAACTGTGTTATCCCTACTAACACCATTTTTTCTTTCGGTTTTTTTTTGTTTTGACCCCTCGGTTGGTTTAAAATGAGTTGTAACAGCTGTTCTTGAACTCGGTTTATTTGATCCATCCTAAAAATCTACATATTATTATAATACATAATTAAATATGAAAACAATACCTTTTTTGAAGACATACAAATACTTCAGTGTTTATTCTTTTGCATGAGCTAGTTCATTGACAGTAGTATTTGTGTCACGTGGCTGCCAACCCGATGTGTTTCAATTGCTGAAACAATCAATAAAAGAAAGGAGTTGTGTATTGCATGGTTGGTTGATTTAAACAGCAGGTGGTTGAAAAATCGATATAATAAAGTAGGGATTCTATTACTTCCCTATAAATTAAACAGGAAAACAAAATGCAATATGATTTATATTAGATTTTATCAATATTATCTAGGAATTCAAAAAAAATTTAAAGTACTTACGTATCCCTGGATTTATTTATTTTAATGAACTTTTCAATTGTATAATGGTAATAATACAATTTTGATTTCTGTATAATTAATAAATGTTTCGAAAATTATCCCAAACTGTAAGTATTTATCTGCTTTTATGAATTTATTGGGATTTTTACACACTTGTTTTCTGTAACCCTTCTACAGAAATATTCCTTCGGTCATATTCTGAGTGAAAAAGTTATCTAGTGTATGATTAATCACTTAGTTAATCAATTTCTCCCTTGTATTTGAGTAAAGGCTACACTGAGTCCAGATTTTGCTTGCTTACTTGAAATAGAAAAGTTAGTGATTTTCGAAGGTTAGGTTAGTGTTGAGTAATGTAAATCTTAAACATGTTGGTCAATATTTATTGCCGACTAACACATTTCGCCTTGTTCGATATTTTCTATGAGAAATTGGCATTAAAACTATGTTTTAGCCAGCACAAGGTCTCCACCAAAATCCAAGCAAGTCCGGGATATAACATTGTTAACGTGACACAACACCTATTTCAAATTTGGACTCGATTGTACCAAAGCAGCCTGTATAATTTTTTCATGCATAAATCGTTGATGCCTTGACACGATTTGGTGCAGAAATGGGAATGTTCAGTATTAAGATACAATATTCCATAGAAATTATTGTTTAACACTTTTCTTTAGGATATATAAATTTACTGAATTAATTCTGTCGATACTTGGAAATTCATTTTGACGATTAACTGAAAGTAATTTGTTTCTCAATTTTTTCCCATTTTTTATGCTTCATCTTAGGAATACAGCTGTAGAAAAAGGTTTCATTTATTAGAAGTTACGTAATGTATTATTTTATTCCTTAGTTAAATTTTACCAATAATATAATCACCTGAATTTATTAATGGTGGGGGCATTCATATCTTTATTTGGCATTGAATTTGTAGTTATAAGAAGTTTAGATTCATAGTCTTCTTATAATTAATTAATACATTTAAGTAACAAATTACTAAATAATTTGTCAGTTGTTGGATTAGATATTAAATGAGAATTAGTAATTAAATTTAAAATAAATGTACTAACTGATTCTGGCCATAGGTCGAAATATTCAGAAAAAAATAATAAGGAGAATAACTATCATTGTCAAAACGACAGTTTGTAATTGAAGTCACGTTTACGCATATAAAAATAGATGATTGTGGTAATGAAATTTAATAATCAAAATTCCATTTGTTTCCACGCTTCGTCACCGACCGACCGACCGATTAACACCACAATACCTTGAACTTGAATAAAATACACTTACAATTTAGTTTTATAAGTAAGAAATAGGGACCAGAGTATATGTTAAGAGTTTCTTCGTTTATAGAAAGTCAATAGATTATAGTAAATAAACAAAAATTGGTTACATCCAATTAATATACACAACTATCATAAAATTTGCTTTTCGTTCTAATAAACGTTTCATTTTCTGTTTGCGATATTTTAACACACTTGACATAAGTCAGAATAGCAAAAAAGGCAAGTTTATAGATGGTAGTGACAATAAAAAGATGACAAACTAGAACTCCACAAAAAAGGTCATCCAAGTTTACTAAAAAGTGTCTAGCTGATAACATTAAATAACAAGTTGAAGAAGTAACAAGCATGGCGCAGGTGTAGAAAGAGGGTATGATGTGAAGTGATAAATATAAAACAATATTAATGTTAAGCCACATGTTTTTTTTTTCCTTTTTAATACGCTGTTATTAGGTTCACGTGTATGAATGTATGTGTCTATGTAACGGAAACTTGCAACATAATTTTCACCAACTTAAAGAAGTCTGACTTGAAAATTGGCACACGTGTCAAGGGCCGATGACAATATAATTCTTTAAGATGAATTTTCCCGTTTGTTGTCTTTTTGTCACTGTTCTTGTCTAAATGCCAAATTCGTCTATTAACGCTGCGTTTGCTGTGTAGTTGGCAGTAGTAGAACCTGCGGTAATGAAATGGAAAGGTTAGGCAAACATGAAGTAAACTTTTTAAATATAAATACTATAGACATCGTTATGAGACTAAAAAAATAATTATAGTTTAAAAGAACTAAAAAAACACGCTTTAATAGCAAACCAAACTAAAAAGCAGAAAATAATTTTTAATTATGACCAGTTTATATTACAGCAGTAGAAACTCGAACAATCAATCATGATTAATAACCTCAAAATAAAAATATAATAAAATTTAAATTATTAACGAATAATTCGATTCAGAGTAAAAAGCCTGGAGTGCTTGAAATATTAAATTTTACAATTATTCTATTGACAACTATTTATAAGAGGAGAGTTATGCAAATATAGTAAAGCGTATTTTTTTAGTTTTTTTTATATAATTATTTCAATAAAGGTATGTCCCTGCGCCAAATTTGATGGACACCTTTTTAATATGTTTTTAATTAAAATTTATTACAACTATTTTGAAGAATAGCCTGGAGAAGCTCTGATATCTACTTCAAAAATGTTCATATATTGCCAGAATATTAAATAAGTGGAGTATGTTTGAAATATATGATAATTTAACGAATTTTATATTTTTGTACTTATATTTAAATTAAGAACTAAATTACACATTTGGATTAGTACTTGCGTCTTAACAAAATAGTGACAATTAGTTTAATTCTCCTGATATTTAGATCTATTATTAAGTATGACACAAGGAAAGAGAAATAGAGACAGTGAGATAACGAGACGAGGAAAGCATATTCTTTAAGAAGCTTTCGCTTTTATCGTTCAATCTCAAATGACTGCTGCCCTTTTTGTATTCCTAAATATACTAGTAGCTGAGTATCGCGTTTAGTGCAGTTCGTTTGATACTAAACGTCAAATTTATCAGTTGAGGTTGTGAATTTTTAGTTTGTAATTTATTAGATAAAATTTCATTAATTGAAAGACAAGTGAAATTAAACCCACAGTAAATCGTAACAAATTGATAATCAATTGTCATTCAATTAGTGGTAAAGAAAAAAGCGGAGAAAAAAATGGACAGCCAGTCGAAGAGATCTTGAATAAGGTTAGTGCTAAATTTATTTTTATTTATTATAATATAGATATATAATTAGAAGAATAATTAAAATTATTAAACGAGAAAAGCCAAAACGAACAAGAGCAATTAGTAAAATTATTAGACGATAGAAAAGAAAAAGACCAAGAACAGTTAATTAAATTATTAGATGAGAAAAGGCAAAATGAACAAGAGCTAGTACTGAAATTATTAGAAGAGAAAGACCCAAAGACCCACTTTTGTAAGAGAAAAGGCAAAATGAACAAGAACAATCTATGAAATTTCAACAGGAGCAGTTTCAACAATTGATGCAGCTAATAAAAACTGCAAATGAAATAGTCGACAATAAAATAACAGAAATAAAATCTGAAATTGATGAGGTAATTAATGAAAACTACAGCTCTGCACTAGAGTTACTCCAAAGTATTCCAGAAGAAGAGCAAACAGATTTTGGCGGATTAGTCTCAGTACTTGAACATCGGTATGGTAACCAAAGTTAAACTCTAATTTACAAGTGCAACTTAAACCATAAACACAGAAATTTAGGGAAAATTTGCAAGAGTTCAAGGCCGACATTGCTTATCAAACTTCGCTTATCCAGATACACCTGAGGAATTTCGTGCACAGTTTGCTACCCAAAGCTTTAATCAAGGCATTAGAGATGGTGAAAACCAGAGAAATCTGCGACGAACTGCTATCAAACACTGCAATGAAGCCATTCATTCTTCTAGCTTTAGTTATTGAAGCAGTAATGAATATGTGAAAGCCAAGAGTAAGAGCAGTCTTCTTTGAGCAAGGGGGCCAAGAATGCACAACTAACATAGAAGGCGTGTTTAACAAGTACCTGTCAAAACATGTTAAAAGACATGACATAGAAAAATAATACCAAACCTACCATTGCGAAATGTTTCCGCTGTGGAAGAACCGGACATTTAATATGAGATTGTAGAGTTAGGCTGCCGCATCGATCACCATCTAGAGACAGAGACAGCCAAACCGGTAATACTCAGACCTGTATCCAATATATTCGGCTAAGAATAACTATGGGTGAATTAATTACAGTACAGTGAGAAGCCGAAATAGAGTTGAAGTTAGGAAAGAATCGAGAATCAGACACAAAGTGGTAATATGGACCTCATTGTATGGATTCATTTTCATTCGATCCAAGGTACGACGCCCTAAGATTCCTGAATGAAGAATTTGTATTAAGAACACGAACCAGTGACTATATGTCTTCGATAAAAAATTTATCAAAATCCACGAGAGTGCCGGGTAGAATTGAACAGATCGGTCAACTAAAGAGAAACCCTGGAAAGTGTATCGGACATGACATACCCATCAAATTGTTGAACCACTCAAATAATGATAGCCCAGTAACCAGCGGAGAAGAAAACATTTGTTTTGAACCAATTAAGACAATCGCCAATTGTGAAGAGGCATATAACATTGAGTCAAATGGAGAAATTATCGGAATATTCGAATATGAATGGAACGTAAAAAGACTAAGCAATTTATAACAGATAATAGAGAAAATGTCAATAGCAAGCTGCCGCCCGAACCAACATCATGAAACGCAAACTCAATACGGAAAATTCCCAACCCAGATGCATACCACCTAGACGAGTAGAATATCGACAGTATGCTACCAAATGGAATTATTGAACCATCCACTAGCGCTTGGTCTGCACCTATATTGCTAGTTAAGAAGAAGGACTACAGGAAACTGAATAATCCTACCAAGATAGACAGTTATCGACATCCCCGCATAGATGACATAGTCACGACTTTATCGAGATCCAGTTGGTCCTCAACCTTGGATCTAAAAAGTGGATATTGGCAAGTAGGGCTTCACGAAGTTTGTAAAGACCATCAAAGGACTATTTCAGTTCAGTCATGCCTTTTGGATTATGCAATGCTCCTGCCACACTTGAAAGGCTCATAGAATTTGTTTTGAGTGGATTAACTTGGAAGACATGCCTTGTTTATTTAGACGACATTTTAATTATGGGCCACAAATTTGACGTGTCACAACTGCAGATAATATGAAGTATATAAAAAATAAACTGCAGAATTCTACCTAAACAATAAATAAAGCATATTCTTTGGTAAAGTCACTTTATGGTTTGGTATGCTTAATACCCTATTCTGTCATTTATAGTCCCACGTATGCTCTTAAGGAATATTTTTACTATTTAATGTAGCTAAAAAACTATAAAATGTGGTTTTGTGAGTAAACAAATTGCATTGTGATCCAAATTATATACACTTGAAAAAATTGATATTGTATGTATGAAGTAATCATTGGAATAGATGTCATGAGCTCCAAGGGATTCCAGTTAAAGTTCAAAGATGGAATTCTGCGAATGAATGACGAAGACGTGGTGCTTCATGGAAAAGATGACATAATGCTTCGAGCCATCTTCGCAGAGGATGTCAATCCCGAACTTAACGACGGAAATGTAGGCAGAGCATTCGCACTGGGGAAGATTCTGTTTCGTGCCAGGGAGATTGTTCCAATAAGAACCTGAATCATTACTCGGTTGTGCTAAAGAAAGGAACAACTTTGGGCCCTTGTTCAACAGTTTCCTCTGTAGTCAGAAGCACATAGCATGCAGAAATGCCACCAGGTAAACTATATGAGGAACTGGAAAGATCTAAGAATTTGAAACCAAACCAGAAAGCAAAATTGAGGGACATCGTTAGAAACCAGGATATCTTCGATGTAGGGAATGACAAAGGAGGACGAACTGATCTGGTGAAACATAAAATTAATACTGGGGACGGTCAACCTATTCGACGGTCGTCGAGAAGACCCTAAAAGATAAGAAGTCGACAGGATAGTCCGCGAGATGGAGGAAGAAGGTGTTTTTGAACCATCCAATAGCCTTTGGGCTTCTCCAGTTGTCTTGGTTAAAAAGAAACATGGTACCGACTCGATTTTGCGTGGACTATCGGCAATTAAACCACGCTACAAAGAAAGACAGCTATCCCCTTCCAAGAATAGACGTTATGCCTGGTGTATCTTGACGACATTATCGTGGTTGGGAAATCTTTTGAAGACCACGTGAGGAACCTGGAGGAGGTATTTCGGCAACTTCGAAGTTCCGGACTAAAGTTAAGCCCGAAGAAGTGTCAGCTGTTCCAAGAAGAGGTGCAATATCTTGGACATGTAGTTTCCGCACAGGGAGTAGCTGTTGACAAACAGAAAATCAAAGCGGTCCAGGAATGGCCGATACCTAAAGATATCCACCAAGAAGTTTCCTGGGGTTATGCACGTACTATCGTCGGTACGTAGCCGGATTTGCCAACATCGCCAAGCCACTTAATAGACTCACCGAGGGGAAGGTGCAGTACCAGTGGAACGAGGAATGTCAGCGATCATTCGAGACACTGAAAAGAGCATTGTTCAGTGCCCCCATTTTAAGTTATCCTTTGCCTGATGGGAACTTCGTTTTGGATACCGACGCAAGCAATGTCGAAATTGGTGCGGTGCTTTCGCAGATCCAAGAGGATCAGGGGAAAGTCATCGGTTATTTTAGCAAGACCTTGAGCAAGCCTGAATGAAATTACTGCGTTACTCGCAGGGAACTCTTGGCTGTGATAAAGGGGGTAGAACATTTCTATAAGTACCTCTATGGTAAAAGATTCCTCCTGATAACTGATCATGCAGCACTGAAGTGGCTCTTGCAGTTCAAAAACCCTGAGGGACAAGTGGTCAGGTGGATTGAGCGGTTGCAAGAATTCGACTTCGAGACTGAACATCGCGCGGGAACAAGTCATAAGAATGCTGATGCCCTATCGAGGAGACCATGCCCCGATGACTGCAAACATTATCAGCGAACAGAAGAAAAAGGGGCTGTTCTCTGTAGAACTACCGCCGTCGATGACCATTGGCAACCTGGAGAGATCCAGAAAGACCAAAAATTAGATCCAGAACGGTCTTCTTCCTTCCGGTGGAAGGAAGAAGACCGCAAACCTACGTGGCAAGAGATTTACCGATATTCACCAACCATAAAGTCGCTCAGTGGAACTCCCTCATCCTGGAAAATGGACTTCTCAAGCGCGTTCTGGAATCTACAGAGGAGGGAAACGACAGAAAACAGATTGTAGTTCCCAGAAATAGGAGACCAGAAGTTTTACGAGAACTACATGATGGTACAACTGGAGAACATCTGGGAGTAACGAAACCCCTGGGGAAGTTGAGAGAACGCTTCTATTGGGTAAACTGCCAAGTGGATATCAAGGACTGGTGCCGGAAATGTACTGTTTGTGCAGCAAGTAATGGGCCTCAGAAGCGTCCAAAAGCTCACATGAAGCAATATAACGTGGGCAGTCCATTCGAAAGAATAGCCATTGATATTGCCAGTCCATTTCCTGAATCCGACTCTGGAAACAAGTACATTGTGGTGGTGATGTACTATTTTAGTAAATGGGCCGAAGCGTATGCCTTGCCGAATCAAGAAGCCTTGACCGTTGCTGATGTCCTTGTCAAGGAATGGATCAGTCGTTTTGGTGTCCCCTTGGAGTTGCACTCTGACCAAGGTAGAAATTGCGAGTCTACTCTTTTTCAAGACGTCTGCAAGCTCTTCAAGATCAATAAAACACGGAGGATAGCATTACACCCGCAATCCGATGGAATGGTAGAACGGATGAATAGAACCATTAACCGCCGTTTATCAAAGAGACTGGGACCAATATCTGCCCTTGTTTCTAATGGCATATCGTTCGTCTGTGCACGAGTCCACGGGTCAGACCCCGGCCAGTATTATCATGGGACGAGAATTAAGACTACCATGCGATTTGAAGTTTGGATGTCCCCCAGGAGAAGAGACCGCAGGTGAAGACTATGTCAGCCAGCTACGTCAAAAGATGAACGACATCCATGAACGAGTCCGATTAAACATCAAGAATACCAGTGCCCGAATGAAGGAAGCCTACGACATCAAAGCCGAGGGCGGAGAATTCCAAGTTGATGATCTTGTTTGGTTGTATAACCCGCAACGTCGTCGTGGATATTCGCCCAAGCTACAGAGATCTTGGGAGGGGCCGTACCAAATTGTGAAGAAAATCAACGATGTCTACAGAATAAAGAAGGTACCTCGGGGAGAACCAAAGGTGGTACATTTCAACAGGTTAGCCTCTTATGCCGGAAGTCATGACGGCGAAGTTGACCAAGCCCAAGTCCGCAGCATCCAACCACCCGATGATGAGATGACCTTCGAACAGTTTATGGCACTGTACTCTCTAATGGGCAGAAAGTGCAGCACGACGTGACCACAGAGGAACCCCGAGACCTGTTTGAGGTGCCCATAGAATATGCACTGGCTCATTCTGTGGCTCGAGATCTCCGGATGTCCAGAGGAATAGCCAAGGTGTTTGCCCAAAAGTACGGCCAGTTCCAGAAGGTACGGGAGCAAGATCCAGCAGTAGGGAAGGTCCTTCATCTCGAAGATAAACAACCAGTGTGTACCAGAGACATCTTTCATTTGGTAACGAAAGCATTCTCGCAGGACAAGCCAACATATTGCGATCTTTGGAAGACTGGTAGAATTGAGGAATGTGATGATGGAGAAGAATCTGATGAAATTGGCGGTCCCAAAGACAGCCTGCGGGTTAGATGGACTGAATTGGAGGGTGGTGAGAAGTATGATGGAAACCATCTTTCGATTCAGTGGCGTCGAGATCCTGGTATGCTGTCTCAATACTCACAGCTCAGATTCGAAGACTGTTGACTGTTACTTCCACCAAACTTCCCGTTGTCGAAATGGAGAGTCCTGAAAATATCGTCACACCAGTAAGGATTCTGGGACATTCCGGGACGAAATGGTCTTAAGAGGGGGGCAATGTTACGAGAATTCATCCGACAACTGGTGCAATCAACTAATTCGTGGAAGGGCCATTATTCCGAGACTTCTGGGAATCCGAAATGTTTTCTCTCTCAACAGGCCGACCGCTGCCGTTACTGGGAATTCCCTTAAAGCTTCCAGAACATGAAAGAGTTTCTCGATGGTTCGTTGACTTACCAGACAATTGGAAAAGAAATATATAAACAGCTGGCGATAGGAGGCATTCAGTTTTCGACGGTCGTATTGTACAGTTATGATAAAATGTAAATAGTAGTTTCAGTGAATATAAATTGTGTTAAAGTAGTGGAAATAAATTAGAGTGTGTTGGACTGTGTTTTTAAATAAATCCAAGAACTGAACAGAACCCGAGTGTGAAACTTAAAATCGATTTGATTACATATTTATTTCGTGCATTACATACAAGTAAAACTAATAAAAGTTTAAAAAAAATAATTTTAAACAAATTCTTCTAGTGTCACTAATATAAGATATAATTTATTGAGATAATAAAATAGGTAGTCGCTTAATGGTTTCTTAAAATGCCAGCAGTTGCAATTTTCACAAAAGAATACAATTTCGAACAACTAATTCGTTCAAAATTTTAACTCGGTATCTAGGTTTTTCAGTGGAACCATGACATAGCAATTTTAATGTTTAACTCAAGAGTAAAAGTGTTGATGAAGAATGGTTCCCTAAGCAGATTTCCTGTGGACTTCTTTTCCTGAAACTCGCAGCCATTTTACGTTATTTGGCGTTATATATAAAAATAACACGATATTTTTTTATAATTAACATTCTAAACTGGAATTAAATAAAACCCTAATTATTTAACGAGAAAAAAATGTGATAAATGAGAAATTACTGACCTCAATAAATCAAGTACTATAAAGATATTCGGCCTAGTTGAGGAAAACCACCGATCTCTATTAGGACGGTAATCCCTCTGTACATTTATTTTTTTGTATATTTAGTAGACTTGGCTTACCGTAGTTTCAATCTCTAATAAATATTTGAAAGCTTCTGTCGATCTTATTCCTATGCAACTACTTGCAGAACACGTATTTGTTGCTTACATAAACTGCATACTACTACTACTATATTTCCGGGAATTCATCCGCGTAATTGATAACTGATCCCTGCCGGGATCGACGGTAAAATGACGTCACATCTGCCCTCTTCAGGTCGGTTCGCATAATTCTCGTAGCCTTCTTCTTTCGCTTCTAGTTACTCGAATATTGTATTCCCGGCAGGGATCAGCTATCAATTACGCGGATGAATTCCCGGAAACCACCTAATACACACGTATATATATATATATATATATATATATATATATATATATATATATATATATTATATCTTGTAAATCACTTTTGAGTTTTTAAAAAAAATTATTTATTGAAATATAAAAATTAAAACTTTGAATAAAACATTAAATTGAAAATTAAAATTAACTAACTAAATGGTACAAGTATACTAACGATAAATGACGACCGTGGGACCGCGTCGCTCTGATTTATAACATTAAGAAAGCTGACTAATCAAAAGAACGGTCAAGTCGATGCGTTCCCACGTTTACATTATGAAGCAGGAAACTGGTCAGCGAAATATGATACTTCGTATCATACACGTGCATGATATTTACGCCTAACAGCTCCCCTTTACCAAGAAAAGTTGATGCAGTAACATCAACTTTTGGAATTTACTGGATGCTAGCTAAATAAGCAAAAACAATACAAATATGGAAATGAAATAAAGTTAAAGTGAACATAATGATTAAGTTTAAATAGGTTACATAAAATATGAAAAATATACAAAACATAAAAGTCAAATAAGAATGGAAATGTATCAAAAAGGTTCTCAATTCTATAAGTCTGGATGTTCAGGTTCCTCTTCGATTTGGGGCCTCAGTTTTGGTATCAGCCTGGAGAACGGTTTTGTCAGGGTACTCAGACTCTCTGGATTGGATCTGTCGTTTTTCGGAGGTCTCTTAACGTGCCTTATGATTTTCAATGAGCTGTATACAACAACAATTGTTACAATGATAATTATTGTAGCATACGTGAACCAGGAAATGTTTTTATTAACAAAGGGTTGGTTGATGAGATCGTCGAGATCCCTTGAATACTGGTCCAGCTTGTGGTTGGCTATGGACAGTTCTTCCATGTTTAAGTCGTCCAGCTTCAGGGGCTTAAGGTCCGGAATTGCAAGTTTCTCAGGATGAGAATTGCAGCAATTGAATGGAATTAAAACTGGATGAGAATTGTCCGAAATGTTCATGAATTTTTGTGGTTCGGCCTGGATTTTTGTAATACCAACAAAAGCACTACATTCCGTTTGTAACCGAATGATAGAATTGTTCGTTAGCACTAAAGTTTTAGCGTCAATTCCTGGACAATTAATGGTCACATCTATGGGTTCCGATATGATTACAATCCACGCATTTGTTTCAAGTTTTTGAACATTGTACCCTTCACTGAAAACGATGGCACTTTTACAAGTTTCGGGGACACTACGAATGTTTTTCAGGAGCTGCGCCTCACAGGGTGCATTTGAGTCTATGGGATACGCGTATAAATCGGAGCACAGTTTTCGGAGTGGAGTCAGCTGTTTGCACGCACTCAAGTCCTTGATTGGTATGTACATAAGAGAATCATCATTTCGCGCTACATATTTTTGAGTAAAAGAAAGGATGTGATGAAAACCAGTTCTATCATCTAAAATCGGAATAGGGTATAAATGGTAAGCTGTATAAAGCTGTTGCTCTACTAGAGGGATTTTTAAGATGAATACTAGATCTGAGTGAGTTTGAAAAGCTTGTAGTTCAATTACTTCTAAATACTGTGCAACACTTGAAAATCTGACTGGTAACGGTAAATTATTTTTAACAAGGTTTTGAGAAATCTCCTGTAATGCGGCAATCAAATGATCCGGTGTAATAATAGATGAGTGAATAATTTTCAAACGTGCAAAAGTTATTGAATTTAAAATATCGTTAAGGTTATCTTCAAGAAACAAATAACTGGCCATTAGTTTTTCACAAATTTCAAGAAATGATTGTTTGGCTTGAATAGTGGCTATCCGGTCATTTAGTTCATGTATCGTGAGGTTGATTTCGTTAATGTCTTCGTTAAAGATTTTCTCGTCTATTTGAAGTTTCTGAATAGTTTCATTAAAGTTTTTAATAATAGTGGTTGTAACGCTCATTTGATTCTTTAAAAGATTTTCGACTTGTAGTTGTCCTTGGTTAAGTCTGTTTATGCTGCTAGTATAAAATTCGCCATCGGATGCGTCTAGGTTACCGGTTATTGCTTTAAAGATGGTTCCAGCACCGTCTATTAATCCGCGTTTTGGTCTTTTAGTGACTAGAAATACTTCTGAAAATTTTGTTTTGATGGAGTCGGAGATTTGTGTTAAAAGGCTAATGTGTGTTTGGACGTCCACACGAAAGGCACCTGTATCGTGAAATTTGAAGCCAGGTATAGGATCGACGGTTCGTTCTAAAGTATTGAGGATTCTGTTATTATTTTCAAATAGTTGATTAAGGGTTGTCAAGTTCCGGTGAAGTAATAGAGTCCATTTATAGTTTGATACAATTATTCGACTTTCGTCATGGTAGTAGATACCGAGAGTGTTGTTAATCGGTTTGACGTCGTACTGTGAAACTGCTGATCCGAGCAGCAGAAGAAACCTGAAAAGAAAGTTAGTTTTCAGAATATGGTTTCATTCTGTCAAAGTTCACTTTCGTTCGTTGGTTAGTTCTTAGGTTTAGAAGTATAGCAGAGTTATTGTGAATCTCAATAATTTGGAATGGGCCATTAAATTTGTTCTGGAGTTTGTCTTTTATTTGTGACTCTTTTACGTATACTTTGTCACCGATTTTGTAATCAGGTGGGTTTTTCGAAACGTGTTGGTCAAATCTTTCTTTCGCTTTTTGTTTCTGTAAGTTAGTCTTTTCACGTGCAATTTTGTAATAGTAAGAAATTCGGTTATTTAGGTCTCGTACATATTTGCTAATTAGTTCTTTTTGATTATAAAGAGTCTCTGGGGGTCTGCTGGAGGTATGTCCGAAAACGAGTTAGAACGGGGTGAAGCCATGGGTCTTATTGGTTGAATTGTTATAGGCAATAATAGCATACGGAAGTACGTTTAAGGGGTGTTCGTCGGGATTTTCAGCTTTGTGAATGCGAATCATTTCTAGTAGAGTAGAATGAAATCGTTCCACGGAGCCGTTTGTTTGCGGGTGTCCCACGCTAGAGTAGGTAAGTTTGATGTCATAAAGTTTGCATAGATCTTTTAGTATGGCATTGTCAAATTCTCTGCCATAGTCGCAGTGGATACGTAATGGTGTACCGAAATGTTGAAAGTACAACATAATAGTACTAACGACAGATTTGGCGGATTTATCTGCCAAAGCATAGGCTTGTGAGAATTTAGTCAGTTCGTCTCTTATCGTCAAAATGTGATTTCTATTAGGAATTTCTAAGATGTCGATGTTAATTCTTTCAAAGGGTGTTTTAGGTGTCTCAGTTATGACGAGGGGATTATCTAAGTTTTTTCGACAAGCTTTGGTTTGTTGACAGATTACGCAGTTCTTTATGAAGTTCTCAATGTCTTTAGTAAATCCCGGCCAGTTGAACCTCTCTTTGACATGGCGTATGGTTTCGTTGATGCCGCGATGCAAGTTGTTTTTTCTGTTATGATATTGCTCGAGTATTAGTGGAATTTCGTCTTTGTTAGGAGTTTTTGTGATGTTTTGGCAAATCTTCCACTTAATGTCTTTTTCAGAGAAAATAAAGGATAGCATTTCCAGAATTGGAAGATCAAGGTTGTTTTCTACACAATATGTTTTCGATGGGGAGAGAACGTCTTGATTTTTGAAAATAGATGCGAAAAGGACTTCATTTACGATTTCGGGATCGTTTGGAAGCGGGACTATGAAGTATTGTCTCCTGCTAACAGTTTTGCTAGCGAATACGTTGATTTTAAATGTTTCAAAATCAGCGACTTCTTCGAAAATATCTTCGAATATGTCGTTATGGAATTCCTGAAGGTTGGATGATTGGGGAAAGATTAGGATATTTTTATTGGCCTTGTCTAGGAGTTGGCAATTAGAAAATTCGATCTTACTATAGTCAATTAAGGAAACAGTTTTGTAACGTTCAACAAAAGTTTTGAATTCTTGGGATATCGTTTCGGTAGTTATTTCGTTTTGTTCAGGTTCGGAGGTATTGTCATCGTCTTCGTCATTTAGGGGTAAGATTTTGTGGGGTGTTAGTTTAGTTTTAGCCTGGAATAGTACGCACTCATCAAGGTGGTTGATTTTAATGCGTGATAAGGCGTCGGCGTTTTTGTTAATTTTACCCGGTTTGTAAATGATCTCGTAGTCATATTCTTCGAGTTTAAGTCTCCATCGGGCTAATCGACTTCCGGGGTCTTTTATCGAGAACAGCCACGTCAACGGGCGGTGATCGGTACAAAGTTGGAACTTTCGGCCATAGATTATCGGTCTCCAGTGTTTCACTGCCCAAACAATAGCCAATAGTTCTCTCTCAATAGTCGAATACTTTGTCTCGGCTTGACAAAGTGTCCTGGAAGCATATCCAATGGGTAAATCTTTACCTATTGGCCCTTGGGATAGTACAGCGCCGATTGCAAAAGCACTGGCGTCAGTGGTTAGTATGAATGGTTCCTCGAAGTTCGGATAGATCAGTATTGGTGTCGAAGTTAAAGCACGTTTGAGTTCGTTAAAGGACGTGACGCATTCAGCGTTTAAATTAAACGGTTCATCCTTTTGTAAAAGATTAGTTAGGGGTTTCGATATTCTCGCGAAGTTTGGAATAAACCTCCGATAATAACCAGCAAGTCCCAAAAATGACTTAATATCTTTGGGGTTCTGCGGTTGAGGAAAGTTTAAGATACAGTCGACTTTCGACGGGTTGGGTTTTACACCGTCTTTAGTTATTAAGTGTCCCAAATAAGCGACCTCCTTGCGGAGAAACTCGCATTTGTCAGGCTGTATTTTGAGGTTTGCCTTCCTAAGTCTTTTAAAAACGTCAGTTAGTCTTGCTAGGTGTTCGTGAATGGTGGGCGAATAAACGATTATATCGTCCATGTACACCAAACATCTTTCGTTCTGGATTCCTATCAGAATATTGTCCATCACCCTTTGGAATGTTGAAGGGGCATTTTTCAACCCGAAAGGCATGCGAACAAATTCAAAATGACCGTTCTCTACAGTGAAAGCGGTTTTTTGAATGTCCTTGGACTCAATTTCAATCTGGTGGAAACCAGAAGCTAGATCTAGGGTGGTAAAATACTGGCACTTGCCAAGTTGGTCTAACAGATCGGATATGTTGGGTAACGGATATTTGTCATTTATTGACAGTTTGTTTAGTTTTCTATAGTCCACGACTACGCGCCATTTCTGTTTCCCGGAGGCGTCGAGTTTTTTCGGGACAACCCATACAGGGGAAGACCAGGGAGAATTTGAGGGACGAATGATGCCCTGTTCTAACATTTTCGAAACTTGGTTACGGACTTCCTCTTTGTGAATTTGGGGATAGCGGTACGATTTAGTGTATATGGGTTTGGCGTTGTTTGTGTCGATGGAATGTTTAATTTCATTCGTGAAACTAAGATGGTCACCTTCTAAGTAGAAAATGTCGGAAAAGTCAAGACAAAGTTGTTGTATTAGTTCGGCCTCTTCCTCGTTAAGGTGTTCGAGTCGGAGTTGATTGTTAATCTCCGTTTGTCTGTCGAAGTTAGGATTAGTTGCAAACGAAATTTCTTCACAGTGATTTACAGAGTAATTTTGAATGGGTTCTAATTTGATAGTGTCGAAATTTACAGTTTTGGGCAGGCGTTAGCGTTTAAGATGGATGTCAAAAATTCGCCTTTGTCGTTGACTTGGACTAAAGCATTCGGAAGTCTCACATTTTCTAGGACGGTAGTGGTTAGTATAGCTTCTGTGTTACGTAAGTCACATTTGAGTTTGCAAATCCTTTCTGTTCGCGGCTCAATAGTAATTGTGTTTGAAATTGTTGGGTTAATTGTTGGAGATGGCCTGTTTGAAGATATTGTTTCGTCTGTTACTTTCATAAGCGGAATAGTTTTGAAGTTGGTTATAAGAAGTTTTTTGTTAAAGTCAATCACACAATTATAATGTTCTAAAAAGTCAGAACCTAGTAGACCATCGAATTCGATGTCTAAGTTACAGATGTAAACTTTGTGTGGATCGTTAAGATTAAATGGGACTAAGGTCGATTCGTTAATCAGGATTTTTTGATTAGTGATACCTTGTATCACAACGTTTTCTGGGTATCGGTGTCGAAATTGTTTACAAGTGTTTGGTTTAAAAATTGATAAACCGGCACCTGTGTCTATTAACAGTTTATATGTATTAGTGGCGTCGTTGATGTAGAAAAGGTTCTTAGAATTTACCGAAAGTGAGGGGCTTATAGGAAAGCTTGTTCCGGAAAATTCAGGTTGGGGTTGAAGTCGTCGAGTAAACTCATTGTTTCGAACTGGGTTTGAAGATTGCAGATCTGTGTATCGGGTGGTTTGTCCACTGTAAGTACCTCTTGAAAATTTTGTCGTCGGTCTTCGGGTAATTCAGAAGGGAATTCTGGGTAATTGCTTTCAAAAGTTTCAGTATAGTCATTTTGAGAGTATTCGAAATCTGTATTTTGGGGGTCTGAATAAGAACAATCGTCATGGTAGTATGAATTTTTATAAGGGTCATCGTTTGTTAAATTGTTTAAAGGATTGTAGAACTCATCTTGGTTGAAGTGGTGGGTTCTTTGTTGTTGGTTTCTGTAAAAATTGGAATTTGGTCGAGATTGATTAGGACTTTGATATTGTCCACTGGCAGAAGGTCGGTTTTGTTGTGCGGGATACCTATTGGGATCAGTATTGGGCCTAGTTTGATTAGCCGATTGATAAGGAGGATTCGGTCTAAATTGTTGCGGGTTGTTATTGTTGAAGTTTTGGTGTGGTTGTTGGTTTTGTTGTTTTTGTCGTTGTCGTGTTAGACATTCGTTATACAAATGCCCGGTGCGTTTGCAAAACGAACACTGTTTTACAAAAGTTTGAGGAGGTGGTCGTCTTTGTGGTATGTTGTTGAGGGTTCCGTACATTTGAGAATTTTTGATTTTCCAAGTGACAAAGTTGGAGTTCTCTTTTTATTCGGGAAACCGCGGTAATTATATCGGGAGGGTTACTAGCGCGAATAATTTGGCCTATTTTTGGTTCAAGTCCGGTCAAAAGACTATTTAGAGCCATGGAATCTATAAGACAAATTTGCGCGTCTTTTTCTTTGGTTGTTAGATTCTGTTTGTTAACAGCCGCGTGCATTTTTGCGTCGTGGCTTTGTAGTCTCGCTGAGAAAGTTAGTGGGGATTCAGTTGGTAGTTGTCGCATTCTTTGTAAATCCTGAATTAAAGCGGACAAGTCGCGTGAGTCACCGAAATGGTTTTCTAACAGTGTTTTTATTTCATCCCAAGTCGACGCATTTCTTGAATTAACAAGCTCGGCTGCACGGCCTCTTAGCTTGTTTTTAATGTGCAAAACTAAAAGAGTTATTTGATTGCGACAGCCATATTTTGTGCTGTCGAACAGGAGCTGATGAAAGTATTTAAGAAAATTGGATTGCCGTCGTATTCAGGGATGATAGCGAAAATTTCCGCAAGTTTGTAAGGTTCTACCGTACCTTGGCGTGTTTCAACCATATTTAGAAATATTATGAAATAGTTTATAAAAACAAATATATCAAATTAAATATTAAAAGGAAAAAATCAATGTAGGGGTATTTTTGTAGGTAAATTTGTTACAGCAATTAATAAACAGGTCAATATAAATGTAAAAACATGAAGGTAAAGGTAAATGCAATAAAGTAAATAATTGCAGTATTAGAAACAATTAAAATAATATCGAACACAAAAGCACAGAAGGCCTCTATGTGTTTAAGTATATGTTTCAAGAATTGTTTTTAAAATAATAGAGATGAATGTAGGTGAATATTAAATGATAGAACTGTATGTTCAAGATACATAAAACTCGTATCGAATAAATCAATAAAATATTAAAAATCAATAACGTGATGATTGTAATAGTACATACGTTAATACTCCTGGCATGAGACTGTTCTGGAGAAGCTGAGGACTGGTTAGCTGTAAGGTTGCGTGTTCCGGGTTCTCGCTGCTACAGTTGTTGTCTCGGTCTGGAAGTTGTTGTCCACAAGGATTTGGAAATCGACACAACTAGTGAGTGTACACGTGTTCTAGCTGTGTTGGACAATCCTACTGACTGCGCCAATTTTATATCTTGTAAATCACTTTTGAGTTTTTTAAAAAAATTATTTATCGAAATATAAAATTTAAAACTTTGAATAAAACATTAAATTGAAAATTAACTAACTAAATGGTACAAGTATACTAACGATAAATGACGACCGTGGGACCGAAATATGATACTTCGTATCATACACGTGCATGATATTTACGCCTAACATATATATATATATATATATATATATATATATATATATATCATATTTGAATCCTGCAGACGTTTCGCCAAGGCCTCACTTGGCAATCTCAGTGCGTTGAACTGAGAGGTGATCTACCTTAGCTTTTTATTTTATATGCCTCCGCTGGAGGTCGTATCGCGCCTGATTGGTCGGTGTTGACTCCGCCCCCTTCGCTGCCATGTCGGGTGTGTCGCTTGTTGACGAGTTTTGTATTTTGCGTAGCTAATTTTGTTTTATTTTGATAATTTTGAATAATTGTCTTACATGTGTTAGAGAGGTGCAGGGCGTCGTCTCTTTTGTTTAGTTGTCCATATTTCTCGATTTCAAGAGCTTCTTAGTGTGGTTTTATTTTGTGTTTGTGCGATCTGTTTACAATTATCGAAATTGATTTTATGGCCCGATTGTTTTTGGTTTTGGAACAGGGTCGATGTCATTTGTTTATTTTTGTTCATCTAAACTAATTAGAAACAGATTACTGCCGATCTACGACAAAACGGATACATAAACCACACAATCAAAAACGACGACCTCACCGAAAAACCAAAAGCAGTATTACCATACATCAAAGGGACAACGAACAGAATTGGCCGAATTCTTCGAAGGCATGACATAGCGACAGCATACAAACCGTACCAGACCATAGGAACAAGTTTAAGAAATCCCAAACCAAAAGTTAAACTTGAAAACCAAGGGCTATACACTATAACTTGCTGAACGTGCGACAAGGTATATGTCGGAGAAACGAACAGGAGAATATCAGCCCGTTTGAACACAAATGTCCTGTAAAAAATAAACAAACAACATCGGCCCTGTTCCAACACCAATAACAATCGGGCCATAAAATCAATTTCGATAGTTGTAAACAACTCATTATAAACCCAGACTAATAAGAGAAGCTATTGAAATCGAGAAAAGTGGAGAACTAAACAAAAGAGACGACGCCCTGCACCTCTCTAACACATGGAAGACAATTATTCAACATCAAAA
Source organism: Octodonta nipae (assembly GCA_034190945.1). Taxonomy (NCBI): domain Eukaryota; kingdom Metazoa; phylum Arthropoda; class Insecta; order Coleoptera; family Chrysomelidae; genus Octodonta; species Octodonta nipae. Next base: position 80,272,598 of record CM067219.1, read on the forward strand.
TAAAACAGAATTAGCTCCGTAAAATACAAACCCGCCAACAAGCGGCACTCCCGACATGGCAGCGAAGGGGGGGAGTCACCACCCACCAATCAGGCGGAATACTACCTCCGACGGAAGCATATAAAATAAAAAGTTCAGGTAGATCACCTCTCAGTTCACCGTAAAAACGCATTGAGAATGCCAAGTGGGACCTTGGCGAAACGTCTGCAGGATTCAAACATGAATCAATATAACGAACGGATGTATTCCCGGATAAATATTGCTTCATATATATATATAACTAAGCTAGTTTCCGCGTGAGCACCGCGTCTGGATTTATTAAATACTCGACGTTTCGACTGCTGCTTTGACGCCATTATCAAAAAATAGTGAAAAAAAGTTTCAGAGTCTAGGTCGAGCTCGGGGCCTAAATCTGCCTACTCCCCAAGAGTCACTACGTAACTAAACTGAATGCGAATCTGCTCTGCTTCTTTTGTTTATAGTTATCGGTCGATTAGTTGAGGATGTCACTTGATGAAAGGACTGTTCGGTGAATTTGATCCTATAGTTTTTTGTTTGTACTGCCCTGTGATTGTCGTCGACTACTTGACCATTTGGGTTGATGTAAACCTTCGGTTATTCAAAGTATTCTGATTTACTAGTTTGTATCTTTTTGATGGGACTAAATTTAAAAGGAAGTGAAGTTGTATTTCTTGTGCTTCATTATTAAACTCACACCCTGCAGTACAAGAGCCGTCGACCCTAAAAGCGCCCTCATGGCGTTCATGGTAAATTTTCTATGTAAGTTAATAGTTCAGAAGTATATTAACAATATTGGGTTCGTATATGTAAATTAACAAAGCCGAAAATTTAAATAAATATATTAAAAAATGCAAAAATCTTTACCACCATAGCGGATATCTGTTATTTTTTATGTATGCGATAGAAAATTTCGTTCTCTTTCAAACCACTTTTTAAGCCCATTGAGCGCGTATGTTACGTCGATAACAAAATTAATAACATTTAAAAAAAAAAATTATTTTAGTAAAACCTTTTTAACTTTTACACTTTGAATTAAAAATTATTACAATAAATTAATGCCGAGTTTTGCAGTCGAGGGAGAGAGATTTCAAAAATGAACTAACTAATATAATGGATGTGCTAATATCAACTCTCCTACAAAGAATTTATAGGTTCTGTGATGATGACTAAGGTGGCCTTAATAACACGTGCAGTTTTACTTGAACAATAGAATATTGTTAGTTATTAAGCTCACCTCTAAATAAGCAATTTTGGAGTAAACAGAAATATCAATTACTTGAAAGGAAATATTATAGATAAGCAACAATGTTGCACAAAGGGGTCTTTCATGTTGACTCATGTAACAACTTCCCCCTATACAAAAAAGTTGATGCCATGCATCAAGTTTTCAGGAATAAAATCAAAAATAGATATAATTTCAAAAAAATTCAAAAATTAATAAAACAATTACATTATAAAAGCATCAAAGTGTAAGTTTAAAATTATTAATATATAAGCGAGTAGAATACAATAATATAAGTATATATGAGAATAATATCAAAAGTAAATGAGTTTATATAAATAAAACATAAAAAATGGTTAAAATGTTAAAATATCAAAAATGTTTAAAAATAACAAAGTAACTATAACAAACAACTTTTGTGTTATACATACATATTTTAGGAAATGTCTTTTAGTTCCATTTCAAGGGATTCCTCTTCAATCTGTTCACCAAGGTGAATGCTACTCCTTCTTCTGGGAATGAAACGTCTAATACGTCTTTGAAAGACGCTAGGTACCATTGGTGGTACAGGTGGATCATCTGGTCCTTGTATGGAGATTAGGTGTCTTCTGCGTCTTCTTCTACACTTGCAGAATATGTATAAACAAATTAGAGCAATGATTATTGTGATGGTAAATATAGTATACCACGATAACTTCTTTGTTACCAAGGGCTGATTGATAATGTCATCTAATTGATCGGAGTATTGGGACAACTTGTGTTGAGCAATCTTTAGATCATCTGTATTTAATTTGTTTAACTTCAATGGTTTCAAATCTGGAAGGTTGACTTTATGTACTAGATCTTCACAACAGCTGAACGGTATATTTACTGGATGGTTTCTATAGGTTATATTTTGATATGTATCCAGTAACTGTTTGGCTTGGACTCGGGTGGATCCGATAAATGCACTACATTTTGGTTGTAGCTTTAAAATAGTATTAACGTTTACTATTTTTGTGATAATTTCTCTTCCTTCACATCTAACGGTGATCGTTAAAGGATCTGATATACATATTAGCCAATGATTTGGAGCAATTGATTGGATATTATACTCCTTTGCATAAATTAATATATTCTGACAAGTTTTTGGTAAGTAACTGGTTTGTTTGAAAAACTGGGCTTCACAAATTGCATCACTGTCGATTGGATAGGGCAATATGTCTGGACAAATTTTCGATCTTCGGTCTATAGACTTGCAATTGTCCATGTTATCAAGAGTTACATAAAGTAGAGAGTCATCGTCTCTAGCAATATATTTATGATTAATTTGAAGCATATGGTGTAGACCTGTACGATTATCAAAGATAGGAATTGGATATAATTGGTAAAGGATGTAATTTTCAGGTTCTACCAAAGGTATTTTTAAAACGAAAACTATTTTTGAATCAATTTGGAATGCTTCTAATTCTATTATTTCAGCATACTGTGCTACAGTTGAAGTATAAACTGGTATAGGTAACTCATTTTTATACAGTGATTCAGATATCTTTTGTATTGAATTTAATAGATCATTGGGTGATATAATTGAATTGTGTAAAATTTTAAGTCTGGCAAATGAAATAGAATTTAAAATGTCATCAAGAGTTTCTTCAATAAAAACATAACTTGTCATCAATGATTCGCAAATTTCTAGTACTTTTATTTGCGCTTGATAAAAGGCTAAATCATCTGTAAGGTTAAAAATTGCGGATTGAATTTCTTGAAGATCTTTGTTAAATGTGGACTCGTCAATTTGTAACTTTTGTATCGTACTATTAACATTCTTAATTACTGACGTAGTCACTGAAATCTGATTCTTTAATAAATTTTCTATCTGGTGTTCGTCTCGCGTAATGCGGTCAATAGACTGTAGTATTCTCCATCAGATGAATCTAGATTTCCTAATATAGCTTTCCATATCGTACCTAAACCGTTAATAATGCCGCGTTTGCGTCTGTTTGAACTTGAACCTATATAACTTTTGGTATCAGCAAATATTTCCTTATATTTCTCATCAACATTGTTGGCAATTTGATTTAAAAGACTAATGTGTGTTGATAGTTCTACTTTAAATGCAATCATTCGATTGTTGTTTTCTTTGAGTGAGTCTAGCAAATGATCTAAAATTTCATCGTTGTTTGAAATCGCTTGTTTAATATGACTAAGTTCTTTGTATACTAAGAGTGTCCATTTTGAATTTGATATTTTTAAATTACTTTCCTCTTGGAAGTAAACACCGATCGTATTATTTACTGGTGAAATTTGATATTGGCATCTTGAGATGGTGATTATCCACCAAAGGATTAAAATTCTGAAAAGAAGAAATTCTAATCAAAATAGGGTTTAAGCCTATCGAAATTTACTTTAGTAGTTTGATTAGTAATTGGATTAAATAATTTTGCTGAGTTTTGATAGAGTTATTTGATTTCATAAGGACCATTGAATTTATTTTCCGATTTATTTTTAATTTGAGATTCTTTGGGGTATACTTTATCTCCTATATTAATTTCAGGTTGGTTTTGGGATACATTCTTATCAAACCGAATTTTTGATTTTTCTTTTTGATTATTTATCTTTGCTCTTGCTATTTTATAATAGTGTTCCATACGATTATTTAAATCTCTAATATATTTAGAAATAAGGTTTTTCTGATTGTATAACGTTTCAGGGGGTCTACTTGACGTATGCCCGAATACTAGTTCATATGGGCTAAATCCATGGGTATAACTTTTTTTAGTATTATAACAAATGACAGCGTAGGGTAAAACATTAAAAGGAAGTTCTTCGGGATGTTCGGCTGTATTGGCACGAATCATTTCTGAAAGTGTTGCATGAAAACGTTCGATTGAACCATTGCATTCTGGATGGTTCACACTTGAAAAGGTTAATTTAAAATCATAGAGTTCTGAAAGGTCTTTCATTAAAGTATTGTTGAATTCGGGGCCATAATCGCAATGTATGCGCAATGGTGTGCCATAATGTTGAAAATAAATTAACAAGGTGTTAACAACTGAGGAAGCTTTCTTATCATTCAGTGGATATGCTTGAGTGAATTTCGTTAATTCGTCGCGTATTGTTAGTGCGTAATTTTTGTCAGGATATTCAAATATGTCTATATTGATTCGCTCAAAAGGAGTCTTTGGTGTTTCTGTCACTACGAAGGGTGCGCTTAAATTCTTTCTGCAAAATTTTACTTTTTGACAGATTTCGCAAGATTTTATAAAATTTTCAATATTTTTAATTATTCCTGGCCAATTATATTTTTCTCTAACGCGTCTCAGAGTTTCATTTATACCTCTGTGTAAATTATTTTTTCCACAATGATATTGTTCAATGATTATTGGTATCTGATCTTCAGTTGGAGTTGTTACAATGTTTTGACAAATTTTTATTTTAATATCTTTGTCAGCAAATATAAAAGATAGAATTTCAAGAGTTGGTAAATCAATATTATTTTCAACATAATAAGTTTCGTTTGGTTTAAATTGATCTTGTGCTTTGTAAAGAATGTAAAATAGATGTGGGACTATTCTTTCTGGGTCAAAAGGAAGGGGTATTATGAAGTATTTTCGTTCTTTAATTGAACTACTGGAAAATATATTAATTATTTCGGTACTGAAATCTGGATTTATTTCGAAAAGGTCATTTATGATTTTGTCATGAAGTTCTCCAAGTTTGTTTTGGCAAAAGAAAGTTACTATATTTTTATGGGTTTTATCAAGAAGTTGGGAATTTGTTATCTCGATTTTTGAGTAATCAATAAATGATTTGGTTTTATAAAGTTCAACAAATTTGTTATATTCTAAAGTCATTCTTTCATTTTCATTTTCGAGGTTTTGTTGTTCAATAAAGTCATCATTTGAAGTTTCGTCTTCAGTTAGGGCATGAATTTTAGTTTTTGAATGAAAGTTAGTACAGTCTTGGAAGTGATTTATCTTTATGCGTGATAATGCGTCTGCATTACTATTTTTCTTTCCGGGTTTGTAAACAACTTTAAAATTATATTCTTCTAGTTTTATCCTCCATCTAGCAACTCTGCTACCGGGGTCCTTTATTGAGAAAAGCCAAGTTAAAGGGCGGTGATCGATTGCGACTGTAAAGGTTCTACCGTACAAAATCGAACAAAATGTCTTAACGGCCCATACTACCGCTAGTAGTTCTCTTTCAATAGTCGAATATTTCGTTTCTGCTTCACAAAGGGTTCTAGAGGCATAGGCAATTGGAAGATCTTTACCTATAGGTCCTTGAGATAAAACGGCACCTATTGCAAAAGCACTTGCATTGGTTGTTCCTGTTCAAAATCTGGGTACTTTAAAATTGGGTCAGAAGTAAGAATTTCTTTGAGTTTTTGAAAGGATTGTTTACAGTCATTATCAAATAAAAATTTAACGTTTTTTTGAAGGAGTCGAGTTAGTGGCTTTACTATTTTGGCAAAATTAGGAATAAATCTGCGGTAATAACCTGCTAAGCCTAGAAATGATTTTATTTCTTTTGGGTTTTTGGGTTCTGGAAAATTTAATACACAACTAACTTTATCGGGGTTTGGTTTAACACCATCAGGAGTAATGATATGACCTAGATAAGCTACTTCACGTCTTAAGAATTCGCACTTATCTGGCTGAATTTTGAAATTAGAATTACGAAGTCTTTTGAATACTTCTGAAAGTCTGGAAATATGTTCATGAATAGTGAGTGAGTATACAATTATATCATCCATGTATACTAGGGCTCTTTCATTTTGAATACCAAGAAGGATATTATCCATTACACGTTGAAAAGTGGACGGGGCATTTTTTAATCCAAAGGGCATTCTTATAAATTCATAATGTCCATTCTCAACTGAAAATGCTGTTTTAGGAATATCGGTTTCATTGATTTCTAACTGATAAAAACCTGAAGCAAGGTCCAAAGTGGAAAAATATTGACATTTACCTAGCTGATCCAATAAATCAGAAATATTCTGTAAAGGGTAGTTATCATCGACGGTTAACTCATTTAACTTGCGATAATCAATTACAATTCTCCATTTTTGCTTGCCTGAAGCATCGAGCTTTTTAGGAACAACCCACATGGGGATGACCATGGGGAAATTGAGGGTCGAATAATACCTTGATTTAACATATTATTTATTTGAGTCTTTACTTCATTTCGATGAATCTGAGGATACCTATAAGACTTGGTGTAAACAGGTTTGGAATTATTAGTGTCTATCGAATGCTTTATTTCATTGGTGAATGTTAATTTGTCACCTTCTAAGAAAATTCTAGACAAAGATTAATAATCATTTCATGTTCTTCTGCATTCAAATGATCAAGACGTAATCGATCTTTTATTAACTGAATCCTATCAGTGAAAGCTGATTCATAAATGTTGGAATTGAGATTTAAGATTTGATCAAAATTATTTCTTGTGCCTTAAGTATGGCATCGGTATTAGATAAATTGCATTTTAATTTGACAATTTTTTCTGTTCTTCCTTCAATTAAAATAATGTTTGAAGTTATAGGTTTAGGAACTCTTTTAGAAATATGACTTGTCGTAGCAATAAGATTTTTTGAGATTGAGTTTTGTGGATTTTGAATGATTTCTTGAGAAGAGTTTTCTTGTCCGGCTTTGAATAATGGGACAGTTTTGAAATTAGTTATCAATTGTTTGGACTTAAGATCAATAATACAGTTATAATGATCTAAGAAATCAAGACCAATAATTCCATCGAATTCAATGTCTAAGTTATACACGAAAACTTTATGATAATCATTAGGGGCAAAAGGAATTAGAGTTGATTCAGTGATTAATAATTTTTCATTAGTAATACCTTGAATTGGTTTACTTTCAGGGTATCTGGGAAAATTATTTACGACTTTTTCTTTAAAAATTGAGATTGAAGCTCCAGTATCGATTAGTAATTTGTGAGTTTGAGTTCTGTCAAAAATATAAGTTTTTGGAACTTACGGTGAGTAAAGGATTTAAATAAACTGGTTCGTTTGAGGGTTCGTTTGAGTGTTTGTGTCGAGGTTCGTTTTGTTGAAAGTTAAGGTTTGTAACTTGTTTTGTATTTCCTCTATGTTGGGTGGTTGGTTTCCCGAGGCTAATTCTTGAAAATTTCGTTTTGAGAAGAATTATTTTGATAATAATAGTCATTTTGATAATAGTCAAATTCTTGAGGATTTTCATAATAGTCGTCATCATAATATTCTTGATAATTATTTTGGTCATAATCATCTTGATAATGTTCGGTTTCATATTAGAGTTTGAAAATTCATAATTATGGGGATATTCATTTATGTGATGCGATTATTAAAATTAAAATTTCTTTGTGGGTTTGGATTATTTATTTGAGGTCTTTGTTGAGAAATTGGGGCAAAGAAGGTCTAAATTGTTGATTCGTTGGTTAGGTAAAATTATGCCTTTGTTGATTAAATTGTTGTGAGAAATTGGGTCTCGGTTGAAAATTTGTGTTTCGAGATCCGTTTTGGAAATTTGTTGGATTCATTTGAAAACGATTAAATTGGCAATTAGGGGCAATGTGTTCATTTCTACCACATTTGAGACATTTTATTTGAATGTTGGGTTTTTTAATTTGACTAGTAGATTGTCTGGAATCTAATTTTGGAAATTTTTGGTTTTCAAAATATGAGAGTTGAAGCTGCGTTTTATTCTTGATTGTGCTTCTAATATATCTCGAGGATTTCCTGCGCGAATGATTTGTCCTAGTCTGGGTTCTAGACCAGTCAAAAGGGTATTTAAACTCATTGTATCAATTAAACTGCACTGAGCATTAAAGATGAGAGATCCCTTGAATCTCCAAAATGGGTATTTAATAATTGTTTAATTTCTGGATACGTTGTGGGGTTTCTAGAGCTTACGAGCTGTGCCGCTCTGCCACGTAATTTATTTTTAATATGAATACTTAAAAGAAAACGTTGGTCACCAAGGGCCATATTATATGCACAGTCACATGCATTAAGGAATGATTGGAGGAAAATTTGATCTCCATCGTATTCTGGGATAATAGAAAAGATTTCTGATAATTTGTAGTTTTCTACTTGAGTTTCTTCGCTTGACATTGTAGCAAAGTTTGTTGAAATAACTAATAAGTAAAACGTTTCTTAATAACTAAATCGCGTTTAACGTGTTTCTTAAAACTATATCGCTTTTTCTTTTAAAATTGAATATTTCCACCTTCGAAAATATTTCTCCGATAATTAAAATTCTTAAATATTTCCACCTCCGAAAATATTTGTCCGATAATAAAACAAAAATAATATTTCCACCTTCGAAAATATTTTAAATAAAAAAAATCAAAACAAAATTCTTAAAATTAAAAGGTTTAAAAGAATGAATGGATATTAACACTGATAATCGTAAAAATGCAACAAATTGAACACAAACATAAAAATTAAAGAAACGATTATGTCTTACTTGATCTCTCTTGTTTTCATGGAGCTTGAGCCTTTGTCGTGTCCACCAGCAGTGAGGCAAATTCCGTGTTCAACCGGCTTCTTTCGACGATCTATCTTGTCCTAGCAGTGAGGCTGTGGTCCGTGTTCAACCAGGAAAGTAGATTTTTGGCTTTGGTCCTTTGTTTCGGCAAGGGGTTGGAATCCGCCGTTTCCAGTGAGCGTTCGCGTGTTCTAGAAACGTTCACGAAATCCGAATGAACTGCGCCAAATTTTGTTACGTCGATAACAAAATTATTAACATTTTAAAAAAATTTATTTTTACTAAAACACTTTTTAACTTTTACACTTTGAATTAAAAATTATTACAATAAATTAATGCCGAGTTTTGCAATCGAGGGAGAGAGATTTCAAAAATGAACTAACTAATATAATGGATGTGCTAATATCAACTCTCCTACAAAGAATTTATAGGTTCTGTGATGATGACTAAGGTGGCCTTAATAACACGTGCAGTTTTACTTGAACAATAGAATATTGTTAGTTATTAAGCTCACCTCTAAATAAGCAATTTTGGAGTAAACAGAAATATCAATTACTTGAAAGGAAATATTATAGATAAGCTACAATGTTGCACAAAGGGGTCTTTCATGTTGACTCACGTAACACGTATACCTAAATGATAAGTCATACGTGAATTGAAATTATATTTTTTATTTTGTTCGTTTTTTATCATTTTCAAAAATTTCTAGGTATGCGGGCTCAAAAACAGCGGGAAATAACCAGCCTTAAATCAATAAACTCTCTTCTTCTGTAAAAAGTATTAAGTGTAATAAATTTATTTTGGAATAAATGTTTTTTGTTTAACTACTGTTGTTTTATAGTCATTATAGTTTTGTATTGTAATATTTATATTGTTTCTTGCAAAATTCGTTTCTTTACTAAGTGTTTTTTCATATACATAAAACAGCTTGTACTAAAATACTACTCTGAAGTTGAGTTTCAATTGCAATTGAAATTTTCCTGCATTTTTTATAGAACATACAGCGTGAAGGCATAGGAGAGATATATGTATAAAGCATGTCTCTTTTCTAGTTAAAGTAAGGTTGTGTTGGGTCATTTGTGTTCGTTGAATCTGTTGTACCTGATAAATTTTGATACCAAGTCATATTCCTCCATGCTGGAAAACATCGTAAAATGCCAATGAAATGAACAGATACGTATTTTATGTTAACCAGCAGAATTTGGATGGCAATTAAATGAACACATCAAATTAAAACCATTGTGGTATAAAGGCCCAACAGCACCTTCAAAGGTTGAAGACATTATCTCAAATAATGAAGAATTAATGGAAGAAAGTGATGAGTCAGAAGACTGAAATTCGTTGTAACAGTGATGAAATTGATTTTCGCAGTTTTTGAGCCCGCACACCAAGATATTTTTAAAAATTACATAAAAACGAACCATATAATCAAAAATATCAATTCAGGAATGATGGGGAAATTTTGTCCCTTATCTCATACTTTGAAAAGCTATGCGCAACTTATCTGGCTAAAAAAGAGGTTTGCGTGCATGTACATAAAAAATAACAGATATCTGCGATGTCCATAAAACATTTTTTTATTTTTTTAATAAATAATTTCTTAAATCTTTTTTCGGATTTGTAAATCTATGCATACTAAACCAATTTTTTTTAACGATCTATATAAGAAAATTACTATGAACCCCATAAGGGGGCTTTTAGCGTTGTCAGCTCCTCGCCTACAAGTATTAATAGAACTTATTGATTAATTACTTATAACCACACTTTGTTGACGTTCCCCGATATTACTACTACTATTATCAATTTGAAGAAACATTCATAGTTTGTATTGCTTCTTAGGTCAACGAAAACAATTCAAACAGTATTTTTGCCAGTTGACTGTACTTATACGAAAATTTGTTTTTATATTTAATAAATTAATTCTGAGGTGAAAACTATAACTTAACCAGCTTTAGTTTTTTTAGAATAAGAATTTAAACTTTTGTTCTATTTCAGGCTTCATAAACCGGGAAGTCGCGGTCCAAGAGATGGGAGTTCCGGTTATGACAGCTCTGACAATGAGATGCCAACTCAACAACATTACAAACATAAGCGGAAATACCGATCCGATCCCGATTTCAGGATGGAAAATCTCCATCAGTCCTATCAAGAGGTAGGGCAATTATGTATTTTATTGTGAATAGTTGATTCCCATGAAGCGTATCATGGTTTGCTTAATGGTTCATTAAATGTTTTTAGTTTGCCATCGGTTACCCTTTTATGATAAGAGGTTTTGTGGTCTTCAACCCAATATTTATGGGTGCGGTGCTTTGTCACTTCCTATCGTAAATTCTTTGTTGATGAATTTATTGTTTAAGGGGATCATTTTAAAATGAAGAATAAAAATGCTGTATAAAAACATACTTATAAATAAAGAATTTGATCAAATATAATTTTAGCTAATTTCTACAATACTATTCAATTTTTTAATTTACTATAGTAGTATATTTCTGACAAAAAATTTTAGTCTGAGCGGCTAAGTTATGGAATAAGTTCAATAAAATTTCAATAATTTATTTTTGTAAAAACGTCTCACAGTGGGGTACTTGACCGAAAAACTTGGCCAAAATTATTGTGCCATTGAATTTTATTCTATAAGTGTTCTAGAACATTATTCCTATACCAAAATGAGTAAATGTGTAATAAAACACAAAATATAATAATAATTATTATTAAACTGTTGCTCACAATAGACCAGATATAGTTTTGGTAAGTATCTCGGAAAACAACTTTAATTGACATAGCAATTCCTAACAACAATAATATAAATATCAAGCAGGCTGAGAAAATAACCAAATATAAAAATTTGGAATTTCAAATAAAGACTCAGTGGGACATGAACACCACACGAACTGTACCAATTGTTATGTCAACGACAGGACTAGTCCCAAAACATCTATTAAACAATATAAAATACCTCGGTCTGGACGAACATCTTTACAAACAAATGCAAACAGCCGTCCTGTTAGGAACAGCCCGGACGGTCATGAAATTCATGGGAAACTGCCGCCACGACTCCAACCACGTGCCTGAAAACCTGGCAAGGACTCCCACAAAGCTAAACCCTTTTGATATCTAGGATATGTGGGGTTTAGTGAATTTTCCCCTAAAGGCACTCATAACGTGCCTTAGAGGGAGTGTGATGCCATACACTGTATGGTCAAGTCGAAATAATGCAGTGTGACATCAAGAGTTTTGTCGTGAATACCCAGAGCTTCAAGTTACCGAACAGAGAATCGCAGATCAATATCGTGTCATCTTGAGAAATGGCCTTATTTCGCCTGAGCAACTGGACGAAATAAAGAGGAAAGTTGGGCCCGAATTATTTGGTCTAAATACAACAGATCCAGAGCCTGAAACACCTTTGGCGCAAAGAGCGTACGAGATTCAAGAACTTCAACAAGAACAGCCAGCCAACGCTGACCTGCTTGAGAAGCCAAGCAGAAATGGAAAGAGCTCTTATAGAGTATAGTGGAACAGTTTAAGGTGCTAATACGTTAGAGTCGCTACACACAATCATCTACTGTGCTGCAATTTTCATCTGCAGAACAATTGGGGTCGCAATAACACCAAAGCAAGACCCTCCCCAATTTAGACAAACACGTCGAATACCACCTTGGCAAAGAGGGCTAGAAGGGAAAATTAATTCTTTTCGGAAAGACATTGGAAGACTGACCGAGGGGTCAGGAACAACAGAATAGAAAGACTTGTCAAGACTATCATGGACAATAACAGAATACACTCCCAGTGGGATGGAGAAAACATCACGTACCAACGAGGGGTCAGGAACAACAGAATAGAAAGACTATCATGGACAATAACCGAATACACTCCCAGTGGGATGGAGAAAACATCACATCTCAACAGTGTCTGGATAGTCTACGACAAAAGCTTTCCGTATACACAAGTCGATTGAGAAGGTACAAAACCAGTAACCAACGGAAACTAGAGAACACACTATTCCGAAGATCAGAAAAATGGTTTTATAGAAAACTCAACAAAATCAATAATAATGAAATCCCTAGTTATCCCAGTAAAACGGCCATCGAGCAGTTCTGGAAAACACAACTTTCCACAACAGTGTCCCATAACTCCAGAGCGAGCTGGATTAATGAGGAGGAGGCTGCATTTCAGAATTGTGATAAGATGCAACACCAAGCATTTACAACGGAAGAAACGTCCAACATAATGAAACACCTCCATAACTGGAAAGCACCAGGACCAGATGGTGTGCAGAATAAGTGGATAAAGAAACTTTACGCCACCCACGAGAAATTAACAGTACTCATTAATGACATAATTATCCATCCACACAAGATGCCTAGTTTCCTTACGCATGGTGCTACATACCTCTTACCAAAGGATAACCTATGTACACAGGACCCAGCAAAGTACCGACCAATCACTTGCCTCCCAACCTTATACAAACTCATAACGGCGTGCAGTAATCATCGCCGTTTCAGACATTGTGAGCTGAACAACATAATTACAGAACAACAAACGGGGAAAACTCAATAGGGTGCAAAAACTGATACTGTATAAAGTGAATAATAGTATTATTAACTTTTTAGAATATGCCATGTCAACCTGGCAAACCAAAGTCTCACTGAATGAAGCCAACTGTTCGATACAAACTGACCCCATTTCATTCAGAAGGGGTATATTCCAGGGAGGCTCTCTTAGCCCGCTGTGGTTCTGCCTTGCCATGAACCCACTCTCACACAAACTGAACTCGACTAACTTTGGGTTCAGTCTCAAGCACAATAACGTACAAGCATTAAAGATAAACCATTTGTTATACATGGACGACTTAAAGTTGATGGCAGCTACGAAACAACAGCTGCATGATATGCTTAAAATAGTAGAAGGGTTCTCTAGTTACATCCATAAGCAATTTGGCCTAGAAAAATGCCGAATTATTAAAATAGTTAAAGGCAAAATACAGCAGGGGCTGTACGAAATAGGAGATGGCACCTCAATTGAATCCATGGAAGAAGGCCATACTTACAAATACCTTGGAATAAAGCAGGCTCAACGAATTGATCACACCACCATGAAAAAGGACCTATCAACAGAGTTTTATAGAAGGGTAAAACGACTGCTGAAGACCAAACTTAACACTAAAAATCTGTTTCAGGCTATTAACACCTGCGCGTGTTCAGTGCTTAGTTACTCTTTCGGCATAGTTAACTGGCGCAAGACCGACATTGAACAATTACAACGGAAAGTTCGAGTACTACTAACAAAAGCTCAAAATCACCATCCAAAGGGCTGTGTCGAACGTACAACATTGTCTCGGTGTGAAGGAGGAAGAGGATTGGCAGATATATGCAAATTACCTGATCAACAAATTTCTAATTAGCGTAATCATTTCCAGAAACTCGCAGCATGTTCTGATCTATACAGAGTCATATGTCAGGTTGATGACTCAACACCTCTACAACTGACAGAACAACAAGTTCAAGTATACCACCAGACAACTGATCAGAAACTGCTCAAATGGAAAGAGAAGTCCCTTCATGGAAGACATATAAATGACGTCAACCAAGATTATGTCGACAGTTCAGCGTCGAACTACTGGTTGATTTCTGGTCATATGTTTCCTGAAACGGAAGGCTTTATATTGGCAATCCAAGATCAAGTAATTCCAACTAAGAACTACCTAAAGTACATCGTCAAAGACCATTCTATCAACAACGACAGATGCAGATATGGTTGCCAAACACCTGAATCTATCCAGCATATTACAGGAGGTTGCCAAGTGTTCGCTGCAACTGAATACAAAGAACGACACGATGCTGTGGCAAAAATACTGCACCAGGAACTAGCGCTGAAACTTGAGCTATCACAGTCGGTAAAAACACCCTACTATATATAGAAACCAGAATCTATTTTAGAAAATAACAACTACAAACTGTACTGGGACCGGACGATATTGACCGATCGGACTGTTGCTCACAATAGACCAGATATAGTTTCGGTAGATAAAGTCTGTAGAAAAACAACCTTAATTGACATAGCAATCCCGAACAACAATAATATAAACATTAAGCAGACTGAAAAAATAGCCAAATATAGGGATTTAGAATTTCAAATACAGAGACAATCGGACATGAACAACACTCGAACTGTACCAATTGTTACGTGAACAAGAGGAGTAGTCCCAAAACATCTATTAAACAATTTGAAATACCTCGGTCTGGTCGAACACCTTTACCAACTGATGCAAAAAGCCGTCCTGTTATGCACAGCCCGGACGACGCCAACCACGGGCCTGATAACCTGGCAAGGGCTCCCACAGAGCTGAACCCTGATATATAGTATATCTGGGGTTTAGTGAAATTTCACCTAAAGGTACGTTATGCGTGCCTTAGAGGGAGTGTGCTGCACTACATTGTATGGTCAAGTCAGGGATGCAGTGTGTTCGAATCACCCTGTAGAAAATCAGATATGTGTTAAAAACAGTGAAATATAAAATATTACTGTTTTTTAAATTTATTCGATAATTTAGCCGCTCTCTCTCTCTCTATACATATATATATATATATATATATATATATATATATATATATATATATATATATATATATATATGCCCCCGGTGGCCTAGTGGGAAAGTCCGTCAGCTCACACAATTGTACTAAATTGGAGCTTGATATAGCGGACCGGACCCGGGATCAAATCCCAGCCAAGTCAAGGTTTTTTTCATTAATAAAAAAATTGTGACAAAATTCCGGGGGGTACAGTCGTCTCTGACGTAAATGGCAAAAATCAGGGAAATAGACATTTGCCCCTTACCAACCCGCACTCAGGCAGCGTGGTAAGGTATCATATCCCCTGTAAAATTCTAAGAATATTCTTCGTCTTCTCAATCCTTCGAGACAATTCTTCTTACAAAAGACTCTTTATCTGTTCCCTCAAGACCTTAAGTGTCTCCGATTAGCTCTTCAGCTTTTGCTTCATTATTACATTCCGTTACGAGTCTAGTTACACAAAGGCTAATTCCTCAACCTCTACCCTTGAGTTTCCGATAAAAACTGCCAAAATTATGTTCGTCTTCTCAATCCTTCGAGCCAGTTCTTCAATTCTTCAGTCCTACACTTCTTCTTCTTCTTCATTTCAGTTAGTAAAACCGACCATTTGCCCACCTACCTTCAATTCTCTTCAATACAGTCCTTCAGTCCTTCTCACAGATCTTAAGCTGTTCTTCTTCTTCCTCGATTCTCAAGACCTTAAGTTCTCCATTTCCACAGCTCTTCAAGTTCCTCTGCAATCTTTCAATTCTTCAGGGAGGCTACACCATGAAAAATTGGTTGAATATAGCTGCATATGATGATGAAATAATATAAATAAAATTATATCATGCAGATTTTAAATAAAAGTTTAATACTTACATAAAGAAATCTATGCAGGGACTCATAAATTAGGTTAAACAGTAAAAGGTTAAATTCACTTATAAAAAATCACAGTAGAGTTTGTGGAACAAGTATAGATCACATATAAGGCCATGAGAACACCGAATAAACGTTTTTAGATCGAGATCAAGTTTTAAATACATAATTTTTTTAGTAAATAGAGAATTGAAATGTCAAAATTATAATATAAGTAAAGAAATTTATCACAGTAAATGGAGCGTAGAGCATACTATATAAAAAAGTAAATAGTTCAAAGATATAAACTCTAAATTTTAATAAAATCCATTTTTTTAAAGTACCTGTTAAATGACTGGTGGTAACAGGTGGCAAATGTCAACTCAATATTTTTGAAAATATGAATTAAATGATTTGGATAAAATTTATGAGAGTAAACGGTATTGAAATTTAAGTTGAAATTTGTTTAGATTTTTGAATATGATTTAAAAGGAAAATAGTTGGAAATTAATAAAATAAATAGAAGCGGAAATGGAAATAGCAGGTAGCAAATTAAATCACATAAATAGAAATCTGACATTGACAAATCCCTTTTGATCGTCCAGCGTCGAGCAGATAGGTTCTAAAAACTCTCGTTCTCATAAATTCAGTTTCCATGACAACGAAGTTAATGTCCTATGATATAAAATAAATTTAATGTTCCATGTCAGAGATAGAAGAGTAACATGAAAATTTTAATTTAAATTTATTTGGAAAGGCGAATTAAAAAAATAATTTTATAAATGGTCGAGAATAAGAAGATGATCGTATGAATGGTATATAAATTTAAAAATCAAAAGTATTTGGAGACAACCAATTGCAAACCAGCACGAGAAATTCAATTGAGAGGTAAATTGTACCAGTAAAGTATTCAAAATTTTGGAATTTTAATAAATTTCAACAACTAGAAGAGAGAATAGGAAAACACCAAGAGTGAGTTTTTGAAACATTGTTTAATAAACAAATTATAAAAAAAGGTAGTCAATCAGTGATAATAATAAAGGTTTTACAATTTTAGAATAATAAATATCTGTGATTGAATGATCAAAAATATTTTTGTAACATAATTTAATAGAAATTTAAGATTATTTAAGTGACAGGAAATTTATTTTGTTTTGAAAGAAAGCTTGTATCAGTATTGTATTGTGGAAAATTTTAAATAAATTGTAACCTAATTGAAAATTTGGAAATTTGATTATTAGTAATTTAAAATTTAAAATAGAAAAAAAGTAAAGTGCAAATATAATTTCAAAATTTTAAAAAGTGTAAGTGAACCTGAGGAGAAATAGATACTTGTAAGATAACAAGATAAGTATAAAATTTATTTATTTATTTAACATCTGAAGATTTGAACCCAAGCGAAAAAGACCCTGAGATAATAAAATTATAAATTCTAAATTAAATTCAATTACACTTTCATACAGTACTATTATAAATTGGCGCCCAACGTGGGGCTTAGAAAAAGTACACATTGGTATTTCCACTTTGACCAATTATAAAATTGGAATCCAACGTAAGGGGCTCGAAAATTAGTGGGTCCTATATTTTTGAGTTTTTAAAAAATATATTTATTGAAATAAAAAAATTAAAACTTTAAATAAAACATTAAATTGAAAAATTAAAAATGAAATAACTAAGTGGTACAAGTATACTAACGATAAATGACGACCGTGGGACCGCGTCGCTCTGATTTATAACATTAAGAAAGCTGACTAATCAAAAGAACGGTCAAGTCGATGCGTTCCCACGTTTACATAGTGAAGCAGGAAACTGGTGAGCGAAATATGATACTTTGTATCTTACACGTGCATGATATTTACGCCTAACATATATATGTTATATCACACTTTCAAAATTTCCTGGAGTATTGGCTAAGCTTATGGTTGGCGATATTCAGGTCTCTGGCATCCAATTCCTGTAGTCTCATGGGTTTCAACTTTGGAAGTTGACTGATGGTTGGTAGGTTGTCGCAACAGTTGTAGGGGATGTTAACTGGGTGACTCTTATGTGTGATGTTGTCAACGTTGTTGGTGGTCCTTCTGGCATGGACCCTGGTGTTACCGATGAAGGCATTGCAACTGGGTTGGATGGTCAATAGAGATATGGATTGGGTAACGACATCTTCTCCCCTTGCACTTGATGTTGATGGGCAACTGTCCCGAAATCGCGATTAGCCAAAGGTTCAGGTCAATCTCTTGAATATTATATTCTTCGGCATATAATATTACAGGTTCACAAGTTGGTGGAAGTGCTGCTTTGTCTATGGTGTGTGGAATAACTTTGGAACTGATCTTATGTTCTTTAGATAATGGCTTACAGTCACTCAGGTCTTCGAAAGATGCGTACAATAGCGAATTGTCATCTCTCGCGATATATTTTAATTTTGTTGGAAGAAACTGGGATAGGATACAAGCGGTACAGTGTATAAGTTTCAGGATTGACTAAGGGAATTTTTAGTACAAAAACAATTTTAGTATTGATCTGAAAAGCTTCCAATTCTATTAGATCGATGTATCTAGCAACATTTGAACTATAGTTTGGAAGTGGTAAGTTATTTTCATGAAGTGACTGTGATATTTTCTGAAGGGAATCGACCAAATCTACTGGGTTTATAATTGAACTATGTAAAATTTTTAAACGGGCGAAAGAGACTGCAGTTAATACATCGTTGAGAGTATCTTCAATGTATACGTAACTTTCCATAAAGCTTTCACACAAATCCAAGACATTGGCTTAAAGTTCATAAAACGCAAGATCGTCTGTAATGAACACAATTGACTTCCTAATTGCTTCGATATTTTCCGAAAATATTTTCTCTTCGGACTTAAATTTTTGTATTGTGGTGTTAAGGTTCTTAATGACCCAAGTTGTTACTGATAATTGTCGTTTCATTAAGTTTTCAATTTGATGTTGGTCTTTAGTAATTTTGTTTATAGAGTCACTAAAGTATACTCCTGTTGCATCTAAGTTACCGGAAATAGATTTCCAAATTGAAACTAGTCCGTTAATTAGTCCGCGTTTGTTTCTGTTGGTACTGTAAGTCTGAGTGTCAGCGAAAATTTCTGTATATTTGATGTTAACAGATTTTGATTTGTTTCAGGAGGCTTACGTGAGCCTGTACTTTTGATTTGAAGATTTTAATGTTAGTTTTGTTGTCGTTAATAGTATCTAAAAGTCTGTTCAGTATATTGTCGTTGTTTAAAATAGCGTCTCGAAAGGGGCTTAGATCTTTGTAAACAAGGAGTGTCCATTTCTCATTGGAAAACTCCTATAGTATTGTTAAGAGGAGTAATGGAGTACTATTGAAGGTTCACGACTGAAAACAGTCCACAGAATCTGAAAAGAAGGGATTTATAAAAAATAAGGTTTTAGTCTGTCAAAGTT
Organism: Octodonta nipae; assembly: GCA_034190945.1. NCBI lineage: Eukaryota > Metazoa > Arthropoda > Insecta > Coleoptera > Chrysomelidae > Octodonta > Octodonta nipae. Next base: position 80,292,136 of record CM067219.1, read on the forward strand.
AACTTTAGTTATTTGGTTTGTTTGCAAATTTATGACGGTGGCAGAGTTCTTTCGTATTGCGGTAATTTCGAAGGGGCCGTTGAATTTGTTTTCAGTTTTGTTTTTGATTTGGGACTCCTTTACGTAGACTTTGTCGCCTACTTTGTAATCGGGTTGCTTAGTAGAAACGTATTGGTCAAATCGCACTTAGATTTTTCTTTCTGTCTTTCGGTTTTAGCACGGGCGAGCCTGTAATAATAGCCTACTAGAAGTGTGCACAAATGTGAGTTCATAGGCCGTGAAACCGGTGGTTTTGTTTTTTGTGTTATTGTAACAGATGATGGCATAAGGGAGGACGTTAAATGGATGTTCGTCTGGATGTTCCGCTGTATTTGCTCTTATCATTTCTGCTAAGGTTGCGTTAAATCTTTCAATAGAACCGTTTGACTGGGGATGTTGAACGCTGGAGAAAGTCAGTTTTGTGTCGTATAGTTGGCATAAATCCCGCATTAAGGTGTTATCAAATTCACGTCCATAGTCACAATGGATGCGAAGTGGAGTTCCGTAATGTTTCGAAAATCAGAAGGGTGTTTACGACAGTTGTTTATGGGGTAGGCTTCCGTAAATTTCGTCAGTTCGTCCCTAATAGTCAGCGCATGATTTCTAGATGGATATTCGAAGATGTCAATGTTAATACGTTCGAAAGGAGTCTTGGGTGTTTCCGTAATAACAAAAGGTGCACTTAAGTTTTTCCTACAGAACTTTACCTTTTGGCAAGTTTCACAGAATTTGATAAATTGTTCTACAGTTTTAATTAAGCCGGTCCAATTGTATTTTTCCCTAATACGGCTGATGGTTTCGTTAATGCCCCGATGGAGGTTGTTTTTACCACAATACAACAATACTTATTATTATAGGAATTTCGTCTTCGGTAGGAGTTGTAACAATGTTTTGGCAGATTTTGAGTTTGATATCTTTGTCGGAAAGAATGAAGGATAAAATTTCAAGAATGGGAAGTTTCGGAGTCGTTGAATTGATCTTGGTTGTTATAAATAATTTTGAAAAGATGCGAGACGACTAAGTACTTTCTATGCCTGACAGTTTTACTGACTATAATGTTAAGAGTGTCATTACTGAAATTAGGTTCTTCTTCGAAAAAGTCATCAATAATTTTTTCATGTAAGTCGTTAATTTTGTTTTGCCTAAAGAATGTAACTATGCGTTTGTGGGACTTATCTAGAAGTTGAGAATTGGATATTTCAATTTTACAGTAATCGATTATTGACTCAGTTTTGTAGAGTTGAACAAATCGATTAAACTCAGCGGTAATTCTTTCGTCATGTTCGTCGTCATTGTTAGAGATTTCAGGTTGTTCGGAGTTAGTTTCGTTGTTAGCGAAAATTTTGATTTTCGAAAGGAAATCAGCATATTGCTTGAAATGGTTGATTTTGATGCAAGAAAGAGCATCTGCGTTTTGGTTTACCTTACCGGGCTTGTACTCAATCTTATAATTGTATTCTTCTAGCTTAAGGCGCCATCTGGCTAGACGACTGCCAGGATCTTTGATTGAAAAGAGCCAAGTAAGCGGACGGTGGTCACACACAAGTATAAACCTTCTCCCCAAAAGATAAGGTCTGTAGTGCTTAACAGCCCAAACTATGGCCAACAATTCTCGTTCGATGGCGGAATATCGTGTCTCTGCAGCACAGAGGGTACGAGAAGCGTATGCAACAGGGAGATCTTTTCCCACAGGGCCTTGAGAAAGCATCAGTAGTGAGCAGGAAGGGTTCTTCAAAATTTGGATATATCAGGATTGGATCAGATACAAGGGCTTGCTTCAGTTCATTGAAGGAAGACTTGCAATCAATGTCAAAGATGAATTTGACGTCTTTTTGAAGTAGTTTAGTCAGAGGTTTTAGAGATCTTCGCAAAATTTGGTATGAAGCGTCTGTAATACCCAGTGAGACCAAGAAAAGATTTGATGTTTTTCGGAGTTTGGGGTTGCGGAAAGTTCTGAATACATTCAACCTTTGAAGGGTTTGGTTTTACACCTTCTTGTGTGATAAGATGGCCAAGATAAGCAACTTCTTTACGAAGAAATTCGCACTTATCAGGTTGAATTTTTAGATTGAACTTCCGAAGTCGTTTAAAAACTTCTGTCAACTAGGAAATGTGTTCATGGATGGTCGGAGAGTAGACGATGATATCATCCATGTAGACGAGACAACGTTCATTCTGGATACCCAGAATAATATTGTCCATGACCCACTGAAAAGTAGAAGGTGCATTTTTTTAACCAAATGGCATACGAACGAATTCGTAATGACCATTTTCGACAGAAAAGCCAGTCTTAGGAATATCTTCCTCTTGGATTTCCAACTGGTGGAACACGGAAGCGAGATCCAGTATCGAAAAATATTGACACTTTCCAAGTTGGTCGAGAAGATCAGAGATATTTGGCAGAGGATATTTATCGTCTACAGTCAATTCATTTAATTTCCTGTAATCGATAACAACTCGCCACTTTTGTTTACCAGAAGCAGCGAGCTTCTTGGGGACGAGCCATACAGGGGAGGACCAAGGAGATGAGGAGTGCCTAATGATACCTTGTTCAAGCATTTTTCCAATTTGGGTTTTCACTTCCTCTTTATGTACTTGAGGATATCTATAGGATTTAGTGAAAACGGGCTTTGCATTATTCGTATCAGTCGAATGTTTAACCTCGTTAGTGAAAGTCAAGACGTCACCTTCAAGATAGAAAATGTCTTGAAATTCCAAACAAACATTAATGATTTGTTCACGTTCTTCATCATTTAGTTCTAATTTGTTGTCTAATATTTGAGTTTATGTCTATGTATTCGGAATCATGATAATCGTCTGTTTTGAAATTCAGAAGAGGATGAGTTTTGTCAAGTGGTTTCAGTTTTAAATCAGAAAAGTTAACTGTTTTGGGCATCGCGTTAGCATTGATGATAGAAGTTAGAAATTCACCATTTGAGTTAATGTGTACGAGTGCGTTTGGAAGTCGTACTCTCAAATTCTTGAGTCGGTAAGATGGCCTCGATGTTAGAGAGATCGCATTTAAGTTTAAAGATCTTTTCTGTGCGCGCCTCTATGGTTATTTTGTTTTGTGTTGGTGTTTGTGAATTAATGTTTGGCGTAACATTGGGTGTGTCGGGTACATCAGTCAAGGGTTGATCATTGTAATGTCTTCGATGGCACATTACATATAATATCAAACAAAATATATGAATTAGATGTTGCGGTTTTAGTTCAATGCTGGTTCAATGCAAGTATGTAATTGACGAAGGACCTTTAGCGGAACAATCAATAAAATACGAGCCGCCGCGTAAATGAAATCACCAAATAAAAGTTAATCACTGACCTTTTAAGTCGAAGCCCTGCAGGTGGTGTTTTTTTGGTTCTTCTTTCTTTAGAGGTTAACCCCGCAGCTGGTCGGAACTGTTTTAGAGCTTTGTCTGGGCGACACTTTACACAAAAAATAGCGACGTAATGTTCATTGATTGAGCAAACAAAAAATGCGGGTTTAACAAACAAATGATGCACTTTTGTAAACACAAAAGAAACAAAATGAAAGCGGTTTAGCGGTTGTTACGACCGGAACTAATAACTCGTGGAATCGTATCACAATAAAATCAAAAAAGCGTCCGTATAGTTCGGAAGTCAATACACGAATCACGAATACTGTCTTTATTTTAGACGCAAAAAACACTTAAAAATTAGTATTAGCGCGACGGAAGGTTTTGGAAAAGATGCAGAGGTTTAAAAATCAATGAAGTAATTCAATCAAATTTAAACAATACACTAAACAAATTGCGGGAACACAACAATCGTTATCGGGAACTTTGTGTAAAGGGATGGTTTTAAAATTTGTTATTAGTTGTTTAGAATTTAAATCAACTATGCATTCATAGTGTTCAACAAAATCTAATCCTAGTATGCCGTCAAACTCAATGTCTAAATCATATATAAAAACTTTATGTGGGTTACTTGGAGCGAATGGGATTAAAGTAGATTGTGAGATGGGAATTTTTTCGTGGGTAATTCCTTTCAGGAAATCTTTGGGTGAAATTTTTGACTGTATTTTCCTTGGAGATTGAGATACCAGCTCCGGTATCAATAAGAAGCTTGAATTTAGAAGAAGCGTCAAGAATGTAATAAAGGTTTTTAGAATTAACAGTAAAAAGGGGGCTTAGAGAAATAGTTGCTCCGGGAAGTTCAAGTCGGGGTTCATATCGTCGAGAATCAGGTTTTGAATCTGTGTTTCGACTTCGCACAAAGTTGTTGTCGAATCGGGAGGTTGGTCAAGGCTCGGAAGCGCTAGAAAATCCTGGTATTGATGACTATTAAAAGGCTCGATAGGGGTATCTTCAAAAGTTTGTTCAACGATAGGATAATTTTGAAGGTCATCCTCGTAATCGTATGTGGTATCATTCGTATAATAATTGATAATAGTTTCTGTCTTTACTTGATGAAAATTCATTTTAATATTATATTAAAATAAACACACTGATGTAATTTTCACTTAAATTTATTGACTATTGACAATTGTTTCACCAGGTTACTGGCTTCTTCAGAATACAATGTAAGACTAACAGTTAAATGCCTAAAACTATTACAAAGAAATATGGGAATGTAATTACAGAGCTATTTAGAGGATTATTGAAGCAGGTAGGAGGGGATTATCACTATTAAGAAAGAACAAAATATGTAATTGGGTTTTTAAAATGGATAAATTATGGCTCTAATGAGTTTATATAATTCTATTGAAAAGATTAAGTAATGGGGATGAATTGGTTTCGGTTTGATCATTCAAGAGGTATGGTGAATTTTTGTTTTTGTTAATTTCTAATTACTCTAAAAGATATAATTTTTTACTTTTATTTTGTAAATGTAATACTTCGAACGTATTCTGAGGTACATGATTTTCATTCAATAAATGGTCGGCAGAAGTTGACTTATTATAATTGTGGCACTCAAAAGCTTTGGTATGTTCGTCCCATCTTGTCTTGAATGATCTTCCCGTATGACAGAGGTAGAAACTAGGGCAACTGCCACATGTCAACTTATAGATACCCGACTTGTTATTTTTGTTAATTTTATCTTTATTGTTTCTTATATGTTTTCTTAAGTTGTTATCCGTTTTAAAAGCTGTATGAATGTTTCTATTCAATAAAAATTGGGCTATTTTTTGAGAAAGAGAACCGATGAATGTGATACTTTTATATTGTTTGGGGTCGATATTAGGGGTAGTAGGATATACTTCATTTAAAGTCTTTTTATTTAAAATCTGTGCAACATACTATGGTATGTTGCAAGTTTGTGTTAGTAAGGATGGTGTGAACTATTGTGGATTGTAAGGTCCGTGTATAAAGGTTTATGATAAATGGAAAAGGTATGTTTGTTGTTATGTCTATTGATGGTTAAGTCAAGGAAATTTAATGTATTGTCGGTCTCAGTTTCTAGGGTGAATTTTATGTTAGGGTGGATTTGATTTATATAGTTATGTAGTAACTGTAATTGTCTGTACGTACCAGTAAAACAAGCAAAAATGTCATCAACATATCCATACCAATATAGGATTTTACTGTTCAGATTGTGTTTGAAAATGAGTGATTCTATGTTGTTCATAAATATTTCGGACAAAACGAACATACCAAAGCTTTTGAGTGCCACAATTATAATAAGTCAACTTTTGCCGACCATTTATTGAATGAAAATCATGTACCTCAGAATACGTTCGAAGTATTACATTTACAACACAAAAGTAAAAAATTATATTTTTTAGAGTCATTAGAAATGAACAAAAACCAAAATTCACCATACCTCTTGAATGATCAACCCGAAACCAATTCATCTCCATTACTTAATTTTTTCAATAGAATTATATAAACTCATTACGGCCATAATTTATTCATTTTAACCCAATTATATATTTTGTTCTTTCTTAATAGTGATAATCCCCTCCTACCTGCTTCAATAATTCTCTAAATAGCTCTGTAATTACATCCCCATATTTCTTTGTAATAGTTTTAGGCATTTAACTGTTAGTCTTACGTTGTATTCCGAAGAAGCCAGTAACCTGGTGAAACAATTGTCAATAGTAAATAAATTTAAGTGAAAATTACATCAGTGTGTTTATTTTAATATAATACGTATAATAATTGTAGTCTGAACAATTCCAGTAATCAACATTTTGGTGTTGATTGAAATGGTGTGTCCTTTTAGGACGGTTATTAGGATTGTTTTGTATTACGGATGGGCGATGGTAGTTAGGGTTCATTTGAGACCTAAAAGGTGGTCTCTGGAAGTTTTGTGGACGAAACTGTTGTCCTTGTTGAACAGGGGGTGTATTTCAGGGGAAATTTGGCCGTGTTGGCTGGTTAGGCCCAACAGGATTTGGCCTATGGTTTTGATTGAATTGTTGAGAATTGTTTTGATTTTTCAATCGGCAATTTACGGCTATGTGGCCTAATCGACCACAATGAAGACATTTAAGAGGTTATGTCGGCTTTCGTGCTTGAAAGTTGGGTTTGAGAGGAACAGATTTGTTCGTTTTCTGATCCTCGAAATAAGAAAGTTGAAGCTCTCTTCTAATCCGGGAATGTGCCTCTAGAAGGTCTTTAGGATTACTGGCACGTATAACCTGACCTAAACGGGGTTCTAATCCCGTAAGAAGGGTGTTCATAACCATTATATCCACTAGAGTGTTCTGGGCGTCTTTTTGTTCTGGACTTAGCCCAGCCGTTTTATGAATGCAGGAGTGCATTTTAGCACTCAAGACTTGGAGATGATTGTAGAACGTTATTAGGGACTCGTTCGACAGTTGTTTTAGACGTTGTAAGTCGTGAATAAGGGAAGAGAGATCACGAGAATCACCAAAGTGTAGGGTCAAGAGTTGTTTGATTTCAAGGTATGATCCGGGATTCCTTTATCAACTGCGCCGCTTTCCCTTTGAGTTTATTTTTGATATGGATCACTAACAAATATTTTTGATCCGCCGTGGACATATTATATGCGCAATTACACGCATCTATAAAGGTTTCCAAGGAAATTTGGTCACCTTCAAATTCGGGTATAACGGAAAATATTTTCGTTAACCGATATCTCTCGGTTTCGGTGGTAACCGGTGTTGGAGAAGCTTATGCCATATTATTATTTTAATCGTTATAAAAGAATTGGAACAAGGGTGAAAAATGAAATGTTTAAAAGGTATAGAAAATTAATAAACTGTAGAATATGTTAATGGGAATAACGATTGTTTGAATGATAGAACAGTATGGTACCTAACCAATTAAAATACTAAACTCAAATAAATCAGTTATTCAAATAAAAAAAATCAATGAAATAAGTAAATCAAATATACCAATATCAATAAAAATAAATCAAATAAATATATCAATAGAATAAAGTAAATCAGTTAATGAAATAAATCAATATTTCACTTGAATCAAATATATCAAAATAAAAATCAAGTTGATAAATATGTAAAATCAAATAATAAAATAAATCAATATCATTTAAATCAAATAGATTCTATCAAATATTAAAAATCAATGCTCAATAAAATAGATCAAATAATATTTACTTAAAACGAATGATGATTCACCATCATCAGGAACATTGAAAACGCCGTGTTCTACGTTTGATTGCAGTGAGGACTTCTTCCAGGTTCGTTGTTCCGTTGAGGGATAGGAATCCGCCGCTACCAGTTAGAGTACTCGTGTTCTAGTAAGGTTAGACGGATCCTACTGACTGCGCCAATTTGTTATATCACACTTTCAAAATTTCTCTTTTTAAAAAAGATTTTATTTATATTTCACAAATAATTAAACTTTTAATATTAACTTGAAAATAATGAAAATAATAATAAAACTTTATATAACAATTAAAAAAGACAAAATGAGTGTTAAACTAAACTAGACAGAACTGTAAGTAATAATGAATAATGATACACAATGAAATTATACAATTTATAACTTGCGAATGCTGACTCAGCTTTCGCAGCGCTTGCATTTCGCACGGATGTTCGTCTGCAGGTAACTGGAGACGACACGTGTATGCTGATTCAGCTGGGAACTTGTTGCTTGGTGTTTTCATATAAGTTGATGGAATAACATATATATATATAGTTTTGTTGTCCTTTTCAGGGAGGACATGGTGTTCCTATGTCAACTATACATCAAGGTATAAGATCTCCAACAAATCCTCAGTGGAATCGAAATAAAAGTATATCAGAAGCAAACCTACTTGCTACGGATTATGGTAGACCGTATCACAATATGGAGCATCAACATCACCTGAGAGATCCTCGAAGGAACAGTGTTGCGGAATTTGGTCACCATCATGACGTAGTTGACCACAGGTATAGAAATAAAATTTAATTGAATTAAACTTTCCTGTTATTTTATACTTTACACTAAATTAAAAATAATATTTTACGAAAATATGTTGGAAAATTTGTTAGAACAGTTTTCTGTTAATCATTTTTTATTTTGGTGTAGCCAGCCTCGTTTAGTTATTTCTCACTAGATTACATGAACGTTTGTCCTTAATTTTTTGGAAACAGGTTATGCCGATGTCATAGTACCACCTATTTTATTCTGGGAACGTTTCTAAAACTTAAAGTTTACTTATTATTTCTGCTTTTAGAATCGAACTTCGGCAACCTTATATTAATATAGGCAGACCAGCAGAACACATTCATCAAATAATTTGTTCTTGGGTATAATTTTTGACTTCAGCGTAATATATATTATTCCGACAAGTATCGAAGCTAGTTTGATTTTTCTGTATATCTTTGTTGACAAAAACCTTATTAATAAATTCTTTCAGTGTATAGTGATTTTTGAATAGTTTTACTTGTTCTAAGAAGACTAACGTAAGTGGTATTTGACCCATAACTTCCCTATGAGTGAGTATTCTTTCGAATTAGCTGGCTCTTTTCGCAAACAGGAATCTAGTGTATTTTGTTTTCTCTTATATTATATTGTTACGAAATTTACCCAAAGCCGACCCTGTTTCATTTCAGTACAACAAACGCTTTGAGATAAAAAATGCTTCTCGAAAAGACTCGGCACCTGTAGGAGTGATGATGATTTTTACGAGAATTTTCTATGCTGGGCTTATAAAGGAAGCAAGCCACGAGGGAGAGTTCAGTTATACCGCGACGACTAGCGTATATGGGAATGTTATTGTCATATTTGAATCAGCTGTTTTAATGTAAACAAAGTTCTAGAAAAGTGAAAGTGAATATTAGTTTTATAATTTTAAATTGAACCCACGGACTATATTGCAATTTGGTGATCAGAAGTAAAGGATTAAGTGCAGTTAAAATCGTAATCTGATTTATGGAAACCCGAAGAATGGAAAAAATGGACGAAAGTACCAAAAAAAAAGTCAAGCAGGTTACAGAGGGACTAGACGAAAAAATAGTCCAGATTCTAGAAAAACGTGACAAGAAGGAAAAACAACATCAGGAAGAAATGCAACAAAGGTTAGTAAAATTTTTTGTTGAAAAACATAAAATAGAATTAGAAAATCTTGTCACTACAATGAAAACCGAACAACAAAATCTAGTTTCCACGATAAAAAATGAACAACATAATTTAATTGAAGGATTATTCTCGAAATTTGTAGAAAAACAAGATGAACTTGAATTAAAACGACAAAATGAATTTAAATTATTAGATGAACACAGACAAAATGAATTTAAATTATTTGAAGAAAAACAAGAACAAGTTGAATTAAAGCGACAAAATGAATTTAAAATAACTGAAGAAAAGAGACAAATGCAATTCGAACAATTAATGCAAATAGTAGGTCAAGTTAATGAAACTGTTAATGAAAAAATGCAAATGGTTGAGTCAGATATAAAAGAGATAAATGAAGACATTAAGGCCATAAAAAATACCGTGGATACTCTTGAAACAAAAGTAGATGATCTCAATTCCATCCAAAGCCAGGTAAAATTTGAAATCAGTTCAATTCAAGACACAGTTCAAGATCAAATCAGAGTCCTGAATTTGTCCAACAACGACATCCGAATTGCCAATGGTCAAGAGATAGCTTGTTTCGAGCCAGTAGAGACCATCACCAATTGCGAAGAAGATTACCAGACGTCGTTGAAGGAGACAGGGCCCAGTAAAGAGTTCCTACAACAGTTTACTGACCATTTGACACACCTGACATCAGAGAACGAGAAGAAAGCCAAGCAATTTATCACAAAGCACTGGCAAATTTTGAACAGTCAAGATGTAACCACCGGTCGCACCAACATCATCCAGCATGGAATAGATACCGGAAAGGCTCAACCCATCAGAATACCACCTAGACGACTACCATTGGGGCAACAACAGCAGTCGAGGAAAACATCGAGTCCATGTTACAAAATGGAGTTATTGAGCCATCTATCAGCCCATGGTCTGCTCCCGTCGTGCTAGTTAAAAAGAAGGATGGAACCACCCGATCTTCCGTGGATTACAGAAAGCTGAATGACGTCACGAAAAAAGACAGCTATCCACTACCCCGAATCGATGACACTTTGACGACGCTAGCAGGCTCCCGTTGGTTCTCCACACTAGACCTAAAAAGTGGATATTGGCAGGTTGGTCTACACGCAAACGACAGAGAGAAGACAACGTTCTCCACCAGTAAAGGGCTGTTTCAGTTCACGGTCATGCCCTTTGGGTTATGTAACGCACCCGCTACATTTGAGAGGCTAATGGAGTATGTACTGAGCGGGTTAACATGGAGGACGTGCTTAATATACCTCGACGACATTCTAGTCATGGGTCAGACATTCGACGACTATCTGAAGAACCTGGACGAAGTATTCTCCAGAATTAATAATGCCAACCTGAGACTCAACCCGAAGAAGTGCTCCTTGTTCCAAAAAGAAGTAGAGTTTTTGGGCCACGTAGTGTCCGAGTCAGGAATCCGCACCAACGAAGACAAGATAGAAGCCATCCGTGATTGGCCTGTCCCCAGAGACAAGCATGAACTCCGAAGCTTCTTGGGCCTCTGTTCCTACTATAGGCGATTTGTTGAGGGATTTGCCTCTACATCGGCAGACCACTGAGAAAGAGACCTTCCATTGGAATCAAGATTGCGAAACATCATTCAGGCGACTGAAGGCAGCACTATGTTCCAGCCCAATCCTAGCCTTTCCTACACAGTCCTGCAAATTCATCTTAGACACCGACGTCAGAAACACAGGTTTGGGGGCCGTCCTATCCCAGGTGCAAGATGGTGAAGAGAGAGTGATCGAGTATTACAGCCGTGGATTCTTGAAACCGGAAAGAAATTAATGCGTCACCAGAAAAGAACTTCTTGCAATAATAAGGGCTGTAGACCATTTCCACAAATACCTCTATGGTCGCCATTTCTTAATCCGAACAGATCATGCCGCCCTCAAATGGCTGCTGGACATGAAGACACCGGAAGGACAACTGGCCAGGTGGATGGAGAAATTACAGCAATACGATTTCAAGGTGGAACACCGTGCCGGCCGTTTGCAGAATAATGTCGATGCTCTATCCGGAAGACCCTGTAGAGCAGAATGCGGACATTGTCTGAAGACGGAACAGCGAGAGGGTATCTCCATCAGACAGATCCGAGTGCAGGCCAATGAAGACTGGACAATGGAACAGTGCCTCCAGGGCCAAATGGCTAATCCAGACATCGAACCAATCTTGTCACTCAAAACGAGAGGGGCAACCAGGCCAACTGGTAGTTCCTAAGAAAAAGGTACCAGCCATCCTGACTGAAGTACATGATGAGATTATCGGGGGCCATCTGGGCATGAACAAAACCCTAGGCAAAGTTCGCCAGCGATACTACTGGGTAAATTACTTTGAAGACGTCAGAGCTTGGTGCCGGAAATGTGACACCTGTGTAGCCAGTAAGGGCCCGAAGACCCGGACCAAGAACAGAATGCAGCAGTACAATGTGGGCGTCCCATTTGAGAGAATTGCCATCGACGTCGCCGGTCCGGTTCCCGAGTCTGAGAGGGGGAACAAATACATTCTGGTCGCAATGGATTATTTCAGCAAATGGCCTGAGGCATATGCGATACCCAACCAAGAGGCAACCACGGTAGCAACGGTGCTAGCAGAACAACTATTCAGCAGGTTTGGCGTCCCGATGGAACTACATTCGGACCAGGGGCGTAACTTCGAATTGAATGTATTCCAGAAGATCTGCACGATGTTGGGGATCAGGAAAACGAGAACAACACCATTGCACCCACAGTCGGACGGAATGGTGGAAAGATTCAACATAGCCTTGGAACAACACAACACCTATCCAAGGTCGTCAGCAATAACCAGCGTGATTGGGATGAGTATATTCTCATGTTTTTCTTTTGTAATCGCGATTCTTTTCCTTTTTCCGGTTATGAGTCGTTCATAGTCTTCTAATAACTTTTTCGTATGTACCATTGTCGTTATATCCCACCTACATACAAATTTCTTTTGCAGACTATAGTAATTTGAGGACTACCTGCATGTTTTATTATACTCCTCGTAGCTTCCCCTGGACCGGAATGATATTGCTGTTGTTTATGATGTTGCCATATTTCGTATGAGTTTGAATTTTCATGTTAATCATCGTGCAAATCTTGCTCTGACACGCCTATGGTCATTTCCGGAAAAGAATTTATTTGTGCTTATGCCTTTGACATGTCAAACTTAATCCCCTTGAAGTGATAGTTTAGTTTAGTTTAGTTTATTTATTGGTAAAGTATTACAACTGTGTGTCTTTACAAGTCAAAGGTTCACAAGCATGAAATGTATTCAATATGTATACAAAAGACTATATAAAATGTTATTAAAATGGTAAGAAAATAAAATGTCCTATTTACTAATATATAGACAACAATGTACATTATAGAGGCAAACACATTAAAAATTTATACATTGAAATCACTTCCTAAGTACTCCTCAAAGAATAAAAGGCGTGTTTTAAAAGATAATTTTTTACTCTTGTTTTAAAATGATAAAAGTTTAATTTTTTTATTTCTGCTGGCAGTGCATTGAAAAATTTAATGCCATAATAGTCAGTACCTACCCATTCTCGTTCGTTGCAATCTGTGGTAGCTGAGAACTAATTCTCCTCCTTTCCTTGTTGAATGGGAGTGAATATCGTTGTGTGTTCTGTAGCTGGTTTGGTTCTGTTTCATATAGACAAGACACTGAAGGATAAAAGTGCAAGGTAGGGTAAGTAGTTTTAGCCACACAAAGCTATCTCTACAACACTCGCGGTATTTTAAGCCTGCAATAATTCTAACACAACGGCGTTGTAACTTAAAAATTTGAGCAGAGCACGGTGAATGCCCCCAATTTAAATTCGCGTAGGACATATTGGAGCTAAAGTATCCATGATAGCTGTCAGTAATGTGCCCCTAGATACATTTTTTGACAGGCTCCTTATAAGGAAAGTTATTTTACATAATTTGGAGCCAAGGAAATTAACATGGGCTTCCCAGGTCAACCCAGGATCAAGGTAGACCCCTAAGAACTACACTGGTCCATCACTCTCTAGAGTCGATGGTGAAGATTGTAATGTAAAATTGATGTTGTGGGTCTTACTAGTGTTAAGACTAAGCCTATTGGCTAAAAACCAATTCTCTATTTCACGCTGTTTGATTTGAGTCCACTGCAATATTGGGTCTGAAGGTTGATAGCGCAGCAATGTTGTGGTATCATCAGCAAACAGGATTATCAGGTGATTCAATAGATTGTTAAAGTTTGGCAAGTCATTTATGTATATGAGAAATAACGGAGGACCCAACACAGAGCACTGAGGTACGCCATGCTGAATCCTGCGATTCGCGAACTGCTGAGTCTCAAAAAGAACATACTGTTTTCTTGCTTCTAAATAGGACTGTATAAGGGTAATACTGCTCGAATCAAAGTTGTAGTGAGATAGCTTTTTGTAAAGGATTTCAAAACTTATACAATCGAATGCCTTCGTTAAGTCCAGGAATGTACCATATGTATTATGCTTATTTTCAAAGCCCTCTGCCACAAACTCACTTAGTCGATTAATAGCCAGAGTTGTGCTCTTGTTGTTACCAAAACCAAATTGATTTGGTGTAAAGATATGATTTACTTCAAAGTAGTTAATCATTTGGTCTCTCAATAAAGATTCAAGAATTTTTGAGATAAGTGGCAATAGAGATACAGGCCTGTAATTAGTTACATCTTCAGGATCTCCTTTATTTTTAAAAACAGGTATAACTTTTGCCAGTTTGAGAACAGAAGGAAATATGCTTTCTTGGATGCAGAGATTAAATAAGTGAGTCAGGGGTTTGCTAACTATATCTGTGAGATATTTAAGGATTCTAGAGTTGATGTTATAACAGTCTCTGCTACCACTATTTTTAATGTCGGAAATTTTATCTGAAACCATTTTTTCTGTTACTGAGTAAAATTTGAAGCTATCTCCAATGTATTGATTTGATAAATACTCATTGAAGGAGCTATTAGAAGAAGAAAGATTTTTAATCAGCTCGTCTGCAATTGACACAAAGAAATCATTGAAAACCTGGGCATTGAGGTGACTGACTTTCGGTGCTGGAGCGGAGTTCCTATGAGATTTTATTATACTCCACATGGCTGACACCTTGTTTGATGCATTAGCAATGAAATTGTCATGGGTAGCTTTTTTAGAATTTGCTATCTCTGTCCGATACAGTTTTTTGTAATAACTGACCATGTTTTTGGGTACCAAAATCGGATTTTGTTTATGAAGGAGACTGAGAGTTTGAAGTCTCCCCCTCATGTCTCTAAGGTTGTCATTAAACCAGTTAATTTTAGGGCCTTGTTTGACTTTCCGAACCATTTTCGTCTTTTGTAGCAGACTTTTATCCAAAGCGTTAGTTACGACTTTAAAAAAACTGCAGAACTGATCCTCCACACTTTTGGTACCTTCCGTGATTGATTTCCAGTTATATAGTTGTAGTTGATTATACAGAGAAGAAAGACCTTCATCAGTGATTGGTCTGAAAGTAATTCTAATGCTATGATTATATGAGAGTTTGAGTGGTGTATTGAACAGTAGTCCGGAATGATCAGAGATGCCCTCTTGAGCAACGGGAATGATGTCTAGATTGGACTTGCTGAAGTTAACATAGATATTATCCAAAGTTGATTCACCTCTCGTTTTGAAGTTGCTGTAAAACCCTTTATATTTAACTCAAAGAATTCATCTGATTGAAGCCAGTGCTCATTGGAGCAAAAGCAATCTACCTTCGATTCATTGAGAAGCAATTCAAAGTCAGATATTTTGTCCCTAATACCCTGTACATTGGCATAAAATAATTTAAAGTTTTTATTGATAATTAGACCCTTGCGACTCCGTTCCTTATTTGGTGATTGGATGGATTCCGCAGGCGTTGAAGATTCAGGAAATGGTTCACAATAACCCCATTTGGCCAGAAGTTAGGTTCAAGAAAATCTTCTTTTAAGTTTTGTGGTACCCCGAGTTTGAATGAGCTTACTTGTTGTCTGGTTGTCCGCATTTTTTCACAAGTAATGATGTTTTTATCTTGCGACTTGGATTCTAGATAACTGAGAATGTCTTTTTCATCGGTTTTCCTGGATAGTCCAGTAACAAAAATCCAGTGGAATTTCTGAGCAATTTCTAGTCCAGTTTCATTTTCATTCATGCCCCTAATTGGAGTGGGCCGTTGGGTCGTTGCTGAGCTATGACGAAGAGAGCGGTTTCTCCGTCCCTTTGCCATTACCTGCTACCAGTTATCTTCATCAACCAGATCAAATTTGGATGGAGATAAATTTGCTTTATTAGGTATAGTAGCACTAGGAAGTTCATCTTCACTGTTATTGTCAGTTCCTTGCAATTCAGAGTTATTTTGGATTAATTTATTTACATCATCTTCTGTAAAGTAAAGTTGTCCTTTTCGATGGAAGCTCGCTGGCTCTGCTTCTTGCTACGCCTACTTGTTGACTCAAGGCGATTTGTGTTACTTTCGTCAATTTTGGCGGTAGATTCCGTACTCTGAAAGGGCTGCATTTGTTCTTTTGAGTGTCTTAGTGTGGAAGATGATGATGGGGAGGATAGAAACGGGGTTGCCACGCCGTTTGTTTGTTTAGCTGATGAAATGGTCAATTTATGTACTTTGTCCTCCAGTAGCCCAATTATTTTCTGTAGAATGAGTTCTTTGTCCTTTAATTCTTCAATAATGATGTCTTTACTTCTCAAAAGTTCGTTAAAAATATCTTTATCGACCGAAACAAGCTCTGAAGATGTAGATTTTTCGTCAATAATATTGGCCCCGCTTTCAGGTTCAGATTGGTGAGAGCAACAGTTCACCTCACTTTTTCGCCCCCTTATAACCAGGAGACCTTTTACTCTTAGAGCACATGAAGGATGAAACGACCCTCCACATTTTACGCACGAGACATGAGATTTTTCAATACTTTTTTTGCAATGTTTGCAACTTATCGCGACAGCGCTTACTTTATCACGTTCATCTCCCATAGTACTGAATGTGAATTAAATATTCATAAACCACATAAAGTAATAAGTCACATACAGATATATAACCAAATTAAAATTTAAAATTATTTCACTTTTAATTCTTAAAACGATCGATAATTTCTCACGATACAGTAGTAGATTATATTTATAAATTTTTACAAACACACAATTCAATAAAATAAAATTCACAGGATAAAGAAGTATTTAAAATAAAACATGGCACAATACCTTCCAACTTTCAACACCGTTCACTAGCGTGATTTCACCCTCTTGGTAGGTGCCCCATATAGAAAATCGGTAGATTCCTATGCTGGTAATTTCTGCTTGTTTAAAGCAACTCTCAAGTGGTTCGTCTGCAGTTGCCTTATTTGTCTGCTTTGGCCGATGTAATGCTGCGGCCAATTTAAAAAAGATGCAATAAATTGGAATTGCTAGTAAAATGGTTGCTCTTAGGTAGCCGATATCTGGCAATATATGTTAATGCGTGCGCTATCACTCCAGTTATATTTATTTCCCAGAAAGAAATCTGTCAAGCTGAAGTATTATTTCGATATTATATTCCGGGTGAAATACTGGTTTTGTTAGTATTAATTTAGTGAATTATATATTTCATTTTCTGGTGATGAATTGTAAAAAAGAGCAAACTACATTGCTTTTGAATTTCTTTTTTTTAGGTTTTTGTTAAATGTTGTAAATGTTGATGTTTTTGTTTTATACTGTGTTAGTTCTTTATAGCACAAGAAAATTGAAATAAAATTTTACCTTATGTAGTTTTTAGAGTGAAATGGGACTCAAATGCATTTCAAAGAGAATGTTAAGGTAACTTCCTGGTCCTTTGATATAATGTACTGGGATTATGATAATGTACTATCATTAAAGATACGACGTCTCCAACATTTTAGATAATATATAAGTACAAAACAGCGGCAAATTATATTAGATTCATGTCGCTGTACTAATGCTTAACCACTGATAATTATAGTTCCACTACTCAGTTTTCGGTACCAGAATGCACTTAGAAGCAGGAGAACTTGCTGGTATTTTTTCACTGACTTGCACTCACACTACTAGTTTTAAAGACAAATAATAGATTATTACCTAGAAATGCTTAACACAGCACTTAACAGATTAAAAACACGTCCGGACACCTTGACGGTCGGTTAGGAATATGGATAGATCCATTCACTAATTTTAAGGTTTCTTATAGATTTGGTTGCATCATTTTGCCATCACTGAAATAGCTGCTCTATTAGAGGGTCTGATTTGTTGAGACCGATTATTTGTATTCTTTCTACTTCTGGGGGGAAATTTTACAAAAATCGATCATTCCCCCCTCTATCTCGGAAATTATTGAGCCTAAAATTTTGAAAAAATAGGGAATATAGGACGTTACCCAAAGTTTAAAATAAAAATAAGGAGAAACCCCTAATATTAAATTTGGGGCTCAAATTATAGAATTAATGGGAAAATAAATAATTTGGTCAAGTGCGAGTTGGACTCGCATAATTAGGGTTCCGTACCACCTTCAAGATTCGAATATTCCAGTTTGATTTTCCAAAAATAGACTTTTTATTTTATCTGCTTTAGGATTCGCGTGATTTTTATCACAATACATATGTATTAAATTTTCTAATTTGGCCCCCAAAAAGTAACATTAGAGTTTTATTTTACTAATACACTTTCAGAAATGCCTTTTATAATCTACTGTCTGAGTTTTAAGGATCTGTAGATTGAAGGAAAAACGGCAAAATAGGTCAAAGTTTAAATTACAAATTATTAAATCTGTTATTCAAATTATTTAAAAATATAAATAAAATATATTTTTCAAATTTTAAATAGTGTAGTTTCTAAAGTGGGAATTAAGTCAATGTTTAATATTTTTAATATCTTTTATACAAATGATTTAAAAATATGTTATATTTCTAATTCACATAATGAGCCTTTTATCTGATATATTACATGATGCGTTTGAAAATTGAATCTTTATTTTCCATTTAATTGTATAATTTGTCCCTAAAATTATTATGGGGGCTTTCTAGTAATTTATTTTCCATTTAATTCTATTATTTGAAGGCCAAATAATAGAATTAGGATTTTTTTTTCATATTTTTCCTAAAAACAAAAAAAAATGAGATCTTAGAGTTTGGGGAATAACGGGGAGAATGGGTAATTCTTTTAAAATATTTTTTTAATATATTTTAAAATATTAATTTTAAAAAAAATTAAAAAAATACATTTGTACCTATTCGTCATAATGAGCCCTGGGATTTGATATATTACATGACCCGTTAGAAACAATTACAATTTTTTATTTTCCATTTAATTCTATAATTTGCCCCCCAAAAAAAATATTAGGGGTTTTTCCTTATTTTTCCAGTAAAGTTCAGGTGAGGGGCTATACCTCCATTGTTTTTTCAAAATTTTCCAGCTTATGGTTTCGGAGATGGGGGGGGGTAAATTTTTTAAATATTTTTGTTAATATCTTTTAATTAATTTATTTTAAAAATATGAAAAAAATATATTTGTTTTCGTCATAATGAGCCCTTTCATTTGATATATAACATGATGGGTTAGAAACAATTTTAATTTTAATTTTCCATTTAATTCTAAAATTCCCCCCCCCCTCCAAAATAAATATTAGGGGTTTCTCCTTAATTTTCCAGTAAAGTTCAGGTGAGGGGCTATACCTTCATTTTTTTTTCAAAATTTTCCAGCTTATGGTTTCGGAGTTAAGGGGGAATGGGTAAAATTTTTTATATTTTTGTTAATATCTTTTAATTAATTTATTTTAAAAATATGAAAAAAATATATTTGTTTTCGTCATAATGAGCCCTTTCATTTGATATATAACATGATGGGTTAGAAACAATTTTAATTTTAATGTTCCATTTAGTTCTATAATTTGCCCCCCCCCCAAAATAAATATTAGGGGTTTCTCCTCAATTTTCCAGTAAAGTTCAGGTGAGGGGCTATACCTCCATTTTTTTTCAAAATTTTCCAGCTTATGGTTTCGGAGATAAGGGGGGGGGAACGGTCGATTTTTTTAGATTTTTGTTAATATCTTTTAATTTATTAATTTTAAAATTTTGAAAAAAATATATTTGTTTTCGTCGTAATGAGCCCTCTCATTTGATATATAACATGATGGGTTAGAAACAATTTTAATTTTATATTTTCCGTTTAATTCTGTAATTGGCCCCCCAAAATTAAAAGTAGAGGTTTCTGCTTATTTTCCAGTAAACTTCAGGTCAGAACCTATAAATCTATTTTTTTTTCAAAACTTTACGTTTTATAGTTTCGGAGATAAGGGGGGGGAATGTGTAGATTTTGGTATATTTTAGTTAATATCTTTTTAAATATTTTTTTTTAATATGAAAAAAATATATTTGTGTTCCTCAGAATGAGACCTTTCATTTGATATATTACATGAAGCGTTTGAAAATTTTTTTATTTTTAAATTTTTATTTAATTCTATAATTTGCCCCCCAAAATTATTATTA
Organism: Octodonta nipae; assembly: GCA_034190945.1. Lineage (NCBI taxonomy): Eukaryota > Metazoa > Arthropoda > Insecta > Coleoptera > Chrysomelidae > Octodonta > Octodonta nipae. The sequence goes on from CM067219.1 coordinate 80,312,139, forward strand.
ATTGTTTCTCCTTAATTTTCCTGTAAAGTTCGGGCAACGCTCTATATTTCCTATTTTTTTCAAAATTTTAGGCTCAGTAGTTTCGGAGATCAGGGGGGAAACGGTCGATTTTTTTAGTTATTCCCCCCAGAAGTACCCCTAAAATCAAAATTTTTTCTTTTACGATATGTATTCCTGATCGGGTCACCAAACTATACATTGATACCAAATTTCAACCTCTTCCGTCCAGTAGTTTAGGAGAAAATTGCTGTGATGTGACAGAGGTAGAAATCCTGAGTGATATTATAAGGGTATCCGTATATTGTATATACGGAACCCTAAAAATAAACTTTTTTCAAAAACATCATATAATATATCAAATGAGGAAAAAATTAGAAGTATAGGGCCTCACTTGAACTTTACAGGATAAATAAGGACAAAATGTACTGTTAATTTTGGAGATCAAATTATGAAATTAACGGAAAATAGAAGATTAAACTTTTTTCAACCACATCATGGTAATATATCAAATAAAAGGGATCATTATGAGGAATACAAATGTATTTTAAAAATAATTTGTTTAAAAGCTATTGACAAAAAATATAAAAAAATCTCCCCTTTATCTTCGATACTATAGGAAAAAATAAAAATATAGCGCTTTACTTGAACTTTGCAGGAAAAATATAGAGAAAACCCTAATTTTAATTTTGGGGGCCAAATTACTTAATTCAGTGAAAAAAAAACTATTTTTTAAGCGCATCAAATTTTAAAATAATTTGTTAAAAAGTAATACAAAATTCCACGCATTCCCTCTTATCTTTGCGAACTTTGAAAAAATTGAGAATAGCAGTCAAAATTTACCTGAAAAGTAAAAAACAAATTCTAACATTAATTTATAAACTTGGATAGAAAATAAAAAAATATTTTGCTAAGTGCAACCGTAATGTATTAAAAGGAATTGTCATGCAAATATTTGTGAATTTAACTTTTAAAATAAGTTGTTTAAATGATAATAATTATTTAAAATTTGAAGGATTTTCCTCTTTATCTTCCAAACTACTGAGTCTAAAATTCAGACAATAGATTATATAAGGCTTCACTGAAAGTTTATTGGTAAAATCCTAATCTTAATTTTGGAGACCACATTAAAAAATTTAATAGGAATTTTCATAAAAATTAAGCACGTCATGTAGCAGATGAGTGTAAAATAATAAAATTTAGAAATTAATGAAAATATTGAAATGAGATAATTAATTTACAAATTTTTCGTAATTTAAATTTTTACAACGGTATGTAACTTACATAGATATTATTTTGATCTGCTATTTGCACGGACTATTTTAGTTTTTTTGTATTATGTAGTGCTCTTAGCCACATAAGCCGACCAATGTCTAAAACCGAAAGTCATTTATCGACGAGAACTTCGAGAAGAGGACCTGCTTCCGTAATTCGTACCGATTATATGAGTCAAGATGAAGAACCGTCACCTACTTTTATGTATCCTCATTTGCAGGTAATTGAGACTTCTTTTTTATAGATACTTATTGTTAAACAATTACGGTATCGAAATTTAATTATATTTAATATAGCATATCGAAATTTTTTCAATATTGAGCTAGTTCAAAGAAAATTGTTATATATTTGAAGAAGAGTGCTAATGAATTAACTGGGACGTTAAAAATGAAAGTAATTATAGAATTTTGAGGTTCTTTAGCATACATGCATTAAGTTTGAAAGAACTTTAATAAATAATAAACACATAAGATTTACCGTAAAATCGTAGAAATTCAATAACTGAAAATTAGAAAAGATGCTGTATCGAATTTACAATAATGAAAAATAAGTTTAATATGTTACAATCACATCATCACCCTGTCCAATTAAGTTCTGTAATGAAATCTCTGGTCCTTAGATCTATTCGCTTAACAGACAATAGATAAAATGAACTTAATAATCTTCAACAAATCCTTCGACAAAACGTTATCATCCAGACCAAATTGCACGCATATTTCGTCAATGGCAACAACCCCCGAGTACACCAACCCCATCAGAAATAGACCAACAACACCGGAAAGCCTTCCTTCCGTATATTCGAGGAGTCACTGACAAAATAGCACGAATCCTACACCGACATCAAATAAAGACAGTCTTCAACACCAGTCAAACTATAGCCAAGTTAACCGGGAACCCTAAAGATAAAGTATCTAACGAGGATCAAGGAGTTTACGAAATTCTTTGTCGCGATTGCCCACAAAGCTACATCGGTCGTACAAATAGGCGCGTCAACCATCGAATATATGAACATTCTTTGTCAGTTCGCAAAAAAGATCCGACTTCAGCTCTCGCGCATCATAATATCCAAACAGGACACTCTATCAACTTCGAGGACAGTAGGACTATCGTATCTCTTAAGTCCCTTAGGGCATCTACTATTCGCGAAGCTATAGAAATAGAGAAAAGACCCCTGTGTCTAAACCAACGCGATAACAGCTCTCGCCTTCCCACAGCAAGGACCTCCGTAATTGCCAGATTAAACAAAGGAGACACGCCTACCAACAGCCAACCAATCACAACACAGCCTCTTAATCACGTGACATCCCTTTCTAACCCAGCGCTAACTATAAATAAAAGAAGCAGAGCAGACTCAAATTCAGTTCAGTTACCAAGTGACTCTTGGGGAGTAGGCAGATTGAGGCCCCGAGTTCGATCTAGACTCTGAAACTCTTTCTCACTTTTGTCTCTTGATAATGGCTCCAAATCAGGAGTCGAAATGTCGAGTATATAATAAATTCAGACGCAGTTCTCACCCGGAACCTAGCCTTGTTCATAGTAATTACCGCGGAACTCTCGCAGAACATTTCATTCGCCTCTACAGGGAAGATTTCTTTCAACTGACTAAAACATACAGCAAACTTCTCATTCGAAAATCTCTTCTTATTTGTGATTTTGCTTTCCTTAAATCTTGCAGAACCCACAACATCATTCAGAACACTTTCAAACTAAAACATCACACCTTTTCTTCCTATGTGTATTATATGTATTATTTCCTAATACCCAATTTGTTGGAGATGTGAATTGATTTTAAAATGTTACTATATATAAATACAACAATTTAGTAATAATAGTTTTCTGACATACCAATGAATGTCTAGTTGCTCATGACAATATTTGTTGAAAAAGAACACATGTAAGTCCGTAACGTTCATCTAAAATAATCACATGTTGACCAAAATTCAAGATCTAATTTAAACTAATATATATATATATATATATATATATATATATATATATATATATATATATGTGCGCAAAAATATATGATATATCAGCTTTTATCACGAAATTTGTACTGTAGGTATGTGGAGTAGGACTTTGGCCAGATTCTTCAACATTTTGCATGAAATCGAATCAACATCTTCTTTTCAATGATATATCCTTCGAAATTCGGGGAGGCGAAATAATGGCTATTATGGCTACTTCAGAAGAGGAAGGTAGCTCTTTGTTAGATCTTATTGCTGGACTTAGAAATCCTGTGTTGGGAAATATAGTTCTCAATGGACAAACTGTAAGGGCGCACAACTTAAAATCCAGAGTAGCTTATGTACAGAGTGATTCTCACTTATGCAAAGACATGACAGTTTTGCAAACTCTGAGGTTTCATTATGATCTGCGGAAGCCTACTGATAAATTGAGCTATTTGAAGATCAGTTCCATGGATAGGGTAAGTTGATACACTTAAAAATAATTCTAATTATACGAGTGTACAAGATATTTACAACTTACTTACAACATAAATACTTAAATAAGACTCTTTATTTGAATTTTAAAATCTATGCCTATGGCTGGTTTGAACCAGCCATAATTACTACCAACATTTTAGTATATTTCAGAATGGTTATATAATTCAAAAGAATAGCTAAGGAGTGTGTTAATTTTTTATTATATTGGTACAACATATCAATTTCAAGGTCGTAGCCAACAGGAAGGGGATTTGGGATTGAGGATTGAATCTTAAAAAATTGACTATTTTTTGATAATTTATTTTATTCTATTCATTTTTTTGAACACTGGAAGTACATAAATACAAAAATAACAAAAAAATGTTGGCTACGTCCTTGTTCGATGTTGAAACTCTAAATGAATTGGAATAACAAAACCGCCTTTCCAACTAAAACGTATGTGCATTTACGTCTGACGATATAAAATTACATATTTGCTAGAAGATTTCGAATCAAATAATGAAATGCTTATAACTCAATTTGTCTTGATTATATGTTGGACATACACCAATATGACCTGATAAATTCTTCAGACTTATTATTTCCATATTCTTTCGTATTATTTCGTTTCTGAATAAGTTAATGCCGTATTTATTTGTATATCAAACGTAAGATTTTTGTCTACAATAAAATTGGGACATTTGTCCGTAAAGTAATTTTTAAATGACCAAGTAGATTCGTTATGCAAAATATCTTTCTACATTATTTAAATTGAAATTCTGCAAAAATATAGGTATATCCGACTTTATTAATCTTGAGCCCAATTAATATTAGTCATAAGTTATCATTATGGGGAAGTTCTAGTTCTTACTGAAGTGATGGAATAAGCGAATTGTTAAATTTTATGTCCAAAAATACTTTCAATATATTGTCTGGTGTATTTCCCAACGATATATTGTAATGTTTTTGTTTTCACACTCGGGTTCAGTTCAGTTCTTGGATTTATTTAAAAACACAGTCCAACTCACTCTAATTTATTCCACTACTTCTACACAACTATTTACAATTTATGTCTACTTAAGTATTCAATACGACCGACGAAAACTGAATGCCTCCTATCGCCAGCTCTTCTTATTTATATATTTATCTTGGAATTGTCTGGTACGTCCACGAACCATCGGGAAACTCTTTCATGTTCTGGAAGCTTTAAAGGGAATTCCCAGTAACGGTAGCGGTCCGCCTGTTGAGAGACAAACATTTCGGGTTCCTAGAATTTATTTTCGTAACAATATGATAGAATATTTGTACTTACAGAATCTACAATGACTACATTTTCAGATATTAACTTATAATAGCAAGATTTTTGCAGATTTGATTTTGGAGTTAACGTTACCTACTTTATATATTTACCAAAATAACATATATAATAAAACTCTTCAATTACAAAATTTAAAAAAGTAAAAACTCTGTTGGAACTTTACTAAACTAATATTCTAAATCAAAGTATTTTGTTCCTGTTTCAGATAAATGTTCTCATCGAAGACTTGGGTCTCGAACAAGTTCGAAATACGAAAGTGTCATCAATGACAGTTTCTGAAAGAAAAAGACTGAATGTAGCTTGTCATTTGATTCTAGATACTGACATAATAGTTTTAGATCAACCGACGAAAGGAATGGATATTTTTGATTCCTTTTTTCTAGTCGAATATCTGAAACAGTGGGCAAACGGAGGAGCAGGAAACGCTTTAGGAAGAATTGTTATATTGACTATGCATCCGCCAACGTACGAGATTTTCACAATGTTGTCCAGAATATTACTGATGTCTGCCGGTAGAACGATGTTCAGTGGGAGAAGACGGGATATGTTGCCATATTTTGCTTTAATTGAATATCCTTGTCCTTCTTATAAAAATCCTTCGGATTATTATCGTAAGTATTCCACGTTTATTTCTTTTTACGTTTTACTGATTATTTGTTTTAGTTGATTTGGTTACTTTAGATGATTTATCAGCGGAAGCGATGTTAGAATCATCGCAACGAATCGAACAATTAGCTGAAATATTTAGACAGAAACAGGAGCCCATGAGTGATCCTGGGCCTCCTTCTTCTTTACCAATGACTGTAAAACGGTCCAACTGTATAGTACAAGCTTTTGTTTTATTTACGTAAGTTTTTGATAATGTTTTTAACTGATACATTGTTGTAGTCATCTACGTTTAGAAACAATTGCCTTCTATCACAAATAGTTCAATATCTCTTAAGATATCACATCACATTAATCTGTAATTTTATTCTATAAGGCTTGTCTATTAGATGATCTAAACAATTAATTACTCGTAGCTGATTCCTCGGATTATAAGATGTCCCGGTTGAATGATAATCGCCATAATTAAGTTGAAACCTAGAATGTGCCTTTCATAAAAAACAGTTGGTTAGCGATTATGAAATCGGTCTATTTGATCTGATAACTTTCGTACCTGGAATATTTTATTTTCTATTTTCATTTCTAGAAATTAGTTCCTTAGGTATGCAGCAAATAATTTTTATAACATTGGAGTCTGTACCTCAGATCTCTATTTTGTTTAGTGTTCAAAGAGATAATGTATTTGTACTCTTTTCTATTTTTTTGGGAATAACCCCAGAATTGTTGGAAAGTCTGTATATTTCAAATACTCCAACATTTCAGGGTTTAAATCAGACTGCATTTTTAATGGCAAAACTTTAATAATGGAAATTTTTATTATATCTTATTTCATAAATGCACTTGGGCCAGTTGCAACCGAACTACACAGTCGATAAAGATCATTTCTTGGTCAACTAAAAAGTTGAACTACTTTAGTAAAGGGTTTTCTATAGATTTCGTTCAAGTTTTGTTGATCAATTATCAAATCCTGTTAACTTGCTGGTATTTTATGTGTATATAAAAATTGTAACCTGGTTCATTTATAAACAGCAGACTTCCCAACGTAACATTCATGGGACATACTAGTATTAACTTTTAAATATGTGTTACTCTCCTTAAATGTTATTAGTTAGATATGTTTTGATATTTCATATACTAAATTTTCCAGAAACTTTATAGGTATATAATTTTTGTTTCAGGAAATTCATATATTATACTCAGTCTGCCACATTTATGAGCTGGTTAGCTTTAATTATTATAGCCGCAAGTCTATCCCTAATACTAGGAGCAATATTTTGGGATGTACCAAGTACTGATATGCAGCTCAATTTAAATGACAGACAAGGTTATCACTATAGCGTAATGTGTGTCGCCCTATGGCCTATACTCTTGTATTTAACAATATTGGAAGTAAGAAAAAACATGAGAACTGTACACAGAGATATTAAAGATGGATTGTATAGTAGATTTACATATATCATAACTAAGGTACATATTTAAATAGCTTACATACTATTAGTAAATAGTATTTCGAAACGTTTGTAATCCTGTCCATAAAAACAATTTCGACAAATATTCACTTAACCACAAAATATTTCACGAAATAAATACACTTTAAATTTCATTCGAATGCTAGTAAATACAATGCCTTATGTGTAATACTGTTAAATATTGAATCTAGAATTAATTGTTTAAAATTTCTATGTTTCAGTCACTTGTAAATTTGTTTCCTTCTTTATTTGTATGGTTAATCTACATTGTGCCAAGCTATTCTATGACCGGACTATATATGCAAAATTCTAGTGATTATAATGGATTTTACATTTATATAGGTAAGTGGGTACATCAACATTACTTAATATTGAAAACAATTTTGTCTAGAATTTGTGACCGTTACTATGAGGAGGTCGAAGTTCAACCACATGGTTGCGTTATAGCTTATAAGTGTAATATGGCCGTCACTGTTTTAAAATAAATATTAATACTTTTTATTAATTTATAACATAATCATAAATCATATAATAATTATGTAGCCAAAATTTGGATCAGTTAGTTATGTTATAAAAGTGAAATTTTATGCAGAGTTTCAAAGCTTTAACACAACAAACAACTAAGCACAACTGGATTATTTTTAATATTTCACAAAATTAACTCCCTGATTAGCATTGTAGGTTTAAAAATTCATATACAGTTGATACTAAAAAAATTATTTGGTTGATGGAAAATTGCCAAAGCTATCAAATTTACAATTTTTGCAATTTTAAACACCCCCAACAGTTTGATAACAAATACAAAATTGTTAATAACACTTAAATGTGTTTATGCGATTTATTTACTCTATACACTTCTGATTGTGTTACTAAACTTTATATTGGTATATGTAGCAAATTTCAACTACAACTAGAAAAAACACACATAATACTTATCCTACAAGGATATTCGTCCATCAGGCGTACAGAACCCTAATTAAGTTACACTTCAGAATTAATACTAAATTCGTATCAAATGCATTTTGCAAATGATATTTTACTCTGTTTGACGTGAAATTGTTAATCTTGTTTAGAAGTCGTTATATATATTCATATCATTAACAGTTTTACTAAATATTAATTTAAACAAATTGTGGTCTTTTAGGATAAACATTAGCAAAAAAATTGCATTTTTTATTGTTCTGATGATGGTCTTTTAATAAACTGAAACGTAAAATATTAATTATTTTATGTGTTTTGGATGAATGAATCCCCTGAAAATATTATATCAAACTTATTTTAATGATTCAATACATACTATAAACAAGAAATATATATTTATCTTATTACAGTTTACCTTATTGAGGTCTACTTTTGTTCTTATAACTATTCACTTTACTTACGACCAATAGACTAAGAGCTAGTGACCCATTTTTCATGAAGTGTTTGATTCAATGTAAATATTTTATATAGAGGTATAGATAGGACAGATGAGTGGTTAATCGGATGTCTGCCTTACCTACCTGGGGTCGGTAGATACTGCTCATGCAAGAACAGTATGTATGTATAATGATATGAATATGGAAAACTACTGGGAATGTTTATTTGAAAATGGGTATACGGAGTTTTTTCGAGGAGCTGGTTTCAGATTAAATATTTTCAGTTGTCTACGACTGGACCCCAACTTTGTTTCTAAAATGGAATTCTTCCTTTTTATAGAATCTTTCACAAAAAAAAAAAATTTGGAAACAAAGAGGGCCAGGTCAAAAATTTGCAACCCTTTTTTTTCAACGCCAGTGGATTCTACGCTACAAATAGGGGTCGTTTATACTTACAACCTCATACCTACATTAAACGATTTTTGTATAAACTTGGACAAACTAAAATTTCCATGCGGTTATTAGGAAACAATCGACAATAAACAAATGAACATTACTTTAATTCGTTAATCATTTATGGATAATTTGATATTGAAAGAGTCTGTTTAACGTTTCTTCCGCGATATCCGAATTGACCAAAACATACGCATGACACCACCACATAGATTATTCCCAAGTGTAAAACACACAGGTAATTTGTTAAAAAGCACAATAAAATTAATCTGTCGTAGAAAATGGATGAATGCACCACAAGCACACTGCACAAATTGAAGAAGCAATCTTCGTTACTATATCCAACCGGAACATGATAAATGCTTTCGATAAATTATGCTTTAACGTCCAATTAATAGAAAATATTGTTTGTTGACACTCAGCATTTGGTTCTTGTCAATTCTGTCAAAAAAGACCTTAATGATAATTCAGAAATCTCCAATAACCACAAAGAAATTGTAGTTTTTCCAAGTTTATACAAAAATCGTTTAATTTAGGTACATGGTTGTAAGCATACCCCCCCCCCCTCCTATTTTTTAGAGTAGAATCCACTAGCGTTGAGAAAAAAGGAGTAGCGATGTGAAAAAAAAAAGAGTTACAACGATTTTCAAGATAGCCTAATTCGGGGCCTATTTCTGAGCACTCAGTGTATTTTTTTGAACAGTTTCCAAAGATTTAGGATGCTTCCAGTTTTGTTCAGGCTAATTCTGAATATTTTTGACCTGGGCCTGTTTGTTTCCAAAAAATAGTTTTTTCTGTGGAGGGCTGTCAAAATTAAAAAAAAAAAATTTTTAACCGGAGCCCTTCAGACATATAATTTTTTGCATATTAAAATTCATTGCAAATTTAAAAAATGCTATAAAAAACAGGCTGTTCTATTTAAATAAACAAAGTTGGGGTCTACTTCCTGTAGAATCAGAAGTCGTAGATACCTGAAAATATGTTAACTGAAACCAGATCTCAAAAACCCCGTATATCAATTTTCAGATTAACACTCCCAGTAGTTTCCCATATACATATCACTTAGCTCATCGTGGTATGCCCTGTACACCTTTCTTGCATGCGCAGTACCTACCTACTGCCCCCACGTAGGTAAGGCAGACAATCGAATACCTACTCTTCTATCCTATCTATACATCTGTGTAAAATATTTACATGAATCAAACACTTCATGAAAAATGGGTCACTGTTATTGCTTACGACTGTTTAGTCTTGCTTTCAAATTACATTCTTTTCATCTACCAATTACTGGAATAAGTTTAAATTTTTTATAGATAATGCTGACTAATTATGGAACATTCCTAAAACCATTTATCATCCCTAGTTGGCCTTAACCTTAAATTCCATTTTTGTTGACGGCTTACATACATCTTAGAGTGTTAGTATTTTTTTATGACCTTTGAGATTTTAAATAACACATTTATTTTACTTCTTTTTGGTGACCAATTGATAAAATTATCTGGCCAATTACTCATTGAGTTAACCTAAATTTTAAACTATTGTTGAAGCCTATACGTTTCTTTTTGGGTTTTTGTCAAATTAAAAACTGACCAAATCATAAATTTTTATAACCATTTATGTTTAAGTTCCATAATTCTAAACAGGCTACAATAGAAAAAGATACATTGCTACAGGTTATGTCCATAGAGAATCCATACGATTACGGAATGCATTAAAATCTTATTAATTCCAATAAAGAAAATTTCCTTTAGGTAAAAAAATGTGTTTAGCAAATTTTCTTTTCAGATAGACTGCATACAAATTATTAAAGTTTCTGTTGTTCTATGTGGGACTCTGTTGGATGTTTTTTATTAAACTTACATGAAAAACACACATATCTATAAGTTGTTTATAATATTTTTGAAATAATTTGTTTTGTATTTTTTGCAGGAGTAATGCTATTATATTTAAGCTGTCTTCAAGCCTTCCTGATGGCATTTATATACCTTATACCGCTTACCAGTACTGCTACCATCATTTCTTCAGCGATACTATCTGCATTTTTCATATCAGCCGGGTTTTCATTACACCTTAAAGATGTTCCAAAATATTTCAGCTGGTTGAAGTATCTTAGTCCTACTAGCTGGCTGCTACCGTTTTTATCAAATAGAGAATTGTCCCAAACAGCACTGAAATCGAGTTCTATGATGTCATTATGCCGAAATATGCAGGTAAATTATGAGTTTTTAACAATACAACAATACATTATTAGTTAAAACATTAGGATAAGTAAAAAATATTTTTCGGAACAAAGTGCACAGGTTTAAAGAAATAACCTCTACTGACATACAAACCTAAACGCTTAAATATAAAATAATATAAGTACCATTTATTTGAATGTCTTTAGTACATAACCACCAAGTTATTCATTATTGCCAATACCGACTCATACGAAAATCAAAAACTTGACGTACTTGTGAAGTAATATAAAATAATTTAAAATGTCTACCACTTTAGAGTACTTATAAAATAGTACATAAGTGTATTTTAAACAAAAAGAAGTATGATTACTCCGTTTCCAGAGTGCTTGAAATTCATTAATTTTTACACTATTTTAGAGATCCATGCAGGGGCGGATCCAGAATGAGCTTCAGGGCTGGCATTTATCGATATAGGGGAAGGAATAACAGTGGTTTTGGATAGGTAGTCAGTTAAAACTCACAGAAATCGTTTTTATTACACCTGTATAGAACGACGTGTTTGGAGCTTCCAGTGGTTGTCATCAACATTTACTGAAGGGTTCTTACTTTACTCAGATAATGATTTCGAGTTTTACAATCCATGAATCAGTGAGAATTAAGACTGGTATTTGACAAATTAAAATGCATTATCATTAGATAACGCAATTTAACCAAGTAACCAATAAAGTATGTACGAACACATGTTTTTCTAATAGTTATTTACTTAATTATGCAAACAACAAATATTTATAATGAAAATTTGACATTTACATTGATATTTTTGCAAATATTTTTACGGTTTTCGGAAAAACGTTATTTTTTATGTTATGGATAATGTACGGAATCAAGCTGGAACTTCTCTTTATATAATACAAATTAAAATATTCAAATTGTTTGAGCCGAGTTAGAGAAAACAATGTACATTTATTGAAATTCACTGAAACATAGTCTCTTAATTACTGTTTTTTCTGATTTTCTGGAAAACCGTAAATCTCACATAATTGAAAATTATTTGGTACCTGTCTGCAATATTCCTTAATACAAAACCGTTTTTGAATAATCACTGAGCATACATAAAAAAAACGTGACAACCAATTGATAACCTCCTCCTTTTTGGAAGTCGGTTAATAAGCCCTAAGATCACCACTATTGTGCTATTCGTTCCGTAGATATGGCCATGCTAACATAGCCATTGTTTCTCGGAAGATAAATTTAATGTTTGCGTAATAAATTTACGAGTAAAACATTTTTTTTAAATATAACCGACTTCCACCTAAAAAGCTGAAAATAATTATAACAAAATACAACAAATAAATAACACATTCAATGTTGTTAGATACCTACCCAGAAAGTAAAAACTGTAAACATTAAAAGGTGCTCATATTTTTGAAGTCGGTGCCAAGCAACAATTAAGTTTGATGAAGTAGTAGATAAGTACGCAATGCAGGATTTTAGATGTACTTTTTCCAACATTTTTATACCACCAAACGTCCACTCCACCCTATATTCCAACCATCCTGCATATACGGCTGCCTATGGACCACTCTCATTCTACTCCGTCCTATATATCAATCATCATATAAATGCAACTCCTATGATTTTACTTTGTGATTTTGTTTGCTATAACTAAAGACTCTGTGTATAAGCTCATCAAATAGCAGTTTAGAGTTTGGCATGTGTTGTCACAGAATTTTCTATTAGGCCGGGAGAATGTGACACCAAAAGCCCCGTCTTCGTAAAATGGAAAAATTTTCATTTAAATAGGTATTGGCCGGGTATACAAACAAAACGAGCTTGGTACTCATTGATTTAAGAAGCTTTACTACCTATATGCTTGACACGTACAATTTTCAAATTCGCAATTAAAATTTTCGGTGCCTACAATTCCCGCACTATTACGTTGGAATTAAAATATTTATGAGGAAATGTCCGTTACGTCACTTGGATGAAATTTTTGATAAGAATATTGGAATTTTCGGCGATTTTCTGCAAAACTACAACTTGCACATCGCAGAAAAGTATTAGAGATCACCTAGGGATCTTCCTTAATAGATTAAAGGTTAAAAAAGTATACACATCCATAAGGAGTTTGGAAAAATCGACCAATATGTTAGGGATATTGGTCGATTTCCATGGACGCATATGTTCATTCACAAATTTCATCAGTTTACCAATATAATTCTTTTCCCAAATTTCAAGTTTCTATTAAAGAAGACCATATTCATTCAAAACGGTTCACCAGAGGAGAAGAAATCAGATAACATACATACAAAAAAAACTCGACGAATTGATAACCTCCTCCTTTTTGGAAGTCGGTTAAAAATTAGCAATAAATTCTAGCGTAGGTCCAGTTCTGCGTTATGAACTGGCTATGCTAGCGTAAATATAGTTAAGACTTGGCAACAATTTTGTTTTTGTCATATAAAGTTATAAATAGACACGAAAGTCAACATAACTAAAAAATAACTAAGGAGTAAACAAGTTGTTCAAGTAGCCACTATTTGTTCATATCTACTCAATAAAACTAAAATTATTGAATCTTTCATTAGAATAAGCATTTTCATGTGGATATTTATTATTGTTTTGTTAATCTTTTAATTGTTAATATTTCCAATTTTCCGGCGACACGTGTGTTTAGAATTTAGTGGTCTACACATTCTCACACAAACAAGAAATTTAGTTGAATATAAATTTAATGTTGTTACACTAAAACGTAGTAATCAAAACATGGGAAATAATGAATATTTAGGATGTGAAACAAAATTCATACATACCATTCTTTCAGCAATATATACTAATTTTATTTACAGGTCCAACATCAGGAAATTATTGTTCAGTTACCCTGTCCTCCACCAAATGGAACAAATGCACTCCGGAATTTTGGATATTTAAAATCTGATCAGCTAGTCTTCGATTATAACAATGTTCCGGTAGCAATGCTAGTATTTTATATTATATTCTTCATTGCAACTCCTTTCTTTTTTATTATAAATTATAGTAAATCTAAGATATAAACAGAAGATTCAATCTGATACAAATAGACCCTAACATTCATAGTGTGAATAAACGCACTGTTTATGTTGTGTTGTAAGTGCCTTTTATATGTATGTTTCAATAAAACAATATAATTGTGTATTTCTTTACTAAGTGCAGAATTGTATCCTATCTCCAAATGCTAACGTTAATGCAGGCGTTTTTTAAGTCCCTCTGATATTTGGGAAATACTCTACGATCTGCCTTGAAAACAAATTATCAGAGACAACTAAACAATTGACTAATATATGAAAAAGAAGTTTGTTTAATTACAAGTACAACAAAATATATAATATAATTGTTTTGTACGCAACAATACATCTCGAGTCTACTGTATGACTAGTTCACAAATATCTTCCGATTATGGTAGTGTCTAAAGCGTAGTTTAAATTGGCATTAATAGTAGTACTACTAGCATAATGTAAATAGTTAGCGCTAGTAACAGTAGAGTACTATAGATGGGCCATACTAGACTCGAGTGAGGAATAGTACACTCTAGGATCTCACTACCATTCCCAAAATTTTACTCTACTCCACAGGTGTATTAGTGTACTCTACCAGTGTTTGCACTTAGCTTGTGCTGTTTGTTTTAGTAACTATAACATTTTCAAATTTTGTTTAGGTACGAATGGAATAGAAGTGGACGGAAGATGAAATTATGATATTAGTATTATTCTTCAAGGATTACCATTGTGTCTGGAATATAAGCAGCACTAATAACCGAATTAAGGTAATGAGATAAGCTGCCAAGAAGAAATCGTTAAATGTAGGGTAAAGCAAAATTTTGGGATAGCTGAATTATAACAAATTTAAACTGATTTCTAATTTAACTCGTACTGGTATTGCATTCGTCATAAATGTGTTCATTTTTTCAGTATGCACCGTGGGCCAACTAATTTGAGCAGTGTTTCAACATTATCCTAGATGTCGGTCTTTACATCTCGCGTCTTCAAATTATCGGGTGTCATTCTCAAGCACATTTTATATTCCTGTGGATCTGCTAAACTCAGTTCTCTTAAAAGAGTAGCAGATGCTTCCCATTAATTTCGTCTTTTAATCCATTCCCGTGCCCAAATTCTTTTTTGCCTACCAGTTTCTTCTTCTTGCAGTTCCTCTACTTCATTTAATAAAATTGCTGCAGCTTGCTTCAGATATTTTTTAACAATAGCCAGGTATTTTTGTCTAACCTGCTTATTCATTCTCACAGACAACCTTCAGCAGTGCATATTGGTTTTAAAACTGATCTTTCAAATTACTCTACCAAAGTGGGTAGGCTGAAGTGTCTGGGCAAAAATATATGTTAGTAAACTCTGCTACTATTAATACCAATGTAACTTTAAGAATTTTGTAACAGTGTATAAATAATTGGAGGAAACAGACATTGACACTTATTATAAAAGTTAAGTGTGTCATCCGGTTGAGGGGCTCACTGCTCCACTTGTTAATATATACCACTGGGCAAATGCAAACTGGCAAATTTTGCAAGTGTAACTTTAGATTATTTTGAATTAGTATGCGTTAGACTATTCAGAATAATTCTCACATTGCACGGTTATAGGAACTTATATTTCATATGACGAAACTCAGGTAATACCTACCATAAAATGGATGTATATAAAAATACTTTAAATGCAATAATGCCTCATACAGTACTGTATTAATTAATTGAATTGCAACTTACTGATCCATTGGAAGATTCTATATATAAAAATAAGAATACTTTTTGAAACTGCAGAAAGTGTTATATAACCTTAATAGGTAAAATCTAAGTCTTCAAGTTTTAGAGATGCATTGAATCAATGTAGAGATCGAGGGAACACAGGATATATCTTTTAGAGCTCTCACAGAAAATATGCTCTTGATATTGACATCCAAAATTAGTATCAACCAGAGGTCATAAAGTTATCAGAAAGCTCTCTTATGCGCCAGTTTCTGCTAACTTCAAGAACTCTTTGAAAGTATATCTTAAATGTAACATTTTTAGTGATTTTAAAGACCTCATCTTGTCAAATTGATGTCAATATTTGAGTGTTTCTCATAATAGTTTCAATTAATTTATGAAAAAATAATATTTTTGAAGACTTCTAAATACAATTATTTAGCTTAATTTATTTCTGAATTGAGATCATATTTTTCCATCCTTGATACAATCTCTTAAATTAGGCAATGTTTGAAAGATAGTCAAGGATTATTATCATTTATACTTAAGAAGAATAAAAAACATCTTGATTGCACAATGAGAATATTTAAACAAATGAAAAGAAAACACAAAAACTTAGAACTTAAGCATATCATTTTTTTCATTATAAATAACTAGACATAACATAGTATCTTTCAATTAATGGAAACAAGAAATCTTAGTTCAACTTATAAATGTATTATATTATTCAAGAGAAAAGAAACTAATATTATCAGGTAAATGTTAGATTGCAATCATTTCCTAAATCGTTTTCCTTTTTCCCTTGTGAAATTCAGTGGTATGGGAAGATTATGAACACTTTGTCTTCAAATTGTGTACTTGTGTTGGATGTTTTCAAAAGCTTTTAGATCAATTTTAGGAACATCTACAAATGTCACAATTAATAAAATGCATATTCATAAAAATTAATGCATAATTGTTTAAGCTTAATTTGCCCCCTTTTTCTGAAAAACTCAAGGTACATATCCTCCATATTTTATTACAACTAGTTTCTGTAAAATAAATAATAAATATTTCTATAATAGAAAAAAAATCAGTCAGGTTTTGATAAATAATACTAAATCTAAAGATGAGGAATTAATAATGAATTATTTACATTAAGAGACCATATATAAAAAGATAAATGCTCACTGTTCTTTTTCAATTCATCATTCGATGATGTTGCACAGTATAGTTCAGTCTTACGAATTGTTCTTGGTAATTTCGATATCTCAAAACATCTTGCTTTATTATATAGATTCCGTAGATTAAATTATTTAATTGAATTTTACATGGACAATAAATGTCTTTATTCTACCAAAATACTCACTATTTACAAAACAAAACAGCTGATCGCTTCGCTCTGTCGACTTAAATTCAGGACACACTCATTGTAAACTCCTCGCCTTATATGATCGTCGGCTTTAAATAGGTCGCGCGGAAAATACAAGAATCGGATAACAACTTCTGATTTGCCAGAGTGTATGTGTTTCCGATTCGGCAAGCATGACGAACACAGTTTTGTTCATCAATCGAGTTTTCGGGAATGCCGTTGTTGTTCTTTTTTATTCAGCCGGTTTTTGTTTCGCAACTTTCTCTTTATCAGAATGATTAACATCTAGAAATTTTCTTAATTTTTTTTATCGACGTAAAATGAATGTTATAACACTGCCCCTTTTTAATTTTGATCGGTCCGATTAGAATCATTCTCTCCATGGTAGGGAGCTAGTCAATCTAAGTGAACCACCTTCATCTTAGCTCTTGAACGTCATTGATCCTCTTGACCACCTCGTATGGACCATTCCAGGCTAGTATGAGCTTTGGAGACTCGCCTTTGCTTCTTTGGAAGTTGTATAGCCAGGCCTTGTCTCTCTCGTGGAAACCGACTGAATTTGCCATGAGATCATAGTGTGTCTTCATCCGATTGTTGGTGGCCAACATCTGCGTTCGGGCTAGTTCTTGAATTGCCAGCATATTCAGTTGGAGTTGCTCGGCATAATCGTTAACTTCTTGAGTGGTTCTTCTGGTGAGCCAAAGGCTAAATCACAAATTAATCTCAGCTCTTTTCCGAATAGTACTTTGGCTGGAGTACTCCTGTGCTGTTATGTACGGCTGAGCGATAGGCCAATAGGGATAGATAGTTACTGAAGACCTTGGATAGATGTTGTTCCAAGAACCTGTTGAAGCTTTCCACTATTCCGTCTGACTGTGGATGCAAAGGTGTGGTTCTCATTTTCTTCATTGCCAACATCGTACAGACCATCTGGAATACATTGTATTCAAAGTTACGTCCTTGGTCTGAATGTTACTCCAACGGGACACCAAACCTGGTGAATAGCTGTTGTACCAGCACCGTCGTCACCACAGTGGTTGCCCCTTGATTAGGTATAGCGTATGCCTCAGGCCATTTGCTGAAGTAATCCATTGCGACCACAATGTATTTTTCCCCCTCTCAGACTTGGGAAATGGACCGACTACATCAATAGCAATTCTCTCAAATGGGACGCCCCCATTGTATTGCTGAATTCTGCTCTTGGTCCGGGTTTTCGGGCCCCTTTTGGCTACACAGGTGTCACATTTCCGGCACCAAGCTTTCATGTCTAGGAAGTAATTTACTCAGTAATATCGTTGGCAAATTTCATCCAAAGTTTTATTCATTCCCATTATGTACTTCGGTAAGGCCGCTGGTACCTTTTTCTTGAGGATTACCACTTGAGACTTGGTTTCCCTGCCGTCATTGCTTTCCCAAATTTCAAGTAATTGATTATGTATTTAAGATACATATATTTATTTATGTGTTTTTAAAACAATAACTTGCCAAAAGATATAATGTTAAATAAAACGAGTGTTAACCTTTTCAAAATCAGTTGGAAATAATGTACTCGTGACCAGACATATGGATGCAAATTGAGTTTAATTAAAAATTTATATACTGAATTTTATATTTTATTTGCAGCAACTGTACAGCCTTCAGTAATATTTCATACAATTTTTGTACAGATTTCGTGAAAATCTTTAAAATTAACTTTCTTAATACTGTCAGTCGAAAGATGAATAGTCAACATAATTAAAATCACAAATTGTAGTAAAAAGGACAATTTTTGACTGGGAAATTCATAGTAATAATAAATAAATGAAATTTGTAGTTTTTATTACTAATGTTTATTTTATTAATTATCAGTATATTAATTATTTTAAACCTAATATGAGTATCATTTTTGTCCTAACCTGTCAAATTGATTAGCTTCATTTTCGCCTTGTAGATGAAAATTACACTGTAACGTGTAAAAAAAATTGTTACCTCTTGACTAGTCTTATGATTTGGTTGATGTTGATGTAGATTATGTACCTCCGTTGTCTGTTCGACTTTTCGCTAAGCCGGAGATATCCAGGATGATATTTTTTCTTGTTATCACAGTACAAAGTCTGTTAATTTTGATTCCAAAATTTAAAAATACTTTCTTTTTTTAAAAAAACCTGTTAGATTAATGCCTATCCTCTATTTCGTAATTTCTCTTAATCCGCTCCTGTCCTCCGCCTTAGTTTCTTCAGTGCAAGTCTGGTTCAAGTGGGGGTTGAGAAGTAGTAGTCGAGTTTCCAAGCGTACGCGGGAGAGAGTGCTTGCCGTCTGGAACTTCTGGAAGTGAGCGAAAGATAGACACAATGATGTCTGAGATTTTTATGGATTAGGTAACCCTTCGTTGTGAAGGGACGTAATTTATTTCTGATAATATTTTATTAGTTTTAATGTTATACTTTCAATTTAAAGATTCTTTTAATTTTTACCGTATAAATTTCATATAATTTGAATACGATTACAAAAAAGTGAATTAACGCACTGAATGAACTCAAGGCTATCTATGATGTAGTGCCTTGATTTGAATTTTGACATTTCAGAATATTGTTTGGTGTAAGATTATTATAGCACGATGGTAAAGGTAAGTTGTAAATTCAATGTGCAAAGTTCAAGATTTCAGCTTCATTCACTGCGAAAAAGTTTTTAACAAACGTGAGTATTACTTATTTATCATTAATTAACTGCAGATGCATATTCTTTATATTTTCTTTCCATACAAAACAGAAATAGTCATTGCTTACTATGGGTTTCATTTAAGTTAATGAAATTATATTGAATCTTAAGATTTTGGTTGAAGGTTTATTAATATGTACCGTCATTTGGGGTGAAATCGGACAATTTTTGCGGTTTTTTGTTAATAAAAATTACAATTTTCAAAGGAAAATTTATCAAAAAATGATTAAGAATCTCCCAGGTGTTAATAGCTAAATTACATGTAGAACGAAAAAATATATAATTCTCCCCACTACTTTTTTTGTGTTGAAGAGTGTCCGCCTCCACCCCTATGTGTGGGGTAAAGGCGCAAGACCATAAATTTAGCTTTAAAATTTGTCTTAGACCCTTGTATGGGGCAAATTCGGACAAAAAAAAAAGAAAAAATATATATTTAATTGATAAATATTAGGTACAAAAAAACCGGAGGCATATTAAACTCTTTATTCATAGAAAAGACTTAAATATACATTAAACTCTACAAATATGGAACGTAAACCATAATTGTGGTTATAATATTTCAATTTTTAATTTATTTACTCTATTTGGATATTTTTCAATGAAGATTTTTAAAATAGGTCTGTATTATTTCCTTCGTAATGTGTGCTCTCGATCTCTTGATATTTTGAGCATATCGTTCAGTTAAAATTTTATTGCGACTGAGAAATTTATAAAACCAGTCTATTCCAGGATAATTGTTTTTAAATTGCTTTATCTTTTCCCCTTTTCTGTCCAAATATCCTTTAACGAGTGTTGAGTTTATCATTTGTTAGTGTAATTAATATTCAAAAATAAAGCCTTCATTGATGATGTCAGACACAGTCAGTGATCGCTTTATGATGTCTGAGCACTTCTCACTCGATACATGCATTATGTGTAACATAAATAAACATTGATATAAAGTTCCGTGAAGGAACGATCCCTATAAGTTTTTATATATTTTCTTAATAGTTAGTTGAATAGTGGATTTCATATCGAGAGGACTAAAATAAAACAATATCGTAATATTGTTGTGTGTGATTTTCCTACCCATATTCCTAATAGGTTATGGGTCCCAGTTAACGTGAAATAAACTAAGATATAAATATTTAACTCATTGTGTTCCGTATAAAGTGATTAAAAGACAAAGTTGGTAATAAAAAAAAGAACAATGGAAGGTGCTAAGCAAGTGAAGCGCAACATTAAGCAGTTTAATGTAAATCATTATTCGATCTGGAAATTTCGCATAAAAGCCCTAATTGAAGAGCAGGATGCTCTTCAGGTTTTACAGGAACCAGCCCCCGAAGAACTAACAGACAATTGGAGAAAAATGGAAATATGTGCAAAAGGGTGCATTATTGAATATTTAAGTGACACCATGATAGGAATGGTTCAAGATGGAGATACTGCAAAAGACATATTAAGGAAACTGGATGAAATTTATGAACGAAAAAGCTTAGCAACGCAACTGGCAGTCCAAAAGAAATTATTAAGCTTCAAATTAGAGGAACGCATTTCTCTATTAGAGCACTTCATCAAATTCGATGAGATGATCATCGAGTTAGCTGCGGCGGGCTCAGTTTTGACAGAAATGGGTAAGGTAGCTCATCTATTATTAACATTACCATCGTCATATGATGGCATTATAACAGCTATTCAAACATTGTCGGAAGATAACCTAACCCTTGCTTTTGTCAAAACACGTTTATTGGATCACGAAACAAAGTTGAAACATGAAATCATTGACACAAGTACTAAAGTGCTTCAAAGTGAAACCCGGAAAAATCAATCAACATTTTTTCAATCCCAGAAGAAAAACAGAAACTTTTCAACGCATCGCAACCGTAGTTTTCAAAAACGAAAACAATTTAAACATAACCACAATTATCAGTCTAAATTCAACAAAAATAATAGTGGAAACTACAGAAAATGTGACCATTGTGGTAGAACAAATCACCTTAAAAAAGATTGCTATTTTTATAAGAGATCTCAAAATGAACAAAGAATTCTTCAAGTTGTTAAAACCACTCAAGACCCAGAGCAGAGTTTTGCTTTTATGATCAACAGCAGTATTCTCCAGAACAAGATATTATTTACAAAAATGAAATAATATTTGTATTGGATTCAGGAGCTACTGATCACATCGTCAATGAAAAGTTGCATTTCACTACTGCTGAAAAATTGAAGATACCAGTTAAGATTTCTGTTGCTAAAAATAATACCTTCATCACTTCATCTCTCAGAGGCAATATAGAGGTAAAAACCAATCTAGGAATCCATGGAACCCTCAGAAACGTCCTGTACGTTCCTGACGTACCTTACAACTTGTTGTCCGTACGACGTATCCAAGAAGCTGGAATGACAGTTATCTTCAAAGAAAATGGGCAAGTTCTAATTGAAAAGGACGGTAAGGCGGTAATTAAGGGTGAGTCTCTGAAAAATTTAGTATGTGTAAAATTTAAACTACTGAAAAACAACATGCATGAACAAGTAAATGTTGTCATTAATTCTGCTACGGAAAACTATAAAATTTGGCATGAACGCTTAGGTCATATAAGCAAAAATAAATTCATAGAAATTAAATCTAAAAAATTGGCACAAAACATTGATAAATTGAATGATATTCAACCAAATTATGATCTATGTGAAGCTTGTATAAATGTAAAACAAGCACGTCTACCATTTTCTAAACGAAAGGATAAATCGCATATTAACAGGCCATTATACATAATACACTCAGATATTTGTGGTCCTATTACTCCTCCAACAATAAACAATCAAAATTATTTCATAACATTCATTGATGAGTTTACACACTACACGGTAGCGTACCTATTAACATATAAATATGAGGTATTTAAAGTTTTTAAAGATTTCGTCACTAAAAGTGAAGTTCTTTTTAATTCAAAAATTGTAAATTTTTATTGCGATAATGGTCGTGAGTATATTTCAAATGAAATGAAAGCTTTTTGTGTTGAAAAAGGAATATCGTATCATTTAACAGTGCCATATACTCCCCAACAAAATTCAGTAGCAGAGAGAATGAACAGAACGCTAACAGAAAAAGCTAGAGCCATGGTACACGGTGCAAATTTAAGTACATGCTTTTGGGGTGAAGCAATTTTGACGGCTACGTATCTCTTAAATTTAACTCCCACTAAAGCACTTTCACAAGACAAAACGCCTTTTGAACTCTGGCACAATAAAAAGCCGAGATTAGACCATTTAAAAGTTTTCGGATCAACCGCATATGTTCATAATAAAAATAAAAAAGGCAAATTTGATCAAAAGTCAATAAAAGGCATAATGGTTGGGTATGAACCTAATGGTTATAAAATATTAAACGTTTGCACAAATAAATTCCTTATAGCACGTGACGTCATATTTGACGAAATAAATTTTAATATCTCAAGACCTAAAATCGATTTTGGCGAAAGTGTTGAATCAAATTTTGATAATCAAAATTTGAAAGTAACTAATAAATTGGTGTCAAATTCTTCAAGTAATGATGAAGAATTAAAAGTGGGTGAATATAAATTACCCACCAATAAAATTGATATAAATCAATTAAAACATAAATCTGAGACTCCAATTTCGATTGAACTCAGAAATAAAAACACCAAGTTTTCATCTGAGACTCCAGTTTTTACTGAACTCAGAATTAACAACACAGATATTCAAACTGAGGCTCCAGTGCCAACTGTCCTCGGAAAGAATGCTAAAATCGATAATAAGGTCCAAACTACGACTGAACTTAGACGTAGTGATAGAATTAAAAACAATCCTAAAATATCATATAATGAAAATGATATCGAATTATTTACATGTGCTCAACAAACAGTTTTCAAAACCCCGTCTTGTTACCAAGAATTAACTAATAGGGATGATAAAAATAAATGGGTGGAAGCCATGAAAGATGAAATTAACTCTCTAATAGAAAATAATACATGGACTTTAGTACCCAAGCCCATGCATAAAAACATTGTCAATTGTAAATGGGTCTTTACTATTAAAAGTGACAAAGATGGAAATCCATCAAAATATAAAGCCCGTTTAGTAGCAAAAGGTTTTACTCAACAATATTTATTTGATTATACCGAAACATTCGCACCAGTGGCGCGCATAACTACTTTAAGAATACTTTTGGCTCTAGCTAATCAGTATAAACTATTCATACATCAAATGGACGTAAAAACCGCATTTTTAAATGGAATATTAAAAGAGGAAATATACATGTCAGTTCCCGAAGGAATAGAAATTGAAAACAAAAATTTAGTATGTAAATTAAACAAGGCAATATATGGCTTAAAACAGTCGGCAAGATGCTGGTTTCAGCATTTTGATGATCTGTTAAAGAAATATAATTTTATGAGTTCGTCTGGGGACCGATGTTTATATTTCTTAGATAAAGGTCACTTGACTGAAAATGTATACGTAATATTATACGTTGATGATTTGGTAATTATTTCTGGTAACATGGATACAATGTTAAGTTTTAAAAACTTTTTAAAAGAGCAGTTTCGTATGGTTGATTTACAAGAAATTAAATTCTTTTTAGGTATGAACATTGAAAGAAATGACAATGAGATATCTTTGGA
Source organism: Octodonta nipae (assembly GCA_034190945.1). Taxonomy (NCBI): domain Eukaryota; kingdom Metazoa; phylum Arthropoda; class Insecta; order Coleoptera; family Chrysomelidae; genus Octodonta; species Octodonta nipae. The sequence goes on from CM067219.1 coordinate 80,336,617, forward strand.
TCAATGCGGGTATTTAAAATCAGTTCTCAACAAATTCAACATGAGTGAATGTAAATCTGTAAACACACCACTTCCAGTCAAAATAAACTATAATGAATTGAACTCTGACGAATATTATGAAGCCCCTTGTCGTAATCTAATTGGTTCTTTACTTTATGTTACAATATGTACAAGGCCTGACTTAAGCACCGCCATAAATATATTAAGTCGTTATCAAAACAAAAATAATAAAGAATTATGGCAAAGCCTAAAAAGAGTATTACGATATATAAAAGGGACCATTAAACTTAAATTAATATACAAACGAAATAATAATTATAGTGATCTATTAATTGGCTATGTAGACGCTGATTGGGGTAGTAATGAAATTGATCGGAAAAGTTCTACAGGATATTTGTTTAAGTTGTTTGAAAGTTATTTTATTTTGCTGGAATACAAAAAGGCAAAATTCTGTTGCAACTTCATCAACAGAAGCAGAATACATGGCGCTCTTTGAAGGCGTGAAAGAAGCTCTGTGGTTAAAATCTTTACTGCAAAGTATTAAATTGGTAATAACAAAACCAATAGTAATTTATGAAGATAACAACAGTTGTATCTCAATAGCAAACAATCCTGTAGATCACAAACGTTCAAAACATATTGACATAAAGTACCATTTTACCAGAAATCAAATCGAGAATAACTTCATTAATTTGAAATATATTTGCACAGGTCAACAGTTAGCAGACATCTTCACGAAACAGATTCCTGCCCCAAATTCCAGGAAATACGGTTGAAACTTGGAATGATCGACTATTGCTCTAAGAATAAGATTAATTAAATTAACGGCCTGATCAGGTTTTTATTGGGGTTTTTCCCTGATCCACTTTAGCAACAAATGTTGGGCTGAAAATTACTCCCCAGATACAAATATAGATACAAAGATAGAGATATTGTTTGTGTCCTTTTGAAGTAAAAATAGAAATTTATGATAATATGAAAATGAACATTTTATTTTTGAGGGGGAGTGTTGAGTTTATCATTTGTTAGTGTAATTAATATTCAAAAATAAAGCCTTCATTGATGATGTCACACACAGTCAGTGATCGCTTTATGATGTCTGAGCACTTCTCACTCGATACATGCATTATGTGTAACATAAATAAACATTGATATAAAGTTCCGTGAAGGAACGATCCCTATAAGTTTTTATATATTTTCTTAATAGTTAGTTGAATAGTGGATTTCATATCGAGAGGACTAAAATAAAACAATATCGTAATATTGTGTGTGATTTTCCTACCCATATTCCTAATAACGAGCAATCGCATATCGTTTCTTGTAAGTGGAAAACCCCACTCACAGAATGTTACAATTCCTTCTGCCATTTTTGTTCTTCTTGTGCAGAAATTACGCATTGTCCATGTTTCTTACTTTTTGTTCCCTTTATCTTATCATATAATGTAGATGTTGGCACTTTATAATACTCCACAGCTTGTCTTAAACTTTTCTTGCCTTTTTTGATATCATCAAGTGCTTTAGCTAAGATTTCTTGAGTGTAATTCATGAAAGTAATTCCGACTTTCTTTTAGTAATGTCTAACCATGGTGTTCGTCTTCACCCGTACAAAATGATTTTTTCAATTAAAAGGTCATTTATCAAGAAAAAAGAAAGTGTTTTTTAAAATAAATGCTTTGGGTGTGTAAAATACAAACCACATGACAACGTATAACTCTGTTTTTTTTAATTTTTTAGCGTTCTCTTATATACAACAGTTTCTTTTCGCGTTCTCAATTTGGAAGAAAAAAATATTATTTTTATAATTCTTACTTACGTGCTCTACGAAGAATTGATCCAGTAAAAATCTACACCCCAACAACACTCAGACTTATACTGACGAGGATGTGTCGGTAGTTTTAGTTTTAACTGTCGCAGTACATGTCCTTGAAATAAAATGTTGGCCAATACCTTTCTGTCCAAGTTCGCCCCCACAGTCCGAATTCACCCCAAATGACGGTACTTATGTTTTGTAGTTATTTGGAACGTAATAGTAGATATAACACCTTCATACTAACGTTTGAGTTGGTTGATTTAATTTTCTGCTTACGAGCTGAAATCGTTAACTGTGAAATGCCAGAATAAAGGTTCTATTTAGTTGTATTCCTTACTTTAAGGCTATTGAAATTTTTCAGTCTCAAATCAAAATATATTTTTGAAAAATGTAGGGATCAACTAATGTTTTAAATATTACATTTAATATTAATTTATTATTTAATATAATGTTAATATTTTTAAACGGATTTATTTTTTTATGTTAAAAATTATAACTACATATTTAAATATATTTAAAGGCCGAATCTTTCAATTATTTTTAGGTAGGGAATCAGTTGGTTACTGTTTTGTGTTCATGCATTCTATCTAATAAACAATTTACTTAGTATTACATGGATCCATTCCTACCAAATCCTGGTTTTATTACAAGGTAACTGACTTTTACCTAAAATAAACATGTCATTGACATTTACAATTTGATGAAATAGTGTCGAATTTCGACCACTGGGCGACCACTAGTAAACATTATTGTGCTATTATGGCTTCATGTGCAGTGCGTTTGTGCTCGAAACATGCTTGTGCAGATAAAAAGAATACTGGAATTACATTTCATAGGTTTAGTATTAACATTTATAAACAATGTATAGGGTCGTATTTCGGCAATTTGACGATAATATAGGAGTATTTATCTTTTCCTGCAATACATAATTGCTTGTACAGATCTGTTTTACAGATTATAAAAATAAATGTATGTAATGATATTATTTCAGAAGAAATAAATAGACGTTTATTGTTGGTTTCCCAAAGATCCTGAAAGGCGAAATATGTGGATTCAGTTTGTAAATAGACCAAACTGGGAACCATCAAGATATAGTACCCTGTGTTCCTGTCATTCTGATGAGTACATTGATAGACCCTCCTTGAACTATGTATGTTTGCGAAAAAATGCAATCCCTACACTTAATGGCTATGAGGTAATTGCTGTTATTAATAATAGGAAATGTAAAAATTTTGAGTGCCTTAAATGTTGTTAATAACAGTTATTCTTACTCTATAACACGCAAAATACCAAGGGGAGAGTAGCTACAGCTCAGATATCAAATTTTGTGTTTCACCAAGCACAAACTTCTAGAAATGTTTTTTATTTAAATTGATTTAAATGATTTATACACTTTAAAACCAAATCAATACATGTTTTACATTTTTTTTACATTTGCCTTAACATTACATTTCTATTCCCCTGCAGCATATTAATATGTCAGAAGAACATTTGATACTTATTTACCTCACCCTAGGACAATTAGCAGATGGTATCATGCAATTGATGCTCTTCGTCTTAAAATCACCTCAGGTAATACTAATGTTATATGTGGACTTATTATGGATGAAATGTCCATAAGAAGACAAGAAGAATGGGTACCAGGAAAAAAATGTTATGGATATGTTAACATGGGTACAGGATTGCAAGAACAAACCCTTGCTCAAGATGTCCTTGTTTTCATGTTAAATTGTATCAATGGAAGTTGGAAGATTCCTGTAGGATACTTTTTGACATCTGGTACTACAGGGGATCAAAAGCATGCATTAGTATTGGACTGTTTGAAAAAATGTTATAAAGTTGGTGTAGATGTTGTGAGTTTAACATTTGATGGGGCTCCAGTTAATCTTACAAAAAGACTAGGTCACATGATAAAACTGATCCGCAATACTTTAGGTGAAAAGTATTCTCTTGTAGATGATAATAATGGATTAATTGATTGGAAATATTTGGAAGAACTCCATAATCTACAAGAGAATGAAACTTTTCATTTAGCTAAAAAATTACGAGCTCAACATATCTATTTTAACAAACATAAAATGAAAGTGTCTCTTGCTACCCAAATAATTAGCGAAAGTGTTGCGGTACCTTCAGAATTTTGTAATAACGAATTATCTTTGGCACAGTTTAGAGGAGTAGAGGCTACAGTAAGAATTATTAGAATTATGAATAATTTATTTGATGTTTTTAATTCAAGAAATGTGTTGCAGATTGGCTATAAAAAGCCACTAAAATTAAATAATTATTTAGATTGTGAACAGTTTCTGGATATGGCAGACAGTAATATTTCAAATCTAAAAACTCATGTTAATCTCCTATTTTAGAAACTGACAGATACACTGGCTTTATAGGTTTCAAACTAAATGTGTTGAGCTTAAAAACACTACAAACAATTAATTGTGATAGACCTTTTAAAATTTTTACCTTTTTATAAATTTTCACAGGATCATATTTAGTTATTTTTTGGTTCAGTTAGGTCACAAGGTGGATTTAATAATAATCCAAGTGCTAGACAATTCCAGTCTGCATATAAAAAAATGTAATTCACCTAGAACTAAAAGATCCGAATCCTTTACTGGAAACTGTATTCCTTTAGAACACCTTACTATTTTAAACTGTGAACCCGTACACCAACTTAATATAACTACTCGAGAATACAGACTGGCTGATAGTGATAATATTGAGTTATTTGGACCAGAATTCTTAGATTTTGTTCATAATTATTGTGTAAGTCCTTTTTCAGCATATTCTAAGTATGCAGTCACTCACTTACATAGCAGGTTATGTTTTATTTACAAAAACGCTTAATTTGCAATGAATGTGTATGTGCTTTAACCAGTGAAACACGCAATTTTTATATGTATTCATTTATTGATAAAAAAAATAAAGGCGAATTACAGTATCCGTCTGAGGATGTAATTGATATTTGTTTTAAGTGTGAAGCCAATATAAAACAGTTGGTAGTTGCCCCTGCAAATATATCTAGCAAAGAGATAACACATAACATTAAAAAAATTTATAGGGTCAGACATTTTTTCAAATTTATTAAAACATAGTTTTGTGCAGTCTATCTCAGACAGCCACAGACTATTGTTATTAAAAGCTGTGATATATAGGTATGTTAATATACGAATGTATTACATATGCAAAAATAAAATAAATAAATCTTTTAGTGTAAGTGTTTTATTATTTTTTATTTCATATCAAATAATGAACACACCAAATTGTTTGTATCAAAAAAATTAAACGTTTTCTTATTATTTTCTCTAAAAATATTGACATCTGTTGATGAAGTAAATAATTGACATAATTGATGTTTCCCCATAATTGACACCCATCCTTACTAAAATTATCCAATAAACAATCTTTGTATAGTGAAGAGAATATAGTTTCCTTTCATATTAGTAAGTTAGCAGTTAAATAAAAAAAAACTTGAAAAGTCACATCTCAGGTAATTGATAATTCAAGATTTTTTGAAAAAATAATAAATTATGCATAATTGCAATCTAAACAATTTAAAGCACTATTTTGCAATTAGAAGTACCATATTAGGGGCCATTTATTAATTACGTAAAGACTGGCCATTTCCGACCCCCTGTGTAAGAGCACATAAGATTTTTTGGACTCCCCATTTTTACGTAAGAGTTTATCTGGTTCCCAACGCTTAGATCCGAGATATGAATCACTCTATGGTAGAAAATATCACGTAAGACTGACTCCTCTGGGAGATAACGGCAAAGACTTTACAGACAGGTCGGCTCTCTACGAATCATTTTGTATGTTGTCATTTGGATTAGCATTTAATTCATTGTACAAAATAAAACTCTTTTTTTGCCCTACTCAAGGTTTTGTCACGATTTTACAAATTTGTCGACTACAAATATATTTTCTAAATCTGGCCCGGATTTCGGCGCCATGTTGGTGCTAGCATAAGCCACACCTACCGTTCCCACTTTTCTGCAATAAAAGTAGATGCTAATGTCGTACCCCTAGGTTGCCATATCACTGGAAATAGGCAAAGAATGCAAATAAATTGTGAAATACTTCCATAATTGGAATAATGTTGCTGTAAATTTCAAATGACTTAAACATAAGACAAACAATAATGAATTTGAAACAAAATTATATCCACTATAATGTAACAATTTCTTATAGACAATCGCTGAACGAACTCACCGCGTGACGTATGAGCAAACTATCAAAATTCAAATCGCTTAGTATCATACCTTGAGTACTAGTCTACGGTTACTCCGCCACCAGTTGTTTTCTCTTGTGTGATCTGTGCAGTTGTTATCATTTGCTTTTAGGTTAAGTGGATATTTTTAAACAAATCATATTTAAAATTTTAATTTATATCGTTCTATTAAAGTTATTGTTAAGTTTTCGCTATTTGAATAATAGAATGGAAAGAAAAGATTTTAATACCAGTACCGCCCCATTGACAACACAAACTGTAAGGGTGTTTAAATAGTGTTTTCAATATATTTAATTGTACATTAAATACTTTTAGAACAAAAATCGGGAAGGCAATAAACGCAAACAGAGAGGTAGTTACTGCACAACTCGATTAACTCGATCAGTTAGAAAGACAAATCTTGCATCAACATCACAATGTGATCCTGTATTAATTTCTGATTCTGATGAGGAATTTGTAAGTCCAGTTGTAAGTATCACAGTTATTATATACTGCATGTTTGTCAATTACAACATACCATTTTACAATATTTTTAGATAAAAAACTTCAAATGATTTTAAGTCAATATTCATTGTATACATACAAAGGTATGTTTTTTTAAAAAAGGGGAATGTTTCAAATAACTAACTGTGTGGAATTATAATCATAATCATTATACATATTATATATTTTTTAATTTGTTTTCTGAATTTCTTGGGAAAGTCTGTTTATTTCAAATATTCCACGTGTTTCAGGGTCTAAATCAGACTCTATCAAGAGTCTATATTCATTGATTATATACACAGTATGACATTAAAATGTTTGACAATATGAACTGACATAACTAAGAGGATTTACTGCTAATTTGATATATACAGAGTAGCACATAAAAAAAATATCTAAAGATCATATAAAATAAAGTTTTTTTCCAATTGGAAGAATTTGAGTTATCTTCAGAATTTAATGTGGCTTTCCTGGGTCCAATTTTTTATAAGATAGTGCATTCGTCTAAAAGAAGATCAAATATTGTCTTCTAAATGTTATTTGTGGCATGTTCTTGATTATTTTTATGTTTTCTTGGGAATAACACCACAACTGAAATAAAAAGCTGTATATTGAAAGAAAATACCAAGCATTTCAAAGTCGATTCTGACTTCATTGTCAATGGCTTTATGATATGTATTGAAAATGTAAATTTTAAAGCCATTGATAACGAAGTCAGGATCGACTTTGAAACATTTGGTATTTTCTTTCAATATACAGCTGTTGATTTCAATTGTGGTGTTATTCCCAAGAAAACATAGAAATAAGTTCAAAGAATTTTGATGTTTCTGAGTTCCCATTAAAGTCATGAGGGAAAACCTAGAAAAAACCTTATGAGCTATCCTGATATGGGTTGGGGGGTTGTTCAAAATGGCATTACCATTATTAATTTCATTCATGATTATTGGTAAGCAGGAATGGCTGAATTCTACTGGAGCATTAGTGATTTAATTCACATTCATTTGTATTGTGTTCTTTTTCATTGAATTTTGAAATTGTATATTTTTGACTTTTCAGCTTTTCATTTCTGTGTAGAATCCTTGAGTTCATTTTTTCACAGTTTTGTGAGCCGCGAAAATCTTAAAATGTGCCGCCAAACTTTAGAGGGCATATAGTAAAAATAACATACAAATTATGTTGACAAAAATAGGTAAGAAAACAACTTTTAAACTTGTCTATTTCTTTGTGTGCCACAAAATTTTGAAATTGTATAAAGTGTGCCGCAATATAAAAAAGGTAGAGAATCACTGGTTTAGAGGTTTCTCCAATATAACATTTATTACATTCACAATAATCTTAATTAGTGTATTTCTTGTTTTTTTCATGATATTTTAATAATAAATATGTTGCCTTTTTAGTCTTTCTGAACGACCCTGTGTTTATAGGGTTGTAACATGATTTTCTTGGGTATGAGTATATTATTGAATGTTTTGTGTTCATTTTTGTGTAACTCTTTATTTATGAATTTATTAGGATAGTGGCTAGAGAGTAGTACATTTTTTAAATTGTTTTTGCTCTGTTTTATTGTTTCAGACTCTGTGGGTTCAATTATAAAATCTTTACACTCACTTTAAATGTCTTTATTTGAATAAAATAAACACAAAACTCATTCAAAATAACAGCAGTGACTAATATCGCACAGCTGATCAGTTCGTTGTTGATTCAACTCAATTCCAAACTAGACTACTCTACCGTGCCATACCTATTCCGTCCTCTTCTTATACTCTTGCCGCATTCTTTTTCTATTTTAGCATGTTAATCGATTATAATCTCTGCTTCTGGAAAGTCATTGAAAGCCATTGTTTCGCTAAACAACCGTCTGTTTTAAAGTGTTTTTTTTTGGCATGTCTTATTGGAAGACTTAATCCAGTAAACAGCACTGAACAAATCACCCCTTTTTCTACAGAGTGATCTTAAAAAAGAGTGAGTGACATTCACAATATGGTTAAAATCCAAAATGTTCAAATGGAAACTATCAATTTTTTGTAGGGATTTTAGTTAGCACTAAAAATGACGGTAAATTTGTATTAGGTTCCCTATATCTAAACCTCATAACTTACGATTAAATTACGAGAAACCATTTTCCACCCATTATAATATGATGTCGATTTTACATGGCTACCAAATGTTGCTCATTATTTCAAAATTGCCAAAAATGCCTGCACGTATCAATTACTCTAACGAAGATTACTTCAATATGGTTCTGATTTTTGCAGAGACTAATGAAGTATTGTCACAAACATGTAAAACATTTTAGATATCCGGAGAAGCAGAGGCCATCAAAGAAAGCAATTAAACTAATAATAGACAATTTTAAGAACTACCGATCAGTCAAACCAACAATTAAGAAAAACAAGCCTCATGATGACGCCAATAGTGAAATTTCAGCTTTGCCTTACTTTCAAGGGTATCCAAAAGCAAGTATTAGACAAGCAGTACTAGAGTTGGGATTTTCTAAATCTATTCATACAATATAGAAAAAGCACTCTTCTTTTTTTAGTGCAAAAAATACAAACTAATTTTCTGAGACGCGTAAAATTCTGTGAATTTATTTTAACATGACTCCAAGGAAACCATTTTTTTTGAATATTATCATTTGGTCAGATGAGGCAAAATTCACCAAAAATGATCTATTTAATAGGCACAATTCCCATTACTGGAGTGACTCTAATCCTCAGTTCCGATTTAAAAATTCCCAAGAGAGTTGGCAGTTTAACGTTTATTGTACGGTAAGAAACGGATTGGTAAACCTACATTTTTATGAAGAAAATTGAATTGGTAAAATTATAAATATGTTTTACCTTTTGCTTTATGCCCTGCTTCTTTAATTCTTATAGGTGACGATTATTTGAATATTTTACGAGATTTTAAATTCACGTATCGGCCAATTATCGGGAATTATTTGATCAGCATGATGCGGCACCTCCCCACATTGGCTACTTGGTGAACAACTATTTAGAAGAGGTTTCCATTGACCAATGGATTGCAAACAACGGTCCTTTTCTATGGCCACCTCGTTCGCCTGATTTGTCCGTTCTGGATTATTTTTTATAGGGTGCAATAAAAAATAAAGTTTATGATGGTCTTTTAACGATCAGCGTGTGAGAAATGCTTTCGGAAATTTAGAGCCTACATCAATAAGAAATGCTACTCATCGAGAACTGCTTAGAAGATGGGAAAAGTTCTTAGAAGTTCAAGGGCGTAACTTTGAACATTTACTAAAATAATTTTTTTTACATGTCCCTATATGGTAGGTTTACAGTTTACCTGTTGTTTGGTATTTTGCATTTGTTATTTTCTAAGAAAACAACATTTAATAACTTTGGATATTTCATAATAATTGTCAGTTTGACTTAATCGGAAATTCTCTAGGTAGTAATAATACGGTAGTACCGATTAATTGTTTTCCGTAATTTCCTCTGCTTTTTTGTTACTTTATTACACTCGCTATAAATAATAAAGCATAAGCATAATTGGCAATTTTGAAAAACTGAATGACATTTCTTAGCCGCAGGTTTGTTTCTAGCGGCCACGGCTAACTTGATTTTTTCAAGCTAAGTCGATAACATATTTTAATCGGCGGAAAACGGTTTTTCGTAATTTAATTTAATCAAAAGTGATACAGGGAACGTAATACAGAGTTACTTTTATTTTTAGTGCTGAATAAGATCCAAACAAAAGAAAGGGGAGTTTCCATTTGAAAATTTTGAGTTTTAAGCATATTGTGAATGTCTTTATTTTTTCTGGGTTTTTTGGGAATAACACCACATAAACTTGAAAGTTTGTATATTTCAAATAATCCAAGCGTTTCAAGGTCTAAATCAGACCCCGTTTTCAATGGTATAACTTAACACAAATGAACAAGAAAAATTAAAAATTAAAAGAGTTCGTAATGACAAATTTAGTAAACCATAAATTGTGATTTACTAAATTTGTCATTTTTAGTGCCACATAAGATCCCGATAAAATTTTTTTCCGATTTGAAACTTTTAAGTTTTAAGCATATTGTGAATGTCATTTTCACTATTTTTTTAAGAACACCCTGTAGAATAACTGGTGATTTTTTCAGCGCTGTTTGCTGACTTAAGTCTTCCAATAAACATGCCAACAAAACGCTTTAAAACAGATTGTTGTTTAGCGAAAATTGTTGGTTGGCCCCAGGACTGCATCTGTCATTTTTGACATAAAAATGCAAATATATTGAGTATGATTAAATGTATAGATGTATGGTTAAAAAAATTATCTAGAATTTAACCTAGCATCCATATATATTCAATAACATACAGGGTATTCTATTTGATATAAGAAAGTTGTTGTCTATTTGGGGTATAACAGTAAGTGCCACACTTCTTAAAATTGTTTTAGTCACAACGGCTTACCGATTGGAAAATTTTCAGAATTTTTTTTGAGTTACAGGTAACCGCTCACTTTCGTGGAATACCTGCATAATGTTTTAATGATACCCGCTTATAGTCGTAGTCTTATGTGACAAATAAAGATTGTGTTTTTGTTGTTGATGTATAATAGTTCATATGAGTTTTCAACAGACTGTACCCAAATAGTGAATATATCCTCAACATAACACCACCGAACTAAAGTTTTATTTTATTTTGTACAAATATTCATGCCACAATCTTGTTGGTAGAAGTCATAATTAAGTTGAAAATATGTTGTTTTCATACAAAATGATAATCTAGTAAATAATTATGTTGTAACCGTTCTTTTGTTTTGGCGACCGAGACATTATGTATTAGTTTACAATGCCAAAACTCGGGGCACATTCAATTCTACCAATTTTGAAAGAAGCTTTGTTATTTTCATAAGATTTTTATTTTTTTATAGCTACCCTGTCACTTGGCTTATAGAAACAGTCCGCTGTCTCTTCTTTAGGCCGGTCATCCACTGGAACCGCGGTTCGTACGATCTCAGTTCGGTCGCCTACTCTCGAATACAGTCATACACCCGAGAGAACCTAAAACTAACTAAAACTGACCCTAAAATTCAGACAATAGATAATATAGGGTTTCACTGAAAGTTTATTAGTGAAATAAAACCCTAATGTTGATTTTGGGGTTATAATTAGAAAATTAAATAAATATTTTTATAAAAATCAAACGAATCATGTAGCAGATAAATTAACAAGTCTCAGTGTGAGAAATGAAAGTATATATTTTTACAAATTTAAAACGCTTAGTTTAAAAAACATTACGGTAAATATAAGAAAATGCACTTATTTCCTGCTTGTTTGAAACTAGAAAAATATATACTTTCATTCATCTACATTGTATCAAATCTTGAAGGTGGTAAGAACCCTTACTATGCGAGTCCAACTCGCACCTGACCAAATTATTTTTTTGAAAAAAAAAAAAACACTAACCTATTTTTCTACATAGATCTTAACTTTTGTACTGTTCTTGTAATAAAATGTATTACTTATGATAAGAAGAATATTTGTTTTGCAGAAAAAACGAAAAACCCAATCATGTGAGCTAATTGAGGAACAAGTCTTAATTATTTCAGATGATGAACTAATTTCTGAAGATGAAGGTTATAAAGCTGCTCTTCAACAGGGCATATGTAGTGAGGTAAAATATTGCTGTATTAATCTACTCTAACAAATTCAACCTTAATAACAATATATATATATATATATATATATATATATATATATATATATATAAACCAGAAAGGAAATCACGGCTGTATAAAAGTACAAAATTATAGAATGTTATCGGGAAGCAGCCAATATATAAAAGTATACTCTTTTAACTATATTTTGAGAGCTTTCGAAAATTGTTTATTTCTTCATCAGTCAAAAACTACATATATATATATATATATATATATATATATATATATTAGATGGTTTCCGGGAATTCATCCGCGTAGTTGATAATTGATCCCTGCCGGGATCGATGGTAAAATGACGTGTCGGCAGAGTCACATCTGCCCTCTTCAGGTCGGTTCGCATAATTCTCGTAGCCTTCTGCTTTCGCTTCTAGTTACTCGAATACTGTATAAAAACATATATATATATATATATATATATATATATATATATATATATATATATATATTTAAGTTTTCGCGGGCACTAAATGTTTTAGGTGGTTTCCGGGAATTCATCCACGTAGTTGAAAACTGATCCCTGGGATCGATGGTAAAATGACGACGTTTCGGCAGAGTCACAACTGCCCTCTTCAGGTCGGTTCGCATAATTACTCGAATACTAACATTTTCAGGAGCGCGCGCGCTCTTATATAGTCGTGGCTCGGCGCCTATCGGTTGGCACCGTGAACGGCTGCGTGTGATTGGCCCTTGGCGCTCAGTAGGCACGCCTCCCGCCTGCTTATTTGTTATTTCCGGTTGAGTTGTTATAGGACGGGTCCGGGCCGGTACGGTGTTTATTAGAATTTTCCAACAATTCGATAAGTTCTCAATTTCATTGCATGCGTTTAGACTGTGAGGCCTCTTCGCTACTTCAATTGCCTCTCTTACGAGTCTTGATTTCGGGTGTTCTATATTGGCCAGTACTCTGGTGTCTCAAAGTCGATTCGGTGTGACATCGTGGGGGCGTGTTCCGCAATGGATGTTGCTTTCTTATAGCGTTCTGGTGTTCATCACGTTTAGCTTGAATTCTTCTATTAGTTTCCCCTACATAGGTTTTATGACAGTCTGCACATGGAATCACCTACACTCCCTGTTGTTGTAAACTTCAGAGTCCTCAACACTTATTTATCTTATCTTATCTTATTTTTCTGTCTGCATTGAAAATAGTATCGATATTGTGTCTCCGTAGAATTCTTGCAATACTGTCCGTGGTACCCTTGACATACGGTAAATAAGCCTTGGTTATTGGTGTCTCATGCTCCTCGTCTGTTTGTCTCGGTTTTGACTTTAGGGCTCTTTGTATATTTCGGTCTGTAAATCCGTTTTGTCTCAGAGCTGTTTTTAAACTGTCCATTTCCTGTTTGATGTTATCCTGGTCAGCTAGTCTTTGTGATCTGGTTACTTCACGACGGCTTATAGTTGGGCTGGGTGGTGATGAGAATTAGCATGAAGGTATCTGTTGGTGTGAGTTGCTTTCCTATATACTGTATGGCCAAGGGATCTTCCTTCCTATTTATGAGAACATTCTGCTTTCGCTTCTAGTTACTCGAATACTAAGATTTTCAGGAGCGCGCGCGCTGTTATATAGTCGCGGATCGGCGTCTATCGGTTGGCACCGTGAACGGCTGCGTGTGATTGGCCCTTGGCGCTCAGTGGAAATGCCTCCCGCTTGCTGATTGGTTATTTCCGGTTGCGTTGTTTTAGGACGGGTCCGGGCCGGTACGGTGTTTAATAGAATTTTCCAAAAAATCGATAAGTTCTGTATTTCATTGCATGCATTTAGACTGTGAGGCGTCTTCGCTATTTCAATAGCGTCTCTTACGAGTCTTGATGTCGCGTGTTCTATATTTGCCAGTACTCTGGTGTTCTCAAAGTCTATTCGGTGTGACATCGTGGTGGCGTGTTCCGCAATGGATGTTGTTTTTTCCTGCTTTCTTATAGCGTTCTGGTGTTCATCACGTCTAGCTTGAATTCTTCTGTTAATTTGCCCCACATAGGTTTTATGACAGTCTGCACATGGAATCTCGTACACTCCCTGTTGTTCTAAAGAGATCCTCGTCTTCGGAGTCCTCAACACCGTGCTTATTTTTCTGTCTGCATTGAAAATAGTATCGATATTGTGTCTCCGTAGAATTCTTGCAATACTGTCCGTGGTACCCTTGACATACGGTAAATAAGCCTTGGTTATTGGTGTCTCATGCTCCTCGTCTGTTTGTCTCGGTTTTAACTTTAGGGCTCTTTGTATATTTCGGTCTGTAAATCCGTTTTGCCTTAGTGCTGTTTTTAAACTGTCCATTTCCTGTTTGATGTTATCCTGGTCAGCTACTCTTTGTGATCTGGTTACTAAAGTTTTGACGACGGCTTGTAGTTGGGCTGGGTGATGATGAGAATTAGCATGAAGGTATCCGTTGGTGTGAGTTGCTTTCCTATATACTGTATGGCCAGGGGTTCCATCTTCCTTCCTATTTATGAGAACATCACATTATTGGCTTCAACCTCCATGGTGAATTTTATTTTGTGATGGATGCCATTAAGGTGGTCTAAAAATGTGTTGAGGTGTTCCCTCCCATGAGACCAAATCACAAAAGTATCATCCACATATCGCAACCATAAACTGGGTTTAAGAGTTGCTGTTCTTAGTGCCAACTCCTCAAAGTTCTCCATAAAAAGGTTCGCTATAACTGGTGAGAGTGGCGATGTATTTTTCTATTATGATATCCAAGGCTTCGTCGATAGGGATGTTGGTGAAAATTGACACTACGACAAAACTGACAAGAAGACACTCAGATTGTAAAACCGTTTTTCTAAGTATTTCGATGAAATGTGTCGAATTTTTGACATATGAGTCTGCCCCCTCTGCAAACGGTTGAAGTTGTTGGGATCCAATTGAACTTACTATTGGCCTCGAAGGTGCACCTTCTTTATATACTTTTGGCACCCCATAGAATTTTGGACATCTCGATGACTTTTCACGTGGAATGAGTTGCAGTTGGAGATTTTTGTCGATCCTACTTGCTTGTATTTTGGCCTTGGTTGTTTTCTCCAGATAAGTTGTTGGGTTAGTAGTAATTTGTTTATATGCTGGATCTTGTAGCAATGTTTGAATTTTGTTTGAATAATCCGGTGTATCTAAAATTACAGTAACATTTCCTTTATCAACAGGTAGAATGACAATGTCGTTGTTGAGGCGAAGTTGTTTCAAGGCCTCATTTTCTTCTATAAATAGGTTCCTTTTGGGTGGTTTAGACTTTCTTAGAACATGTGACACATCTTGTCTAATTATTTCAGCGGTGTTCGCATCTAATTTTGAAACTCTCTGTTGGTATGTGAGAGGGAGCAATAGCGTAATTGAATCCCTTAGCCAACACGCCAATCGAGGTAGAGTTCAATTGGACCGAAGATAAGTTATAAACGGTTCTATTCGTTTCCAATTGCCTTGAGGTTAGACTGTGACTGTTATTTTCCGAGAGAAATTCGTTTTTGGGCTTCTGTTGGAGCTTCAATTTGTTAAATTTTGTCTGTTGTTGCATTTGTCAACTCTGCATTCGTTTCGGCTCTAAATTCGCTAATTTCTTCGAATTTATCCCATAATATGGGGTGGATTGTATTGCTTACCTGTAGGTGGATATCTAAGAGTTTAGTATTAAGAACATTCAAATCTCTTCTGACATCACGTATGGCTTCCCTAAGTAGGGCACAACTAGCTTTCCGTAAGATATTCTGTGTTTTTCTGTTGTTCTTCCAGAACTTTACCGTAATGTTTTTCGGAATAACCCCTTCATCGCGGCATCGCTGTAAAAAATGTAGATCGCACAAAAGTTTGCTTCATTTCGCGCGTAATTTCTCAAATGTTTTACACAAATGAAAAGTATTCTCCCCGTACAGAATCACTATATTTGTTTTTAAGTTTTCGCTGGCACTAAATGTATTAGATGGTTTCCGGGAATTCATCCGCGTAGTTGATAACTGATCCCTGTCGGGATCGATGGTAAAATGACGAAGTTTCGGCAGAGTCACATCTGCCCTCTTCAGGTCGGTTCGCATAATTCTCGTAGCCTTCTGCTTTCGCTTCTAGTTACTCGAATACTAAGATTTTCAGGAGCGCGCACGCTGTTATATAGTCGCGGCTCGGCGTCTATCGGTTGGCATCGTGAACGGCTGCGTGTGATTGGCCCTTGGCGCTCAGTGGAAACGCCTCCCGCTTGCTGATTGGTTATTTCCGGTTGCGTTGTTATAGGACGGGTCCGGGCCGGTACGGTGTTTAATAGAATTTTTTAGATGGTTAAATGAGGTAGATAGAGGCTCGGGCCAAGAAAATCTCCAATAGGACGTTATTATTTTTATGAAAAAAATATTGTGTAATTTAAAGTTTACCAGACCAAGTACCAGCACATTGAAAATGCGTAAAAAATCGATATTTACAAAAATGACTATTTTCAATCCGCTGTATCTCCGAATCTCATTTTGAAGGAGTTTTTTAAAACTTTTCAAATGCCGCCGAGAAAACTAAAATCGGATTAAAATTCGATTTTTGGCAAATTTTTGAAAATGACAATTTTATGGAATTTTAACTTATCTTAAAATGCTCCAAAAAATCAGCTTTATTAACTAGAGACTTCAACTTTTTACTGAAAAAATTACTTAAAATTACAAAACAAATGATGTTTGGTGAGTTGAAATCGGTTAACTGGGCTCCGAGATACAGCCTGTCAAATATAGGGTAAAAACGGTCTTTTCTAGGGCCCTAAAGGCTCTAGAGGGCTGTAACTGTCAAGATAACGTTTTTTCAATAGGTTCAGTAACATACTAAAATTTGAAGAAAATCCGAGGACCCCTCCCTACAAAATTCTTTTAAAAGTAGAAATATTGCTCATATATATTACTTAAGTCATATTTTTTAGAGTAGCGGGAAACCTTTAGGATCTGCCAAAGCATTGGACCCTGAGGATTATATGCTGACTGATGACGAAGACTCTCTTCCAAGAATTAATAAATTCGAGGTATTATACAAAATTATTTTTCAAATTGTATATGTTATATAGGTTTTACATTGAGACTCAATATCACGCTGTTGTCAGTAGCAGTCGTAATTTTTTTAGCATGAAATTATGTATAGGCATCTCATCTTGTGTGCGAAAAAAGAGGAAGGAGAGCGAGGCACGAACACCTATGTGTATGCCAACAATAATGAAAGATGTTAACAATTACTCTCAAGTAGTTAACCAAAATAATTCTTTCAAAGAATGGACCTTGCACAAAACAAATTCAAATTCGCTGAAAATTGAGTATGTTGTGCTTCTTGATATCTTGATCTAAAGTTCTCATGGGCACATTGTTTAAAGAAGGCCAGTTTTTTAGGTATGAAAAGCAAAAAATGACGTGGTTCAGAGTTTCGTTTGAGATGATAAGTTATTTAACATTCTTGTTCTAGAGTATACATTTTACATAAAACCCTACCTTTGAGCATTCCTTTGAAATAAATATAAACCTATGTATATGTAATTAAGATTCATTTTGTTCTTAAAATTGTCTCTAGGTGACTAAACTTCAATCTGTTTCAATATTCTCAGTGATATGAATGTCAAAGTTCAAATTAGTGCTAGCATCTGCTATATGTGCAAGCAATGCAATGGTTGGATTTGATATTGGGTTGGTGTTGCGCAGTCCCTAAGGACCATAATAAACTTGAAATATGTGCACAGATAATGAATTCCAAAAACTACAACTACTAAATAGATTTTATTAATTTTATTCATTTATTTAAAATTACTTTGATCTTGACTTTTAAGGTCATGCTTGAAGAACATTTTAGAAAGTAAGATGTTATGTGGTTTCATACTTGCCAATAACGACGTTAAATAACCTTCAATCCCACATAACACTTTCAACTATGTCACTTTTACTTAGTGTTGATAGGGCCATAAAATATTGTATTTTCAGTCAAATTGTAAATCATTTAATTATACTCATTTCTATTTGTTTTGTGTGGAGTCGTTTATGACTTTATGCTTTACAAGTATTTACAACATTTATTTGGTATTTCTGTAATTCTACTTTCTGTATTTTGTAGGACATCGTATATTTTAGTAAGTGTAAATTGAAACTCTGAATTCTGTTAATTTAAGTAATTATTTTTTACACTTTTTTACATTTTCCCTCAAAACAGTATCAGCAAAGTGCATATTTGTACGTTCTGTTATCTCAATAGTAGATTTGATTGAGAGTTTCCAATTCTGGGCTCTAAATGATTTCACTATTGGAAACCGTTCTGAAATACCAATTTTCATCTTAAATGTTGTAATCTAATTGAGGAAATAATTCATTCATATTAGTATTTTTTTAGAGTAATATAAAAGCTGGAAGTAGCAAAACACTGGACTCTGTTAATCTAATTCTCACCGATGACGAAGACACAAAACTCTTTGAACCTATAAACAATATCAAGGTATTATAACAAGTTAATAATTTTATTAGATAGTCTACAATATAAGTAACAATGAAAGACTTGCGTTCTATTGACTCGGCAGTTTAAAAAATTATTCTGGGTTTAAAAGCACTCTTGTGTTTCCCTTTTAAAAGAGTATCAACAGGAGTGTCGATGTTTACATTGTCACTGGACTGATTTGTGTCAGGCCTCTTAATCTAGGATAAAAATTTAAAGACTGTACGCAACAGAATGTCGTAGGGTATGTGTTAATAATTTTAACAATTTATATCTATATCTATACTATTATAAAATTGTAAGTTTGGCTGTTCTGTTTGTTTGTTTGTTTGTTCGGGCATCACGTAAGAACTACTGAACTGATTTTGCTGAATCTTTTTTTATTGCAAAGCTTATAATGACTTATAATCTGGTAGATATTTTATCTTCCTAAATTGACAAAAACGGTAGATGTAGCGAAAGAACTTCTACCACAAGCACCAAATATTAGATACTTGAATCACCTTAGTTTTTATTCAAAACTCGGAATATGCCAATGTCACATGTTTCGATTAAAAAAAAATCAACTGATATATCAACTAATTTTACAGGGTGTTCTATATATAGGAAACTTAGTGCGGAGTAGAATGACGTGGATTTAAATAATGTAAAAAAATGTTATATTAGGTGTACCAAAAGCAGCTGCATATACATACAGGGTATTCCATCTCAAAAGAAACATTTGCAATTTTGTCTAACTTTGTTTGAATCACGTTGTGTTACTATAACTTTACTGCGTCCATATATGCAACTGCTATATAACAAAATTTTTCTACCATTTCTTACCCAACCTGTATAATTATAATTCTACTACACCCTATATTTCAACCACCCCGTAAATGTAACAGCTTGTATATCATAACATTTCTTTATAATATTCTATGAAGTCACCTGTATAGCTGTAATTATACTCCGCTACATATTTCAACCATCCTATATATGCAACTACGTGTGGATATAAAATATTTTTTTAACCACTCTAAACTATAATTCCACTCGATCTTATATTTCAACCACCGTATATAAACAACTTCTTCTAACATTTTTCAACCCATTTTATAACTGTAATAACTCAAGAACATTATTCAAGTATCCTACTTGCTTACACAACACATGTTTTTCTAAAAAGAAATTATCCACCCTGTATAAATATTCTACCGTTCTTTCAACAATATTGTATATGCAACTACTTATAAGCCAAACAAACTATCATTTTGTTATCCACCCTATATAAATATAATTCTACTCCGCCCGTTTATGAACCACTTGATATATGGAACTATTCATATAACTTTTTGAACCACCCCGTATAACTAATTCCACTCCCTTTTATTTCAACCACATTGTATACAGACTATTCCATCTCAAATGAGCCACATTGAATATCTTGGTTATTTTCAAAACTATTGCAAAAGAAAAAACAGGTCGATTTTTGTTTCGAGGGAGAAATTTTTTAGGTCAATTCAATGACCTTGAGATTTGAGATAGGGAAAATAGGTGTTGTCGTATATCATTTGAAAGCTCTTTTTACGGACTATACCGTCGTAATAAAATTTTTATTGCAATTCCTGTTCATGTAACAGAAAATCTAACGGACCTAGTAGTAAAGTATTAAAAAGGAGTTATTTTATAGTACGCTCTTAAACCATCCGGATTCACTGCCGCACCCTGTAATAACACACAATACAAGAAAAACATTAAATGTAGACATTCATTTATTTTACATTATTTTTTGCTGACATTTACAGCAAGTTTGTTCTGACCTTTATTCGATCATTTGATGCATAGTACTTTTATCTGTCAGGTTACTAATTTACTGATTTGTTGAAAATTTAAGAGATAATTATGGTATACACATTGCAAGAACGTGTTGAGCTGGTAAGTCTTTAT
The DNA here is from genome assembly GCA_034190945.1 of Octodonta nipae. Taxonomy (NCBI): domain Eukaryota; kingdom Metazoa; phylum Arthropoda; class Insecta; order Coleoptera; family Chrysomelidae; genus Octodonta; species Octodonta nipae. Next base: position 80,357,164 of record CM067219.1, read on the forward strand.
TACCAAAAACAAAATTGTGCTCGATCTGCTGCAAGGGTTTTTAACCAAAACCATCCCGAACGTAATGTTCCTCATAAATACGTATTGGAGTTGATTTTAAAATTTGTTGAGACGGGCTCAGTAATGAAAAAAAAAGAGGTCCCATTGAAATTGTAAATGATGAAGGGGTAGCTGTGGCTACATTGGGACATGTCCAACTTATACCAAACACGCAGTCTGTCCAGCAAATCTCTGCAGCTTCCGGTATTAGCAAAACTAACGTTTTTAGAATTTTGCATAAGTACAAATTCCATCCGTACAAAATTAAATTACTTCATGAATTGAATAAGGATGATTAGGATCGAAGGCAAGAGTTTGGCGAAATTATGACCCAGCGTATGATCGAAAACCCAATTTTCTTGTAGAATGTTTGCTTTTCGGATGAGTGCACTATTTCACTCCATGGGAGAAGCTCATAGTCAACATCCGGTAAAACTAAACTTTTGGGCAGCGATTTTGGGAAATCATCTAATTGCGCCCTTGTTTATTCCTGGTAATTTAAATGGTGAAATTTATCTCAATATATTGGAAAATTACATTAATGCATTGATAATAGAAAAAATAGAAAATGGTCCTCTACTACATGAAGAGCAATTGCATTTCCAATAAGATGGAGCTTCTCCTCACTACGCCGCACCAGTTCGTCAATACCTCGATTTGGAATACCCTGGTCGCTGGATTGGAAGAAGAGGTCCTATAGAATGGCCTGCCCGATCACCTGATCTGAACCCTTTGGATTTTTGTTTGTGGGGACATGTCAAATCCAAAATTTTTATGACTCAGTCTGAGAATTTGGACGAACTACGTCAACGAATTATGGCAGAGTGTCGTCAGATAACACCGACTATGCTGAATCATGTCAGAGACGGCTTTCAGTCAAGGTTGTACTATTGTATGGAAGTCAATGGAAGATACTTTGAACACTTGCTTTAGAGGCATTGTATTCTAATGTAAATTCTTTTTTTTAATACTATTATTATTACATGTACAGAAATGGCAATAAAAATTTTTATTACGAGTGTATAGTCCGTAAAAAGGGCTTTCAAATAATATACGACAACACCTATTTTCCCTATATTAAATCTCAAGGTCATTGAATTGACCTGTTTATGTTGAATGCGCGCTAGCGCTAATTCACCTCAAAAAATTTCCCCCTCGAAACAAAAATCGACCTGTTTTTTCTTATTGCAATAGTTTTCAAAATAACCAAGTTATTCAAGGTGCCTCGTTTGAGATGGAATACCCTCTATACAATGTGGTTGAAATAAAAGCGAGTGGTTCAAAAAAGTTATATGAATAGTTGCATATACCAGGTGGTTAAGAAACGGGCGGAGTAGAATTATATTTATATAGGGTGGATAACAAAATGATATATTAATGTGTAAGTACTTCTTGGGAAATAACACCACAGTTAAGAATCAACAATATTCTTTGGTCGCATTTTTGGCGAATGCACTATCTTATAACAAAGTCGCCCCTAGGAACGCCACATAAAATTCTGAAGATCTCCCTTTCAAATTGGAAGAATTTGAAAGGAACTTAATGATTATATGATCTTTAGAAGTTTCTGTGCTACCCTGTTTATTCGAAATAAAATTCTCTTAGTTACGTCAGAAATCAAATAATACATATTGTCAAATATTTTAATTTTACATCTTAGAATTGTGCCTTTTTTATCCATAGTTTCTTAACCATTGGCAACGGGGTCTGACCTAGACCCCGAAACGCTTGGAATATACAGCAATTTTCTTAACTGTGGTGTTATTTCCCAAGAAGTACTTAGACATTGAAAAATATGCCACAAATATCATTCAGAAAACAAAATTATATATTTTTTTAGAAAAACATGTGTTTTGTAAGCAGGTAGGATATTTGAATAATGTTCCTGAGTTATTATAGTTATAAAAAGGGTTGAAAAAATATTAGAACAAGTTGTTTATACAGGGTGGTTGAAATATAAGATCGAGTGGAATTATACTTTATAGAGTGGTTAAAAAAATATTTTATATCCACAAGTAGTTGCATATATAGGATGGTTGAAATATGTAACGGAGTATAATTGCAGCTATACAGGTGAGTGTAAAGAATATTATAAAGAAATGTTATGATATACAAGCTACTCCATTTACGGGATGGTTGAAATATATGGTGGAGTAGAATTTTAAGGATATAGGGCGGTACAAAAAGTTTATATTGGGTGGCAAATAAGTAATTGCATATACAAGGTTGTTGAAATATAGGGTGGAGTAGAATTATAATTATACAGGGTGGGTAATAAATGGTAGAAAAATTTTGTTATATGCAGTTGCATATATGGGGTACCTGCAATATAGGACGCAGTAAAGTTATAGTTACACAGTGTGATTCAAACAAGGTTAGAGAAAATTGCAAATGTGCTTTAAGTGAAGTGTGGAGAGAAATTATACTTTTTGTGGCTAAAAAAATATGAGGAAAAATTGTGAAATAGCGTTGAAATATAGGTTGGAGAAGTATTATAGTTAAGTATTTAAAAAATGATATATTGGTTGCCCAATAAGCAGCAGCATATATAGGGTAGTTGTAATACATACAAGGTGATTCAAAAAATTTTTGTACAAAACTGTTATATAGGGTGCCCCATAAGCAGTTGCAATTTTGTTGAAATATATTGGGCATTGATGGATTTATAGTTATACAGGGAGGTACAAAAAATATTATACTGGGTGGCCGATACGTAGTTGCATATACAAGGTGGTTGTAATAGAGGGTGGAGTAGAATTATAGTTAAACAGGTTGGATACAAAATTTTTGTAGGATATAAAATTGAGCTGTTGCATATATGCAATATCTGAAACGTGGATTGAAGTAAAAATAGTTACACAGTGTGATTAAAACAATCTTAGAAAAAGTTGCATATACGGGTGGTTATATAGTAGTCCATAAGCAGTTGTTTAGATAAGATAGTGAGTGGAGCAGAGTTCTAGTTAAGTGTTTAAAAAATGTTATATTTGCTGGCTTTTAAGCAGATGAACATACAGGGTGGTTGAAGTATTTTGTAGAGTAAAATTATGGTTAGGTTCAAAATTATGGAATGGTTCAAAAATAAGTTATAATGTTTGACTGATTGGCAGCAGTAGATATGGGATGGGTTTAATGTAGATTAAAATTGTTATATAAGTTGGCAGAAAACCAGTTGCAATTTGGGTGAGTGATTAAATAAAGATTTGGTTTTAGGGTGCCAAACTGTGTTTTTATATTTGTGACCAAGGGTTCGACAGGTATTTCCATTAGGGTGGAACGAAAAGTTTATAAAAATTGTTATATATGGCATGAACAGTTGCATCCTACTATATGGAATACCTGAAACATGGGGCGAAGCAAGTTATAGTTTTAGAGTGTGATTAACACAATGTTAGAAAAAGTTGCATATAAAGGGTGATTAAAATATAGTGTGGAGAGAAATTGTACTTTACAAGGTGGCTCAAAAAATATCAGAAATAATTGTTATATAGCGTAGATCATAATATCATATCATAGCTGAAATATAGGGTGGAGCAGAGTTATAAACAGGTGTTAAATAAGCTATATTGGGTGACAAATAAACAGCAGCATATACAGGATGGTTGCACTATAGGGTGAATTAGAGTTACAGTTATACAAGGTTATTCAAAAAAAAATCGAATAAAATTGTTATATAGGATGGTCTACAAACACTTGTAGTTTCGGTGAAATATATTCAGGATTGGTGGATTTATTTATAGTTAAGTAGAGTGTTTAAAAAAAAAACTGACGGGGATGCCGCTTATTAATTTGAAGTCTGGAGAGCCGTCAGTTGGATTCCGAGATCATCTATATATGTATATTTTTTCGTTTATTGTCTTCTATACTATTATAAAATTGTAGTTGTCTGTTTGTTTGTGTGTTTCCACATCACATAATAACTATTGAACTGTTTTTGCTGAATCTTTTTTTTGTTGCAAAGCTTATAGTTTGTCTTAAAATCTGGCATACATTGTATCTCCCTACATTGACGGAAACTCTAGATATAGGGAAAAAACTACTACCATGTTCGGTAATACACAATTAGTAAATTGGTTCCACCGCATGCACCAAATATTAGATACTTGCATCAGCTTAGCTTTTATTCAAAATTAGAAATATGCCAATGTAAAATGTTTCGCTTTAAAAAAATGCAACTGATATATCAAGTGTAATTTTACAGGGTGTTCCATATATAGGTTAGGTAAATCTTAGAGCGAAGTAGAATTACATGTATTTAAGAAATCTTGAAAAAAAGGTATATTAGGTAGCTGCCTAATATATATATTCCCGGAAACCATCTAACACATTTAGTGCCCGCGAAAACTTAAAAACAAATATAGTGAATCTCTACGGGGAGAATACTTTTCATTTGTGTAAAACATTTGAGAAATTACGCGCGAAAAGAAGCAAACTTTTGTGCGATCTACATTTTTTACAACGATGCCGCGATGAAGGACTTATTCCGAAAAATATGACGGTAAAGTTCTGGAAGAACAACAGAAAAACACCGATTATCTTATGGAAAGCTAGTTGTGCCCTACTTAGGGAAGCCATACGTGATGTCAGAAGAGATTTGGATGTTCTTAATACTAAACTCTTAGATATCCACCTACAGGTAAGCAATGCACTCCACCCGATAATATGGGATAAATTCGATGAGATTAGCGGATTTAGGGCCGAAATGAATGCAGAGTTGACTACAATGCAACAACCGACAAAATTTAACAAATTAAAGCTCTAACAGAAGCCCAAAAACGAATTTTTCTCGGAAAATAACGGTCACAGTCTAACCTCACGGCAATTGGAAACGAATAAAACAGTTTATAACTTATCCTCGGTCCAATGAAAATGAGGCCTTGAAACAACTTCTGCTCAATAAGGACATTGTCATTCTACCTGCTGATAAAGGAAATGCGACTGTAATTTTAGATACAGCGGATTATTCAAACAAAATTGAAACATTGCTACAAGATCCAGCATATAAACAAATTACTACTGACCCAACAACTTATCTACAGAAACAACCAAGGCCAAAATCCAAGCAAGTAGGATCGACAGATATCTCCAACTGCAACCCATTCCGCGTGAAAAGTCTTCGAGATTTCCGAAATTCTATGGGTTGCCAAAAGTACATAAAGAAGGTGCACCTTTGAGGCCAATAGTAAGCTCAATTGGATCTCCAACACAACACCTAGCCAAATACCTAGCCCAACAACTTCAACCGTTTGCAGAGAGGGCAGACTCATATGTGAAAAATTCGACACATTTCATCGAAATACGTAGAAAAACGGTTTTACAACCAGAGTGTCTTCTTGTAAGTTTTGACGTTGTGTCCCTTTTCACCAACATCCCTATCGACGAAGCCTTGGATATCATAATAGAAAAATACAAACCACCTCAACACCTTGTAGACTTAACAACTTAACTGTCTGATGAACACCTATTTTGTTGAGAACCAACGATACAAACAAGTGGAAGGAGCTCCAATGGGATCGCCACTCTCACCAGTTATGGCGAACCTTTTTATGGAGAACTTTGAGGAATTGGCACTACGAACAGCAACTCTTAAACCCAGTTTATGGTTGCGATATGTGGATGATACTTTTGTGATTTGGCCTCATGGGAGGGAACACCTCAACACATTTTTAGACCACCTTAATGGCATCCATCACAAAATAAAATTTACCATGGGGGTTGAAGCCAACAATCAACTGCCATTCCTTGATGTTCTCATAAATAGGAAGGAAGATGGAACCCTTGGTCATACAGTATATAGGAAAGCAACTCACACCAACAGATACCTTCATGCTAATTCTCATCACCACCCAGCCCAACTACAAGCCGTCATCAAGACTTTAGTAACCAGCTCTGAGACAAAACGGATTTACAGACCGAAATATACAAAGAGCCTTAAAGTCAAAACCGAGACAAACAGACGAGGAGCATTAGACACCAATAACCAAGGCTTATTTACTGTATGTCAAGGGTACCACGGACAGTATTGCAAGAATTCTACGGAGACACAACAATATCGATACTATTTTCAATGCAGACAGAAAAATAAGCACGGTGTTGAGGACTCTGAAGACGAGGATCCCTTTACAACAACAGGGAGTGTAGGAGATTCCATGTGCAGACAGTCATAAAACCTATGTGGGGCAAACTAATAGAAAAATTCAAGCTAGACGTGATAAACACCAGAACGCTATAAGAAAGCGGGAAAAAACAACATCCATTACGGAACACGCCACCACGATGTCACACCGAATAGACTTTGAGAACACCAGAGTACTGGCAAATATAGAACTCGTAAGAGAGGCAATTGAAATAGCGTCTAAACGCACGCAATGAAATTCAGAACTTGTCGAATTGTTGGAAAATTCTATTAAACACCGTACCGGCCCGGACCCGTCCTATAACAACTCAACCGGAAATAACAAATCAGCAGGCGGGAGGCGCCAAGGGCCAATCACACGCAGCCGTTCACGGTGCCAACCGATAGGCGCCGAGCCGCGACTATATAACAGCGGGCCCCTCCTGAAAATGTTAAAATTCGAGTAACTAGAAGCGAAAGCAGAAGGCTACGAGAATTATGCGAACCGACCTGAAGAGGGCAGATGTGACTCTGCCAAAACGTCATTTTACCACCAATCCCGGCAGGGATCAGTTATCAACTACGCGGATGAATTCCCGGTAACCACCTAACACACACAGATATATATATATATATATATATATATATATATATATATACACCGGGTGCTTCAAAAAAATGTATACACACTTTAAACTATTGTAGTTTTCCCGCTCTACAAGGCTAATGTTATATTTCTTCGCCAGGTGCCAGCATAATCGTCCCTCTATGTTATATTATCAGTTGGAATTTGTAATATCAACATGGGGGACGTACGTTTGAGTTTTGAAGAACGTAAGCAGGTTATTAAGTGGTACTGGAAGTTTGAGAATGTAAATGAAGTTCAAAGACAGTGGAGAAGGGAGTATGATACAGAACCACCTTCAAGATTAACAATTACACGCATACGAGACAAATTCGAAGTTCATGGAACAGTGTGTGATGTGCATAAAGGTCATTCAGGTCGGCCTCGAACAGCTACAAGTGATGAGTCATCAACGGCAGTCTTGGAACTGTTTCAACGCTCTCCTAACAAATCTTCAAGGCAAGGGGCACGTGAAAGTGATGTAAGTGCTAGCAGCGTGCTAGCATTCTGAAGAGAGGCAAGTATCGTGTTTACATTCCAAGGCTGGTGCAACAGCTAAATGACGACGATCCAGATCGAAGGTTGCAATTTTGTGAATGGATTCAGGAGATGGTGATACGTGAACCGGGATTTATGGGTAGCATCATTTGGTCGGATGAAGCCCAATTCAAACTTAATGGAACTGTCAATAGGCACAATTGTGTTTACTGGTGTGACGAAAATCCTCACATTACAATTGAAAAAGCTGTAAATTTGCCTGGTGTAAATGTGTGGTGCGGTTTGTCTTCAAGGGGACTCATTGGACCTTTTCGATTTGAAGGCACTGTAACTGGTATTAATTACCTAACAATGCTTGCTGATTCCATATTTCCTGCCATTCGTGCATTATACGGTAATGCTGATTTTTATTTTCAACAAGATGGTGCTCCGCCGCACTATCACAGGGACGTACGAGCTTACCTGGATCAAAATTTGTCGGGCCAGTGGATAGGACGCAGGGGGCCAATCGAGTTTCCAGCATGTTCTCCAGACCTTACACCACTGGATTTCTTCTTGTGGGGCACAGTAAAAGATGAGGTGTACAAACGTAAACCACGTAACCTAGACATTCTTTGGAATGAGATTCAAGCAGTGTGTAGAGAAATCTCATTGGACGTTTTGATACGATGTACCGAATCTGTGGTGACTCGTACTCAGAATTGTATTGATGCTGCAGGTCACCAATTTGAACAGTATTAACATTTGTTATTTATGTTTCATTTACATTGGACTTTCAGCTTTCTCTTTTCCTGAAATTTAACTTTGTAGAACGGTAAATAAATTTTCTATGGAAGTTCAAAGTGTGTATACATTTTTTTGAAGCACCCGGTATATATATGGGACGATCCGCGTCAACCGGATCAGAGCTACGCCTAAAATTAGAATCCAAGAGGCATGATAAATTAAAAATTGTAAAGGAATAATTTGATCAACTAATGCAATTAATAATGCAAGGTAACAAAGTAGTTAATCAGATAATAGAGATTATGTTATTGGATATAAAGGATTTGAATGATGAAATAAAGATACGGAAAAAAATTATGGATAGTCTTGTAAATAAAGTAGATGGGGATATCGTTTCTAGCCACAACAAAATACAGGATGATATTGAAATTGTACAAATACATATTAACAAATACCACACAATTTACAGAGAGAAGATATCAGAACATCGTGAAGTACCAGAAGTTATTTTATAAATGTTCATACAAACGACAATTTGAAGCAGCTAACGATTGGGATACCCAAGAAAAGTCTATCATATCTCACTTGTAATTTCACTGAGGGGTGTACCATTACAACTTCTTCAGATAGTCCAGTTCAAAAACAAAGTAACTTTCACAATATAATTTCTCAAAACTCAAAATTCTGGTGAGAGTCTACAAGAATTTGAAGCCGAATATAGACCTTTAATACGTGGAAATGCTGTGGAACCTTTGGGGTGTCACAAATGTAAAAACACAGTTTGCACCCTAACACCAAACCTTTATTTAAGTAAACCAAATACACTTTAATACATATATCGTATCAAGATCAACAAGGGTACATTAAAGATCATTGGCTACATAAAGTTTTATAAATGGTATCCAGAGATGTTGAAGTTCAAATAAATATAATAGTTAGTGCCATGAAAAATAGTAATAAAGCACTACGACTTGCTTTGGAAGTAGAGGCTTTCATGAACATGTCTAAACCAAAGGTACCCGTAGTGTCCGTCAGGCATGAACAACTAGAGTCGTCCTTTCAGGTAGTGATGTCAGGAATTAACAAAATAAACAAAATAATGGAGCTGTGACAGAAACGAGTTACCAGAGACGTATGTTATCGTTACGGACGTGCAGGGATATTTCCAATGTGACTACATGGTGAGGCTACCTGATCAATCACCAGTCAGGAGTGGACAAGGAATAGCCAGGTTTATCATCCTTCGGTTCCCAGAGAGTACCCTTTTGAGGTTTTTGCAGCAGCAGGCTAGTCAAGGGCATTATCAGTTGCTGTGAAATCATCATATTCGACATCGGCACCGCTGTGTCCATTTCCAGGTCCAAAGTCTTAAGATCATCTCAAATCTGACCAACTAACAACAACATCCAGTTAAGAACAGTCACAAGCGAGTCTATGTCAATACAGGGCGAAGCAGGTATAGAACTGTATATAGAGGATAAGAATCCGCCGGAGTGTCCTAGTAGCAGATATCGAGAATGGTTTTATAAAGGCACGGACCTGATTGGCCAGAAAGGGGTTATTTTCTATCTAAGATATGATGTGGCTAGATTCTTAAATGACTTCCATAAAAATTGAGGCAAAATTCTCCACAAGAGTTCCCGGTCGAACTGCATATGTACTGAATGGGAGGACACGGAGGACATGTTCCTCATTTGATGATCATTTGAAAAATCTTGCCAAAGTGACTCCAGAATTAAGAATGCCAACTTGAGACGAAATTCCAAGAAGTGCTCCATGTTTCAGAAAGCGGTGTAGTTGTTTTGAGCCACGTCTAATCCTAGTCAGGAATTCAGATTAATGAGCACAATATAGAGGCCAGTCGTGCTTGGCCAGTCCCTAGTGAGAAACATGAACTTCGAAGGCTTTTTGGTCTCTGTCCATACTATAGGCCGTTTGTTGACGGAAGTTTGTGCTAGACACCAATGCTGGCAACACCGGTTTGGGGGTAGTTTTTCCGAATGCAAGAAGATGACAAGGAGCAGGTGGTCAAATACTACAACCGCAGATTTTCAGAACCAGAAAAGAATTGTATCACCAGGAAAATGCTATTAGCAATTGTCAGAATTGATGACCATTTTCATAAAGATCTCAATGATCGTCACTTCTTCATCAGAACTGATTATACCGCTCTCAAATGGCCCTTGCAGAAAACAATAGATAGACAACTCGTCAGGTCGATGGAGAAATTACAACAATACCACTTCAGGGTAGAATCCTGTTCCGGCCTTTTACAAGACAATGCTGATGCATTATCAAGGAAACATATTGTGGACATTATCCGAAGATGGAACAGCGGTCGATTCGAGGCAGGTGAGTGAAAATTGGATAACGAAACAATGTATACAGGACCAAATCGATATCGAACCAATTATTACACTAAAGGAAAAAAGTGGGACCCAGACTTCTAGGGGACTAAATGGGATTTCTTAAATCTAGAAAATGGGATTTTGAAGAGAATTTGCGAGCACTTTTGGAAGAGAAACTAAGTCCTAAAGCAGAAGATACCCGCTGTCCTGACATAACTACATAATGGCATTGCCAGAAGTCATCTGGGTATGAATAAAACTTTGGACAAAATACGAAAAGGGTCATACTGGGTAAACTATTTCGAAAACGTCATAGTCTGGTGCTGGAAATGCGACATCTGTGCAACAAGTAGTCTCAATGACTCGTACCAAAGAATGAAACAATGTAATGTGCGTGTTACGTTTGAAAGAATTACAAATATGTTGCTATACATTATTTTACTGAATGTTCCGAAGCCTTTGTCATACCCAATCTGGAAGCATCCACAATGTCTACGGAGTTGATGGAACAGCAGTTTAGCAGATTTGGTGCACTGTTAGAGCTGCATTCGGACTAAGTGCGAAACATTGAGTCTAACGTATCTCAGGTCTATACGCTGTTCGGTAACAAGAATAGCAGAAGCATCCCCTTACTTCCACAATCCGACAGAATGGTGGGAAGATTTAACAGAACCTTAGAATAACACCTATCCAAAGTCGTTAGTAACCACTAGCGTGATTTGGATGAGCATATACCTTTATTCCTGTTAGTCTATCGTTCAGCCGTCCACATCAGCACATGACAGAGTTAAAGATGAAAGTTAAGGGTACACTGTGATTTGGCTTTGGGCATACCATAATAATCTCCCAACGAAGTTAACGATTATACAAAACAACTTTTGCTGAGCATGCTGGCTACACACGAACAGGTGCGAATGCAGATGTTGAAGATCTGGTCTTACAACTATTGAAGGTACCCCGATTTCCGCGTTGTTTATCCATACAGGTGGCTTCCTTAAGTTTTCTCTTTTTTAAATTTTCCGCTTTCAACAAGATCTGTGTTTTATCACAGTCTATCATATGGCTGCAGTTGTGGGTTAATACATGCTAAATGATGATAAACAACTTGGAAATCGGGGCACTTTCAATCGCCTTACAATACAAACCTCGAACTACACTACAAAGCGATTGACAACGACTCCAGAGTTGTTTGACATATTGAGAACTCTAATTGATATATCTCGTCTGGTTTTAACTCTAGCCTGTCCAACCAAGTAATCGTTAGTTAACTGTCCGGGCTAAACTATTCCAACGCAGCTCCCATGATTTTTTTCTAGCTGCCCATGAATAATTTGTTCCAGTTAAGTATTTTGGTACAATTTTTATGAAAGTGGGAGTTGTTCAGGGGCAAATTCCTCATTTAAAATTCATATCTTGAATCAACATGAACCCATCTTGGCTAATTAGGTTATCTGCAGCACTACCACTGCCTCACTCTATTGATGTTTCACCTGTGACTGTTCTTAGCCGGGTTTCAGCTGATCTCAAGATAATAAATAAAATAAATCGTCGCTATCAGCAACGTCGGGTCACAGGTGATGGTGATTGATCTGTCACTGATGGTGTCGTTGATGATTCGGCTGCTGCTATCTCTGCAAACTCCTCTGACCTAGGGGCTGATGGAGGGTTAGTCAGCAGTCGCCCTCCCCCACGCTGACTGTTTGACTGTTCCTGTCCACAGCGATGACATACGCCCCTGGTTTCTAGTTTGTCTCGTCTCAGTTATTTTCTTTATTTTACCTGTTCATTAGGTTTTTGTGTTCTCATATTTTTCCTGCAACTCATAAGTATTTGAACATTTTAAACGGAGAACAAAGTGTGTTACGGACGCCTGCTGTATGGTGACATCAATCGACCTGGATTTGGGATGGAGAAATGTATTGCTAGAAGAGCAAAAACCCTCAGTATCAAGTGATCACCAAACGCCAAATTGTCACAATCAAACTTTTTGACAAACAAGAAAATAAGCAGGTAAAATTTTGAAATAAACTTCAGCTACAACAAACAGCGATTAACAGTCACTTCAGAGTTGGCGCTGAAACGTCTCCAAACACAGATAAGTATCACACAATATTCAAAACACTCTTCATGTACAGGAATACTGGTTCATCATTTTATAGATATCTCTTTCTCTCAGAATAACTGTGAGGAAAAAATGATGTACGGACAGCCAGTAATCCGGGCAATTTTACGAAATTGCCTTACTACACTTTGTTCCTCATTACAATTTTCAAATACTTATCTGTTACAGGAAAAAATCTGAGGAGAAAATACCCTAATGAACAAGCAAAGTAATACAAGACCTCCTCTACAGTCTTTTCGAAATTACTTATTCCCACATTCTAGTTAATCCGTCTTACAATTTTACCTCCAAGCATCTGACAGACTTGTTTATTAAAAATGAATATTTTATTATATTTAATAAATTAATCCATATAAGTAAATTTTAGCTTTCTGCACACTCCCTCCACATTTTTTATCTTCACATATTAAAATATGTATAATAGTAAAAAGCCCTCACAATAGAATTTTAATTTGATTCTACAATATTTAGAAACCAGTTAATTAAGTCAATTTACTGAATAATCACGAATATATTTTTATCTATTTTTAGAGAGAGAATGACATAACATGTGAACCCAATAATAATCAAAAACGAATTAAATTAGAAAATGTAAAATGTGAATGGAAAGAACATGAATTACTGTCCCAACAGCTAGATATTAAACCTATTGTTTCCAAAAACTTAATAAAACTGTTTCAAGATGGAAACACCATTCCGTTTATAGCTAGGTATCGAAGAGATGCCACCGAAAATATGCCCCCTGAAAAGTTAAGGGAAGTAAGGGACACTTTTGATGAAATCTGTAATCTTAAACAAAAAATGCAGACTGTGATAAAAGCCATTCACAAGTTAGGTGCTTTAAATCCTCAAATGGAAAAAACCATTCGATCTGCAAAAAGCATAGAAGAGTTAGAGATTATTGTAAGTATTTTGCATGACACAGAAGAACTGTTGAACTGGAGTTTACTCGAATTTTTATTTCAGTATGCTCCTTATAAGCCGGGTCCAAAAAGAACTCTCGCGGAAAAAGCTAAAGATTTGGGATTAGAAAAACCAGCACAGAATATTCTACAGAATACCGAAAATGTAAATTTAACTCAGTACGTGGATGCATCCAAAAAAGATCTTAGTACAGTGCAAGGAGTTCAGAATGGAATTATTCATATTATTGCTTATATAATGGCTACTGATAGTCAAATGTTATCTTACTTAAGGGAATTGTAAGTATAAATCTTCACTTAACGTTCATTATGCAACGTTTAATTAGGTTGATAATGACAACTTCAGCTTTAAAGTAACTATGCTATTCTTTGTTATTACGAACCGATAATTTCCTAAAGGGAAAATATTGTTTTGTATTGAATCTGAATTAACGTTTTGCCTCTTAATTACAGCGCTGTTTGTGCCCAGACATTTGGTTTAATCGCGTGTACCAACAATGAATTTTATTTCTTTAAAAGAATCCCTGGATGGTTAAGGGTTATTATACTTTCATCACAAATAAATGTAGTATTTAATGGTGTTACATGTTAGGCAGGGGTTAAAATATTATGAAAAACGCGTTACATGGTTTATGGATGTCCCTTTATTTGATTCATCCGTGTAAAAATAAAAATGTTTATACTGTGTATTTTATTATTTGTTTAAAAATTTTCAGTTGAAATGCACAATTTCTTTTTTTGAAGGAGGCGAGAAATAAATTTTGTATTAGAAACAAAAAAATATAAAGGAAAGATAGTAACCAAGGCAAGTGAAAACACGAAAGCTAAAGTGAAACAAATTGACGAACAAAAATTTGAAATTTATTTTGACTATAAAATTCCGGTGAAGTTCGTGAAGCCTCATCAGGTAATATTCATTTCATCTAAAATTATATGTAAATATTAAAATCTATATTAATAATTAATTATATAATAATAATTAATATTAAAATCTATCAAATCTATCATTTGTCTAGTTATTTAATTTTATTTTTAACTGTTTGTATTTTTAAATACACTAGCTGTCGCCCAGTGGTCGAAATTCGACCAATTGTGTCAATATTTCTGGCAGGTTAAGTAACCTGAAAATCGTATCGGGACATTCTATCCTAGGACCCTAGGGAGAACAGCAATTACACGGAACGGATCCAGATTCGGAACCTCTGTGTGATAGTTTCCTCGAAAATCCTAGATGTCGGTCTTACATCTCGCTTCTACAAATAAGTAAAGAAATTCAAGTTTTTTTCAGATATAATTCATAGGACATTATTTGTGTTCAAATTCGTAATTCTTAATTTAATATGACAACAAAGCAACCGCTAATGGGCTACCATACATATTTATTTTTTCTAACCTGTCTGTATAGCTATAATTGCACTCAATTCTCAAACATTTATTAAAATCCTCATTATAATAATTCCATCTCATTATATATTTCCACCACCCTGTATATGCAACTGGTCATGGACCACGCATAAATTTTTTTAACATTTTTGAACCACCCGGTAAACCATTCTTTATATGCCACTGCCTATGAGCCACGGTATTTACTCTTTTTGTTTATGAAATTTTTAACTATCTTCTGTAACTATAATTCTACTCTGACCTATATTTCAATCATCATATATATGGAACTCTTCGTGGGCTACTCTATAAATCATTTCCGTTTCTAACATTTTTTATCATCATCCTGTATATCTATAATTCCTCTCACCCTGTATTTCATCTTCCCTATATATACAACTGCTTATGGGTTACAAAATGTTGCATTTCCATTTCCGCCACCCTGTATATGCATCTCTGTATAATACTCTTTGCACCACCCTGTATAACCGTAATTCTACTGCACCTTCTATTCCAAAACCCTCTAAATTCAACAGCTAATGGGCTTCCCTATATAATTATTTTATTAGTTATAATTGCACTCTACTCTGTATTTTAAACACCCTATATATGCAACTGCTTATGTGCCACCCACGAAAAAAATTATTTTGAACATATCTGAAATCGCCCTGTATAATTATAATATACAACGATTACTTTACCACTAAACAATAACAACTCTTGCATGCCACTTCCAGTAGTACATGCTCTAAGTATAAACAGCATTGGTCCCTCTATATATAATTACTCAATGTTTTGAGTCTGGCGGTGGCGGAACGCGGCACATTCAGTTGTTTGGCGTTGACATTATGACGTAAATAATTGAATTTTTATTATATTTTATTTAATGAATGAACCATTATTATAAATTAATATTAGCATTCTGCACTGAAGGTCGTCAGTAGCTACTAAACAAAATAAAAATGAAGAAAATCGGTTGAGAGACAGAGGAGAAAATGGTACCTAATCGTTTTGTCTTAGCCTATTTATATTGCAATATACTTCGTGGGTTCAATTTTAGAATTATAAAACTAATATCCACTTTCACTATTCTAGAACTTTATTTACATTCAAACAGCTGATTCAAAAATACAATAACAATCCCATATAAGCTAGTCGTCGCGGTATCACTCCTGGCGATCGTGGCGTTCTTCTTTTATATCACCAGCGTAGAATTCTCCAGTAGAAATCATCATCGCTCCTTCCGCTGTCGAGTCTTTTCGAGAATCGTATTTTTTTATCTTAAAGCGTTTGTTGTCGTGCTGAAATGACACAGGGTCGGCTTTGGGTAAATTTCGTAACACTGCCCCCCCTTTAATTCTGATCGTCCCGATCAGAAACATCCCCTCCATGGTAGGGAGCGAGTCGATCTAAATGAACCACCTTCAATTTAGCCTTGGGGTTTCGACGGATTCGGTAGACGACGTCATTAAGCCTCTTGACCACCTCGTATGGACCATCCCAGGCGGGTGTAAGCTTTGGGGATTTACCCTTGCTCCGTTGGGGGTTGTACAACCAGACTTTGTCCCTCTCCTGGAACCCGACTGAAGTGGCCTTGAGGTCGTATCTCGTCTTCATCCGGTCACTGGTGGCCAACATCTGCGTTCGGGCTAATTCGTGTATTGCCAGCATGTTATATCGGAGCTGGTCGGCATAATCGTCGATGTCTTGGGGAGGTTCTTCGGGGGAGCCAAATGCCAAGTCGCATGGTAGTCGCAGCTCCTTTCCGAATAAGACCCTGGCTGGGGTCAGGCCTGTACTATTATGTACAGCAGAGCGATATGACAACAGGAATAGGGGAATATGCTCATCCCAATCACGCTTGTTATTGCTGACGACCTTGGATAGGTGTTGTTCCAAGGTCCTGTTGAATCTTTCCACCACTCCGTCTGACTGTGGGTGTAATGATGTTGTTCTCGTTTTCCTGATCCCCAACATCGTGCAGACCTTCTGAAATACATTCGATTCGAAGTTACGCCCCTGGTCTGAATGTAATTCCATCGGGACGCCAAACCTGCTGAATAGTTGTTCTACTAGCACCGTCGCTACCGTGGTTGCCTCTTGGTTGGGTATCGCATATGCCTCAGGCCATTTGCTGAAGTAATCCATTGCGACCAGAATGTATTTGTTCCCCCTCTCAGACTCGGGAAACGGACCGGCGACATCGATGGCAATTCTCTCAAATGGGACGCCCACATTGTACTGCTGCATTCTACCCTTGGTTCGGGTCTTCGGGCCCTTACTGGCGGCACATGTGGCACATTTGCGGCACCAAGCTCTGACGTCTTCGAAGTAATTCACCCAGTAGTACCGCTGGCGAACTTTGTCTAGGGTTTTATTCATGCCCAGGTGGCCTCCGGTAATTCCATCATGTACTTCGGTAAGGATGGCTGGTACCTTTTTCTTCGGAACTACCAGTTGGGACTTGGTTTCTCGTCCTTCAGCGCTTTCCCAAACTCGCTTGAGCATTCCATTGTCTACTGTTAGAGAGTCCCACTGAGCCCATAACGATTTCAGCACGCCGGAGTATCTAGCTACCTCGTCCCATCGTGGCCTGGGTGCCCCTCTCATTTTGAGTGACAAGATTGGTTCGATGTCTGGATCAGCCAATTGGTCCTGGATGCACTGTTCCGTTGTCCAGTCTTCATTGGCCTGCACTCGGATCTGCCTGATGGAGATACCCTCTCGCTGTTCCGTCTTCAGACAATGCTTGCATTCCGCTCTACAGGGTCTTCTGGATAGGGCATCGGCATTACTGTGCAACCGGCCGGCACGGTGTTCCACCTTGAAGTCGTATTGCTGTAATTTCTCCATCCATCTGGCCAGTTGTCCTTCCGGTGTCTTCATGTCCAGCAGTCATTTGAGTGCGGCATGATCAGTTCGGATTAAGAAATGGCGACCATACAGGTATTTGTGGAAATGGTCCACAGCCCTGATTATTGCAAGAAGTTCTTTTCTGGTGACGCAATAATTTCTTTCTGGCTTCGAGAATCCACGGCTGTAGTGCTCGATCACCCTCTCTTCACCATCTTGCACGTGGGATAGGACGGCCCCCAAACCTGTGTTGCTGGCGTCGGTGTCTAAGATGAACTTGCCGGACTGTGTAGGAAAGGCTAGGATTGGGCTGGAACATAGTGCTGCCTTCAGTCGCCTGAATGATGTTTCGCAATCCTGATTCCAATGGAAGGTCTCTTTATCAGTGGTCTGCCGATGTAGAGGGGCGGCGATGGTGGCAAATCCCTCAACAAAACGCCGGTAGTATGAACAGAGGCCCAAGAAGCTTCGGAGTTCATGTTTGTCTCTTGGAACTGGCCAATCACGGATGGATACTGTCCTGGGGGCTGGTGGAGGGTGAGTCAGCATTCGCCCCCTTATGCTGACTGGTTGGAGTTTCCCTGGTTGGTAAGGTCGGTTTGTTGGCTACCCCTGGTTGGTGATCGTTCCGGTAGCCTTACTCGGCAGTCACGTTGGAAGTGTCCTGTCCGTCCGCAGCGGTAGCATGCCCCTCTGGTGCCAGTTCTTTGTGATCGTTCTAATATTTTGTTCAGGCCAGCAAGCAGCGCTTGAAATGGTGACTCTGACTCTTCCTGGTTGAAGGAAACTGCTCGGACCCTCGGCTTGGACATGTTCATGACGGCCTCTACTTCCAAAGCCCTAAGTAGAGCTTCATTACTTTTCTTGACGCCACTTAGTCTTAGATTTCTTTGTACTTCCACATCTCTGATGCCGTTTATGAAACTCTGCGTGGCCAACTGGTCTTTCGTTTCCTCTGGCAGGTCTGGGTAGGACAAGTGTACTAACCGTCTAATCTCTGCTTCGAATTCTTGAAGGCTTTCACCGGATTTTTGCGTTTTTCCACTGAGTTGGACTTGGTATACCTGGCTCAAGGATTGATTGTCGTAGCGTTTGTCTAGGATGGCGATGATCTTGTCGAAATTGCCTTGTTCATCTACTGGAATGCTTTGGAGGAGTTCTAGGGCCGGACCTCTTAACGAAATTACCAGAGAAGTAGATTTTTCTTGATTATCCCATCCATTAGCTGTAGCCACGGCCCCAAATTGCCGTTTATACATGGGCCAAGATGAACTGCTATCGAATGTGGGTGGTTTGCTAACGGAACCTTTGGTACTCACGGTGTGCTGGTATTTCCCTCTCTGCAAATCTTGTTGCAATTTTGTAATGGCTGTTTCCACTTTATCTTGTACTTCACTGTGTACTGCGTCTTTAATTGAACTGATTTCAGCTTTTACCTGGCTTTGGATAGCACTTATTTCAAATTTCACCTGGTTCTGGACGGAATCGATGTCATCTACTTTGATTTCAAGAGTCTTCACATTACTTTTTAGGGTCTTTATGTCGTCGTTTATTTCTTTTATGTCTGATTCAACTATTTGCATTCTTTCATTAACTGTTTCATTAACTTGCGACAATATTTGCATTCGTTGTTCAAATTGCATTTGTCTTTTTTCTTCAGTTTGATCTTGCTTTTCTGCAAATTTCGAGAATAATCCTTCCATTAAATTTTGTTGTTTTTCTTCCATTGTAGTGACAAGATTTTCTAATTCTATTTTACGTTTTTCATCAAAAGATTTTACTAACCTTTGTTGAATTTCTTCTTGATGTTGTTTCTCCTTCTTGTCACGTTTTTCTAGAATCTGTGCTATTTTTTCGTCTAGTCCCTCCGTAACCTGTTTGATAATTTTTCTGGTAGTTTCGTCGGTTTTTTCCATACTTCGAGTTTCCATAAATCAAATTACGCTTTTAACTGCACTTAATCCTTGACTTCTAACACCAAATTGCAATATACTTCGTGGGTTCAATTTTAGAATTATAAAACTAATATCCACTTTCACTATTCTAGAACTTTATTTACATTTAAACAGCTGATTCAAAAATACAATAACAATCCCATATAAGCTAGTCGTCGCGGTATCACTCCTGGCGATCGTGGCGTTCTTCTTTTATATCACCAGCGTAGAATTCTCCAGTAGAAATCATCATCGCTCCTTCCGCTGTCGAGTCTTTTCGAGAATCATATTTTTTTATCTTAAAGCGTTTGTTGTCGTGCTGAAATGACACAGGGTCGGCTTTGGGTAAATTTCGTAACAATATATAGATAATATGATAATCAAAACTCTTTAAAATTCAAACACAACATATTTGACGAATATTAAGATGCTCTCCAGTAATCTTTACCATACAGAAATCGTGACCTATTCATGAAATTCTACAAATAGCTAAGTAATCAAAAACTGGAAGAACAAACCAATAATTAATAGATTTACTTCCTGTCCTTAGATTACATTACAACAGTGAAATTTTTTAAGACAAGAATAGAAAAAAAAATTAATTAATATACTTGTACGAAATTTGTATTGACACGGCCGTCAACAGGTCAGCGACCATAAAAATTGTAGCGAAATCCTCAACCAGAATTCCTGGTCGAACGGAACAAATTATTCATGGGCAGCTAGAAAGAAATCCTGGGAGCTGCGTTGGAATGGTGGAGCCCGTACATTCAGCTTATGACCGCATGAGACATACCAGTTAGAGTCCTGGATGTCCAACAACGACATCCGAGTTGCTAGTGGTCAAGAAACAGCTTGTTTCGAGCCAGTAGACACCTTCATCAATTGCGAAGAAGCGTACCAGACATCGGTGAAGGAGACAGGACCCAGTAAAGAGTTTCTAAAACAGTTTACCGATCATTTGACTCACCTTACATCAGAGGAACAGCAGAAAGCCAAGAAATTTATAGCAAATCACTGGCAAATTTTTAATAGTCAAGATGGTACTACCTGTCGTACAAACATCATCCAGCACTGAATAGATACAGGGAAGGCTCAACCCATCAGGATACCACCTAGGCGACTATAGTTGGGGCAACCAGATGCAGTCGAGGAAACCAAGTTCCAACTGGTAGTTCCAAAGAAAAAGCTAC
Source organism: Octodonta nipae (assembly GCA_034190945.1). Taxonomy (NCBI): domain Eukaryota; kingdom Metazoa; phylum Arthropoda; class Insecta; order Coleoptera; family Chrysomelidae; genus Octodonta; species Octodonta nipae. The sequence goes on from CM067219.1 coordinate 80,377,923, forward strand.
CAGCCGTACTGACCGAATTACATAATGGGATTACCGGAGGTCATCTGGGCATGAATAAAACCTTGGATAAAATTCGCCAACGGTACTACTGTGTAAATTAATTCGTTGTTGCTGTTGGAAATCTGACACCTGTGCAGCTAGTAAGGGCCCGACGACCCGGCCTAAGGGCAGAATGCAGAAATACAATGTAGGCGTCCCATTTGAGAGAATTGCCATTGATGTCGCCGGTCCATTTCCCGAGTCTGAGAGGGGAAACAAATACATTCTGGTCGCAATGGATTACTTCAGCAAATGGTCTGAGGCATATGCTATCCCAATCAGAAGGTAACCACTGTGGCTACAGTGCTGGTAGAACAGTTATTCAGCAGCTGTGTCCCGTTGGAGTTACATTGAGACTTTGAATCCAATGTATTCCAGAAGGTGGCAATGCACTAGCCCAAACACAAATGTTGGCCACCAGCGATCGGATGAAGACATGATATGACCTTAAGGCAAATTCAGTCGGTTTCCAAGAGAGGGACAAGGTCTGGTTGTACAACCCTCAGAGGAGCAAAGGCAAATCTCCAAAACTCCACCAGCCTCGGATTGTCCGTTTTAGGTGGTCAAGAGGATCAATGACGTTGTCTATCGTATTCGCCGGAATCCAAGAGCTAAGATGAAGGTTGTTCATTTGGATCGACTCACTCCCTACCATGGAGAGAATAATTCCTATCGGGACGATCAGAATTAAAGGGGGCAGTGTTATAAAATTCATTCAATGTCATCAAAAAAATTACGAAACCTTCTAAGCACTACCTTCCGATAAAAACAACTGGTAAACATAACAAACTGGCTGAAATAAAAAAAAAGAAGAGTAACACAGCTGCTGTCCTGAAAATTCGATGATGGTGTATGAAAGGGATCAAAACAAGGTCGATTCCGGAAATACACTCTAGTAATGGAGAAATAATCGTGGCATTCGAGTATTTTCTGCACTAGACAGTTGTACAAGTTGAGGAGTTTAGTTTAAAATCTGCGGTGAGTGATGAATCGACAGCTGTAGTATTACTCATTGTGTTTGTAAACAATAAATTTATTTGGTTAAAAATAAAGACTTTGGAAGTGAATATTTCTAAATTATTGAACCCTCCGAATCTAATTCAATATATGATTTCAATACTCAATAATTAAAGAAATTTCATCTCAATTTCACCCTATTTGGGGGTGTGTTTGACCTTAAAGAATGATTTTTGGGGTATAGGTAGCACTTTTTCGGACAGCGGATTCCTGTAAAAAATTTTGGTGGGTCTATGTAATTATTCTTTCTATTCATTATATTGGCTCTCTTAAATTTCTCATCTCTTTGCTACTTTTACGTATATTTTATTAATATAATGCGATGGTTTCCACTTCTAGCGTATGTTTAACTTTAAACTAACGACTGATAATTCTAAGCATTTGAAATGATTTCATATAGTCTTTAATACGGGATTGAAACTAGTGGAGTATGCGTCCGCGATATATACAGAAAGTAGAAAAAATGAATGGTGGGATCTGTCATAGTCGCGCTTAACGTGTAGCCTTTTAAAAGTTGCAAATTGTGTATGACAATTGTGTTCGTTTTTTTTGGGCGAAATGACCTCTTAAATCGCAAAGAAAACTTCAAAGTAAATAGTAAATTCACTTTGGGAGATCTTTAAATCCCATTCATTATTTTGTTTGTTTGTAAATACAATAAGTGTTGTCTTCTAAACGTTGTTTGTGGCATATTCTTGATAACTTATATGTTTCTTTGGGGAATAACACCACAATAGAAATAAAACTACGTATATTGCAGGAATACCAAACGTTTCAAAGTCTATTCTGACTTCGTTGTCAATGGCTTTATATTTATTGATGTGATTGCAAAATGAAAATTTGATTTGACATTTAAAATTGACATTAGAAAATTTGTTGTTTTTAGATATACAGGTAGCACAAAAAATTCTAAAGATCATGAATTATAGTTAACCAGCTTTCAAATTAGAAGAATTTGAAAGAGTTGTCTTTAGAATTTATATGTGGCGTTCCTAGGTACGACTTTGTTATAAGATATTTCTATTGTGGTGTTATTCCCCAAAGAAACATATAAGTTAACAATAAGTGTTATTAAAAAATATTTTAAGACTAACAACAATTTGAAAACTAGAATAAATCTGAGATTTCAGTTGCAGTTCAGATTTTTATTATTATGAGACAGATCTTCTGTTCTTCTTTTCCTTTGGTTTAATATTTCATGGCTTCCAGCCCTTGATCACACATTAATCACTTCCCTCATCACTTAAATTGCCTCTTTTACAATTCTTCAATTTCATTATTTACTCTTATTCAGTAGTTTTTGAAAACTTCAAACATGTATTTCTCCATCGATTATGTGATTTTGTATTGTTTTTCTGTTTCTGTCTGTTTTCACCGACTTCCTCAGCTTTTTCGGGACTTCTAACTTTTCATTGCATGGAATACATTATTCCTGCTCCTAGAGTCATCTCCATAGTTTGTGATTACCAAATTTAAGCCCATTGTCCACCGCTGACCGTATTGTTCCAAATCTTTCGTGGTATTCTTCTTGTTTCCATCTAAAATTGTGGCATTTAGCAACTTTTTATTGTTAGAGCTCTTAGAGCTTTAGTCAATTTATTTCTCTCTTTTATCCAGGTTTTTTTAGTAATTGCTTTCCGCCTAATATCACCTTGTCACAAAACCGCAATTTAAAATTTTTACTGTTATGTATATCTCCAGCGCTTTTGTGCTTTATTAATTACTTCATATAGTATACGACGTTGTCAAACCTTTTTAACATTTTTCTACTTCAAGGTCACTAAAATTGTAAGAACTTGTTCTAAATGTCATTTTCTTCCTTCATAAAGGTGATTGCTCTTTGTATGCAGTTATGTTTGTGCTTGTTTCCACTGTTTTCTTGTGCCATCCATGATTTTTTTAATATATTCTGACTCAAAAGCGGTGCTAACAATTTTTATAGTATTCTCATAAGTACACTCGGTCATCCTCTTCCCTTTGTTTTTTTTAGTGGTAGGTTCTGCTATTGTTATAAACTCCGTGGGTTCAATTAAAATTTAAAAACTAATATTCACTCTCACTTTCTAGAAACTTTTCTTTACATCAAATATACACAACAGCTGATTCGAATATCACAATAATAATACCACATAAGCTCTTCGCCTTTGTCCTCCCAGCGATCGATGTCGTATCGGAATGAAACCAGGGCCGGCTTAGGTAAATTTCGTAACACTGTCCCCCCTTTAATTCTGATCGTCCCGGTCAGAAACATCCTCTCCATGGTAGGGAGCTAGTCGATCTAAATGGACCACCTTCAACTTAGCCCTGGGCTTTCGACGGATCCGGTAGACGACGTCTTGACCATTTCGTATGGACCATCCCAGGCGGGTGTAAGCTTTGGAGATTTACCCTTGCTCCGTTGGATGTACAGCCAGACTTTGTCGCTCTCTTGGAACCCGAATGAATTGGCCTTGAGATCGTATCGCGTCTTCATCCGGTCACTAGTGGCCAACATCTGCGTTCGGGCTAACTCGTTTATTGCCAGCATGTTATGTCGGAGCTGGTCTGCATAATCGTTGATGTCTTGGGAAGGTTTTTCGGGGGAGCCAAAAGCCAAATCGCAGGGTAATCGCAGCTCTTTTCCGAATAGAATCCTGGTTGGAGTCAGACCTGTACTATTATGGACGGCTGAGCGATATGCCAACAGGAATAAGGGAATATGCTCATCCCAATCACGCTGGTTATTGCTGACGACCTTGGATATGTGTTATTCCAAGGTCCTGTTGAATCTTTCCACCATTCCGTCTGACTGTGGGTGCAATGGTATTATTCTCGTTTTCCTGATCCCCAAGATCGTGCAGACCTTCTAGAATACATTCGATTCGAAGTTACGCCCCTGGTCTGAATGTCGTTCCATCGGGACCCCAAACCTGCTGAATAGCTGTTCTACTAGCACCGTCGCCACTGTGGTTGCCTGTTGGTTGGGTATCGCATATGCCTCAGGCCATTTGCCGAAGTAATCCTTTGCGACCAGAATGTATTTGTTCCCCCTCTCAGACTCGGGAAACGGACCGGCGACATCGATGGCAATTCTCTCAAATGGGACGCCCGCATTGTACTGCTGCATTCTGCCCTTGGTCCGGCTCTTCGGGCCCTTACTGGCTGCACAGGTGTCACATTTCCGGCACCAAGCTCTGACGTCTTCGAAGTAATTTACCCAGTAGTACCGCTGGCGAACTTTGTCTAGGGTTTTGTTCATGCCCAGAACTACCAGTTGGGACTTGGTTTCTCGGCCGTCAGCGCTTTCGCAAACTTGCTTGAGCGTTCCATTGTCTACTCTTAGAGAGTCCCATTGGGCCCATAACGATTCCAGCACGACTGAGTATCTAGCTACCTCGTCCCATCGTGGCCTTGGTGCCCCTCTCTTTTTGAGTGACAAGATTGGTTCGATGGCTGGATCAGCCATTTGGTCCTAGATGAACTGTTCCGTTGTCCAGTCTTCATTGGCCTGCACCCGGATCTGTCTGATGGAGATACCCTCTCGCTGTTCCATCTTCAGACAATGTCCGCATTCTGCTCTACAGGGTCTTCTGGATAGGGCATCGGCATTATTGTGCCAACGGCCGGCACGATGTTCCACCTTGAAGTCGTATTGCTGTAATTTCTCCATCATCTGGTCAGTTGTCCTTCCGGTGTCTTCATGTCCAGCAGCCATTTGAGGGCGGCATGATCTGTTCGGATTAAGAAATGACGACCATAGAGGTATTTGTGGAAATGGTCTATAGCCCTTATTATTGCAAGAAGTTCTTTTCTGGTGACGCAATAATTTCTTTCCGGTTTCGAGAATCCACGGCTGTAGTACTCGATTTTCCTCTCTTCACCATCTTGCACCTGGAATAGGACGGCCCCCAAACCTGTGTTGCTGGCGTCGGTGTCTAAAATGAACTTGCCGGACTGTGTCGGAAAGGCTAGGATTGGGCTGGAACATAGTGCTGCCTTCATTCGTCTGAATGATGTTTCGCAATCCTGATTCCAACGGAAGGTCTCTTTCTTAGTGGTCTGCCGATGTAGAGGCGCGGCAATGGTGGCAACAATTCGCCTGTAGTAGTAACAGAGGCTCAAGAAGCTTCGGTGTTCATGCTTGTTTCTTGGGACTGGCCAATCACGGATGGCATCTATCTCGTCCTCGGTGGTGCGGATTCCTGACTCGGAAACGACGTGGCCCAAAAACTCTACTTCTTTTTGGAACAAGGAACACTTCTTCGGGTTGAGTCTCAGGTTGGCGTTATTAATTCTGGAGAATACTTTGCCTAGGTTCTTCAGATGGTCGTCGAATGTCTGCCCCATGACCAGAATGTCGTCGAGGTATACTAAGCACGTCCTCCATGTTAACCCGCTCAGGACATACTCCATTAGCCTCTCGAATGTTGCGGGAGCATTACATAACCCAAAGGACATGACCGTGAACTGAAACAGCCCTTTACTAGTGGAGAACGCTGTCTTCTCTCTGTCGTTTTCGTACAGACCAACCTGCCAATATCCACTCTTTAGGTCGAGTGTGGAGAACCAACGAGAGCCTGCTAGTGTGGTCAGAGTGTCATCAATTCGGGGTACTGGATAGCTGTCTTTCTTGGTGACGTCATTCAGCTATCTGTAATCCACGCACAATCGGGTGGTTCCATCCGTCTTTTTAACTAACACGACGGGAGCGGACCATGGGCTGATGGATGGCCCAATAACTCCATTTTGTAACATGGACTCGATGTTTTCCTCGACTGCCTGTTGTTGACCCAATGGTAGTCGTCTAGGTGGTATTCTGATGGGCTGAGCCTTACCGGCATCTATTGGGTGCTGGATGATGTTGGTACAACCGGTGGTTCCATCTTGACTGTTAAAAATTTTCCAGTGCTTCGTGATAAACTGTTTGGCTTTCTTCTGGTGTCAGGTGTGTCAAATGGTCAGCAAACTGTTGTAGGAATTCTTTAATGGGCCCTATCTCCTTCACCGATGTCTGGTACCCTTCTTCGCAATTGATGATGGTCTCGACTGGCTCGAAACAAGCTATCTCTTGACCATTGGCAATTCTGATGTCGTTGTTGGACAAATTCAGACTCTATTTGGTATATATCGTCCGGTTTTAAATATAGCCCGTCCAACTAAGTAGTCATGAGCTGAGTGTATGGGCTCCACCATTCCAACGCAGCTCCCAGGATTGCTTGCTAGCTGCCCATGAATAATCTGTTCCGTTCGACCGGGAATCTGGCTGAGGATTTTGCTACAATTTTTATGGAGGTAGCTGAACTGTTGACGGGCCATGTCCTCCAGTATGAAATCGTCCTCAATATCCGCTACCAGGACCCTATGCCGGATTCTGTTGTCCCCTAGCTGTAGTACTATCTTTGCTTCACCCTGTATTGACATGGACTCGCCAGTGACTGTTTTGAGCTGGATGTTATTGGTAACTGGCCGGATTTCGGTTGCCCTCAAAACCCTGGACTTGGCAATGGACACAGCGGCTCCGGTGTCGATGGTGATGGTAATTGCTCGGCCATTGATGGTGCCCCTGATGACTAGGCTGCTGCTATCTCGGCAAAATCCCCGGATGGATAGTGTTTTGGGGGCTGGTGGAGGGTCAGTCAGCATTCGCCCCCTTATGCTGACTGGCTGACGGTCCCTGGACATGTGGCTGTTCTGTTGGTTACCCCTGATCGGTGATCGTTCAGGTAGCCTCGCTCGACAATCACGTTGAAAGTGCCCTGTCTGTCCATAACGGAAACATGCTCTTCTGGTATCAGTTCTCTGTGACTCTTCTAATAGTTTGTTCATACCAGCCAACAATGCTTGAAATGGTGACTCTGGCTCTTCCTGGTTGAAGGAAACTGCTCGGACCCTCGGCTTGGACATGTTCATTACGGCCTTTACTTCCAGAGCCCGAAGTAGAGCTTCATTACTCTTCTTGATGCCACTAAGTCTTAGATTTCTTTGGACTTCCACATCTCTGATTCCATTAATGAAACTCTGTGTGGCCAACTGGTCTTTCTTTTCCTCTGGCAGGTCTGGGTAGGACAAGTGTACTAACCGTCTAATCTCTGCTCTCTCCGGGTTTTTGCATTTTTCCGCTTAGTTGCACCTGGTATACTTGGCTCAGAGATTGATTGTCGTATCTTTTGTCCAGGATGGCGATGATCTTGTCAAAATTGCCTTGCTCATCGACTGGAATGCTTTGGAGGAGTTCTAAGGCCGGACCTATTAAGAAAATTACAAGAGACGTACATTTTTCTTGGTTATCCCAGCCATTAGCTGTAGCCACGGCTTCAAATTGCCGTTTATACATGGGCCAAGATGAACTGCCGTTGAATGTGGGTGTTTTACTAAAGGAACCTTTGGTACTCACAGTGTGCTGGTATTTTCCTGTCTGCAAATCTTGATGTAATTGTTTAATTTCGGTATCCACCTTGTTTCGGATGGCACTGATTTTATGTTGTACTTCAGTTACTTCACTTTGTACTGTGTTTTTAATGGAACTGAATTTCAAATTTCACCTGGCTCTGGATGGAATCGATGTCATCTACATTGATTTCAAGAGTTTCCACAATACTTTTTAGGATCTTAATGTCGTCGTTTATCTCTTTTATGTCTGATTCCACTATTTGCATTGTTTCATTAACCGTTTTATTAACTTGCCATACTATTTGCATTAATTGCTCAAATTGCAATTGTCTTTTTTCTTCTAATATTTTAGATTCGTTTTTTCTGGATAATTCAACTTGTTCTTGTTTCTCTTCAAATTTCGAGAATAATCCTTCCATTAAATTTTGTTGTTTTTCTTCCATAGCAGCGACAAGATTTTGTTTTTCGCTTTTCATCGTAGAAACAAGATTTTCTAATTCTATTTTACGTTTTTCATCAAAAGATTTCACTAACCTTTGTTGAATTTCTTCTTGATGTTGTTTCTCCTTGTCACGTTTTCCAGGATCTGAGCTATTTTTTCGTCTAGTCTATCCGTAATCTGTTTGAATATTTTTTTGTAGTCTCGTCCATTTTTTCTTTTTCCATACTTAGGGTTGCCATAAACCAAATTGCGATTTTAACTTCACTTGATCCTTCACTTCTGATCACCAAATTTGTTATAAACTCCGTGGGTTCAATTAAAATTTAAAAACTAATATTCACTCTCACTATCTAGAAACTTTTATTTATATCAAATATACACAACAGCTGATTCGAATATCACAATAATAATACCACACAAAGAGCCGCTGCCTGGGGATCGCCAGGGCATGTCTGGAGCCGGCGCTGGACATGACAGCATGCGGGACGTCGGTGTTAGGGTGCTGAGGAGGCGGGCCCCTGTTGTCCAAAGAGCTACAGCCCAAGAACCCCAAGAACTACAACAACACTCACCAATACGGTCATAGAATCAACGTGGCCATCACCAACGGAGTCAAACGAGAACTCCACCCGCAGAAAGTGTTGCTCAGGATCAACAGCCAGTGCTCACTCAAGCGGGACTGAAAAGACAGCGCATGAAATGGACTAGCGCCATGAATGAATTTATAATGCGCACGTTTTACCGAATTATGAACCTTGGCCAGGACAAGACTGGATATCGCCAAAAACTCCATCAAGAATTCTGTCATGAGTACCCAGAGCTTCAAGTTACCGAACAGAGAGTCGCAGATCAATATCGTGTCATCTTGAGAAATGGCCTTATTTCGACTGATGAATTGGACACAATAAAGAGCGAAGTTGAGCGCGAATTATTTGGTCGAAATACAACAGATCCAGACCCTGAAACACCTTTGGCGCAAATAGCTGACGAGACTCAAGAACTTCAACAAGAACAGCCAGCCAACGATGACCTGCTTGAGAAAATCCAAGCAGAAATGGAAAGAGCTCTTATAGAGTATAGTGGAACGGATCCATTGAATAGACCAACTCTTCCCAAACTAAGATCTTTTAAGAACCTTGGTATCGTCTTGCAGGCCATGAACAAATTTATCTTGCCAAACTATGTTTTAGGTGCTAATACGTTAGAGTCGCTACACCCAATCATCTACTGTGCTGCAATTTCCATATGCTGAACAATTGGGGTCGCAATAAGACCAAAGCAAGACCCTCCCCAAGTTAGACAAACACCTCGAATACCTCCTTGGCAAAGAAGGCTAGAAGGGATAATTAATTCTCTTCGGAAAGACATTGGAAGACTGACCGAGTACCAACGAGGGGTCAAGAACAACAGAATAGAAAGACTTGTCAAGACTATCATGGACAATAACCGAATACACTCCCAGTAGGATGGAGAAAACGTCACATCTCAGCAGCGTCTGGACAGTCAACGACAAAAGCTCTCCGTCTACACAAGTCTATTGAGAAGGTACAAAACCAGTAACCAACGGAAACTAGACAACGCACTATTCCGAAAACCAGAAAAAGGGTTTTATAGAAAACCCAAAAACATCAATAATAACGAACCTCCTAGTTATCCCAGTAAAACGGCCTTCGAGCACTTCTGGAAAACACAACTTTCCACAACAGTTTCCCATAACTACAGAGCAACCTGGATTAATGAGGAGAAGGCTGTATTTCAGAATTGTGATTAACATGCAACACCAACCATTTACAGCGGAAGACCGTTCCAACGTAATGAAACACCTCCATAACTGGAAAGCACCAGGACCAGATGGTGTGCAGAATTACTGGAAAAATAAATTTTACGCCACCCACGAGAAATTAACACAACTTATTAATGCCATAATTATCCATCCACACAAGATGCCTAGTTTCCTTACGAATGGTGCTACATACCTCTTACCAAAGGATAACCTATGTACACAGGACCCAGCAAAGTACCGACCAATCACTTGCCTCCCAACCTTATACAAACTTATAACGTCGTGCATTAATCATCGCCTTTTCAGACATTTTGAGCTGAACAACATAATTACCGAACAACAAAAGGGATGCGGGAAAAACTCGATAGGGTGCAAAGAACAACTAATAATTGATTCCGTTGTCTGCAATCAAGCCCACGCCAAACGACGAAATCTCTACATGGCATATGTGGACTACAAAAAGGTCTTTGATTCAGTTCCACATGATTGGTTCATTCAGGTGCTGAAACTCTATAAAGTAAATAATCGTATTGTTAACTTTTTAGAACATGTCATGACTACTTGGCAAACAAAAATCTTTCTGAATGAAGCCGACTGTTCGATACTAACCGACTCTATCCTACTCAGAAGGGGTATATTCCAGGTAGACTCTCTTAGCCCACTGTGGTTCTGCCTTGCCATTAACCCACTCTCACACAAACTGAACTCGACTAACTTTGCGTTCAGTCTCAAGCACAACAACGTACAAGCATTGAAGATAAACCATTTGTTATACATAGACGACTTAAAGTTGATGGCAGCTACGAAACAACAGCTGCATAATATGCTTAAAATAGTAGAAGGGTTCTCTAGTGACATCCATATGCAATTTGGCCTAGACAAATGCCGAATTATTAATATAGTTAAAGGCAAAATACAGCAGGGGCCCTACGAAATGGGAAATGGCACCTCAATTGAATTCATGGAGGAAGGCCATACTTACAAATACCTTGGAATAAACCAGGCTCAACGAATTGAACCCACCACTATGAAAAAGGATCTGACAACAGAGTTTTATAGAAGGGTAAGACGACTGCTGAAGACCAAACTTATCAGTAAAAATTTGTTTCAGGCTATTAACACCTACGCTTGTTCAGTGCTTCGTTACACTTTCGCTATAGTTAACTGGTGCAAGACCGACATTGAACAATTACAACGGAAAGTTCGAGGACTACTAACAAAAGCTCAAAATCACCATCCAAAGAGCTGTCGAACGTACAACATTGCCCCGGTGTGAAGGAGGAAGAGGATTGGCAGATATAGGCAAGTTACGCAGTCATATGCCAGGTTGATGACTTAATACCTCTGCGACTAACAGAACAACAAGTTCAAGTGTACCACCAGACAACTGATCAGGAGCTGCTCAAATGGAAAGAAAGCCCCCTATGGAAGACATATAAATGACGTCAACCAAGATTATGTCGACAGTTTAGCGTCGAACTACTGGATGATCTCGGGTCATATGTTTCCTGAAACGGAAGGCTTTATATTGGCAATCCAAGATCAAGTAATTCCAACTAAGAACTATCTAAAGTACATCGTAAAAGACCCTTCTATCAACAACGACAGATGCAGATATGGTTGCCAAACATCTGAATCTATCCAGAATATTACAGGAGGTTGCCAAGCGTTCGCTGCAACTGAATACAAAGAACAACATGATGCTGTGGCCAAAATACAGCACCAGGAACTAGCGCTGAAACTTGAGCTATCACAGTCGGTAAGAACACCCTACTATATATACAAACCAGAATCTATTTTAGAAAATAACAACTACAAGCTGTATTTGGATCGCACGATACTGACCGATCGGACTGTTGCTCACAATACACCAGATATAGTTTTAGTAGATAAAATCTCTAGGAAAACAACCTTAATTGACATAGCAATCCCTAACAACAATAACATAAATATTAAGCAGGCTGAAAAAATAGCCAAATACAGGGATTTGGAATTTCAAATAAAGACACAGTGGGACATTAACAGCACACGAACAGTACCAATTGTTATGTCACCAACAGGAGTAGTCCCAAAATTTCTACTAAATAATTTAAAATACCTCGGTCTGGACGAACATCTTTACCAACTAATGCAAAAAGCCGTTCTGGTAGGAACTGCCCGGACGGTCAGAAAATTCATGGGAAGCTGCCACGACTCCAACCACGGGCCTGATAACCTGGCAAGGGCTCCCACAGAGCTAAACCCTTTTGATATCTAGGATATTTGGGGTTAGTGAATTTTCTCCTAAAGGCAAGTTATGCGTCCCTTAGAGGGAGTGTGCTGCCATACATTGTACTGTATGGTCAAGTCGGGGATACCACATAAGCTCTTTGCCGCACTAACCTGCTGCGATGATGGGCTGCTCCTTTTAAAATCAACATCGAATCCTCTCGTACAATCCAGTATCAATTCTACAGTTGCCGAGCTATTTCGAGTTTAATTTTTTTATCATCCCAGCGATCGATGTCGTATCGGAATAAAACCAGGGCCGGCTTTGTATAAAATAAATTGACACTCTCAACTGAACAGAAAATTGTAAATTCTTGAAATTTCTGGTTCTCTGATATGGAACATACGCGAAATTAGACAGGTAAGAATGAAAGCTATGGAGCTGAATGTTTTTTTTCCGGGAGGTACATGGATATTTTAAAAGAAATTGTATAGTCAGGCTACTACAACGATCATAACTGCCATTTGAACGGTGGGACAAAGAATGCACAAAATGTTTCCATTGCGGACAGAGCGGACATTTTCAAAAGGTTGTAGATATAAATTGTTACTTGGCATAGATAGTCAATTCTGTAATGCTACTAACCAGGAAAAATTGTAACAGTATCACACACAATCTGCATCGGAGCTGACACGGTAGAGGAAGTAAACAGCTAGAGGACATTTCCGCCACACCATTAGAGCCAGAGCGAATGACGATTGAACTACAGAACAGTTCTTGACAAACTTGTTGGAAGAACTAGACATATAGTAATTTTGACAGAAAATAAGGACGTGTCAAACAGACCTCAAGGGTAAAAAGGGATGACACTAAAATCATTGTGGGCTCACTTTGATTCCCTTCAAATCGAGAAATGAATTTTGAAAATAATGTAGGAAAGTGCCGATGGAAAAGAAATCAAATCTCGATTGTAGTAAAAATTCGCCATCTTGAAGAGCTAAATGTGCATGTATAAAACTCTTGAAACGGTATGAGAACGCTTCTATTGGGTGGAGTACTATTGTTGCGTTCCCGCAATTTGTTTAGTGTTTTGTTTAAATTTGATTAAATTACTTCATTGATTTTTAAACTTCTGCACCTTTTCCAAAACTTTCCGTCGCGCTAATGCTAATTTTAAGTGTTTTTTGCGTGTAAAATAAAGGCAGTATTCGTGATTCGTGCATTGACTTCCAAGCTATTTGGACGCTTTTTTGATTCCGTCTTAAGACGGTCGCTTTTTGTTGTTATTGTGTTACAATTTCGCAAATTATAGTTCCGGTCGTAACAACCGCTAAACCGCTTTCATTTTGTTTCTTTTGTGTTTACAAAAGCGCATCATTTGTTGTTAAACCCGCATTTTTGTTTGCTCAATCAGTGAAAATTACGTCGCTGCCGAGCTTCGACGTAAAAGGTCAGTGATTAACTTTTATTTGGTGATTCATTTACGCGACGGCACGTGTTTTATTGATTGTTCCGCTAAAGGTCCTTCGTCAATTACATACTTGCATTGAACCAGCATGGAACTAAAACCGCAACATCTAATTCATAATTTTTTTGGATATTATATGTAATGTGCCATCGAAGACATTACATAATTTGGTCCTTCGAGCCGGATGCAATTTGAGTTAATTTCGTACAAAGTTTATCGATCAAACCATTATTTTTTTCGTTGCAATTATTGTTGAAAACCGCATTGAATATTCGCATTCATTATTTGTTAAAAGAGAAATCAAGTTCGGGATATTCATTCATTCCGTTGGAAATAAATTTCACATATTTTTTGCCGCGTTAAAAAACTTACAAGAGCTCGTTTCGTTTGTTTGGTTATTTTGCTAAATCGTTTTGAATTTGTTTGACATTTGGTCACATATTTTCTACTTCAACAGTAAAAAATTGTAGATTTTTGGAATAGTATTTTCGTTCTATCGTGTTAGATTTGTTCAATGGTGTTACAGTGATTTTAATTTATTGTTAAGATGTCAAAAACCGCTGAAAATTTACGTAAATTTAAAAATCATCGACAATCGGAGTTTAAAAGACTAGAAGATATTTATTTTGCTGCCGAGAAAGCCTTAGGAGGTGACGACGTTGAATTGTTTTTTTGCATGATTGATATGGTTGATTCAGTTCATTCAGAATTTTTTAAACATCACAATTCGATTGTGGGTTTGAGTTCAGATGCAAACGATGATTTTGACTTTGAGGATGACATTCGCAATAAATTTGAAAAATTGTTTTATTCCATTAGGTCTATTTTTGCTAAACTGAAATCTGTTCAGAATTCTACGCCACAAAATATAGCTCGGGAACAGGAAAGTGTTGCTTTGTCGCGAATTGATTTGCCTTCATTTAGTGGAGACATATTGGAATTTGGTACTTTTATTGATTTGTTTGATTCATTAATTCACAATAATGAAAAACTAAGTGCTATGCAGAAGTTCAAAGATTTGCAGTTAGATTTAAAAGGGCCTGCTTTTGAGGCTATTAAGAATTTTAAACTAACTCAAAACAATTACGTGAGTGCTTATGTAACACTTTTAAAAAAATTTAAGCGAACTCATTTAATCGCGGAGTCTTATTGGTTAGCTTTAGAACAATTCCCCCAACTAACTTCAGATAGCCCTTCAGAGGTTCAGAAGTTTTGGATGACTTCAGTGTTAATTTGGAAGCACTGAAGAATTTGGGTTTACCAGTAAATCAGTGGGATTTTTGTATCGTTCAGATGATGTTGAAACATGTTGAATTTTCCCGCAAGGCAAAGCGAGGTATTGACAGAAAGTTACCATTGAATTCAAAGCAACATTCTTCTCGTTTCACTACATCGCTCTTTGTCACTAAGAATAGAAATTGTTTAGTTTGTAAATCCGATCATGCGATTTACAAATGTTCTGAATTCTTGAATAAATCAGTATCCGCGCGGTTTAAGCTTGTTAAAGATTTTAGACTTTGTTTTAATTGCTTAGGCGATTCTCATCAGTCGAATCGCTGTAAATCTTTATCCACTTGCCGCAACTGCAAACAACGCCATCACACATTGCTTCATTTTGTAAATCGTGGTGATTCAGGCATTCGGTCTGAATCTAGTGCTCCCCCCGCAAACCTGGCTTCCACATCCTGTGGATCCAGTACCATTAATAATGTTGAAAGTCCCGAAACCTCTCTACCGCAGACTTCTTGTTATAGTTCACTTTTGTCATACAATTCAAATGTTTTGTTATCTACCGCTTTAGTTGAGGTATTAGATAAGCACGGTTCTTATCAAACTTTGCGATGTCTGCTAGATTCTGGTAGCATGGCATCATTCATTGCGAGCAAGGCTGTGAAACGCCTTGGCTTCCGATTCAACTCAACTATGCCCGCTTTCGATGTTTTACCCCGCCTTTGCAATGATATGCCTGTTGCGCCCATTAATATGGCTAATATGGCATATCTAACCAATTTGAAACTTGCTGATCCTGGTTTCAATAGTCCAGGCGCTATTGACCTTTTGTTAGGTGCCGATATATTCTCTCAAATTGTGTCCGCCTTCTGGGAAAGGAAGGTGTTCCTGATGCTATTAACACTGTGTTTGGTTACATCCTTATGGGTAGGGTGTCTTCGAGTTCTGTTAACTCTCAGTCAGTCATAAACCCAACTTCGCTTTTTTGTAAAATTGAAGATGTAGTATCATTAGATGATTCACTCCAAAGGTTCTGGACAATTGAAGATGTTCCTACGGCCCTGGTTCAGTCCCCTGATGATCTTATCTGCGAAAAAATATTTTCCGATGGATGCAGGAGATTGGAATCAGGTAGATTCGTTGTGCCCCTTCCTTTTCGAAATACACTTCCTGCTTTTGATGGAATGTATAATCTCGTCGTACAACGTTTCTACTCTTTAGAAAGAGTATTTAGAGCTTGATCATATGGAGTTGGTCCCTGATCCATCTACTGCTTCTGATTGTTACTACATACCGCATCATTGTGTTTTGAAACCTGATAGTAGCACAACCAAACTTCGTGTAGTGTTTAATGCATCCGCTAAGATACCTCATCGGTTATCTTTGAATTATGTATAGACAGATTTTGATTGCCCCAGAACATCAAAATTATCAGCGAATCATTTGGCGTTTTTCTTCGCAAGATCCAGTTGCAGTCAATAGGCTAAAGACTGTCACTTATGGAGTTTCATCCGCACCCTTTTTGGCCATCCGCACTTTAAATCAGTTGGCTGATGAAGAAGAACGCTCTCTGCCATCAGCAGCCGCTATTGTTCGATCGTCCACATACGTAGATGATATCATTGCTGGAAGTTCATCATTTGAAAAGGCTCAAACATTGCAGTTAGAAATTATTGAACTCTTAAGACGAGGAGGATTTGAGCTTCGCAAATGATCTAGTAATGATTCACGATTGTTGCTACACCTTCCTGAGGAATATTTCTCGATGAATCCATACTCTTTTGAATCTGATAATCCCTTAAAAGTTTTAGGTTTGCATTGGAATCCATCCTCTGACTCTTTTTTCTTTACTAGTCTACCAGATGTTGATAACTTTTGTACTAAACTCATACTTCTGTCCACTTTGGCCAGAATCTTTGATCCATTAGGAATTATCTCACCTGTAACGTTTCTGGTTAAACACTTGATTCAAAGATTATGGAGTTCGAAATTGTCTTGGGATGAAACCCCGCCTGCTAACATTGTTTCGTTCTGGTCAAAATTCATAGCTGATCTTCCTTCCTTACAGAATTTAGTTTTGCCTCGCCTGCTTGCTATAGAAAACTTTTCTGGTTGTGAACTTCACGCATTTGGTGATGCTTCTGAGAAAGGTTATGCCGCTGTTGTTTATTTTGTCTTCGAAACCGCATCTGGATTTCGTCAAATTTTTTTGTGTTGTCTAAGTCAAAAGTTGCCCCTTTGAAAACTTTGTCACTTCCCAGATTGGAACTGTGTGCTTCAGTTCTTACCGCTGAGTTGGATCATTATGTTTATGAGCAATTCAATAGAAGTTTGTTGTTCAAGGTGATTCGTTGCTGGTCAGATTCCATGGTAGTCCTTTCATGGCTTAGTTCTTCCCCGCACCGTTGGAAGACCTTTGTCAGTAATCGAGTTGCTTACATTCAGGAAAAATTTCCTTCTTCGCATTGGTTTTACATTCAATCTTGTGATAACCCCGCTGACTTGGGTTCCCGCGGCACTTTGCCATCAGTGTTATTAGGCAATACACTTTGGTGGAAAGGCCCACAATTGTTGATTACCGCTTGTTTGCCACATGCTTGCTCAGACTCAAGCATGTCACCGCTAGTTATGACTGAAGCCCGTATAGTGTCGCTTCAAGTCACCGCTTCACCAAATTTATTTGGTACTTTGTTAGAAGAACATTCTTCTATTAATCGCATTACCCGCATTATAGCTCATATTTGTCGCTTTGTTGATGAGGCTCGCAATCCAGACCGTAGGGGCTCTGGATCATTTTTGGCTGCTGAGTTATATCAGGCTCAGCTTCGCATTGTTCGATATGTTCAAGATCAATATTTTTCTAAAAAGATTTCCCTTCTTCGAGAACGAAAACTTTTGCCCAAATCACTTCGTAAACTTTCGCCGTTTCTTGATGAACAGGGAACTCTTAGAGTTGGTAGTAGATTGGCTAATGCTCCATTGCCGTTTGATACTAAATTTCCCGCACTGCTACCAAGTAAAAGTCGTTTCACTAATCTAATTGTCGAAGATTGTCATGTCACCAATCTTCACGCAGAAATCCAAACTGTTTAATTTCTTTTGCAGCAACGATTTCGGATTCTATCCGCAAAGAAAGTAATTCGTAGTGTCATTTCTAAATGTGTTTCTTGTTGGAAGCTTAATCCTTCTGCTTACCAACCCTTCATGGGAATTTTACCCATTTCCCGCGTTTCACAATTGAAACCATTTTCTCATGTTGGAGTAGATTTTGCTGGTCCCTTCACTATAACTATGGCTAAAACTAGAGGGTCGAAAACTTTAAAGGCTTATCTGTGCCTGTTTAAGTACTTTGCAATGAAAGCTGTTCATCTAGAACTCGTATCAGATTTGTCTGCTGATGCGTTCTTGGCAGCTTTGCGACGATTCATTGCACGTCGTGGTCGATGTAGCCATATCTATAGTGATTGTGGTACTAATTTTGTGTGTGCTCACAAGCAGATCTTGAAAGCTTTTAGAGCTACTGCTGCACGAGAAACCATTTCTTGGCATTTCAATCTCCCTTCGGCTCCTCAGTTTGGAGGACTATGGGAGAGCGGAATTAAATCCGTTAAAGCTCACTTAAGACGTGTCGTTAGAGATCAAATCCTAACCTTCGAAGAACTTTCTACTGTATTTGAGCAGGTCGAAGCAGTTTTAAACTCGCGATCTATAACCCCTTGTAGCAACGAACCAGCGGATCTTACCACCTTGAGTCCTGGAATGTTTCTTACAATGGAACCTTTAACAGCACCTCCTGAATCTGATTTCTTATCTGTCCCATCTAATCGTCTCAACAGATGGCAGTTACTGCGTCGATTGCATCAGGCATTCTGGTCAGAACCCAACAAGGGTAACATATAACTGTTGTTGCTGTTGATTATTTGAAGTGGCCCGCAGTGTTTGCTATCCCCAGCAAAGCGGAACTACTACAGCAATCTTCTTCATAGAGCAGTTTTAGGTGATTTTGGGTACTACTAGAAGTCCATTTCGTCCAAGATCGAAATTTCGAGTCAAATGTATTTCAAAAAGTTAGTTTCTTGATAGGCATTAAGAAAACCATAATTACGTCGTTACACCCACAGTTAGACGGTATGGTACACAGGTTGAACAGGACTCTAGAAATACATCTTTCCATAGTCGTCGACACTAAGTAAGGGGATTGGGATGATACCATACCCCTGTTCGTGCTCGCATACAGCACCACTGTACACGATACCACCAGATTAGCACCTGCTTATATTTTAGTCGGAAAGGAAATAAGAGTAATTCCGTGTAGCATCACTTTAGGGACGCCAGAAGGACCTCCTATGGAAATCAATGATTCGTCAAATCAGTCACGGGAAAAATTATTGGCGACCCATGAACTGGCAAGGATCCGCTTGCCAGCTACAAGTGTCAGGATGAAGACTCGGTTTGAACGAATGAGGGGCAAGTTGCAGAAGTTGTTACCCTCATCGGCGGAACCCTACCAAACCATCAAAAAGGTTAATGATGTATACCTCATACAATGTAGCCGAAGGAAATAGATGATAGTTACCCACCTGAATCGTCTGTTATTATATCGGGGTGAAGAAGTATCTAATCGGTACGATCAGAACAAAAGGCAGGGCCGTGTCCAGTGCCGGATTAACCACGATGCAAGAGTAGCAAATGCTGCGGGCCCCCCGCTTTTGGTGGCCCCGCGCATCAACGTTTTCCGACCATAAAAAAGTATTATATATTAGATTTAGTCACAATTACTATGAAGAAAATATTTGCATCAAAATGGTCAACTATAACTTTATTTTTCTGCTGGTCATACCAAAAATCAAGTTTCGTACCGCACTACACGCAAGTTGGCAATACTGCTAAACAAAACGGGGAATTCCCTAATATTTTCTCCGTGCTAGTCGTAATAACCCGACCGATTTGAAAAGGGCTATATTGACTACCAAACTAAAAGGAATGATCGGTATTTACGTTGGGATGATAATAATAGTACTTTCGATATGAACCATTCTTGAGAGAAGTGGTTTCGTAATTGTGTTGTGCATTGTTTTCTTACATAATATAGCTGTGCAACCGATTTTTTGAAGTATTAAATTATCTAAGATACTAAATAGAACAGTGTTCTTACATAGTCAAGGAGAGAAAAGTATTCTACGATAATAACTGTGCATAAGGTAAGATATTTTTAATTTAAAATAAGAAAATATTATTACTTTTCACTCTGAGCAGTTGTAGGGTTCATCTGAAAGATCTGACCGTAGCCAACCTTATAAAATAACAAATGATTGTGATGTTTTAAATTATCTGGTTGGATTTCCGTGACTCCATGCCCATGAAAAGTGACGAAAGCGTTTACGAAAGATGGATTAGATGATTGGAAGAATGCGCACAATTTTTTATCAAGACATGAAGAAAGCAGTCAGCATAGACAAGCTGTAATTTCACTGTTAAACTTAAAAAACAAGAAAGCTCGTTTTGATAGTCAAATTGTGAGTCAAATTGAGTCTGAGCAAACATATTGGCGGCTTCTTCTAAAACGAATTGTTGAAGTTGTAAAGTTTTTAGCAGAACGTGGACTTGCTTTTCGAGGCAGTGATGAAACTGTTGGTTCATCCCATAATGGTAATTATTTAGGTTTATTAGAACTAATCGCCAAATTTGATGATTTTATGGCACAACATATTCAAAGTCATGCCAATAAAGGAGGAGGGCATACGTCATATTTATCGAAAACAATATCTAATAGCATCAAGCATGCTGGATCAAATTATTTGTGAAATTAAGAGCTGCAAATACTACTCAGTGTGATTGGATTCTACTCCAGATATATCCCATGTAGATCAACTTACCCTAATAGTGCGCTATGTTCTACCATCTGGACCAGTGGAAAGATTTGTTAAGTTCTTGGACATGGAAGGCCATACTGGTCAACAACTGGCTGAAAGCTTATTAAATTTTTAAATGAGAGTGGCATTGATATCAAAGATTGTCGTGGGCAAAGCTATGACAGCGCCAGCAATATGATTGGGAAATACAGCGGCGTACAAGCACGTATTAAGCAAATAAATAAGTATGAAGAATTTATTCCGTGTCTTGCGCACTCATTAAATTTGGTTGCTAAGTGTGCCGCAGATTGCTGTACTGAAGCATCAATCTTCTTCGATTTTATTGAACATTTATACACCTTTTTTTCTGCTTCTACTCATCGATGGGGTCGTCTTACGAAGGCACTAAACGAAAATATGTCGAACAGTCCTGTATTGAAAATGTTGTCGGACACTAGGTGGTCAGCCCGAGCTGATGCTACGAAGGCGCTTTTGTGTGGGTATACTACTATCAAGAAAAATTTGGAAGACATTTCCAATGACGTGGATCAGAAGGCAGAGTGCCGCAATCAAGCTTACGGTCTAGTTTCAAAGATGAATAATTTGGAAACGGGAATAATGACAATATTCTGGAATAGAATACTAGAACGTTTGCAAGTGACTAGTGCTGCGCTGCAATCGGATGATCAAGACCTTAACACTGGGTACGCCCTTTATGAATCGTTACATGAATACGTGCAAGCAATGCGATCTACATTTTCAGATATTGAGGCAAAAGCCAAAGAACTGACTGGCTGTGATGCACATCAGCAAGAAACTTCTAGACGCAGGAAAGGAAATACAAAATTCGACAATTATAGCGGCTCATCTACGCTAGACGACTTTGTTGAAAATCAAACACCTGGAAAACAGTATGAAATTCAGGTGTTTATTGTCACCATTGATAACGTACTCACTGCTTTAGGTAAACGTATGAACAGTTATCATAAAATTGCTGGCATTTTTGGAATATTCCGAGAGTTAAAATCTCTTCCATCAGAAGACATTTTGAAAAAATCGGTAACCCTAGTAAGTGCTTACGCAGATGATTTGGAGGACAGTCTGGGCGACGAATTAGTGCAGTTCGCCGCAATGCTCAATTCTGATGTGGCTAGTATTATTGACAGCAGGAATCATGAGGCTCTGGAAATACAGGTTTACAAGCTGTTGATAAATAATTCTTTACAATCTTGTTTCCCGAATGTTGAAATTGCTTTGCGTATTTATTTGTCTCTCATGATCACCAACTGTAGTGGTGAACAATCTTTCTCAACATTAAAACGTGTTAAAAATGATTTAAGGAACACGATGAGCCAACAACGTCTGAATCACCTCACTTTAATGAATATTGAACATGATTTACTCCGAGATCTCGACGCATTATTTATAAATTTGCCCAAATTAAATCAAGAAAAGTTTGTTTGTAACAGTTTTGTTTAATTTAATATCATAAACTCGATAAGTACCTAACCTAAAACAATCTAAGGGCCCCTCGATAGAATTTGCTACAGGCCCCGCGATTGGTGTTTGATTGACCTCACGCATTCCATCTTCAGGTATTACTTCTATGGATATGGGCGCCTGTACAAGTGGAATCGTAACACCAGATGAGAGAGAAAAGAAACCGAGTGGACATCTGTGTCTAGAGCTGCTAGCAATAGCTAGACGTCACCTGACTGACTCCAACAAGCACCAATCAGAAGAGTTAGTCTATTTAGTTTTTTGTTTCTTTCACCGTGCGTTACGTTTTTCCCGTGGCCTGGAGTACTCTATATTTACGTAATATCTCTATGGTTCTGAGCCAGTAGAATTTTAGTTTAGTCTGACACTAAACGTCAGCTGTAAATATTGTAATTAGTGTTTAGTTTTTTCGTACTGTGAAATTCTAATTTATTATCGTCGTTTAGATAAAGTTTTCATTAGTTGAAAGAAAGTATGATTCGAATCCAGTAACATTATATTTTAAATTAATCTTCTTTAGACCTGACGTCCTTTTCCTATTATGGTTTATGCGCATTTATTAAGTCTACCTTCTTCCACAAATGTGGAAACCGGTGCCGGTGTTTAGCGGTCGTAATATGACGTGAAACGGTGGACGTAATAAATTGGAAATTGAAATACTGTTGTTTGATGATATACTAAGTCAAGATTATTTAGCTTCAACACCAACGAAAAAAAAAGGTTCACCAATGCTTTGCTACCGCTATTTCACGGCCAACTTTCTCTAGAAAGCCAATTCCATGTAGTTTTTTTTTCTTGCTTTACGTCTATTTGCATCCATACTCAGTTCTTTCCCTTGCCGGATTAAATCCATATTTTTGTGGGCAGTCGCTTGATTGATTTTTTTTGTCGGCTGCTACACTTACGGTTTGTCTCTGCCCTTTTATAAATTAGTTCTATTTTTATGGAGGGTTTCGTAAATTTTTAAATTTATTTCTATATATAATAAACTTTTTTTTTAATTTTAGGTACTTGCCATTAATAGAGGAGAACATCACAAAATACTGTCAGTAAAAATTAATGTCCCTGACATTATGTTTAAAAAGTTTTCAGAATTTTGCCATAAGAAGTGGTTTAAAAATGTCCAATATGATATTTTAAGAGTAGCTATTATAGAGGAAGCTATAAAGGATTCTTACAATAGATTGGGTAATTTCCGTTACTCTAATTAACTGCATTGTAGTTTTTGTTCGTTTTTTCTATATATTGTATTATAATTTATGGAGAGTTTTTAAAATTAAATTGCAATTATTTGCAGTTCAGCCCCTTATAGTGCGGGAAATTCGTTCCGAATTAAAATCGCTAGCTGAAAAAGCGTCATATGAAGTGTTCAGTAAAAATTTGAAGCATCTTTTATTGTCAGCGCCTTTGAAAGGCCAGCCAATTTTAGCTATAGATCCAGGCTATAAAGGTGGTTGCAAACTAGCTTTGGTATCAAAAACTGGTTCGGTTTTAGCATATGATTGGATCTACCCTCATGAAAATGGAAAGAACAGTCAAGCTGGCAAAATCCTAAAAAATATGTTAAGAGAACATGAGTGAGTATTGTAAACAGCACTTTTAAGGCTAGGCGCAAATTGAGACGCGTATAGCGCGTGTGACATGATACTGCACAGCGCGAACTTTTGTAACGTATAGTATTGAATAGAACAGCCCAAATTGCCAACAAAGTGTCGCGAGGCATGACACGCGTTTACTGTCGGTCGCGTCGTGCTGTAGTTGAGACACAGTTTCTCGTGTCGCGCGTGTCAAGTGTTTTGAAAAATGGTAAGATGAGACGTTAATAGAGGCGGTAGCATATCAAAAAGGGTGCTATAATATAAAAGATACTAGTTATATGAATACAAAATTAAAATATCAAATTTATTCGTTCGTGAATCATATATTTTCTGACGCAATTAGCTAGGAACTGCCTCTCAATATGCGGATTACCACGCGACGTGTGTGACAAGATCAGGTCGCGCCACTCGTGTCATGTCACCTCACACGCGCTATACGCGTCTCAATTTGCGCCTTGCCTAAGAGTAATAGTATACTAAAGATAATAATTCCCATGTATTTACTTAATAGGAAAATATATGATTTTATTAACCTAATATTTTCCTGTATTACTTAATATTACTCACGTTTGTGTGTTAATTTAATGTACGGTTAAAACCTTAATATCATCGTCATAATGGTCAGGTATATTCTATCAGTATTTTCGGCCTCCCTTACATATTCGCTTCTTATTTTCTTGATGTCACAGTGCCATTTTATATTGGGCTTTGAATTTTTCACAACTCATTGAGTGATTTTTGCTGTTCAGTCAATGTCCTCTCTTGCGAAATATGCTATTCATTGCTATTGCAAGTATTTTATTCTGTGAGTAAGTTTTTTTCTATTCTCTTTCGGTCATTGGTATTTTAATAATAGAATGTTTTAATGCTACTAACCTTGAGATAATGTTGGATATGCATAAAAATATCCAAAATTGCGATTTCAGTATTTTCATTGTCAGCAACTGCTTTCACGGATCCGTAAATCTTGTAGTTTTCTATAATTCCTTTAGCAGTTGTCGTTGTAGGGCTGCTGTTTATGCGGATATCGCCTCTCGAATATATCACATGTTCTTGAAATAACTTTATATCATTTTCTAAATAAATTTAATCAATCTTCGTTCATATAATTTGAGCATCCCAGTATAATTAAAGACACTTAAAAAATGGTAAGTGATTTCTACTTTTACTCCTAACACTTATTTGCTTTAAAGCCGTCACAGCGAACTTACAATAATAGTGTTTAAGGTGGTTATGACATATTACTTGCAGTCGACAATATGAAAACTACACATTTTTGGAACAGATAAGTTACAAGAATTACAAAAATTGGGAATCTATTTAAAAAAATGGCGAATTTTAAAATTTTTATCTTTTATTGATTATCAAATATACAGACACTACTAAAGTCGATATTTTTAAGCAAAAAAAAACAACCCAAATGCAATAATATATAGGGTGTTCCATTTAAAATAAATAAATTGACATCTAATTCCGGTGTACCCAGAAGCGTTACCTTTTTGAAAATATTTTAGCCCAATGGCCACATTAGTATATTATCAAATATTCAGAATTTGGCTAAGTTTGGTTTTCCCACCATTCATCGATGGAGATTCCGGATGATTATTGATCCATTTAGGATTTCTTTTCGGTTTTCTTTGGGAACAGAACGGCTTGAATGTTGGGTAAGATATCACTCTGGGCAACTGTTACCGCAGGCAACAACTTATTAAATTCGTCGTCGTTTCTGGTGGCGAGTTGTAAATCGGAATAATACAGGTCTTCTTGGTATCACGTACAGCATTACGGATCAACTCCAAATCTTCAGCATTCAAATATTCCATAACAACTGCAGATATACTAGTGCACGGGGCTGATGTGTTCCACATAATTTCCTTTCCTCAATAAACGGTGGATACGTCCGTGATTTTGACTTCCTTTTAACTTTGCCAACTTTTTTATGGACAGGCATATTTCTTCGTCACCAGAAATCGAGACAAGATGATAATGACAGCAGTTACACTGCTTCCAGTGTGCGATTCGATATCTAGTACTTCCCGAGTTGAATTATTTATTGTAATATTCTAGGTGTCTACTTTTTCATTGTACATTATCTTCGTTTTCTTGATACTTATTTTGAGACCTATTTCTCTACTGTGGTGTTTTCAATTATGTAGTGTTGTAGTTCTTCTGATTTTTAGGGTTCCGTATATACAATATACGGATACCCTTATAATATCACTCCGAATTCCTGCCTCTGTCACATCACAGCAATTTTCTCCTAAACTACTGGACGGATGGGGTTGAAATTTGGTATCAATGTGTGTTGGGTGACCCGATCAGGAGTAAGAACTTTACAGGAAAAATAAGGAGAAACCATTAATATTAATTTTGGGGGGCAAATTATAGAATTAAATGAAAATTTAAAAATTATTTTTTTTTAAACGCATCATGTAATACATCAAATGAAAGGTCTCATTCTGAGGAACACAAATATATTTTTTTCATATAAAAAAAATAATTTAAAAGATATTAACAAAAATATACCAAAATTTACCCATTCCCCCTCCCCCGCCTTAAAACCGAAACTATAAAACGTAATGTTTTGAAAAAAATTAGAGGGATAGAGTCTGACCTGAACTTTACTGGAAAAATAAGGAGAAACCCCTAATATTCATTTTGGGGGTCAAATTATAGAATTAAATGGAAAATAAAAAATTAAACTTGTTTCTAACGGATCATGTAATATATCAAATCACAGGGTTCATTATGATTAATACAAATATATATTTTTTTAATTTTTTTAAACTAAATATTTTAAAATATATTTAAAAAAAATATTAAAAAAATTACCCGTTCCGCCCTTTATTCCCCAAACTATAAGACCTAATTTTTTTTATTTACAGGAAAAATACGAAGTAATCTTTAATATTAATATTGGGGGCCAAATTATAGAATTTAAAAATATTTTTTTACGCATCATGCAATATATCAAATGAAGGGGCTCATTATGAGGAATACAAATATATATTTTTCATATTTTTAAAATTAATTGTTTACAAGATATTAACATAAAGATATTCAAAATTCTCATTTCCCGCTTTATTTCCGAAACCATACTACCTAAAATTTTGATAATAATTAGGGTTACTGAGGCTCACCTTATAAGAAAAGTTAGTAGAAAATCCCAACATTAATTAAATTATACAATTAAATGGAAAATAAAAATTCAATTTTCAAACACATCATGTAATATATCAAATAAAAGGCTCATTATGTGAATTACAAATATATCATATTTTTAAATCATTTGTTTAAAAGATATTAGCAAAAATATTAAACATCGACTTAATTAATTTTAGAAACTACACCATTTAAATTTTGAAAAATATATTTTATTTGTATTTTTAAATAATTTGAATAACAGAATTAGTAATTTATAATTTAAAACTTGACCTATTTTGCCCTTTATCTTCCAATCTATAGAGCCTCAAAATTCAGACAGTAGATTATAAAAGGCTTTCCTGGAAGTTTATTAGTAAAACTCTAATGTTAATTTTTGGGGGCCAAATTAGAAAACTAAATACATATGTATTCTTATAAAAATCAAGCGAATCTTGAAGGTGGAACGGAACCCTTAGTATGCTAGTCCAACTCGCACTTGACCAAATTAATTAACAATTAAGACAGTGCCATCATCCAATTTTCCAGTATAACTTCTGAATAGGTTCGGTGATATTGCATTCCATGTTTGACTCATCTGTTAGTGGAAATTCTCGGATGCCTTCATATATTCTGATATTGAGATATACAGGATAGTTCAAATTCGACCCTAACCATTGGGATCTCGGAAACTAGAGGAAATACCAAGAAGTATAGGAGGGGGCAAGATTTAGTGCTTGAAAAAAAATGTCTTGTTTAAAACTCCTCTAAATTAAAAATTACAATTACTACTATATGTTATATTAATTCTTATTTTATAATAGAAAATAGTGCAATAGACTCCGTGGGTTCAAATTCATTTTTAAAATACTGATATTTACTTTCACTTTCTAGGACTTTATTTACACTTAAAATCCAATATAACAGCTGATTTCGCAAAGAATTTATATCAAAATAATACTATCTAACTTACTTAACTCATGAACTCTATAATGCCTTATATACCCTTCATCAAATTTTCCCGTCATTCTGGATGGGTACTACATTTGTTCACCCAGCATTCGAGATATAGTTTTTGCCCCATTCGAATTTTTATTATCCCAGAGATTGATGTTTTATCGGAATGAATAATGTTTTTTTCAGTGGCAGCCAATAAATCTTATAACACTGCCCCACTTTAATTCTGATCGTCCCGATCAGAAACATCTTCCTCATGGTAGGGGGCGAGTCGATCTAAATGAACCACCTTCAACTTAGCCCTGGGGTTCAACGGATACGGTAGACATCGTCATTAATCCTCTTAACCGCCTCGTTTATCCCAGGCGGGTATAAGCTTTAAAGATTTACCCTTGCTCCTCTGGGGGTTGTACAGTCTGACCCTGTCTCTCTCTTAGAACGTCACTGAATTGGCCTTGAAGTCATATTGGATCTTCATCCGGTCGCTGGTGGCCAACATCTGTATTCGGGCTAGTTCGTGTTTTGCCAGCATGTTATGTCGGAGCTGTTCGACATAATCGTTGAAGTCTTGGGAAGGTTCTTCGGGTAGCCAAAAGCCAAATTGCAGGGTAATCTTAGCTCTTTTCCGAATAGTACCCTGGCTAGTAGACCTATACTATTATGTTCAGCTGGGCAATAGGCCAAAAGGAATAGGGAAATATGCTCATCCTAATCACGCTTGTTATTGCTGACGTCCTTGGATAGGTGTTGTTCCAAGGTCCTGTTGAATCTTACCACCATTCCGTCGGACTGTGGATGCAATGGTGTTGTTCTCGTTTTCCTGATTCCCAACATCGTGCAGACCTTCTGGAATACATTCGATTTGAAGTTACGCCCCTGGTATGAATGTAGTTTCAAAGGGACGCCAAACCTGCTGAATAGCTGTTCTACCAGCACCGTCGCTACCGTGGTTGCCTCTTGATTGGGTATCGCCTCAGGCCATTTGCTGAAGTAATCCATTGGGACCAGAATGTATTTGTTCCCCCTCTCAGACTCAGGAAACGGACCGGCGACATCGGTGGCAATTCTCTCAAATGGAACGCCCACATTGTACTGCTACATTCTGCCCTTGGTCCGGATCTTCAGACCCTTACTGGCTGCACAGGTGTCACATTTCCGGCACCAAGTTCTGACATCTTTGAAACATTTACCCAGTAGTACCTCTGGCAAATTTTATCTAAGGTTTTATTCATGCCCAGATGACCCCCGGTAATCTCATCATGTACTTCGATCTGGATGGCTTGTACCTTTTTCTTTGGGACTACCAGTGGGGACTTTTTTTCGGCCGTCAGTGCTTTTCCAAATTCTCTTGAGCATTCCATTGTCTACTCTTAGAGAGTCCCATTGGGCCCATAACGATTTCATGACGCCCGAGTATCTCGCTACCTCGTCCCATTGTGGTCTGGGTGCCCACTCTTTTTAAGTGACAGGATTGGTTCAATGTCTGGATCAACCATTTGGTCCTGGATGCACTGTTCCGTTGTTCAGTCCTCATTAGCCTGTACTCGGATCTATCGGATGGAGATACCCTCTCTCTGTTCCGTCTTCAGACAATGTCCGCATTCTACTCTACAGTGTCTTCTTGACAGAGCATCGGCATTATTGTGCAAACGGCCAAACCTGTGTTCCTGGCGTCATTGTCTTAAGGTGAACTTGCCGGACTGTGTGGGAATTGCTAAGATTGGGCTGGAACATAGTGCCGCCTCCAGTCGTCTGAATGATGTTTCGTAAGCCTGATTCCAATGGACGGTCTCTTTCTCAGTGGTCTGCGGATGTAGAGCGCGGCAATGGTGGCAAATCCCTCAACGAAGCGTCTGTAGTAGGAACAGAGCCCCAAAAAGCTACGTAGTTCAAGCTTGTCTCTCGGGACCGGCCAATCACGGATGGCTGCTATCTTGTCTTCGTTCGTGTGGATTCCTTATTCAGAAACGACGTGGCCCAAAAACTCTACTTCTTTTTGAAACACTTCTTAGGGTTGGGTCTCAGGTTGGCGTTCTTAATTCTGGAGAATACTTCCCCCAGGTTCGTCAGATGGTCATCGAATGTAGGACCAGAATGTCGTAAGGTATACTAAGCATGTTCTCCATCTCAACCCGCTCTATACATATTCCATTAGACTCTCAAACATAGCGGGAGCATTTCATAACCCAAAGGGCATGACCGTGAACTGAAACAGCCCTTTACTGGTGGAGAACGCTTTCTTCTCTCTGTCGTTTTCGTGTAGACCAATCTGCCAATATACACTCTTTAGATCTAGTGTGGATAACCAACGCGACCCTGCTAGTGTGGTCAGAGTGTCATCAGTTCGGGGTAGTGGATAGCTGTCTTTCTTCGTAATATCATTCAGCTTTCGGTAATCCACGCAAAATCGGGTGGTTCCATCCTTTTTTTTAACTAGCACAACGGGAGCAGGCCATAGGCTGAAGAATGGCTCACTAACTCCAGTTTGTAACATGGACTCGATGTTCTCCTCGACTGCCTGTTGTTGCCCCAATGGTAGTCGCCTAGGTGGTATTCTGGTGGGTTGAGCCTTCCCGGTATCTATTCGGTGCTGGATGATGTTTGTGCGACCGGTGGTTCCATCTTCCATAGTTTTTGCCTCATTCGAAGATTCCAGTTTTTTTTTATTACAATTGTTTATTATAATTTGTTTCGATATTCCTTTCGAGGCAAGACAGGCTATCTGTTTTGCTGTCTATCTATACACTCCTACATCCATACATACATATATACATAACACACATACACACGTTATACATATAAACTACGTTATACAAGTTACATGAACAATCCACAAAGGATACGCTGATGAAGCACAGACGACACGAGCACACAGTCAGCAGCGCCGTCGTGTCGCCTTGACATTATATTTCGTTTAAGCATTAATTTGCATTATGATAATCCAATTTGTTTACAGTTCGACTAGAATCTTTGAGTAGTTGAGATGCTTTTGTCTTAGTCTAATAAAACTTGTAGTGCTTGACTTAAAATAGTTTTTAAAAACCAAGTTTTAAGAAACAAGTATATTACTGGCGCAGTCAGTAGGATTGTGGAAGTATCCAGGCAAAGGAAAAACTTCGTTTTCAAACGTTTATCCACAATTCTGAAGAACCAACTTCCAACCGGGAATTTGGACGACCATTGGACAAAGCAGATCAGTAGTTCCAGATGCATCGAGTCATCACCAGTTACTTATTGTAAGTAAAAAATTCTTGTCGACTCCTTTGTACCCAAATCCTTTTTGATCAGAGTGCAGAGTTAAATTTAAGAAAAACATTTTTGAAACTGAACGAAAATCTGTGAATAAGATTTCCCCATTTTGAAAAATTGCGTTTAATAGTGAAGAAACGATTTCTCACGAATTTAGTAATAGTTGTGTATACATATTTAATCGTAATTATGGTATCACCACCTGTCTTCGATGTAAAAAACTTGGTCATCTTACCAAACTTTGAAGGTAACCCTAACGAACTTCACGATTTTTTGAATATCTCCACAACTTTATTTACACACTACTACGACAGCACGAACCAGGGAAGTCTCCAGAACATTTTATTATTCCGAGGAATTCTGAGCAAACTCACTGGTAGAGCAAAAGAAGTTGTCTCCGTTTATGGTTGCGAAACATGGGACGATGTAAAGATCACCCTCATACAAAACTTTGGGGATCAACGAGATGAAAATTCCTTAACCAGAGACTTGGTCAATCTGAACCTTTTACCACACGAACAACCATTACAGTTCTATGAAAAATGTATGGGAATTTTAAACGCCTTGTGTAATTACATTGATTTACATAATGATAATGTAATCATCAAAGGTAGCAAGAAAGATTTATTTAAAAAGCAAGCATTAACCACTTTTTTGGCTGGGTTGAGAGAACCCTTAGGCTCAACCATCCGAGCAATGAGGCCAGCAAACCGCGCTCTAGCTATGCAATACATCCAAGAGGAGAATAGCATAAACTACCTCCAGAAAAACCAAGCGTCAATACATCCACCGTCAAAACAACAAATTCCAGCTCAAAATAAATCCAATTGGCTACAATCACAATTTCGCCCATCAATGCCGTACCAGTACAGACCTCAGTGGCAACAACAGCAACAACCACGCCCATTTCCAAGCGGACCTGTGATGCTGACGCCGAAACCACTTCCACCTCGACGCCTGCCAACTAACCAACAAGTTTTCGGAAAACCGCAAAACGTATGGAAACCCAAACCTGGCACTACAAAATTATCCACACCAACGCCAATGATTATTTCATCGAACAACACCTTCAGACAACCAGACCAAAATCAATTTAGAAATCATTTTAGGCCACACCCAAATTCAAAACCAACATTTACTTTTGAAGAGTTATTCAACATAGAGCAAGAAGAATATTACCCTGAAGATCCGTACTACCTTGAGGACCAAGAAGACCCAGACTACGACTACCCCGAATACGAATATAATGTAGAGGAACCAACTACATCAGAACCGACAGTAAATTTTCCTCTAGAAGCCAGTTCAACGGGAAAAACATAGTAGAACT
The DNA here is from genome assembly GCA_034190945.1 of Octodonta nipae. Lineage (NCBI taxonomy): Eukaryota > Metazoa > Arthropoda > Insecta > Coleoptera > Chrysomelidae > Octodonta > Octodonta nipae. The sequence continues at coordinate 80,410,104 of CM067219.1, forward strand.
TCACACCTTTACCGACAAAACAGAGCTTCCATACATCGCAATATCAGACCCACCATTAAACCTGCTTATAGACACTGGTGCTACGAAATTATTTTTAAATCCTGATATCGCTCAAAAATTTTATAAAAATTTTATAAAAATTTTATAAAACATGAACCTTTAGTTGTATCTTCAATTTTCCAAAATTATTCTCAAGAATTTTGCGCTGAAATACCCTCTTTTTCAGAATTTAATTCTAATCACAAATTGAAATTTTATTTATTTAAATTTCACAAAACATTCGATGGATTAATTGGTTTAGACAATTATTACAAGCACGTTTAGACTTTCCAAAATTAAAATTACTGACTGAAAACTCGACTTTACCCATACACTATTATGAAACAAACAAAACACAATTTTACTCAATACAATTAGATCCACACTCTATAACACGCGTTAGACTACCTGTTTTAGAAGATCAAGGACCGATCCTTCTTCCAAAACAAATAATTCAAGGTGCAACACTTCATGAAACCCTTAGTGAAGCCAACAACCAACTTGCCCATGTAGCTTTGGTTAACAACAGCGATGAAGAAATTAAAATAGCCCTTACGGAACCGATCGTTCCGAAGAAAATCGACCTTTAAGATTATCACATTTTTACAGCCGAAATTTCAGACATCAACACTGAAGGACAAAACACGGACATTGAACACCTTATTAGGACCGATCACCTTAACAGTGAAGAAAAATTCCACATCACAAAATTATGCAAGAAATTTTCAGACGTCTTTCATCATCCTAATACACACCTAACCTTCACCAACCAGGTAAAACACTGAATAAGGACAAAAGATGAAGTTCCTGTATTTACAAAAACCTACCGATACCCTTATGTCCACAAGGAAGAAGTACAGAAGCAAATATCGTCAATGTTAGACGAAGGAATTATTAGACCAAGTGAGTCACCATAGTCATCACCAATATGGGTTGTCCCTAAGAAACCGGACGCCTCTGGAAAAATCAAATGGAGAATTGTAGTCGATTACCGGAAGGTAAATGAAAAAACAATCAACGACAAATATCCCCTACCAAACATAACTGATGTCCTAGACAAATTAGGCCATTGTCAATATTTCACTACTTTAGACCTTGCTAGTGGTTTCCACCAGATAGAAATGGCGGAAGAAGATGTACCCAAAACAGCTTTCAATGTTGAGCATGGACATTACGAGTATGTAAGGATGCCCTTCGGACTCAAAAATGCCCCTGCAACGTTTCAAAGAGTTATGGACAACGTATTGAAAGGACTTCAAGGAAAAATATGTCTTACGTACATGGACGACGTTGTAATCTTTTCTTCTTCGTTACAAGAACATTTAGTAAATTTGTCAAAAGTCTTTCAACGTTTTAGAGAAACAAATCTAAAAGTACAACTTGATAAATCCGAATTTTTAAAGAAAGAAGTCGCATTTTTAGGACATGTCATCACACCTGACGGAATAAAACCTAACCCGGATAAAATTAATGCCATATTGAAATATCCAATTCCAAAAACAACGAGAAAATTAAAAGCTTTCTCGGGTTATTAGGATATTATCGAAAATTTATAAAGGATTTTGCCAAAATCACAAAACCCTTGACAGCCTGTTTAAGAAGGGACGCAAAAATAGAACATACAAAAAAATTGTTGAATGTTTCGAAACTTGCAAACAATTACTTGTTAATGAACCACTACTTCAATACCCGGACTTTTCTCAACCTTTTAATCTTACAACAGACGCTAGTAACGTAGCCCTAGGCGCAATATTGTCCCAAGGCCCTGTAGGCAAAGACAAACCCATCGCGTACGCTTCACGAACTTTAAACGATAGAGAATCCAACTACTTCACTATAGAGAAAGAAATGCTTGCTATAGTGTGGGCAACTAA